>OY756989.1:0-733983 GCA_963580505.1 Ennomos erosarius
ACAAACAAAAGGGACAACACAAAACGAAACACAAAAGCACAAAAACAAAACTCTGGCTCCTGCCAGACAGCCCGACAGGGTGGCCGGATTGACCCTCCCTGCCGCGCCGTGGGCCTTAAAGGCCCACCATCCCCCGACCCGAAGGTCCACTGCAGCCAAAGCTGCTCCATCCCATAGTGCCCGACGGGGTGGCCGAATTGACCCTCCCCGCCGCGCCGCGTGCCTTGAAGGCTCGCCATCCCTCGGCCCAAAGGCCCTCCGGACGATATCTCATCGTCCCTCCCCGCCCCATCTGCTGCCCCTATGCCGAGACATAGGGATCGCAGAAGGGCCCCGCCAGGAATTTAGCCAACGACTAACAAGATCCCCGAAGGAAAGTCATTAGCCGTTGCCCAGGGTGCACCGGTCCAAGTGCTGCCCTTCCCCCCGGATGCAAGCATCCATAAGGGACTGGCAACACTCAGGGCAAACGTGGAGGTATCCTGGCCCGCACCCCCCCGCACCCCAACCTTTTTTTTTTTTTTTTTTACGTGTAGGAAATGCTGTTACGCACACCCGCGGCTGGGTAGGCCGCAGGTAGTGTCGGGCTCGGTGCAAAACGTGCACCCATACCGACTAAAACCTACACGGTGTTCCAGCTGCACCAGCCATGAGAAGGGTTTCGGGTCCGCTTGCGCATTGCTCCCGCCACCCCGCCCACGCTGCCGTCCGCCGTGTATAACGTGGCGGACCCACCTCTGGAGCGGAAAAAGCCCCCTCCGTTCAACTCGAGTCGATGCCCCGGAACAGCCGGGGGCATCAATACCTCTCTGGCGACCTAAAGAGGGACGCTGGATGCACCCACATCCAGCGCCCCCGGTCCTCCTAGCGGAGACGGCGTCCGGGCCCTGTTGGCCCGTCTCCGTGTCCGCGCCCTCCGGAGCGGGGCAGCGAGAGGGTCTCTCTCTCTGTCCCGCTCTTCGGCCTCCCTCTGTGACATGACAGTTTCACAGAAGGAGACCATAGCGTCCCAAGACCTCTCATCGTCGAGCATCTTTGACAAGATGGTTGGCAATGTGAGGTCTGCCCCCACTATCGCGACTAAGGACCGCCGCGGCTCCTCCTCACTCGGGCATGCCTCTAGCACGTGTTGCGCGGTGTCTTCCGCGCAAACACACCGATGACACGCCAGGGTTTCCTCCCGCCTGGCTACGTTACAGAGGTACCTCCCGAAGCAGCCATGCCCCGAGAGGACCTGTGTTAGGCGGAATGTTAGCCCTCCGTGCTGCCGCTGGACCCACTGTTCGAGAAGGGGCTGGATCGCTCCTAGGAGACGTTGTGCTCCAGCCCCTCTCCGCTCGAGTCCCACCAGAAGCCGCTCCTTCCAGAGCACCAACGCCTGTTCTCTGGCTTCCGTGCGCCAGTGCGCAACCTCCTGTGGCATCGGCCGCAGGTCTTCAGCCCGCGCTCGGACTCTGCGCCGGAATACGGCCGCCAGGACTTCAGCCTCCTGGTCCCATGGAAGGGATCCCGCGATAACACAGGCCACCTCGTGGGAGAGTGTGCGATACCCTCGGCTTACCCTCACTGCCATGACTCTCTGAGCCCTCAGGAGTGTAGAAGTTTCCTGAGTGCTCAGAGAGCCAGCCCAAATCGGGGCTCCGTAGAGGGCCATAGACCTCACTACCGCCATGTATAGGTGGCGGCAGATCCCTCCTCCGCCTCCCAGATTCGGGAGTAGTCGGCTCAATGCGGCGGCAGTCCCCATGAGTTTGGGGGACAGCCGCCGCAGATGCTCTCCGAATCTCCATTTGCTCTCAAGCACAATGCCCAAATACTTGAGCGTTGAGCGGACAGCAATAGAGGTTCCTCCCACCACGATGTTGGAGTCCGCAGGTGGCGCCCCCCGAGGACCATGAAAACAGATGGCCTCGGATTTATGGAGCGCCACCTCCAGGCCCAACTGCCGAATCCTGGCCACGACCGTCGCTACTCCAGCCGTTGCCAGAAGCGACGCCTCGCGGTATGTCCCTCCCCGGGCGGTAACCAGCGTGTCATCAGCGTAACAAACGACGCCGATGCCACGCAGGTTAGCGCCCCGAAGGACCCAATCATAGCCGACGTTCCACAGCAGTGGCCCTAAAACAGACCCCTGTGGAACGCCGCGAGTCATGGGGCTCCGTCCTTCTCCCTGCGTCGTCAGAAAGATTACCTCTCTATATGAGAGGTAGTCCCCGACGAGGCGCTGCAGGTACTGGGGTACCTTATGGTATTTCAGTCCCTCTAATATCGTGCTCCACGGCAGCGTGTTAAAAGCATTGGCGATGTCTAAAGACACCGCCAACATGACGCCACCGCCGGAGCACGCCTCAACGGAGAGGTCGCGGACGCGGGATATGGCATCCAGCGTCGAGCGACCCCTTCGAAACCCGTACTGCTCCTCCGCTAGATCGGGTCCGGTCCTCTCCAGGTGCTTGACAAGGCGGGCAGCAACCACACGTTCCAACAGCTTGCCAGCCTCGTCAAGCAAAACAATCGGGCGATATCCCGCAGGCTCATCCGCCGGGCGTCCGTCCTTACGAAGGAGGACGAGCCTGCCCCCCTTCCACCGCCGGGGGAACTTTCCCTCTGCAAGGCAGCGACTGAACAGTGCGATCAGTCGAGGCCCCAAAGCATCCTGAGCGAGTGCCCACGCACGGCCGGGTATACCGTCTGGCCCCGGCGCCGTGTTCTTGGCTTTCATTTTCAGGATGGCTGCGCCGAGCTCCCCTTCCGAGACTTCAGGAGTAGAGTCAGGCGATTCTCGCTCTTCCACATCGCTTTGACCTGCCAACACCGTGGTGGGAGGTACAAATTCGGTTCCTGGCGCTGCTGGGAACAGTCCTTCAACCACCCGCTGCAATACTGCAAGCGCAAGCGTAGTGGTGACCGGGGGAGCCCAGGGGCGAAGTTTTTGCCTCGCCAGCCTGTACGGCCGACCCCATGGGTCCAGCTCGAGCGTCTGCAGCAGCTCCCGCCAGGCTCGTGCCTTGGCCTCGTCGATGGCAACACGGAGGGCTTTCGAAGCCTCTCTATAGTCGGCGTACAGGCGGTCTAGCTCGACCGTCTCCTGGCGTCTTCTCCTACGGTACCGCTGGTACCGGCGGCGTTTCCTCACACAGCAACGCCGGAGTTCCGCGATCTCTTCCGACCACCAATATACCTGGCGCCTGGAATGTGGGGCTCTGAGACGAGGCATGGCCGCATCGCAGACCACCGCCATTGCCTTGCAGAGCTCGTCCGCCTCGGCATCGACCGTCATCGGCTCCGCAGGTGGAGCGTTCCACGCCTGAACTATGGCTGCCTCCTGCAGCGCCTCCAAGTCCAAGCGTTTAAGGACCCACCTCGGACCGGACTCAGCTGGTCCCTCTACAACGGCTGAGGACGAGGAAACACTAAACCGAATATATCGGTGGTCAGAGAGCGTTTCCTCGTCCACAAGCACCTCCCAATCGTGAACGCGCTGTGCCAGCTCAGGAGTGGCAAAGGTCACGTCGACCACTGAGCCACCCCATCGCCGCACGCACGTATGCTCCGACCCCCGGTTCAGGACGCACAAGCCTGCCACGGTCGACCACTCCGTAACTGCTCTGCCCCGCGCGTCAGTCGACGGAGATCCCCACGCGGTTGATTTCGCGTTGAGATCTCCGAGGACGATAACCGGTCTGGGTCGGTTTCTGCCTACGACCGTACCTACTTCATCAAGTAGTGTCTCAAGCTCGTGGAGCGGCCTATTGGGGGAGTGATACACCCCCACAATCACGGTCTCTCCAACACTCACCGCGACGTATCCCTGACCCCTCGCAACTGCGTTCAGGGGCTTGGATCTGGCTGGCGACTGGGTGGTAATCGCCACCAAGCCGTCAAGGTCGCCTACCCAGTCGGATCTGTGTGGGACCGTATACGGCTCCGCAACAACACCGATTTGTATCAACCGCTCCGCCAGAGCCTGGAGCAAAAGATCCTGAGCTCGGGCGGAGCGGTTGATATTCGCCTGTAGGAAGGTAAGAGCCATCCTATGTCACCTCCATTAGGTTCCCCTGCTCCGTTGTGGGGCCGGTCAGCTGCGACTTGGCCATGGCCTCAGTCGCAGCCGACTTTCGTCGAGTCTCTGTCTTCGACGGGGGCTTGGCACATGCCTTGCCCCCGGAGAGGTGGTCCGCGGTCTTACCCACAGCTGCGCACAGGGTGCAGTGTGGAGGGGCGGAACACTCGTTGGCCTTATGGCCCTTCTGACCGCATCGGTGACACTCCTCACTGCGGTCAACCTCAGACTTACACTGGGCCCTCACGTGTCCCGTTGCAAGGCATCGGAAACACCTGCGTGGTCTGGCTTCCAGAACCTGGACTTGCACCGAGAACCACCCCATGCGGAGTTGTCCGCCAGCTGCAGCGATGGTCTTCGCGGCTGTCATGGGGCAGCGCACCACCGCCGTCCCCATGCCTCTCGGCCCCTTTCTTATCGTGCCAGCGGTTACGTCCTGGGCCGAACACCCTCCAGCTTTGGCCAGCGCCACCACCAGTTCTTCGGTGGTGACCGAGTCATCCAGGCCCGTCACCCGCACGTCGGTCGTAGTGACAGGTCTG
The DNA here is from genome assembly GCA_963580505.1 of Ennomos erosarius. NCBI lineage: Eukaryota > Metazoa > Arthropoda > Insecta > Lepidoptera > Geometridae > Ennomos > Ennomos erosarius. The sequence continues at coordinate 4,606 of OY756989.1, forward strand.
GAGACCCGGATTTCATCCACCCCCTGGAACACCTCCCTTAACTTTGCAGCCAGGGAGTCCGCCTGTTGGGACTTTTCGGCCCCAGGGACCTGTAGGAGGCGAGCTCCCGTCGCTGCAGTCCTAATCTTTATGGGGGGCAACCCCAATGCGCCTAAGTCAACACGACCCTTGGCCTCGGCCAGCACTTTGGCATATGTGATGCCCTTCTCCGCCGCCTCTGGCTGTAGGGTAATCACCACAGCTGCAGTGCGAGGCGGACGGAGTTTTGGCGCCTTAGCCTTGGATGTGGCGGGAGGAGGTCTCTTCGCCGCGACCTTGCTTGTTCCCGATGTCTGGGACCGCTGTGGAGCAGCAGACCTGGGCCTGGGATTGGCTGGACCAGAGGCTTGGGCGCGCTTCTTGGAGCGCTTCACAACCTCGGTCCATGTCGCCGGGGCTACTGGAGCCGGAGCCGGAACCGGCACCGTCTCTATAGGGCTGGCAGCGGCAGGAGCCGGTACGCCTTTGCCTTTTGCCTTCCCTTTCCCTCCAGCCTTGCCCTTTTTGGGCTTGGCGGTTTGGGATGGGCCAGGCAATGACTCTACTGCCGGGGCAGACGAGGCGGCTGAGGTGCTCGGCACAGCTAGGCTGCGTTCAGCTTCCTCTCTGCGCCTATCGGCGGCTAGTGGCGGTCGGAGGCGTTTTTCTGGCAACAGCCTCTCCTCCATGCCCTCGAAACGTGCATTGATCATGGTCCCGACTTGGACCATGATCGTCTGCATCATCTCCTCTAGAGACGGTGCTTGGACCGCTGCTGGGGGCTGAACCGGTAGAGCTGGGGCAGGGGCCGGCCTCTGCTGGGAAGCCCGCAGCTCCTCCATCTCACGGCGAAGTTGCTTAAGCTCCGCCGTGAGCTGTTTGTTTGCCTCCATAAGGAGGCGGACCTCCTCGGGCATGCTACGAGCCTGCGTCTCTTCGAAAGAGGCCCGGAGTATGCCCGCCGCTTTTTTCAGGGCTTTGACGTAGGTGCCCTTGAGGTTGCTGGACTTGGTGGCGATCTTGTTGATCGTGTCCGCCGAGTCCGCAACCATCCACTGTATTTGCGCGGCATCTCTGCCGCGCACCTCGTCTGCGGGCAAGGGAGACGGGGCAGCCTTCTTGAAGAAGGCGATGTTTGCCTCCTTCTTGCGCTGCAGTTCGTCTGCCAGCTCCTTCTCCGCCATCAGTCGGAGCTCCTGCTCTCGGGCCTTGTTTAGCTCGGCCTTGGCTTTCGCCAGGCCGACGTACTGGCCTGTGGTTGGCGGACGGCCGCGTTTACGACGCGCCGCTGCCGCTTTCGGTGTCGACACCTCGTCTGAGGTGTCTCCATCATTAGTTGCCCTTTGGCGTTTCCGCCTTAGGCTACCGCTTCCTGATGACATCCCAGAAGCCCGGGATGCCACAGTTCGCATACTCCCGTCAGAATCTGACGACTCCGACAGGCTTTTAAATAGCGGGCATGAATCCCCGCTACTTCCCTCTTTTGCGCCCAGCGCCTTACTGCTATATTTAGCATTCCCACTAAGGGTTAAATTGTTTTTATTAAAAAGCTCCATTTTGATTCCCACGAGTCGGGCCGATATAAAGGTCAATCCCCCAGGTGACGCCCATTCCGGGGGATAAGGGTATATACTGCGGAGGTCCCCAGGTATCCGCAGGTGTTTACGTGTGCTCTCACGGGTTTTGTTTCGAGTTTTCCTTACTCTGAGGCCGGCCAGCTAAGGCAAGCCCCCTTCGGATCTTAATGTCCCCACATACCCTCTTAACACAACCACGAGGGTCGTTATGGAAGGCATTAAGATTACCGGGAGAGTAGCTAGTGTGGGCTACTCTCGCACCTGGTGGCAGTGTTAGTGCCACAAACGCCGTTGCCGGCTCCGCCAACGCATCATGAATGAAGGTGGATGATAAGATGAATGAATGAGTGAATGAGTGAGCGAATGAATGAAGACGAGTGATAGTGGATGAAGATGAAGTCTGGTGCTTGCTTATACGTCTGCTCCAGAAGGGAACAAACCAAGATGATCAGTAAACACCAGACCTGCCTTGGGGATCTACACGACCTGCGCTCTCCCCCAAGACAGATGCTTCCCTACTCATCCGAAAATGACTAAGAAAGCATCCCCCCCCCCGACCTCTCCACTGCGCCCTATGCTAAGTCATAGAGACGCGTGGAGCGGCCTCGCCAGGAATTTAGCCAACGACTAACAAGATCCCCGAAGGAAAGTCATTAGCCGTTGCCCAGGGTGCACCGGTCCAAGTGCTGCCCTTCCCCCCGGATGCAAGCATCCATAAGGGACTGGCAACACTCAGGGCAAACGTGGAGGTATCCTGGCCCGCACCCCAACCTAACCTAACCTAACCTAACCTAACCTAACCTAACCCATTCGCGTTCCAACCGCGACCGTGAACGCCACGAAACAAAGTCAGTCCGCAGTTTAAATTCCCAATAAATTGGAAAATTTTGACCGACAGACCAGTGTGATACACCAAAAGTTGCGCAATCACCTGGCGCACAAAGTTGTGGAAAGTGTTTTTCAGGAGTGTTATTTTCCAAAGTGTTTTCTTGGAAAAAGTGATTTTGGTGAAAATTTCGGCCACAAAATAGCAAACGCTGCTCGATCAAGATCGGTGACACCCCACTTTTTTGGAGTCATCTGATCGGCCTTCACGAGGTGCACCTTTTGGTGCCTCTTTTGGATTTTTTCCGCACCCCCCCGCGGAGATATTAAAGAAAAACTAAAAACCACGTGGCGGCGTGGTCGGTGTTCCAAGGTCAGCAGGGAGGAACAGAATACACCATCGAAAAGAGGACCAGGAAGCGGCCAAGACGTCGTTTTCAGAACTAAGATAAGTTAAATAGATACGTAGTTATAGGGTAATAAAGTTATAGTGCGGTTTTGGGCTTATTGTAAATAAATAAAAATCAAAATTTTCAGCGGCGACCTACCCTTATTTTTTGTTCAAGGGTAGGCAAAATTTTTTAAAAATTTTTAGTGAAAAAAGTGGATTTTTAAATTCAAGGCGCTTGGTTTTAAAAATATTTTTGTAGTTTTACCAACCGCACAACGAAATTAGTAAGTTTGTAATCAAAATATCTCAAAAACTAGAGGAGATAGCCAATTTTTGGCTTCGGCCTCCATATACCAATCTTTAGATTGGTATATGAGTAAATTTGTATTTAAAATCTAAATATTTTAAGATTTTTTCCCCCCCCCTAACTCCAAAAATACCTTTCCCATACAAAAAGTAAAAGTTTAGAAATTAATTTGTAATAAAATAAAAAAATTTTGTTAGTATCGTATTTAGTTAGTAATAAAACGTGTTTGTATCGGCTTCCCCCCCCCCCCCCCCCCCCCCCATACCCACCCCCTCCTGAGTATATTTTGACTTTGACTGAAATTACGACCCAGCCACCGTGTAGAGTGTGGGTCTTCTTCTGTGACATTGTTGGAGTCTACTCCATCTGACACTGACTAAAGTAGAGTAAGGTACTCTACGTAGAGCAAAAAATTTTTTTTTGAACGAATTTGTCTGGTCGACTGACGTCAACGTAGGCGAACTATATTGGACCATCACAGTATTGATAGAGTTCACTTTGACGCTGTACTTACCTCGAAAACACCACTTGCGAGCCCGAAGTGTAGCCTGGGTTGACCGAAGTTGAACGATACCTGAAACAGAAAAAGAATAAAATTAGTTTAATTTACTTTAAGTATTAGGATATATCTTAATAAATCTACGGTTTTTATATTTACAACTTATACAATTTTACATTTTAATACTATTTACATTTGACACTTGATACATTTAACTTCCCTCCCCCCTATCAACATGTTCCACACGCCTAAAAAAGTAGACCAGGGCCTGAATCGTACCATGACACTGGCCGGACCAGGAAATGAGAGCACGGCACCATTATCTCCGCCGACTCTAAATACGCAAACCGCAAGAAAGAGCATCGGTGAATGGGAGACTGGCAAAGCGGGCCATAGTAGAACCAGCTTAACACCTCCCCAGAAGACTCAGGAACTGGGACCGGTAAAACCTAATCCCGCAATCCGGAGACTGGCGACGGAAATCGCTATCAGTCCGCCAAAATCAAAAGGATCAAAGTCCATGGACCGGGTGGCCGAAGCGAGATCCTGGCTACTAAAGGCCAAGCAACATATGTCCGCGTCCCGTAATATAAAAACGGAAATAAAGAACGGGGTCACGCAGGCAGTTGAGCAGCTCTACCGACTAGTAAAGGAGGCAAGCTCAGTCAAGGGTCACTTGACTGTAGAACAGTCGGTAGAAGCACCACAAACAGAGCATCAACAAGAGCCTGTAGATGACCAGAGGAATAAAAAATGGGAAGAATTAATGGAGAAGCATATGGAAATGATGAATAAGAATATGGAGGTGCTGCAACTTAACAATGAAAAAATTGAAGATTTGAAAGTGACGCTAGAAAAGAAAAGTTACGCGAGCGTAGTAGCGACGGCCTCCCGGGTGCAGTTGCCGTCTCAGACGACACTGCACTCGGTGATAGTCACTACCAAAAATGAAACGGACTCTGGAGATGAAGTCTTCAGTAAGATACGGAAAGTCATGAACGCCAGCGATGGAGGAGTCACAGTAGAAAAAATCAGAAAAGCGAAAGATAAAAAAGTAATTATAGGATGTAGGACGGAGGAGGAAAGAAGGAAGGTAAAAGAAAGGCTTCATAGGGCACCGGAACTAAATGTCGAAGACATTAAAAATAAAGACCCGCTGGTAGTGCTGAAGAATGTGATAAACACGAATAGCGATGAAGAAATGATGAAAGCCTTGAGAAATCAAAATAAAAACATCTTTAAAGACATAAGTAAAGGCGACGACAGGCTGGAAATCGCGTTCAAGAAAAGAACCAGAAACCCGCATACCAGCAACGTGGTACTTAGGGTATCCCCACGGATATGGCAGGCCATACTCGAGGCAGAGACGGTACACATTGATCTACAGCGGGTGAAGGCTGAAGACCAGTCACCGCTGGTTCAGTGCTCTCTCTGTCTGGGTTATGGACATGGCCGCCGCTTCTGCACTGAAACTATCGAAAAGTGCAGCCACTGTGGGGGCCCTCACATGAAGGCTAACTGCGCAGAATGGCTGGCAGCAACACCGCCCACCTGCTGCAACTGCCTTAGTGCCAAGATAGAAAAGACGGGTCACAATGCCTTTAGCGCAGAGTGCCCAGTGAGGCGCAAATGGGACGCCTTAGCAAGATCGTCTGTGGCGTACTGCTAAGGGCACCCCAGTGGTAAATTCAGCCGTAGAAAGCACGAGGCTATACACCATAGTGCAGGCCAATCTGCAAAGAAAAGAAGTCGCCACAAACGATCTTATACTTGAAGCAGGTGAAAAAAGCATGGCAATCGCATTGCTTCAAGAACCATATACAGGCGCAATCGGGACAGTAAAAAACTATTCCGGGGTGAGGATCTATCAAAGCGTGGCGACTGGTGATGGCCCGGTCAAAGCGGCAATTGCCGTGTTTGACCCCGATCTGGACGTCATTCAGTGTCCTGACTTCACAACGTCAAACATAGCCGTTGTGAAGGTCAGGACAAATGCGTGGGAGATCCTCATCATTTCTCTATACTTTGAGCCGGATACATATGAACTCCCAAAACCAGTTGAGCCATACCTCGTGCAACTAGGCAGAATAATGCAGCACTTCCATGCACACAGATACATTCTGTTAGGAGGCGATGTAAACGCAAAGAGCGCATGGTGGGGGAGCGCGAGAACCGACAGCAGGGGAACAATGGTAGCAGGAGCCTTCGAGGACATGAACTTGCAGATACTTAACAACAACACCACTCCAACTTTCTTCACCGTAAGGGGAGGAAAGGTCTACAGCAGCTTCGTAGATGTGATGGCCTGTACTGCGGGTCTGCTTGACTTGGTGGAAGACTGGACCCTTGATGAAGGGATAACTACCTCAGACCATAATGCGATCGTCTGCAAAATCAGATTGACAAAATCAAAAGGACAAGACATAGATAGAAAAACTAGAATCTACAATAGTAAAAAAGCCAACTGGGACCAATTTCATGGGAAATTGGCCCAGTTATCAGATAAGAACCAGTTAAACTGTACAGAAATTAATAAAATCGAAAATACGACAGATTTAGAGAACAAAGTAGAAAAACTCATAAACATAGTTAAGCAAGCAGCAAACCATAGCATACCTAAATTAAAACAAAAACAGAAAACCAAACTGTCATGGAAAACAGAGAAGCTTGCCAATCTGAAAAGGGAAGTTGCCACCAGGAAGCGCAGAATCCGTGGAGCAGCGCCAAATCGCAAGGAGAGAGTAGTTGGTGAGTATCTGCAAGCAAAAGAGGAATACGAGCTGGAGGAGATGAAGGCACAAACAGAGAGTTGGAAGGGGTTCTGTGAGAAGCAAGACAGGGAATCCATGTGGGAAGGGATATATAGGGTGATAGGGAGAACGGCAAAACGTCAGGAGGACCAACCACTCACCAAAGACGGTAGAACGCTGGACGGCAAAGAATCTGCAATACTCCTAGCGCAAACATTTTATCCTGAGGATAAAATTGAAGAGGATAATGCGGAACATACCAGGATGCGACTATGCGCTGAACAAGTAAATGAATTGGACCATGATGAACAGCATGATCCACCATTTACCTCTGTAGAACTAAACTCAGCCATTAACAGTTTCAATGTCAAAAAAGCACCTGGATCCGATGGCTTCACAGCGGACATTGTCAAGCGAGTATTGCTACAGTTTCCAGAGCTCTTCTTGTCACTGGCCAATAAATGCCTGCAGTTGGGTCATTTCCCGAAGCCTTGGAAAGAGGCAACTGTAGTAATCTTGAGAAAGCCCGGAAAGGACAATTACTCAGTGCCAAAATCCTATAGGCCTATAGGACTGCTGCCGGTGATGGGAAAAGTTCTGGAAAAAATGGTAATAAATAGGATTAAATGGCACATAGTGCCTAAGATGAGTCCGTACCAGTATGGTTTTGTGCCACAAAAGAGTACTGAGGACTCCCTCTATGACCTGATTAAAAAGATAAATGATAAGCTAAATGAGAAGAAACTTATAACACTTGTATCATTGGACATAGAGGGAGCCTTCGATGGTGCTTGGTGGCCTGCCATAAGACTCAGACTGGCTGAAGAGAAGTGTCCATTAAACCAACGCAAAGTCATTGACAGCTACCTAGAAGATAGGAGGGTCAGAGTCAGGTACGCAGGCGAGGAGGTTGTGAGAACAACAACAAAGGGTTGCGTGCAGGGTTCGATTGGTGGACCAATTTTATGGAACATCTTGTTGGATCCGCTACTTAGGGGCTTGCACACGAGGGGTGATCACTGTCAGGCCTTCGCGGACGACATCGTCCTGCTCTTTGACGGAGACACGGCGTTAGAGGTGGAGCAAAGAGCAAACAGTGCCCTCGACTATGTTCGGGAGTGGGGCATCAGAAATAAGCTGAAATTCGCGCCACAGAAAACGAACGCCATACTTTTCACGCGAAAACTTAGATTTGATGTCCCACGCCTCAGCATGGGAGGAGTCTCCATTACTATGTCAAAGGAGATCAAGCTTCTGGGACTTTGGATAGATGACAAGTTGACATTTGCCACTCACGCCTCATACATTTGCAGGAAGGCGCTAAATGTCTACAAGCAACTATCCAAAGCCGCAAAAGCCAGTTGGGGCCTCCACCCCGAAATAATCAGGACTATTTATGTTGCCGTGATAGAGCCAATAATTTCGTATGCTGCAGCAGCCTGGGCCGAATCAACGGATAAACTGTATATTCGAAAACAGCTTAACGAAGTACAGAGAGGGTTCGCACAAAAGTTGTGCAAGGCCCACCGAACTGTGTCACTGAACTCGGCACTGGTTCTTGCTGGGATACTCCCCCTCGACCTCAGGATACAGGAGGCAGCTGCTCTATATAAGGTGAGGAAAGGATTGTCCCAGCAGGAACTAAGAGGCCGAGAGATTGAACAAAAAACTCCGTTCACTGATAATCCACACCCTGCGGAAAATATTGAATGGCAATTCATGTGCTTGGACACAATGGAGCAAGTTGAACAGAATAGCCAAACAGTTCAGATCTATACGGATGGAAGCAAAATTGACGGCAAAGTAGGCGCGGCTCTATCCTTATGGAAGAACGCTGGTGAAAACAGAAACCGAAAATTCAAACTTCCATCTTACTGCACAGTGTACCAGGCGGAATTGCTGGCCATATCGAAAGCAGTAGATGAGATTTTAAAAAGTTCGGAGTTGTCATTCGGAATATACAGCGACTCTAGGTCAGCACTGCAGACCCTGGTGAACAGTTTCTCTCTCAATCCCTTGGCAGTCAATACCCGCAACAAACTAGCTCAATGCGTAACACAGAACAAACAAATTCATCTGTACTGGATTAAAGCGCATGCGGGACTCGAGGGGAATGAGAGGGCAGACGATTTAGCTAAGGATGCAGCACTTAGGACAAAAACCCAGCCCAGTTACGACAAATGCCCGGTCTCATTTGCCAAGCGCCAAATTAGATTGGCGACACTTGGCAAATGGAACCAAAGATATGGAACAGAGACAACAGCCTCGGTTACAAAACTCTTTTTCCCTGACGCCATAGACGCACACAAGATCGTGAGAAAACTCCACACAGAAAACACATTAACTCAAATAATGACAGGGCATGGTGGATTCTCCGAGTATTTATACCGTTTTAAACTAAAAGATAATCCATCATGCCCTTGTGACTCAATTAGTGAAGAAACACCAATCCATGTCATCATGGACTGCCCAATATATGGCCAAAAACGCTTTGAAGTAGAACAGGAGATAAATTGTAGAATAACAGCGGAAAATGTACACGAAATAATGAGAGATGAAAATATTAGAAATATATTTTTAAAATACTGTTTAAATATATGTATTCAAGTTATAAAAAGAAATAAGACGTTAGATAAGTAAGTTAATTATATATATTGTTGAATATTATATAAATTAACTTAAGACTTAAGCATAAGATGTAAAATCGCATAAAACTGTATTAGACATAAGTAAATGTAGCGGATAAGAAAACTGTGTATATTAATAAAGAAGAAAGATAATTGTAATAAAAAAGCCAGAACCCCAATCCCTGATCATGTTAGGGTTATTAGCTCGCGGGCCGGGCCTCAGCGCCCGGACAGGAAAAAAAAAAAAAAAAAAAAAAAAACCTTACCTAACCTAACCTTTTTTTTTTTTTTTTTTTTTTTTTTTTTGAGGGGGGGAAATGCCCTCGCACTTCCCTGCCACCACGGGGGTGATGGCAGGGGGTATGTGGGACTCGAACCCACTAAAACCCCCCCGTGATCCGTCCGCCGCCGGGACGGGACGAGATAGGGTCGCGCTGGCATTCACTATCTCGCCCCAGCGGTAGGCCCTTCCGGGCCTCTGCACCAGTGGGTGGGTAACCTTTCACCTCAGTTACCCACCAGACGTGTGGGGCCGTGTGAGCGCAGCGGAGAGTCCCCCGACCCTCCGCCGCCGGCCCCACTACGGAGGACGAAGAAGGCGCCCGAAGCGCCTCCTCCGTCCCCCTCTCCGTCTGCGCCGGAGGGGGTCAGAGTTGGCATCGTCCTCTCTGACCCGCTCCGCAGCCTCCTTTTGCGACATCACCACCTCGCAAAAGGAGACCGTAGCCTGCCACGCTCTCTCGCTGTCGAGCATGGCGTTCACCACGCTCGGCAACGAGAGATCCCGGCCAACGACCGCTGAAAGTGTGCGCCGCTCAGACTCCCAAGCAGCGCACACCTCCAGCGTGTGGGGCGCCGTATCTTCCGGCGCCCCACATTCGTGGCAGGCTGGGGTCGCCTCCCGTCTCGCGATCTGGTGCAGGTACTTTCCGAAACATCCGTGTCCGGAAAGCACCTGCACCAATCGGAAGGTCAGCGACCCGAATGGCCGCCGCACCCACTCCCGGAGGACCGGGCGGATGGCCTCCACCGTCCTCTGCCCAGGCACCGGTGGAGCCAGGTCCTCCGTCCACCGCCGCAACAGGGCGGCCCGCGCCTGCCTCCGCAGGCGCCTGACCTCCTCCCACGCTGGGGGCTCTCCACGGGACCTCCTCGCCGCCACAAAGTGGTAAACTTCGGCGAGGGTTTCCGCTTCGAGCTCCCAGGGGGGATCACCGGCCAGCACGCACGCCGCCGTCCAGGACACCGTCCGGTATCCGCGGATAACCCTCGTCGCAATGACCCGCTGCGGACGTCGCAGCAGGGCCTTGTTATTGCGACCGAGGGCGTCCACCCAGACCGGTGCCCCGTACATGGCCATACTCCGGATAACTCCGGAGTATAGCCGACGGCACGTGGCGTTCGGGCCACCCACGTTGGGCAGCAGCCTCCCCAGTGCAGCAGCCGCACCCAGGACTCTTGGGGCCAGTTGGGTAAAATGGGCCCCAAAAGTCCACCTCCCGTCCAGGATGAGACCCAGATATTTCATCTGGGTCCCAACCGGGACCGGGATCCCATCCAGGAGTACCCGCGTCCCTGGAGGGGGTCCCCCCCGAGGCCCGTGGAACAACAGGGCCTCAGTCTTGGAGAGGGCAACCTCCAGTCCCAGGGAGTGAATGCGGTCGACCACGAGGGTTGTACCCACCGTGGCCAGCCGCACCGTCTCCCTGAGGTCCCTCCCCTTGACTACGACCAGGGTGTCGTCCGCGTAGCACGCAACCTGCATATTTGCAGGAAGCGTGCCACGCAGCACCCAGTCGTAGCCAATGTTCCACAGGAGCGGTCCCAAGACCGACCCCTGTGGAACCCCGCAGGAGACGCGACGGTGCCTCAAACCGTCGCGCCCTTCCACCAGGACCTCGCGGTCCTGGAGGTAATTGGCCAACAGCCTCCGCAGATACAGGGGCACTCCGTGATAACGGAGCGCCTCCTGTATCGTTCCATGCGGAAGGCTGTTGAAGGCGTTGGCTATGTCAAGCGACACAGCCAACGCCTTTTCCCCTCCACCGACCGCATCCTGCGTCCACCTCTTGAGCCAGAGCAGGGCGTCTATAGTAGACCGCCCTGCTCTGAACCCATACTGGGCCTCCGACAGCCCAGGCCCAGTACCCTCCAGGTGCCGGATGACACGGGAAGCTACTACACGCTCTAGCAGCTTCCCCGTATCATCCAGCAAGACGATGGGCCTGTATGCGGAAGGAGAGTCGATAGGACGACCCTCCTTCCGCAACAGGCACAATCGGCCATCCTTCCACAGCTTCGGGAACCGTCCAGACGTAAGGCACGCGTCGAACAGTTCCCGAAGCCGATCGCCCATCTCCCTCAGGGCGATTGTGAGGACCCGTCCCGGTATCCCGTCGGGACCCGGAGCGGTCCTCTTGCCCCGTAGGCGTGCGACCGCGATCTCCATCTCCGCCTCTGAAAGAGGCGGGATGGAGTCCGCTAAGTCCGCCTCGGGGAGGGATGGCGCCATCGTCGGAGGGTTGTGGAGGGGATTCCTGTCGGGGAAAAGCCCCCCCAACACCCTGTCTAGGAGCTCCGGCTCCAGGGACTCCGCGACTGGGGACGTCTGGCCCCGGAACTTATTCCGGGCAGCCTTGTATGGACGTCCCCATGGGTCCCTGTTGAGGCCCTCGAGGGTTTCACCCCAGGCCTCCGACTTCCGCCTTTCTATGGCCAGCTGTAGGTCCCACCGCGCATTGCGGTAGGCGCTATACAGCTGGCCCTCAGCTGCCAGCTCCTCGGCTGACAGCTGCTCGTCCGTGCGGCCCCTGCGCCGCCTCCTGCAGCGGGTGTAGGGCCGCCGCGCCGCCGAGCAGGCGGCTCGGAGATCCGCGATCTCCGAGCTCCACCAGTACACCTGGCGGCGCTCAGGACGTCGCCGGGCCCTCGGCATGGCCGTGTCGCACACGGCCGTCACCGCATCGCGGAAATGACCCGCCGCGACGTCCACGTCTGGGTGCGCGGGGCCAGCCTGCCACGCCTGCACCATAGCCGCCTCCTTTGCCAACTCGGCGTCGAGGCGACTAATGGTCCAGCGCGGGAAGGCCGCCCGCGCCACCCGCTGGGGCCCCCCTTGGCTGTCGGAGGTGGAGATCTCAAACCGTATATATTTGTGGTCCGAGAGAGTCTCCACCTCCGACAACACCCTCCAGGCCCGGACACGTGCTGCGACAGCTGGGGTGGCGAACGATACGTCCACCACGGACCCCCCACGCTGTCGCACGCAGGTGTGGACCGACCCTCTGTTGAGCAGGGTCAGTCCTGAGGCAACCGCCCACTCCCTGACGATCTCGCCACGGGAGTTAGTGGAGGGGTTGCCCCAATCCCGGGCCTTAGCGTTCAGGTCCCCCATAAGGAGGACCTGACGTGGCGCCTGACGTCTCACCGCCGCAGCCAAGAGGTCCACAAAGACCTCCAGCTCTGCAGCGGTTCTGTTGGGGGAGAAGTATGCGCCGACAATCGCATACTCTCCCCACCTGGCCACCACGTACCCCGAGCCCCTCTCCTCAACCAAGAGGGGGGAGGCACTTCCGGGCCGCCCAACAACAGCCACGGAGTCGTCCAAATCCCCAGCCCAGCAAGAATGTTGGGGGGGGACGTAGTACGGCTCCGCGGCTACCGCCACGTCTATCTGCCACTGCGCCAGGGACTGCATGAACAGATCTTGTGCCCGGGCGCAGTGGTTCAGATTCGTCTGAAGGAGGTTGTGATGTCCGACTTGATCCATCAATCAGACATCACAACCTCCTCACACGCCGCTTGGCGTGCTCCTTCTGGGGCGGCCTGGATTGTGGCAGCCGGGGCGGCCTGGGTCCGAGTGGCCTTCCCCTTCGTCCTAGGGGGAACGCAGCTGCGTCCCCCCATTATGTGCCCGGAGGGCCTCCCCGACTCAGCGCATATGGCACAGCGCGGGGTGGTCTTCCTGCAGCTGGCCGCCCGGTGACCTGCGTCTCCACACCGGAAACACAGGTCACCCCTGTCCGCCGCAGCGGGACACTGGGGGCGAGTGTGCCCCAGCCCCAAGCACTTGTAGCAGCGCATGGGGCGTTCCCCCAGTGCCACCACCTTCACCGAGCTCCACCCTATCAGTAACTTACCCTTTTGCAGCAACACTTTGGCTGCTGCAACCGGGAGGGTTACGAGGGTGGAGCCAGTCCCAGCCACTCCAGTGCGGATCTCTCCGACCTTGACCACCTGCGGGTCACATGCCCCCGCCCGAGCGACCGCCGCCACCACCTTCTCTCTTGTGGTCGCGTCGTCCAGGTCCGTGATCCTCAGATCAGCGGTTTTGACGGGCCTGGTGACGCTGGCCACCTCCGTCACTATCCCGCGGAGCACCTCCGCGAGGCGATCCGCTTTCTCCGCATTTTGGGAGCCAGGAATCTCCAGCTTCCTGGCTCCTGTGGCGGTCGGGCGGCAGCGGATCCGCTCGATCCCCAGCTCCAGCAGGTTGATTCGATCCTGTGCCGTCTGGATGACGGTGCCGTAGGTTATCCCCTTTTCCACGGCTTCGGGGCGCAATGACAGCACCACGACCGCGGACTTCGGGGGACTCTTCAGCACCGTCTTAGCTTTACCGGCAGGGGAAGCTGCCGGTTTAGCTGCAGACACACGAGCTGCTGGAGCGCCGACTGCAAGGGCACGAGCCGTAGGAGCACGGGCCACTGGGGGCTGGGCCGCACGGGCTCGGGCCGCGGGGGCACGAACCGTGGGGGCACGGGCCGTGGAGGCATGAGCCGCGGGGGCTTGGGCCACAGGGGTACCAAGGGCTGGGACAGAGGAGGGAACGGAGGACTTCCCTTTCCCTTTTCCCTTGCCCTTTCCCACCACTTGCGCCCAGGTTTCCTTTTGGGGAACCTGGGCACTTGGAGTCCCCTTTGAGGTGGAGGGACCCGCAGTCACGGCCTGCTGGCGAGCCGGCTCAGCCCCTTTTGCCTCAGCCGCTGCCCTCTTGGCATCCGCTCTAAGTGGCGGGCCCGCACCCCAACCTAACCTAACCTAACCTAACCTAACCTTTTTTTTTTTTTTTTTTTTTTTTTTTAACCTGGTAAAAATCCTTTATGGATTCCACCAGCTTCAGGGGCAGCTGGTGGATATGTGGGACTCTCCGTAAAACGGCATACCCACTAAAAATCCAGGGTGTTCCTGCACGACGCCTTGGGCCGGGGCCCCGGGTACGCTTGCGTACTCTTCCGCAGCCCCAGCGGCGTTTGCCCGTTGCCAGGCCCGTCCCTTTGGGGCAGTTGGTAGCTGCCCCACTCCTCGATAGCGCGCGGAAACACCACGCGCACCATCTCCAGGCCCTTAGGGGACGAATAGGAACCCCTATTCCCAGTCGCCCCAGGCCTTTTGAGAGTCGATGTAGGCGGCGATCGGGGGCTCGCCACCGCCATCTAATCCCACCCCCACAACTCACACTGCGGTGTTCCGTCTAGCCTCAGCTAGCACAGTATGGTGGTGCGGGGGTCTGTCCCTCCATATTGTGCCATGCGCAAGCACATTGTCAATCCTTGTCCTCTCAATCGCATTGACCCAACGACGAGGTGGGGCGTCGAAGGGGATGCGAGAGAGGACTTCCATCCCGTGTTGTTCCTCGACCTAAGCCCCCTGAATGTACCGGTACGGCCCCCGAATACACGCAGGAGGGAAGGGAGGAACGTCTTGTTTCTGCGTATTGTCCCCCTCACAGCCCAACACGTGTGTGGTGAACCGTAGGAGGGACACGCTACTCCCGTCTTGTTCCTCGACCTAGCACTGCCCCGGTGTACCAGTACGACACCTGTATACACCGAGGAGGTAGGGAGGAACTTCCGTCCATCGCGTATCCGTCCCCCTCCCACCCCAACACGTGTGTGGTGGAGCGTTAGGAGGACACGCTGCCCTCGACCTAACCCTCCTGAGTGTACCGGTACGGCACCTGTATACACCCAGCAGGGAAGGGAGGAACCTCCTGTTTATGCGCAAGGTCCCCCTCCCACCCCAACACGTGTGTGGTGGAGCGTTAGAGGGACACGCATTCTCCCATCTCGGGAGCCATCCCGGCAGCCCCCGTATCACTACGAGGGCCGCTTGCTCGCCACGCGAGCTCCGCAGCCCTTCCGGGCTGCCCCCGACTCGCACCGCCACTTCCCAGACTATCCAGGGCGCCGGCGCGAGTCCAGCGCACTATCGCCACCTGCGACCGTACGCTCCCCGCCTCTCTGCTGCGCCTTATGCCGAAACATAAGGATCGCAGAGAAGCCCCGCCAGGAATTTCGCCAACGACTAATAAGGTCCCCGAAGGAAAGTTATTAGCCGTTGCCCAGGGTGCACCGGTCCAAGTGCTGCCCTTCCCCCCGGATGCAAGCATCCATAAGGGACTGGCAACACTCAGGGCAAACGTGGAGGTATCCTGGCCCGCACCCCAACCTAACCTAACCTAACCTAACCTAACCTAACCGGGGGGAAGACGCGTTCCAACTGCGACCGTGAACGCCACGAAACCAAGTCACTCCGTAGATTAAATTCCTAATAAATAGGAAATTTTTGACCTAGCAACCAGTGCGATATACCAAAAGTTGCGGAATTACACGGCGCATAAAGCCGTGATAAGTGTTTTTGCGGAAGTGAAAATTTTTAAAGTGTTTCGGTGAAAAAAGTGGTTTTTGTTAAAACTTCAGCTACGAAAGAGCAAACGCTGCGCGTTTAAGATCGGTGACCCCCCCCTTTTTTGGGGTCATCTGATCGGCCTCGGCGAGTTGCATCGGTTGGTGCCACTTTTGGATTTTTCCCGCGGTCCCCCGCGTGAAAAATCCGGGAAAACTGAAAACCACGTGGCGGCGTGGTCGGTGTTCCAGAGCAGCGACACCAAAACTGACTACAGCACTAGATGGAGAACGAGAACACGAAAAGGAAACCGTTTTTGGATCTTAGAAAAGTTAAGTAGATAAGTAGTTATAAGGTTACAAAGTTATATGCGGTTTAGCACTTTTTATAAGTTTTTCCAAATAAAAATTATCAGCGGTAACCTATGCGCGTTTTTAGCCTTAATTTTAGCTGAATTTTTTGTTAGTAAAATAGTGTTTGAATTAGATTTTTAGGTTGGGTAGTTTTAAAAATATTTAAATTTAAGTAAAAAAATACGACCGCAAATAACTTGGTGCTCAATTATCTCGAAAACGGTAGGAGATAGGGCATTTTTGAGCAAACCCTGTTACGCGTTTTGTTGCCTTGCCGCGCAGAATATAAATTCATCAAAAAACATTCAAGAAAATTTTTCAAAATTTATAAACTTTTGAATTTAGTCATATAGTTTTTTGCAGATATCTTGGAAACGGTGGGTTTTAGACGCTTTTTGACAAAAATCTTATTCCTATACTTTATAGGAATAAGGTTTGTTCCTTGTCGAAGGGTGCAACTCCCCCCCCTACTTTCCTTTTCCCCCCCTTTTTAGTATATTAAGATTTTTTGAACTGCCCTATCTCCACGAAGGAGCTCGCTATCGGGACGCAGTCTTCAAAATTGGACAGTGCACTTAAAGTGCACTTATTGTATAACTACTGACTCTAGGTAGAGTCAGTTAAAGTAGACAAGGTAGAGATCTTTTTGTGCAAATTCGAAAGTATAAGATATATCTCGTACCTTTCCGACCAAAATACTGATAGCTGATTTTGACTAAGATAGAGACATACCTACTCTACGTAGAGCAAAAAATTTTTTGTTGTGTTTTGTCTTGGCCGACTAACGCCAGCACAGGTGAACTAAATCGGACTGGTAAAGTCTGCTCTAACGCTGTACTCACCTTGAAAACACCATCCGTGAGCTCCGAAGTGCAGCCTGGGTTGACCGACGTCGGACAAAACCTGAAACAAAAAGGAATAATATTAGTTTAATTTACTTTAGGTATTAGGACATATTAATAGTAATTTAATCTACATTTTTCTTTTACAACTTATACAATTTTACATTTTAATACTAAATATACTTGTTTGTTTAAGTGTTAGTTTATGTTTTACAGTGACAATTATTATTATATTTAATATAAATTTTGGACCATTTACATCCGTAATATATTGACACGTAATTAATTATAAGACAAATAGTATATTTTAACGCAGTTCCTTTGATAATTAATCATGTTCGGACATAGGACACCTAAAAAGAGAAATTTTACGGGCAAGGGCCCCCAGGATTTGACGATGGTAGGTGAGTGTAGCCAAAGCCCCATTCCTAGCGTCAGGAGAAGCATTGGGGAATGGGAATCTGGGAAGCCGGATCAACTTGCCAAGTCCCAGACTCCCCCCAAAACGGCTACTTTGGTGGAACCTCTGAAGCCAAAGCCACGGACTGTGTTCTCGCAAGAGAGCAAATTAACTACAAGAAGAGCCTCAGTAGAGGCCACTGGGAGCCCACCCAAGCCGGAGAAGACAAAATATGTTGACCGTATCGCCGAAGCCAGAGCCTGTGTCCTCAGGGCCAAGCTTCATCTAGGAAACTCTCGAAACATAAAATCAGAGATCAAAGCAGAGGTCACACTAGCGATTGAGAGACTGTTTCAGCTAGTAAAGGAATCTGAATCGGTGAAAACCAGTAGGAAAATAGTACACGAAAGGGAAAATGTAGTACCACAACTATTGGAAGAACACGATAAGGAAAAGGAGGATAGAAATAGTGAGCTTATAAGAAAGTTAGAAGAACACACAGAACTACTTAAGCAAAATACTGAAAAAATTGAAATACTGAAGGAGACTATAGAAAAGCAATCCTACGCAAGTGTAGTCGCGACGTCCTCTAAGAGCATACGCCCTGAGAGGACCGCGCTACACTCTGTAGTAATCACCGGAAAAGACGAAACCGAAACTGGAGAAGAGGTCCTAAATAGAATTAGGAAAGCAGTAAATGCTAAAGACGGAGGAGTAAGGGTGGAAAACATCAGGAAAGCTAAAGACAGGAAAGTGATAGTAGGATGTAGAACGGAGGAAGAAAGGCGGAAAGTACAGGAGAGAATAAAAAAGTCAGGAGAGAACCTTAACGTTGAAGAGATCAAAAACAGGGATCCCCTCGTTATACTTAAAGACGTTCTGCTATATAATAGCGATGATGAAATAATTAGTGCGCTAAAAAACCAAAATAGGGACCTAATTAAAGACTTGTGCAAAACTGATCACAGGATGGAAATAGCCTATAAAAAACGCACAAGGAACCCTCTCACTGGCCATGTCGTCATGAGAGTTTCTCCAAAAATATGGCAGCGCATGACAGAGGCAGAGGCGGTCCACATAGACCTCCAAAGAGTACGAGTGGCGGACCAGTCCCCACTAGTCCAGTGCTCGCTCTGCCTCGGGTACGGTCACGGCCGGCGTTTCTGCAAAGAGACGCAGGCCAAATGCAGCCATTGTGGGGGACCTCACATGAAAACAGATTGCTCCGATTGGCTCGCTGGCACGACCCCTTCTTGCTGCAATTGCACGCACTCCAAGATGGACAGGACTGATCACAACGCGTTCAGTCAGGACTGTCCACTTAGACGGAAGTGGGACGCGTTGGCTAGAGCTACGGTAGCATACTGCTAAGGGCGTCCCCGGCAAAAATTTAGACTCACTCAAAGAAAGGCCATATTTCGCTGCCCAAGCCAATCTGCAACGAAAGGCACTGGCAACACAAGAACTGATGATTGAGGCAAGCAAACGGAAGATGGCCTTTGCACTGATCCAGGAACCGTATGTCGGTAGTGCGGGTAGGATGAGAGACTACGTGGGCACAAGGATATACCAAAACACCAAACAAGATGATGGAGTAGTCAAGGCGGCAATTGTCGTTTTCGACCCCAAACTGAACGTCATCCAGTGCCCAGATTTCACCACGACCAACATCGTAGTGGTGAGACTAAAAACTCTTGCTTGGGAGATCGTAGTCGTCTCGTTCTACTTTGAGCCCGACCCAGAGCCGATAGGGTTATACCTGGAGCAGTTAAGCAAAATTGAACGAAGTTTCGGTCGGAAACTAATAATAGGAGGTGATGCAAATGCAAAGAGCACATGGTGGGGCAGCCCTAAAATAGATCACCGAGGAGAAGAAATGGCAGGGGCTTTGGAAGAAATGGGCTTGCAGGTACTTAACGAAGGAAACACCCCTACCTTTTTCATCATAAGGGGTGAACAAGTGTGCACCAGCTTTGTGGACGTCACGGCCTGCACGCCTGAAATTCTCGACCTGGTGGAGGACTGGAAGATAGACGAAGGCATGACGAGCTCAGACCACAACGCCATTACCTTTAAAGTTCGGCTAGAAAAGGCAAAAGGAATAAATATAACCAGAACCACAAGGATCTACAATAGTAAAAAAGCTAACTGGAACCAGTTTCATGCGAAACTGGCCCAGTTGCTAGATGAGAATAAAATCACCAAATTATCATTTGACAAAACAAGAAACAAAACAGAATTAGAGGAAAACATAGAAACATACATAAATATCATTTTAGAAACGTGCAATAGTAGTATACCTAAAATTAAATCCAAAAATGAAGTCAACTTACCGTGGTGGTCCGATGAGCTCGCCAAGCTGAAACAGGAAGTCGTAACCAGGAAGCGTAGGATTCGGTGTGCAGCGCCGGTTCGCAGGAAAAAAGTCATCGAAGAGTACCTGAAAACAAAAGAAAGATATGAACAAGAAACCATAAAAGCCCAAACGGACAGTTGGAAGGAGTTTTGTGAAAAGCAAGATAAAGAAGGTCTATGGGAGGGAATATATAGGGTCATAGGCAGAACAGCTAAAAGGCATGAAGATCTGCCCTTAGCCAAAGAGGGAAAGGTGCTGGGTCAGAGAGAGTCTGCCGAATTGCTTGCTGAGACATTCTACCCGGCCGATACAGAGGAGTCTGACAACGCTGAGCACATGCAGATCAGGAGAGCAGCTTGCCAAATAAACGCGTTGGGGCATGATGATGAACAACATGGTCCACCGTTTACCAAAGAGGAGCTAATGACTGCTGTGCTCAGCTTTAACCCCAAAAAAGCACCAGGGTCAGATGGTCTGACGGCAGACATCTGTATGCGGTCTATAGTCCAGGAACCCGAGATTTTCCTTTCACTGGCAAACAAATGCCTTAAACTGGGCTACTTTCCGGAGATCTGGAAGGAGGCCACAGTCGTGATTCTAAGGAAACCCGGAAAAGAAAGCTACACAGCTCCAAAGTCCTATAGGCCAATAGGTTTGTTGCCAGTGATGGGGAAAATTCTGGAAAAGTTGATTGTAGGCAGAATCAAATGGCACGTAATCCCTCGGCTTAGCCCTCGCCAGTATGGCTTCATGCCCCAAAAGAGCACGGAGGACTCCCTCTATGATCTAGTTGGATATATACACGGAAAAATGGCTGACAAGAAACTGCTCACAGTGATATCGCTAGACATAGAGGGAGCCTTTGATAGCGCATGGTGGCCGGCGATCAAGCTGAGATTGGCAGAAGAGAAGTGTCCGGTGAACGTGAGGAGGGTTGTCGACAGCTACCTGGAAAATAGAAAGGTCAAAGTACGGTATGCTGGCGAGGAGGTAACCAGAGAAACCACCAAAGGCTGTGTTCAGGGGTCGATCGGAGGTCCGATCCTTTGGAACCTCCTCCTGGACCCTCTCCTCCAAGGGTTGGGAAAACGGGGAGACTACTGCCAAGCTTTCGCTGATGACGTGGTGTTAGTGTTCGATGGAGATACAGCGATGGAGGTCCAGCGGCGTGCCAATGATGCCCTCGCGTATGTTCACCAGTGGGGTGTCAAGAATAAGTTAAAGTTCGCGCCGCACAAGACGAACGCGATGGTCTTGACACGGAAACTCAAGTTTGACGCCCCATTGTTGAGCATGGGCGGGGTTGATATTGTCATGTCGCGGGAGCTTAAAGTCCTGGGGCTTACAATAGACAATAAGCTCACATTCAACACACATGTAGCTAATGTGTGCAGGAAATCTCTCAACTTCTACAAGCAGTTGTCTAGAGCCGCCAGGATTAGCTGGGGACTCTATCCAGAAGTCATACGCACCATATACACGGCAGTAGTCGAACCGGTGATCTTGTACGCATCAGGCGTATGGGCGCCAGCGGCTAAGAAACTGGGTGTGCAAAAGCAGTTGAACGCGGTCCAAAGAGGGTTTGCACAAAAACTGTGCAGGTCCTATCGCACCGTCTCTCTGAACTCGGCACTGGTGTTGGCTGCGATGCTCCCCCTCGACCTTCGAATACAGGAAGCAGCAGCCCTGTATGAAGCAAGGAGGGGAGCACCGCAGCCAGCACTAGGAGACAGAGAGGTGGAGCGACGCACTGCGTTTACTGACCTGCCTCACCCCGCAATTAATATGCACCCGCAATTCGTATGCCTGGTAGACCAGGAACAAGTAGACCAAAACAGCACTCAAGCAGTACGCATTTTCACGGACGGCAGCAAAATTGATGGCAAGGTTGGGGCGGCATTGTCTCTATGGAGCAATGACGTCGAAACCAAATGCCAAAAATTGAAGCTGTCGTCCTACTGCTCAGTCTACCAGGCAGAATTGTTGGCCATATTAAGGGCCACAAAAGAGGTACTCAAACGCTCAGAAGCCAGTTTCGGCATCTATAGTGACTCGCGCTCGTCGCTTGAAGCTGTCGCCGGTCATCGATCTCTCCATCCCCTCGTAGTCGAAATCCGCAAAAACCTCATTGAGTGCAAACACCAGAACAAAAGCGTCCAACTCTTCTGGATAAAAGCTCACGTGGGACTGGAGGGGAATGAGAGAGCTGACCAGCTAGCAAAAGATGCGGCGCTTAAAACAAAGACAAAGCCAGATTATGACCAGTGCCCGATTTCATTCATCAAGCGTCAGATCCGTACGGGTACGCTTGAGGAATGGAATCGGAGGTATAAATCTGGAGAAACAGCCAAGGTCACAAAACTATTTTTCCCGGACGCAATACAGGCCTTCAAAATTGTGCGCGAAATTATACCAACGGGGGTGATCACACAGGTGATGACAGGACACGGTGGGTTTTCCGAATACTTGCACAGGTTTAAGTGTAAGGAGAGCCCATCGTGTATTTGCGATCCAGACCAGACTGAAGACGTGATTCATATCTTGACAGAGTGTCCCGTATATGGACTACATAGGAACGAAGCAGAACAAGAAATGGAAATGCCTATAAATATTGAAAATATAAGTATATTAATGACGGATAGAAATAGAATAGACAGATTTTTGACCTACTGTGTAACAGTGGCAAATAAGGTAATAAAACTGAATAAATAAATGAATATAATTTATATGCTATATACGTATATTGCTAATGAGTTGATATTAGCGAGATGATATATGATGTTAGCGTAAAATTTTAAATGAATGTAATAATGAAATAATAATATTAATTTGATGTAATGATAATTGTGCTGTAAAAGTAATCATAATTAATGTAATAATAATCTGAGAAAATAATATGCTAATAATATTTTGCCCATGTGAAAAAAAAAAAAAAAAAAAAAAAAAAAAAAAAAAAAAAAAAGAATTAAAAATAATAATAAGAAGAACGAAATTATGTATATTGATAATAATGTATTATGATCTTGGCTTAGTAAGATAAGACAATTTGTAATAACAATAGTAAATAATATCTAAATTTTGAATTTTCATTCAAAATTTAAATATGCAACGTACAGACAGACGGACGTTAGTAATATACATTAGCAAAAAAAAATGCATCGTAAAAAAGGACTCTGACCTGCGTCAGAGGTTTTTGGACAAAGGGAGGGGGGTTTAGTCCGTAGGCCGTCAATGGCGGAAGTTGGCGGAGTCGGACATAACCACGGGGCCCGTGCTCCGTGGTATCCATGAGGATTCCTCACTACCCTCGGGAGTAAAAAAAAAAAAAAAAAAAAAAAAAAAAAAAAACCTAACCTAACCTAACCTAACCTAACCTAACCTAACCTAACCTAACCTAACCTAACCTAACCTAACCTAACCTAACCTAACCCAAACCTGCGCATGTGATCCTGAAAAAGAAGAAACGGTAGAGCATTTGCTTCTTGAGTGTCCGAAATATGGTGATGACAGGCACGACCTGGATTCCGCAACAGACACAGCGTTGACCAGAACCACATTATAATAATAATATTAATAATAACTACCGGAAATATATAATGAAGGACGGTACGGTTGACATTTGTCGAGCATGCCGCCGTCCCGGGGAATCTCTCCGACATATTATTTCCGGTTGTTCTCATCTTGCTAACGGAGAGTACTTGCACAGACACAACCTAGTGGCCAGGATCATTCATCAGCAACTTGCCCTTCAATATGGCCTTGTCGAGTCTGAGGTGCTGTATTACAAGTACACACCGGGGCCGGTTCTTGAAAATGGCCGTGCGTTGCTCTATTGGGACCGCTCTATCATTACGGACAGGACTATTGTAGCCAATAAGCCTGATATCGTGCTGGTAGACCGGTCCCAACGCCGGGCAGTGCTCGTTGACATCACCATTCCGCATGACGAGAACCTCGTGAAGGCTGAGAAGGACAAACTCAGCAAGTACCTTGACTTGGCTCACGAGGTAACCGCCATGTGGAGTGTTGACTCAACGAGCATTGTTCCGATAGTCGTTTCGGCGAACGGTCTTATGGCGAAGAGCCTCGACCAACATCTCGAGAGGCTCTCGCTGGACGGCTGGATCAAGGGTCAGATTCAGAAGGCGGTACTCCTTGACACGGCACGTATTGTCAGGAGGTTGCTCACTCTGCAGCCCTGACCACCGGTAGCTTGGGCCCTGCCCCGCTGCCGGCGGGACACTAGGTTTAGGTTTTTTATAATATTTTTGTAATTTTAATTTTATAAGAAGTATTATAAAAAACATAGATTTAAGATATATAAATAAATGAGTGAATAATAATAATTTATTTGTCAGAATATTGTACTTAAGATAGTACATTTTTGTGTTTCAAATATTCTACCGTTTCCGGTGTACAAATATTGTTTGTGATAGAACCAATTTTTATGTATTTTTATGTATATTACATACACATATTTTAATATTAAAATATGTGTATGTAATATTAATGTCAGGAATTAAAAATTATGTCAGATGGTCAAAATATAATACTCTATATTAATTATAAATTGAAAATTGTCAATTTAATCTGTCATTCAAAAAATCTTGCACGGAATAATAACATTTGTCAATTAAAAATTTAAATAATTTTGTTTTTAATTTATTGCAACATAATTCTTTGTAATCCGCTGGTAACTTATTATAAATACGAATAGCCATACAGTAAGCATTATTGCTATATAACTGTATCCGTTGCTTAGGAACATACAATAGATGTTTTCTACGACAATGCCTTCCCAACCACTACAGTGTGCAGTTCAAATAGATTAGGATTTCGATTTACAAATAAACAAATTTCAAATATGTATAGGCAAGGCAAAGGCAAAATATTATGTTTTTTAAACAGTGGTTTACAACTATCTAGGAAATCAGCACCGCACAGAGACCTAATACATTTTTTTTGTGCTCTAAATGCTCTTAGAGAATCGACTGAGTTACCCCATATAACAAGACCATACCTCAATAGTGATGACACATACCCGTGATAGGCGCTGAGTGCAGCCTGCCAAGTAGCAACCCATTTTAGTCTATTTAGTACGTACACATACCGATCTAATTTGGAACATAATTTCTGAATGTGTTCCTTTCAATTGCAGTGTTTATCAATAATAAGTCCAAGAAATGTAGTCGAATTAACTTGTTTCACGGGATTCTGATCATGGGCGATATTTAATGAAATAGGATTGCTATTATACGTTTGAAATTGTATAATTTTAGTCTTATTAAAATTTATTTGAAGATCATTACATTTAAGCCATTGAATGGTAGAATCTAAAGCATCATTAATGTCAAACTCAAATTTGTCTTTATCATTTCCTTTAACAACGATTGTAGTATCATCAGCATATAAAACACATTTGTGGTTAGTCATGTCAGGGAGGTCATTGATGTACAGTAGGAAAAGTAGAGGACCTAGAATACTCCCCTGTGGAACTCCGTGTTTGTTTAACTCGTACGAAGATCTGCACATAGTTTTGTCATGGCCTGAAAAGGTGTGTATCTCAACACACTGTTTCCTATTGTTTAGATAACTTTGCAACCATTCCAGTGCTTTACCCCTGATCCCGTACTTTTCCACTTTGTATAATAAAAGCTTGTGGCTTACAAAGTCAAAAGCCTTCGACATATCTAGAAACATAGCTATAATTGGGATTTTTCTATTTAAACAGCTGGTAACCATTTTCATTAAAGAAAAACAAGCTAAAGTGGTAGACATGTTTTTCCGAAAATCAAATTGTTGGGCCTTTAGTATGTCATATTTGCATAGGAATTTGCAGATTTTAGTGTACATGACCTTTTCAAAAATCTTCGAGATAACAGGAATGAGCGTAATAGGGCGATAGTTACTCATATTATCCGTAGCATCTTTTTTATGTAAAGGTTTAACCACTGAGAGTTTCAGTCGTGTTGGAAACGTACCTTGTGTTAAAGATAAATTTATAATGTGGCTCAGCGGACCAGCCAAGATTCTAGAACAAGCCTTTATCATTTTAGTATGAATGTCATCAAATCCAGTTGCGTTTGTGTTATTAAGAGAAACTATAATCTTATAAATGTCAAGTTCATCAATAGGTGTCAAAAAAATTAAAAGAAAGAGTGTCTACATCGAGGATGTACCCGAGACGCTTACTCACCCCAGATTTGATAGGCTACTGCTAGACTTAGGGTACAGTATTAAGGTAAAATTAGAAGATGCAAACCTTTTGTAAGTTGATCGAGGACAACGATGATAGGCGGTACTTTCTCCAATATTAATATGCCAAAACAGTGATCCGTGCCACTACGAAGGCAAACGGCAGCACGTCTGTCTAAGATTGCTTAATGCTAGCGCTTTTATTATATAGTTCAAATTGTTTCTGTAAGTAAACCAAAGATTTTTAGACGTTTAATTACTTTTTAATTTTCATTTATATTATTTTTATTTTAATGATTGTTAATTTTAATTTTTGTTACTACTATTTTAATTTTATTATTATTATTATTATTAATATTGGTAGATAGACGAGCAGCATAACTGCTGATGTGTCTATATCCACAGTGTCGGATTCACTTCTAAAGTTCATTTTTGCAACAGTGATAGTTTGTTAGCTCGTAACCAGTTGTCGAGTTTGTTCTTGAAGTTGTTCACGGAGGTGGAAGCAATGACCTCTTCAGGCAGCTTATTCCAGTTGTGAACCACTCTATTACTGAGGAAGTGATGTGCAGTGTTGGTCCTAGCTGTTGTGCGATTAATTAGCAGTGAGTGCCCCCGTGTAGGTCTGCCTTGTCTCATCAAATAAATATTATGTATATCCGGGAGGTTGTAATTGCCAATTATAATTAAATTAAGATTAAAGTTAAAATTTTAATTTTCCACCTCCATTTTATTGTGCTTTAGTTGTGTATAAGTAAATAAATGGTATTGTGGTTTCAATGTGTACCTCGGATTATGTAGTATACTCTCCCTCGTATTTATTATACCTTGATTTGAATTATACGGATTTTTAATATTTATTTCGTTAAATTTCTCTTATCAAGGCAAGTTTTGTTTTAGTAAAAATAGGAAAGGAGCTGAGATTGAGTGAATCATAAACTTTGTGTCGTATTTTTAAGTATGTATTACCATGGGGTCCTATCAGGTATAAACAAAAAATAGCCCGAACTTGAAAAAAATTTAGTAATCGTGTCGAGAGAGTTACTAGTTAGTGTCCAGTGTATTCATTTGGCCGAATACTTCGCCAACACGCAATAAATGTCGCTTGATAATCTAGCGTTATGCAGAAATAAAATAATTCGTAAAATAGCCCGCGGTATTCCGTTGTATGGGATGAGGATGAGAATCTGTACGTATTATATTATCTGGGGTATTACGTATGTTTTGACCAAATTTGCTCTTTTGTTTGATTGTTAAATTTTATTGTGAAAAGAGTATTTAAGAATGTAAGGTTTTAGACTAGACAATAGATAGTGTTGGATACCGCGCTTGATGGTGCCCAGTAATGGTAATTTATATAATACAAAATGAAACAAGAATATCTAGCCGTTATCGTGTAATTCCGCTAAAATAAAACTATAACACACACACTAGAACGCACTCTAGATATTCTTGTTTCATTTTGTTTTTAAGATGAACTTCCGCGAGGTAACGCCTGATTCAATCAATTAATTTATATAATGTTTTAATGTGACTGACTTGATGACCAATTGTGTGTGAGTATGAGCCCTTTGTAGCTTGGAATAAGTGAATTTTAATTTTTAATCCTTTATTTTTATGTTTAGCGTGTAGGTATAGTAGAGTTTTATAGTATTTTAGAATCACAACAACACGCGCCGGCGGTCAGCACGCGGTTCTTTCAGTCATCTTCTCAATGACAATGCGCTATGGAGGAAACTATTTATGAAACAATCCATACCATACGTATACAGGTTGTAATCTTACAATAAATATCACACACACACTCACACAGTAAGTGTAGTTGGAAAAGGGCTAAGCAATACTTACTTTGTTGAAAATCCATCCCATGAATTGTCACGTTACATCCGTTCCTTTCGTGAAAAAGGTAGAATGGAACGCTACAAGTTAATGAGCAGCTCCTCCCCTACCTAAACAGTGCCTAGGTTGACAGGATCCTAAGAGCTGAAGAGAAAAAAAAGGAATTGGTAACAGATATTTATTTTCGTAAATTTTACAAGCTTTGTAGAAAGCAAAAAAAAGAGTCTCTAGATGATGCGGAAGAACGCGAAATTTAAGTTGTTTACGGCCTACAAGTTATCACGGTAGAATTAGAATGTTATTGGATCCAAACAAGGCCCACTTCCGGGTCTTCAGATAAACAAAGCCCGCTTCCGGTCTTCAACGAGGCCCACTTCCGGGTCTTCAAACAAACAAGGCCCACTGTCGTTATAGAGACTGAGGAATTCGTTGCCTTTAGTTTGTCCGACTTCCAGAGTTCAGCGGCTAGCTCATTCAGTTATTAGCTTCTGGATCCAGAAGAAGATTCTCGTCCTTCCACCGTCGATGAAGTATTATTACGCAGCTCAGATTCAAGATGCAGGAGCAGGAGACACGCAGGTATTAGTCGTCAAAGCTTTGACGGACGACGGGCCGGAACATGGTGATGAAGTTATATTGCCACTCAATGTTTGAAAAAGGCAAGCCGGTCGTCTCACTGGTTGACGCTCGGCGATAGATTCGTCGTGGTAGATACGGCGGCCGACGGTGACAACAGATGTAGTTTCGGCGATCAGCTCTCGGCGATAGATTCGTCGTAGTTTCGCGACTGGCTGTAGCGGATGTAGCTCGGCGATCGGCGATTTGACAATGGATATGTCGTGGCGCAGCGATTGACGTAGATGGAGATTCACTTCACAATTTTGGTGTTGGATAGCCAAAGATGGTTTTTGAAGGCGTTCTTGAGTTCCCGGGCCTTGCCTGGCCCGGGAATGGCCTTATATCAATTTAGTGTTCCTCGTTCGAGGAGTAAATTGAGACTGCCATTCCATAGCGACAGCTTTTCTAAAGAAACCTCGCTAGCATTCCAAGGTTCTAGATTTTAGCAGTTTTCAAAATTTTGAATACAGAATAGTAAAAAAATAAATCTAGAGTCAAAATACATACAATCATGGCCAAACTATAAAATACCTCACTGAAATTGACAGTAGAAAAAGAAAAATATGAATTTGAAGAGAAACTAAATTCGAAACAAAAAAAACAGTTTCAAAACAACTGCCATCCGAGCAGTCGTGTCTAAAAATCGGGCCCGTGACCCGCGCGCAAAATCGATAACGTGATGTAAAATTTTGAGAAAAATCAAGTTTTTTTGTGCTTAAATTACTGTGAAAAGGACTGTCAAGTGCTGTGATGTGAAAGTTGTGAATGAATAATAGAAACCAGGTAATATAATATGATATATACATACATGTAGCATTACATATTTCCCCCACGACCCCAGAAAATTTTCAACTCCATTGAAAATTTTGAAGGTTAGGAATAAAACCTTGCTCTTTCATACTTAAATCTTGCACTTCTTCTTTTACTCGCTCACAAACATACTTAGGGGATATGGTTCACATATTTGATGACGCATACTCCACAAGGAACTATTCATTATACATAACGAAGGCTTATTTTTTTTTAATTAGGTGTCGTTATCCGCACCTTTTTGAAAACCCGAGTAAAGATAATAAGTATTTACAATTAAGAAAATGTACAACACAAAGGCTTATTTAACGAGTTGTGTACCGCTCTTTAAGAATATTACACACACCCTTGGGTATTGAAGACGTCAAGGAAATTAATATTCAAGAACCTTGTATTTAAGAAATTGCAAGGAAATTAAGATTAGAGTAACAACATGTGCAACTAAGAAAGTATAAAAAAAAATGAGTAAACACAATGGCTTCTTACCCACACGATTCGTGTTAAAGGATAAAACAAAAAGAGTGAAAAAAAATAACGTTTGTAAAATGGATTTAAAAAAAATAAGCCGAAAGGGTCTAGTTTCCTTGTACAATACAAAAATAATATACGCTAAAGCTATTTACAGAATAAGTATACAATTTAGAGAAAAAAACAGAATACGACCGCTACACTATTTACACTTTAAAATCTTTTACATGCCACTTTCCTCTTAAGCCGTTAGGATCCTCTAAAATAAAAACGAGAGGTGAGAGCTTCTCAACAACTGTGCATTTGACATATTTGGGAGCCAACTTTGAACTGAAATATGCACCAGCGTTACTCTGGACGTAATTTTTACGCCAGACTGTGTCGCCAACGTTGAACTCTTTAAAGGTGTGTCTCGTGTTGTAATGAGCAGCATTTTTTGTGTGTGCAGTGTGTAATGCAACCTGTACTTTATCGAAGATGTTAGATAATAATCCTAAATTAGCGGCGTAGATGTCACGAGGAAGAAAAATGAAATTATCAAGGTTGGAGCAGTTAGTGTATAGTGAACCACATGGTATGGTTTCACGTCCAAAGACCAGAAAGGATGGAGAAAACCCAGTTGTAGAATTTACAGAACTGTTGAGTGCATATTGGATTTTCTGCAAATGTTTGTCCCATGAACGGTGATCATCTCCGACCAACTGTGAAAGTGCGGTGATAATTGTTCTATTATACCGTTCTGTGGGGTTTACTTGAGGGCAGTATCGAGGTGAATAAAATATAAAAGGAATTTTATACTTATTCAGAATTCAGAAAACTTTGAAACTCATTAGATTGAAATTGTGAACCATTGTCCATGATGATGGTTTGTGGCACACCGTGTACCAGAAACACATTATTTTCCAAATACATGATGATATTGGAAGATGTAGCGCGCTTGATAGGGAAAATAAGGCAATACTTTGAAAAAGAACATGTAACCACTAGTATGAATTGATTACGTTGTCTTGTGAGTGGAAAAGGGCCCATTAGATCTAATGAGAGGCTTTGAAAAGGTCTTGAACAAATTTTTGGTTTACCCATAGGACCATATGGAGAATGATTCGAATGCTTATAAGAGAGGCATGTTTCACAAGAAGAACACATTTTAGCCACATCTTTAAACATACCAGACCAATAGTATCTTAAAGAAAG
Organism: Ennomos erosarius; assembly: GCA_963580505.1. NCBI lineage: Eukaryota > Metazoa > Arthropoda > Insecta > Lepidoptera > Geometridae > Ennomos > Ennomos erosarius. The sequence continues at coordinate 35,302 of OY756989.1, forward strand.
CTTCTTGTATGTTTTGAAAATGCCAGTATGGGGATTACTTTCTGAGTCACCATGGCAAGTTTTGATGAGATTCATTCTCTCAGAGGGAAGTGGAACTTCTTTCCAAGCAAAATCTTCATTTAGATAATCAGGTGAGTTATTAAAACGGTATAAATTATTGTTGAGAATTTTGTAATTTGGATAAGCATCAGGATTATCTCGACAGTTAGTAAAAAGTCTATTATATAGTTCCAATTGTGATGCATTGTCTCTAGATATGGGTTCAACACCACCAATAATAGCAGTATCGGGTATTTTATGACGCGACAGAAGGTCTGGGACAACATTTTCTTTTCCTTTTTTATGTTTTAGGTCGAAGTTAAAACAAGACAGACGAAGACTCCATCGTGCCAATCTGCCAGAAGGATTAGACAAATTTTGGAACCACTTTAATGCTGCATGGTCAGTGTATACTGTAAATCGTTTACCGTTATCAAGATAACAACGCCAATGCTCAAGTGCAGTAATGACAGCTAAAGTCTCACGTTCTGTAGTTGAATAATTCTGCTCATGCTTGTTTAGAGATCTACTCATATATGCAATAACAACTTCTTTATTGTCTTTTTCCTGAGTCAGCATAGCACCTATCCCAAAGTTAGAAGCGTCGCAGTGAACGGAAAATGGATAGTCAAAGTCAGGGCAAGATAGTATTGGTGTTGTAGTCAAGCATTCTTTTAATTTAGCAAAAGCAGAGTCAGCCTCAGCATTCCAGACAAATTTTTTTGGAGATTTTTTTCCAGATGACGTTAATTTACAGAGTGGTGAAGCAATAGTACTGAAATTAGGTATGAATCGGCGAAACCAACTGCATGTACCTAAAAATTTTCTTACTTCTTTTTTAGAGGTAGGAGCAGCGTAAGCTAGAATCGCTTCAATTTTACTGGGATCAGCCCGCAATCCTTGCTCATCTACTATGTAGCCAAGATATTTCAGTTCTTTGCGAAAGAATTGACTCTTTTCAAAGTTAATGGTTAGACCAGCATAAGAAAGTTTCTGATGAACTTTAAGTAGGAGTGAAATATGTTCCTCAAATGTCGCACCTATGATTATTATGTCATCTAAGTAACAGAACACTTTATTCTCAAACTCTGGAGTGAATAAACTGTCCATAAGTCTTTGTTGAGTTGCTGGAGCGTTTGTCAATCCGAAGGGCATAACAGTGAATCTATACATTCCTCTACCAGGTACGTAAAAACCAGTTTTATCTCTGTCTTTGGGATGTAATGGAATTTCCCAAAAAGCCTTTGCTATATCGATACTAGACAAATATTTAGCATTTTTGAGGTTATCTAGTATCTCAGAAACAAAAGGGAGGCTGTAGGCATCTTTACGAGTAATTGCATTCAGCTTTCTGCTGTCGACGCAGAAACGCCATTCTCCGTTCTTTTTTGGAGTGATAAGTACTGGAGATAACCAAGGACTCTCACATTTTTCTATAACTTTTAATTCTAGCATTTTATCGACCTCATTGATGAGTGCTTTTTGCTTTTCTGGAGAGAGACGATAACAACGTTGTTTTATAGGTAAAGCATCACCAGTATTGATCCGATGACTAACTAAACTAGTACGGCCTAATTTACCTCGTTGTTCAAAAGAAATACTTTTGAAACGCTTGATTATGTCATTAGCAATTTCTACTTGATTCCCAGACAGATGATCAAATGTTGATATTTGATTTTCAACAGCACAAGTTGTATGATCTTTAGATTCGAGATTGAGTTCAAGAGAAAGTATCTTTGGGGAGAGTTCGAATTCTTTCCAGAAATCCCACCCAAGTATCAAAGAAGGATAAATATCAGGGAAAACATAAGCTTTGATAACATGTGTCTGATTATGAAATCTCAATGGCAAATGAAAATAACCAGAAGACATTGCTTTTTGTTTATTAGCAACCATAACTTGAGTTGGAGACTTGAATAGTTTAAAGCCTAACTTTTGGATATCTTTATGAGAGTTATTACCTAAAATAGTTATACAACTTCCACTATCTAAAAGACCGGAAAAAGGTATATTGTTTATAGACACGTTAATAAAAGGTCTGTTAAAGTCTTTTTCTTTGTCGTAGAAAACAGAAGTTGTTTTGTAGCAAAACATAAAATTTCGAATAGTATTTAACCATTGATTCCAGTCGTTAAGATCAAAATTATTGTTATGTGATTTAGTGAAACCATTCAAGTCGTCAGCTAGTTTTTTTGTTGATTTGATGGAGCACATTTTGGACATTCGCTGATTCTCACGCCTTTACGACCACATTTAAAACAAATGAGGTATCTAGGCTTAGTACAAGTTTGTAAAGAATGGCCTGTGATACGACAGCGATAACAGAATTCTTCTTTAGAAATGTCATTAGTTTGAGATGACGAGCGTGGATGTTTATCTTCATGCACTGCATTAGTGTACCTTACGTTTGGAGACGCTTTAGGAAATGAAGCTTTAGAAAATGAAGGAAGATAGGCAAATTCAGCAGCACAAGAAGTGTCTTCAGATCTAGGCTCATGAAAATTTTTGTCTCGTTCAGAAATGCGTTCGTAACTTTGACAAGTAGAAATTAAAGAATCTACCGTTTTAATATCTTTAAGTGCAACAAAAACTGAATAGCACGGTCTTATATTATGGAGTAAAATCTCTAATTGTTCGCTCTCGCTAAGTTTCTTTGAAAGACGAGCAAACATACCGAACATAATTGAGACGTAAACGATAATGGTCTCAGTTGCTCCTTGCGTTCTATTCCTTATAGCTTCCAACAGCTTATAGTCGTAATCATGTATACCAAAATCTCGAATCAGCAATGTGCAAATATCTTTCCACGATAAGGTAGGATTTCGATTATACTGAAAACGAAACCAATGAAGGGCATCACCTGTGAAAATCTCAAAGGCGTGCTTGCAAAGCATACCTTCCGGAATGTTTCGAGAAATCCTAAACTCGTCCAATCTTTGAAGAAATGATCTAGGGCACGATTTTCCATTGAAAGAAAACGTTTTGAGCTCCTTCACAAAATTATCCGAAGTGTGATAGTTTTGTACAGACTCGGAAGCCAGTGGTATACTAGTCAGAATGCTTGAAGGTAAAGTGGGTTGAGGAGTACTCAGTACTTCCAAAGTTTGATTGGTTCCAGTCATAGGTAGTAATTGATAAATCGAGGGAGGGCTAGGCTGAGTCTGAGGACAAGGATTGTGAATGTCAACTAACACTTCTTCAGAAGATCCTGAATAATCTGAAGTTAAGACTTCAAACCGTTTTTGGAGCGTGAAGAAGCGAGATCGTATGTTTGAGCATGACTCAACAAATGGTGGAACGGCGTTAAAGCGTTCGAGGCGATAATGAAGATGATTTACGAAAGATTCAACTTTCCTCAGGTTACTTTTATCATCCGTGGCTTCGAGGTGCGAGATTTTACCCTCGACGTAATTAAACGTGATCTCTGCTTGGGAGAGGTCATGTTTGAGAGGTATTGGAGAAGATTTTATGTCCTCAGGTTGAATGTGACTCAATTTTGCCAGCTGCTCCTTAAGAGTTGTCAAAGTGTCAGCTGGTTTTTCACCTCTGATAGTCACTTCATATTCCAGTTCAAGTTTGTTTAGAAACGAGTATTTAATTGGTCTCGCCATAGTCACAAGTTGAAGTCAATAGTCAAGGATAAAATCAAGTCAAGTTTAAGTTCGTTTAAGTATTAAGTACTATGCGAGTGTTGTAGAATGTAAGTGTGATGTTCCGCGTGTCCTGCCTGTATAAAAATAAATTAAGCAAGTACCTAAGATATTACGTTAGAGCCAAAAGTCAATATCAAATTTTAGCCTACTTGAGTAAGTATTATTTTAGAATTTAGAAGAATGTTTTAGAGGGTTCATTTTAGTTGGGCGCCAAACTGTCACGTTACATCCGTTCCTTTCGTGAAAAAGGTAGAATGGAACGCTACAAGTTAATGAGCAGCTCCTCCCCTACCTAAACAGTGCCTAGGTTGACAGGATCCTAAGAGCTGAAGAGAAAAAAAAGGAATTGGTAACAGATATTTATTTTCGTAAATTTTACAAGCTTTGTAGAAAGCAAAAAAAAGAGTCTCTAGATGATGCGGAAGAACGCGAAATTTAAGTTGTTTACGGCCTACAAGTTATCACGGTAGAATTAGAATGTTATTGGATCCAAACAAGGCCCACTTCCGGGTCTTCAGATAAACAAAGCCCGCTTCCGGTCTTCAACGAGGCCCACTTCCGGGTCTTCAAACAAACAAGGCCCACTGTCGTTATAGAGACTGAGGAATTCGTTGCCTTTAGTTTGTCCGACTTCCAGAGTTCAGCGGCTAGCTCATTCAGTTATTAGCTTCTGGATCCAGAAGAAGATTCTCGTCCTTCCACCGTCGATGAAGTATTATTACGCAGCTCAGATTCAAGATGCAAGAGCAGGAGACACGCAGGTATTAGTCGTCAAAGCTTTGACGGACGACGGGCCGGAACATGGTGATGAAGTTATATTGCCACTCAATGTTTGAAAAAGGCAAGCCGGTCGTCTCACTGGTTGACGCTCGGCGATAGATTCGTCGTGGTAGATACGGCGGCCGACGGTGACAACAGATGTAGTTTCGGCGATCAGCTCTCGGCGATAGATTCGTCGTAGTTTCGCGACTGGCTGTAGCGGATGTAGCTCGGCGATCGGCGATTTGACAATGGATATGTCGTGGCGCAGCGATTGACGTAGATGGAGATTCACTTCACAATTTTGGTGTTGGATAGCCAAAGATGGTTTTTGAAGGCGTTCTTGAGTTCCCGGGCCTTGCCTGGCCCGGGAATGGCCTTATATCAATTTAGTGTTCCTCGTTCGAGGAGTAAATTGAGACTGCCATTCCATAGCGACAGCTTTTCTAAAGAAACCTCGCTAGCATTCCAAGGTTCTAGATTTTAGCAGTTTTCAAAATTTTGAATACAGAATAGTAAAAAAATAAATCTAGAGTCAAAATACATACAATCATGGCCAAACTATAAAATACCTCACTGAAATTGACAGTAGAAAAAGAAAAATATGAATTTGAAGAGAAACTAAATTCGAAACAAAAAAAACAGTTTCAAAACAACTGCCATCCGAGCAGTCGTGTCTAAAAATCGGGCCCGTGACCCGCGCGCAAAATCGATAACGTGATGTAAAATTTTGAGAAAAATCAAGTTTTTTTGTGCTTAAATTACTGTGAAAAGGACTGTCAAGTGCTGTGATGTGAAAGTTGTGAATGAATAATAGAAACCAGGTAATATAATATGATATATACATACATGTAGCATTACAGAATGTCCTAAATTAACCAAATAGGTTCGATCAGGGAGCGAAGCCAAAAAGGTTGAAAGGTTCTCGAGTGGCGACCACTAACTGCGACGGGTAGACCGACGATCTGGCGAAAACCGCAGGGAGCCTATTGGTGCAGGAAGAGGAAGCGACCAGCCGCTCTAAGTAGAGCACTGTGGGAAAGGCCTATGTTGAACAGTGGATGTCTTCAGGTTGTTGATGATGAACCAAAAAAATAACACAAATGTATTAGTGCGCGCCGCTTATTGAGACATTTAGCGTCATATAATATGGTTACAGCTTACAGCCAACACCACAGAAACACTTTCAGCGTATTCCGTCATCCCCTTTCCATTATAAACTACACGGCTATCTGATTCTTCACATCCTTACGTCGCACGAAGTGCCTCCTCTTGGGTATAGTCTGGGGTTTTTCAAGTCTAAAGTGAATGGGCATCTGATTATGTGCAAAGGTGCTCCATGCTTCGTCACTTACCATCAAGTGAGTTGTTGTCACGCGTATGCCCATTTTAGCATAAAAAAATAAACACGACTTGCGGCAAAGTTTCTGTGAAACTCTTTACGCGCTTTGAGCGCAATCTCTTCACTAGTTCACAATGTGATGCTGGGTTAGGGTCATATCGCCTGGGTGGCTACATCGCAGCAGACGTCCAAACAAGGCGCGACCGTCTCCACCGCGCTCGCTGATCTCAATCTATTGACGGGTCTATTTATAATAATGTGCACAAGTATATTATTGTATCGCGCCGCCCTGATTAATGATACCTACACACATCCAATCGAACTGTAACTAAACTATAGAGAGTGCGGCATGCGGCTGCACCGCGGAACTACTACTTAACTGTTTACTTATAGTACATTATTTGTGACTAGTATGTACTATAGTCATGATGTGCAGTCATCTGTACTGTACCGTGAGTGTCCACGACTCCTCTCGTATAATCACATTAATAAGTCTATTAAAGGTCCTTAGTAAATACTTTGATATTCGTACATTTTAAGATATGGTGACAGAAAACTACACAATTCTTTCTCGAAATTCTCATCAACTTCGATAGGGATATACCTACTCAGTGTATAGAATAGAATAGATTAAAAGAATACTTTAATTCACACCAAAATAAACACATAAGATAATACATAAGTACCTAACGAACAATATTTCTTAAGAAAGGTAGTACAACGGGCGGTCTTATCGCTTAAAGCGATCTCTTCCAGACAACCTTTCAATGGACAGAAATATAACATTATAAACTACAGAGGCCGGTGGTGTACAGTAAATAAGTATCTAACTTTAAAGGAACTAAATACCATCTTATAATCATAAAATACAAATACACACTTACTGTATACTTTTGTAGGTAAAATAAAATATGAAGTAACAGCGTTATTGTGTAGTTGTTTTGTAAAATATTTTGTAACTTTTAACGATAGCTGCACAATAAAAAAAAGAGTTGAGAAATAAAGTTGAACTCTTAGCGTAAGCAGTTTCGGTGGAAATTCCCACAACAGAGGGAAGGTCATTTAGGATCAGTCATAGATTTTGTTTTTACTCATCTTGAGTGTGTATCATTTATCTGGGACATAGGTAACAAGTCTCATAGATCATGATGTATTTGGAGAGGAATCAGGCAAATGTACTTCTTCAATAAAAATGCAAAATTAATTAAAATTAAAATTAATAGTAATGGTTGATACTCTCACAAACAGCGTTCAGCACATAATTAATGTGATCTATCTACTCGTATAATGGTTTTGCAGCGGGGAGTATGCGGCTGGTCGGCGGCGGGCGAAGGGTCGCGCGGTGCGGAGTGAGGAGGGGGGTACATGTGGCAGTCGATTGTGAATCTATTTTCCGTCGAGTGTCGATGTAATTAGCGATGCGCTTAAATGGCAGTCTCACCGACCAGCGCACCCCGAGCCTTGTAGGGCGCGGCGGCTCGCGGGCGCAGGTATATAGCACGCGCATCGGCCCGCACGCGCATTGTCACCGGCTCACTCTCCGCGTGAACACCGTGAGTGCTCGCTCTCTTACCGCCTCCACTTGGCACCTCGCCTTATCTCGTGAAAAAGTTTATATCTCGAACTCGATCAAGCTAGCTTTCACTCGCATCGACCGATACTCGTTTGCGTCGCTCTCATCGAAAGCTTAAGCGTAGACTCGCTCAGCCGGTCGGCAGTAACGCGGCGTTATTGTTGCAGGAGCCCCGGTGCAATCAGTGCGAAGCGCAGCCCCCCTGAGCCATGATGGACGACGATGCGGGCGCACTGGTGGTGGACAACGGGTCCGGGATGTGCAAGGCGGGGTTCGCAGGAGACGACGCTCCGCGCGCCGTGTTCCCCTCGATAGTGGGCCGGCCGCGGCACCAGGGCGTCATGGTCGGCATGGGACAGAAGGACTCATACGTCGGGGACGAGGCGCAGAGCAAGCGAGGCATCCTCACCCTGAAGTACCCCATCGAGCACGGGATCATCACCAACTGGGATGACATGGAGAAGATCTGGCATCACACGTTCTACAACGAGCTGCGCGTGGCGCCCGAAGAGCACCCGATCCTGCTGACGGAGGCGCCGCTCAACCCGAAGGCTAACCGCGAGAAGATGACGCAGATAATGTTCGAGACGTTCAACTGCCCCGCCATGTACGTGGCGATCCAAGCGGTGCTGTCGCTGTACGCGTCGGGCCGCACCACCGGCATCGTGCTGGACTCCGGGGACGGCGTGTCGCACACGGTGCCGATCTACGAGGGGTACGCGCTGCCGCACGCCATCCTGCGGCTCGACCTCGCCGGCCGCGACCTCACCGACTACCTCATGAAGATCCTCACGGAGCGCGGGTACTCCTTCACGACGACCGCGGAGCGCGAGATCGTGCGCGACATCAAGGAGAAGCTGTGCTACGTGGCGCTCGACTTCGAGCAGGAGATGCAGACGGCAGCGGCGTCCACGTCGCTGGAGAAGTCGTACGAGCTGCCGGACGGGCAGGTGATCACGATCGGCAACGAGCGGTTCCGGTGCCCGGAGGCACTGTTCCAGCCCTCCTTCCTGGGCATGGAGTCGTGCGGCATCCACGAGACGGTGTACAACTCGATCATGAAGTGCGACGTGGACATCCGCAAGGACCTGTACGCGAACACGGTGCTGTCCGGCGGCACCACCATGTACCCGGGTATCGCGGACCGCATGCAGAAGGAGATCACCGCGCTCGCGCCCTCCACCATCAAGATCAAGATCATCGCGCCCCCGGAGCGCAAGTACTCCGTCTGGATCGGCGGCTCCATCCTCGCCTCGCTCTCCACCTTCCAGCAGATGTGGATCTCCAAGCAGGAGTACGACGAGTCCGGCCCCGGGATCGTGCACCGCAAGTGCTTCTAATCGCATTTCTCTTCTTTTTTACTTTTGGAATAGTTGATTATTACGTAAGAACGATAGACGTGTAAGACCTTTTTTTATAATTAAACCATTGATCGATAATCGGCTTGCGTACCATATGTTCCGTATCGTGTAACGTGTCAGCGGTGCTATTTTCATAATTGTTATTTGTTATTATAATTTTGTTACCTAACTGTGGTTTGATTGTTCCCCCGAGGTGCGACTCCCGCGTATTATTAGAGCTCGAGGGCACAGAGACAGGTCAGGTAGGGCTGGTCGCGCGGCGATCGTGCGTGGAGACAATGCGAGATCGATCGCTGCAATAAATAGATCACTCCGCCGATGCACATAAATAGATATCAGTCGACTCGTGCCGCATTCACGGCGTGCATCCGATACTGCCGGTTCGACTCACGTGTGTCAAATCCTCGCCTTTACCTTATTAGGCTATAGGCACAGTCATAAAGTACTTGGCACTAGTAAGTGCCAAATTTAATGTGTTTTAGTTTATCATAGATAGGCTTATTTTGGGTCTAACCCCCGTATTCTAAAACGTTTCACCAAAAATCCTTCACTTGACTTCTACTTAACTTTGAGGGAAACTCAAAATACATCGCGACGTACCTTGAGTTGACAGTTGCTTCGCTTCTCTCGTTTAAGAAAAATTGGCGCAGAAATGTCAAGTTATTATATAGATTATATATTGTCAACTAAAAATACCAAAACACAAAAATGAGGTTAATTCGAGGTTTAGTCGAGTGGAGTAATCTCGTGGTAACGGATTAGAATATGGGGGTCAGTCATACCTAATGGTAAGTAATGAAGCATTTGACGGAGGAGCATGCTTGCTTTGTTCTTGATATATTTGAAGAAGTTTGTTCTATTTTTAAATTGGGCGATTTAATGCGTCAAATTAATTGGGATTGGGATGTTGTTTTTAAGTTACGTACATATGTTTATGTACTTACATTTTAATTTATTTTTAATATATAAATATGTTAAAAGGAATCAGTTAAGTAAATACTTAGAGTTATAACTTTTTTGATTAAGCACCTACTTAATGGTTCTTTTTTGGACTTGGCTATGCTTTGTCATCTATTTTTGGTATTGTATAAATGGCGATGATTGTAGTAATGATGATCAAATATGATGATTTTCGGACTTGCACCGCTACATCACTAGTAGCATCCTTCCGAACTACCTGTAAGGACGACCCGACAGTATCAGCTCACGTCTTCCAACATGTAGGTAGACGTCTCAATATACTCCAGTACTACTGAACACCATATTTCACTCATCATCACCTGAGAACCTGGACCACCTTCGGAGTTGGCTCCTCCAGCCTAGCTCACCAGACATACATAATAACGATACTACCAGCGCTTTCATGTCATCATATGGGAGACAGCCAAAGCTTCTTCTCCCATTACATGGATATTTTAGAATATAATATGTGTGGGCATTTCACACAGCGCCAACTAGCCGCAAACTAAGCATAGCTTGTACTATGGGAACTAGATTACTGATACAATACTTATATACTTTTTGTTTGTAAATACATACATAGAATACAATATAACACCCAGACGCAGAACAAACATCTATGTTCATCACACAAATGTTTGTCCCGGGTAGGAATCGAACCCACACCCCCAGTTCAGAAGTCAGGGATACTACCAACTGAGCTATCGGGCCCGTCAAATAAAATAAAATGAAGCCAAATGTTTTGTATATTTATCAGTCAAGCAGCGCTGGCACTGGGTAAATTTAATTTAATTTTTATCTTACAGGAAAAACCACTGCGTAATTATTAGTAAGAATCGTACGCCCTGTGGTGTTCAGTTTACTCCATCGGCGGCAATGTGCCACAGCAGCACACGAGTGATGACCCGACACGAGAACCCGTAACGGATGGCGCGGTCTTGCAACACATTCGTGAGCACCACGCTCCCATAGATGGTGATTATATTAAAGTTCATGGTAAATACATTATCAGACATTGACGACGTCACGAGGTACAGGTTGGGGTGAAGAATGAAACCAAGTGTTAGTAACATAGCTTATATTTGAATTTACAAAATTATTTACATTTTAATTACACATCCTTTATCTAGAGACCTAAGTCCACAGTCGTGTCTGGCTAATTATATTGACAAGAACTTTTACAGTTATTTACAATAAGTATATACAAATGAATTTAAAGGTTTTCGAAACCTAGACTATTGATTTATCTAAACTAGAAATGTCCTTCAACAATGTTATGATTTCATCACAATAAGCCCATGGAGTAAAAGTGCCAATTTTATTTAGCTATCTTCGCTACTACTAGATGTACTAACGATCTGTTCAGAGCCGTGGGGAGCCAATAGATGCGAGAGGCAAGCAGCCACGCAAGGTGGCGCTTTATGGGGGAGACCTATATTCAGCAGTGGACGTCTTCAGGCTCTTGATGATGATTATGTACAATGTAGATGATTGTACTAGAGCTACGTTTTTGTACCCAAGTTCACTCGGTGGAGAGTGCCGCGGTTACACAAATGTTCCTCTGAACTAGCCAAAGGGTTACGAGAATTGGTATAACATGGAACAGAAGTTCCAGCGGGCTTCCACATTCACTAAGCTAATTGAATAATCTTCCACAGTAGCTTGCCGGTCATGATTTTAGGATTTAGAGCACACTTGCGTTATGAATATTTTTCGAGTGAAGCCTACATTAACCTACATATTAGTACCCGCTTTATCCGGTAGAACACTGTATAGGCAATATCAACCACTATGTACACACTGATCAGAAGTCCAACGAGGGCGTGCATCGCGAGGCGAGGGGCGGGGCGGGGCGGGGAGGGGCGGGGAGGGGCGGGGAGGGGGGCTCACAGGAGGCGCGCGTCGGGCGGCGCGTCCTCGTCGCTATCGACGCGCTCGAATCGGATGTGACGCGTCGCGGTGCTGCGCCGGCGCTCGCCGGCACCCGCATCCTCCGACCCCACCTCCACCCCCGCCCCCGCCCCCGCCGCCAGTCACACCTTGTCCTCACCGCCCACCGCGCCCGCTGACCGCACGAACTGCAACAAGCGGAACCACCGTCAGGGGGAGCCTCTCTCGCCGCCCGCAGCGCTTGCAGCGGTACTCACCGAGACGGTGGTGGCCGTGGTGGAGTTGGCACGCGGCCGGAAGGTGAGCACCCGCCACCGGCGCCGCAGCTGCGCGAGCACCTCGCCGTTGCAGAAGCAGTAGAGCACCGCGACGCAGAGCCCCTGCAGCGAGGTGGTGAGCGCGGCCGCGTACTCGTAGGCGAGCCACCAGGCGGCCGTGCGCGCCGGCTTGAACGGCATCAGCAGGTACTGCACGCCCAGCAGCGGCGCCAGCAGGCACGTGGCGCGCAGCGCGTGCAGCGCGGTGGCGGAGGGCCGCGCGCCGCCGCCCGCCGCGCCGCCCGCGCCGCCGCCTGCGCGCAGCTTGCTGCACAGCACGCGCACGATGTTACACAGGAAGGCCAGGTTGAGCAGCACCGCGCCCACCGCCAGCACGGCCAACTCGGTGCGCGGCGCGCCCTCGTCCATCCAGCACAGGCCCTCGGCGGCGAGCGCGCGGCGCGCGGCGTACGTCCCGGCCGGCACCAGCGGCAGCGCCCACCCGAGCGCGAGCAGCGCGCGCACCAGCCGCCGCTCCGACACGAACGCGGACACGAGCACCGTGTGCAGGTAGAGCCCCTCGCACAGCATCCATGTGTAGGTGGTCAGCATTGCGTACTGCAGCGCGGCGTTGAGCGCGCGGCACCACGCGGGCGACCCGGCCAGCGTGCCGGGCGCGCGCACCACCGCGCCGTACCACACCAGCCACGCGCCGTTGTTCAGCGCGAACGACGCGAACAGGTTCATGTGGACCGTGATGCGCGCGCACCGCAGGTTCCTGCACACACACACACGCGCACGTCAGTTGGCGGGCGGCAAGCGGCGAGAGCTGCTGCCGCGCGCCGGCGCTCACCTGAAGTAGAGGAGGATGGCGAGGGACAGCAGCAGCGCGACCAGCGACACGCTGTACCCGGCCTCGTACACCGCCACGATGTCACCCACGTCCTGCACACAGAGAGGGACACGTCACGGTGGGCCGCGAACGGGGGCGAGCGGCGATGTCACGCGACTACCTACATCCTCGGGCCTCACACACGTGGTGTAGTTGGACCAGGGCCGGCCGGTGGACGGGTGCCGGAACCACGTACCGTCCGCCGTGCACTCCTTGTGCGCCCACACTGTGGACAGAGAGAGGCACAGGTGAGCGGGACGGAGAGCGGGGAGCGGACCAGGCCCGAGAGGGAGGGAGCACTTACGTTCGGAGCTGAAGCCGGGCACGAACTCCGGGCAGGCAGCGTAGGCGGTGCGGTTGGCGAGCGTGTGCGGCCAGCACAGCCACGAGTCGAACGTGCCCTCGCAGTACGGCTCTGCAATACAAACGGGTCAGTATAGTGGCGACCGCGGTACGAAGGTCTGCCCAAGACCAGACACCACGTGACTGCCTCTACCAAACCCCGGGTTACAGGCAGGGCGGTTATTCTCTATGGAAACACAGATTCCACACGATACGAAACCACGTCGTTATCATGTCTTGTTCAAATCGTGTTACAGCGTTAGATATACCTTGACTTTACATTAAAGTTATCTTTATTTTGAATAAAATATATTGACATAAGTGGTCAAATCTTTTGATGTGTTTATGTTTCGAAACGCGTCTCGGTAAAACATACGATTTTTGACAGTTCAAATCGCGCCAATTCCAAATTCATTTCGCGCGGTTTTGTTTTTGTTTCATAGAGAATACAGTTTTGCAGATTTCTTATATAAGACAAGGAATTCGCGTGGTTTTGAAGTAAGGAATCGATACGGAATAATGGCCCTGGTGTGACCGACCAGTGGGCGGCGCGGTGCTGTTGTTCTGCAGTGCGCAGGCGGCGCGGTCCCGGTCGATGCGCTCGGGGTCGTCCATGGCGGGTCGCTGGCTGCCGGGCCGGGACCGGGCCGGGTCCGGGGCCGGGCCGGACACTACTCAACGCGACATGATGCAGCACCACATCACCGCTTCCTCCTGAAAACATTATTACACCCTATTTATTTTTAAAGCAACCAACATTCGTGAGCTGTTTTAATAAAATGAGAAGATAATCTTATTTAGGTAGGTATGTGAGTTTAATTGAACAGTTTGCAGAGCGCCGCTGGCGCTGGTGCCAATACAATGAGACTCTAAGTTGATAGAATCAAAACATACGGTGACGGGCTACGGCAGTCTCTACAAGTTATTGCTACGTGTGCTACGGCGCTGCGGCGCTACGGAGCTACGGTAAATTACTGTACGGTACAAGAGAATTATCTGCAGCCCTACCACAAACTAATACAAACCCATCATGGTTCGTGACAGTAATGCTTCAAGGTTACAATGATATTGTTCGAGTTCGTACCATGAACTTATAAAGTATTCCGGCGCGAGAACGAGACGTTTACATTTTTCTATAGCGTTATTACTGTCGCACGTCGGTGTCAACATGATGTAACCGTATGACATGACAGTTTTTTTTTTTTTTATTTATTTGGAGGGCTTTGTCGCTTAGCGACCACACCGCCCTGTTAGCTGAATCACAAAATATAATTTAAACGTACATCTTGTGACGGACCGAGCAACGTACCTACCGACCGCGCACGCACACTACCGTAAACACCGACGCGCGCGCGCCCCCCACCCGCCGCACTTGTCTACTCCGATGCTACCAAATGATATATAAGGCGACGCGGTCCGCATCACCCCGTCGTCGATCTCACCCCGTCGTCGACGCCCTCACCCCGTCGTCGACGCCCAAGACACGTCTTGAGCGACCCGGAAGATCCTATAGCAGCCGTTGTTTCGGCTGCGCTAGGATCACCGGACCAGTCTAGCCCTTCTGGCTCAGGTACCGATTTCGGCACCGGTATAGGATACCAGCGTAACACAATCAGACACCGACCCCGCCGGCGAGGTCGACGTACCCCCCGTAGGTTAGTTAGAACGGTCGCGACTTTCCATAGGGTCCACTCCTCCAGCAGACGTAGCCTTCTCGATCCTCTTATCCCGGCAACAGCCCAAGCCGAGGCTCGCACCCCAGGGGTGCCCTTGAGCTAGTTGCCCCCACTTTTGTCGGCTGGGTGCCTTAAGCGCCTGCCCTCCCGCCCGGTGACGCTGTAAAGGTCGTTAGAGACCTACAGCATTAGCCCGTTCAAAAAAAAAAAAAAATGCAAGGGGCATTCCCCTCCTCCCCTCCTCCCGTGGTAGACGGACGCGTCACAAGCCGCTCGCAGAGTCTCTAGCGAATCGCCTGCCCCTCTCCCCTTGGCGCGTGGCTGTTCCCTGCTGATGCTGCCAACCTCCCCGCACTCCCCCTGGCGCGTGGCTGTTCCCTGCAGATGCTGCCAACCTCCCCGCACTCCCCCTGGCGCGTGGCTGTTCCCTGCTGATGCTGCCAACCTCCCCGCACTCCCCCTGGCGCGTGGCTGTTCCCTGCTGATGCTGCCAACCTCCCCGCACTCCCCCTGGCGCGTGGCTGTTCCCTGCTGATGCTGCCAACATCCCCGCACTCCCCCTGGCGCGTGACTGTCCCCTGTTTATGCTGCCGATCTCCTAACACCGTGGGGGCCTTCCCCGCTGCAACCACCCCCTCCCGAACTTGACCCGACCATCCGCGCGCGCCGCGTACCGCCCCCTGACCCGAGGACGCCGCCTCCAGGTCCAGGGACGTGTCCTGCCCCGTCACCCCTCACAGGGTTGCCGTTATCCTGCTCGAGGGCCCGCTGCGATCCCGCGTTTCTGGGTCCCGTCGCCCCCTGCGCACCGCTTCGCGCAATCCTAGATTAAGACCGTACACCCGTAGAGATATAAGACCCGAGCGTATGTAGCATATTTGCGCACCTGTATCATCGTAAAACCTGTAAACCTAGATCTAAATATAAGGATTGTAAATTGTACACCGTGAGTTTCTCTGGACAAGCTCCCCTCATAGGTCACCCATTAGGTAACCCATCCCTCGCAGCGACTAGCGCTGCGGTAGGCTGTAACGGTACGGGGTCCCGTTTACATTTATAAAATAGGTTTCTTTAGCAGGAAATAATATTGAAAATAACTTACACAATGTAGTGTCGTGAATTTTATAATTTATTCTCACTTTTTAATATTAAGAGGTTGGTAGACTGTTTAAAAATACTATTTTGGTTGGCCACACTGGCGGAAGGAGCGTCCGCTGAACCATCAGCCAATTACGATGGCTGCCTTGGTAGTTCCGGTAAAATAATATTGAGGTTTAGGAGGGAAGTTTTGGAGGGAGGACAAGGTCCAAAAAGGCGGTCTATTCTGGTTAAGCAACCGAAGCGTCAAGACGTATTATTGCTCCTGTTCGTTTATTATGTACTGAGTGTGTACTGAATATTTAAAGAAGAAAGAATATACAAGAATTAAAAAGGTTCTCTGTGTTTTACTTCAATTCAGAAGAGGAGATGAACCCACATGAAACAAGGTACCGTAATTTTTCTCTGAGAACCTGTGAATTTATGACCATGCCCACGTTTGATCTTGATTTGTAACTGTAATTTTTACCAACGCCCGTAATTTAAGCTATACTGCAATATTGATAAAATAGTGAGATTATGTCAGCGCGGCCGGTCAGCTAGACTGAGACAATCCGGTTGTGTTAACTTAATCGAAACATAAACTTGATTTTATTTATTGAGATTGTGCAATTATGAAACACTGGATAACATATATCATCATTTGAATTTGACACTTGAAGTTTGAGAAGCATGGGCGGTCTGCATTGACGGAGTCTTCCCGCCCGTGCTAATTGAACCTGATAAAGTGTACTGTGTCGTGTCAGGGGTTTCATACTCGTTTGGTCAGGGCAACACTCCGACAACGATGAGGGAACTGCTGACTGGGCACAGCTGTTAAATTGGATTGATGGTAATGATTGTGAAATGGTGCTTAGACTGTAAAGTATTGTCTTTTTCCAATACGATTGGGCTTGCATTTAAGACTTTAATTGTAATGCCTACACGATTAATCTCAATTGAGGGTACTCTAAGATTATTAAAAAAAAAATATTTAATAGTGCATATTAAGTAGAAATTCCTAAGAAGTAAGAATAATAGACGAATATTTTAATCATTATGACTTGTTGACATGCCCTTTCTCAGCGTAGTGAGTTTTACCAGCAGGTAATTTAACGTAGACAGTTTAATGGTGATGACGACGACGATGAAGATAACTGTGTTTTTCTTGTCTGTTGACAACAGCGACCCTTTCCAATTACTTTCTACCACATGGCCTAATGTAGTTGTCTATAGAATTTTGATTTCAAATGTAGGTATCTATATCACACGCACACAACAGGTATACTGAGTCAAAAGAATTCGTTTACGAAAGCACAAAATAGAAAAGTGACGATAGTGTCTCAGGAGTCTAATATTTTAGTGTACTTAAACCAATAATAGTTAGCATCTTTGGAGTGAATTTGGTGTAATGACGGGTGGTCAGCATTGTTTTAGATAATTTTGTGTATGGTCTACTAGCATTGTAACATGGGCCCCGTAATATCGCTCGCATACAACACACAATACACAACACACCATCCACACATACAATTATTACACATTTAAGTATTGTTAAATTTTATTTGAGCATTGTAGAAAGAGAGAGCGATAGATATGATTTATGGTTATTGCATTATTTTACAATGAAATAAACCTGATGTCCAGTGGTCTATTCGTTTGTAGATTTATAAGCCTCAGAATCACTGGGAGGAAACTTGTATGTTCGACAAATTATTAGTGAAAACAAAGTTCCACGAAGTTTACCTAACAGTTACCAAATTGGAGTATTATGTTTTAAACTTTTATTTTATTTCATTTGAGTAGTTATTTTATTTTACCCAGGTAGATAGGTATCAATAATTTGTTGCTATTTTTAATTTACTTAGTTTATTAGCATTTAACATTGTTCTGTCCATTTTATTGAGAAGGTATTGATAAATACTTTTTAATTTTCATATTTGTCATTTAAGTTCCCTGTTGAGTTTGACTTGATTACATTATCTTGAATTACATTTTTATATTTATGGAACCCATACCGCGATTAGAATCATTTCAGTTCCCGATGTTCCAGTATTTGGTATATTATGATAATGCAATGAACAACCGTAAATGATTAAAACAACGATACTGTTTTTTTAAATCTGATCATCCTAAGACTTAGTCGCTGTTCTGTAGAAGTTACGTTTGCGTTTATTTCAAGTGGCTGTAAAACAATTAACTATTCACGAAATCCTGGTTTCAACTTCGATCGCCATCATCAGACCAGTTAGTAGAAGGTGCTAGCGGTTAAGCGTATAGAAAGGTAGTGCTAACACCAATAAGAAGTGCGTCATGCCACTTTCCCACTACTGGTTTTGCCAGTGTAAAGTCACACTGTATTATAAAATGTTTTAGTGCGAGTATTATTTCTTATTCATATTCATTTATTTGTATTCATCTGCCAAAAATATGTGAAGTCTACCCATCGACTAATTCACTACCTATTTCGAAATGGAGTAAACTCACACTAGTGCCACAATTTTGACGTGCCAGTTACCACCTACTCCAATCAGATATAGCTTAATTATTATGTCATAGATAATATAATACCTACAGTAGGTACTTATGTTAACAGTAGATCAGGTTTGCAATCCTATGTATATTATAATAGCGCTCATGGTTTAACAGAAAAATCATATTTGATATTTACGCCACTACGTTGTTTGCCTTGTTAAACTTGTCACAGATTTAAATTAAAGACTAGTATTTCAATATAGTACCCAGGTTTAATACAGATTATTTTATGACAATCAGAATGCGCCTACTGGGCGGTTATTCTCTATGGAAACACAGATTCCACACGATACGAAACCACGTCGTTATCATGTCTTGTTCAAATCGTGTCACATATATACCTTCACTTTACATTAAAGTTATCTT
Organism: Ennomos erosarius; assembly: GCA_963580505.1. Taxonomy (NCBI): domain Eukaryota; kingdom Metazoa; phylum Arthropoda; class Insecta; order Lepidoptera; family Geometridae; genus Ennomos; species Ennomos erosarius. The sequence goes on from OY756989.1 coordinate 54,024, forward strand.
TATTTTGAATAAAATATATTGACATAAGTGGTCATATCTTTTGATGTGTTGATGTTTCGAAACGCGTCTCGGTAAAACATACGATTTTTGACAGTTTAGATCGCGCCAATCCCAAATTCATTTCGCGCGAATTTGTTTTCGTTTCATAGAGAATACAGTTTCGCAGATTTGTTATGTAAGACAAGAAACTCTGGTAGTTTCGAAGTAAAGAATCGATACGGAATAATGGCCCTGTTGATTACCGAGGTGTCAGGTGCACAGTTTCATTTCCAGTGAGATGCAGTGTGCCGACATTCCCATGGGTAGGACCGAATTAGATGAAAGGAAAAAGTGAGAGGATAGGCTAGTTAATAATTTGATACTATCTTGATACAGCTCTTGATACAGTTCTTGATACCGCACTCGATACAGCTCTCAATACAGCTCTTGATACAGCCCTTGATACAGCTCTTGATACAGCTCTTGATACAGCTCTTGATACAACTTTTAAAGGATTTGATGCGGTTTCCAAAAGATTCTATGTACGGCTTTTGAATATGGTTTGCAAATTTTGTACAGCTAAGGTGCAGTTTATGATTAAGTTGCGACCGAACACCACCACATCACCACTATCACACCTACACACCATCACCACATTCGCCTACTAAATTTAAATAGTTACAAACTGAGCTGATTACCTTCACCTTGGATTATAGTTTAAAGATTTTAGTCGTGAAAGTTTTGCACACATTTGAGGCTATCGTTTCAAATAATTTGTACTGCTATAGAGATATAGTATGGGCTTAAATTCGATATTATAGTTTGGACTATAGTTAGACTATACGGTTCAAGATGCAGCTGGGCTTCAAACTGGGTTACTCTGTAAAATTCGGTTTAGAATATGAAATTTGATCAGTTTGATATAAAGTTAATTGATATACAGCTAATTATTAAGCTATTTGAGATACAGCTATCTGGAATAAGCTGCTATTTGATATCAAGACTTTTATTGCACTGATTCATGTACGGGTATTTAAAATATATGGTTTGATATATAGGTTTTGTTTAATGTATTGCGTTATCATCATACTTATCCGTCGTTCAGTAAGTATATATGACAACTTGGTATTTAGATTTGAATTAATTTCGATATAATTATAACATATGAACAGCTATTTTGTAGACTGATATTTAAGGCACGTGATGATTTAGTTTGATACAGTCGATGGTTTGATTTGGTTTCATAGTTACAGAGATATAAGGTATTAGTGTGATTTGGTTTTCGTACAGTATAATTTATGGTTAGATACAGTTCGTTTTGATAAAGTCTAAAGTTTGATGCAGCTTAAGGATTTTATACAATTTGAGTTTGAAATAGTTTATGATTTGATAGTTTTTTGTTAGATAGATTTTATGGTTTAATACAGTTTGTTTTAATATAATAGTCTATGGTTTGATAAGTTGATGGAGGTAATAAAGGCTATGAGTCAAATCATTTGATACAACTGAAACCGTTGATACAGTCCAAACAGTTGTCAGTCGAGATAGTCGAGATAGTCGAGATAGTCGAGATAGTCGAGATAGTCGAGATAGTCGAGATAGGTTAAGACGGGACAGTTGAGATAGTTTAAACAGTAACAACAGTTGAGACTGGCGATACAGTTGAGATAGTTAAACAGTCTGTGATAGTTAAAACAGTTACATGGTCGAAACAATTTGTGACAGTAGAAACAGTTTGAGATAGTTGGAAGCAGTTGAGGTAGTTGAAACAGTTATAGTGGTTATGTGTGCCACCGGCTATGTATGCCGAGGAATAGTGGTTATGTGTACTACCGGCTATGTATGCCGAGGAGTAGTGGTTATGTGTGCCACCGGCTAAGTATGCCGAGGAATAGTGGTTATGTGTGCCACAGGGTAAGTGTGCTAATGTATAGTGGTTATGTGTGCCGCAGGCTAAGACAGGATGATTAGTAATGGTGGGATGCACTTATCAAGGTGTATTGACTAATTTTGCTATGAAAATATTATAAAATAAAAATGCTGGTGGCCAAGTGCGCCGTTTTAAATAATACTGTTTTTAGTCTGCATAGCAGTTAAATGTTGATGAATCTGTTGATGTTGTTTGTATTGTATTGTATTGTCATAGTTCGTATCTTATCTTGAAACAACTTTAAATAAATCGTATTTTAAAATGTCGACTCAAGACGCGATGACTGCCAGCATCTAAATTGGCTTGTCTGATATTTAGTAACTGATATACCGATAGCTACTCAGCTAGTGTTATGTTCACTTACGTAAATTTTCTTACGTAAATTATGATTGTGCTAATGCAAGTTTTATTTTTGCGAGGACATGAACTCTGATGAAGCTGGAAGTCGTCTTTACCTCAGGTCGCCTAGGACTCAAGGCATTTAAAGGTGCACGAAGCGTATCCTGCATCCAGCAGCACTATGGAAAATGTACTGAAGGAATGCTACTAGAGAAAAGAATGCGTGTACAATGCATTTCCTACAGCGACACCACGAAGAACATAATGAAGGGTTGATTGCAGACTGAGGCAAGAAATGAAGACGCATTTTGGCGATTAGTTGACAGGTTACGATCACGCGTAAATTTACAGTAACTTTGATTAGGAATACTTAGACTTTTAATTCTTGAGTATTATGTAAATATCGTATCCTGCAGTAATATAAAACGCAATAGGTTAATTCCATGAAATATCTTAAAGAATTTGTAGTGTTTAAGTGTAAGTAAACCGAATGTCGTGAAGTTGAATTACAAAAGCAAACTAGAATAGGACTGTTAAGAATAATATAAGTTAGTCATTACATTATAACTGATAAATAACAATACCTGCTGTTATTCAAAGAATTGCAGATATATTTAATATTGCATATTATAAATAGCTTTGTTTAGTTCATATTTTTATGGTATTGGTACAATAATACGCGGTTGACATCAAAGTTATTGACTTTATATGTAGTTAGGTATTTAATGACTATGACTTGTTTGATTTTTAGTGTTGACTTAGATTGTGCAGGCCTGTAATTATAGTTGTGCTCGAATATTGTAGTTATTTATGTTGTGATCACAGTCAATATCTACTTATACTACGCAATGGATTTTAGTTTTGCTTTAGCTACGTGTACATGTAGTATAAAATAACGATGTAGAAAATATAATGATTCTTAGCTGTACTAATGAAATATGTGCTCAAATAAGAAATTGTATAGCTACAACAAGAACTGACTGCTAAGTGGACGAGCGCCAGGAGGCAGCTCTGTGTCGGATGGCCGAATGTCGTGAATTTTATAATTTATTCTCACTTTTTAATATTAAGAGGTTGGTAGACTGTTTAAAAATACTATTTTGGTTGGCCACACTGGCGGAAGGAGCGTCCGCTGAACCATCAGCCAATTACGATGGCTGCCTTGGTAGTTCCGGTAAAATAATATTGAGGTTTAGGAGGGAAGTTTTGGAGGGAGGACAAGGTCCAAAAAGGCGGTCTATTCTGGTTAAGCAACCGAAGCGTCAAGACGTATTATTGCTCCTGTTCGTTTATTATGTACTGAGTGTGTACTGAATATTTAAAGAAGAAAGAATATACAAGAATTAAAAAGGTTCTCTGTGTTTTACTTCAGTAGCTAATCGTTACTGAAGAAAACTATTACAGTAGTATGATAATATCATAACTATTCTTAAATTGTTAGGAAAATGTGAAAATAGGCATCTGTGGAAACATCGTTACTAGTAATAAAGTTCATTGATAACAACGTATTAAATTATCAAAAGCTAAAACTATAGTTTATTAACAGGATTAGAAGAATGGGTTAAACAATCTGATCGAATATTGAGTAATTAATTGCTTGTTCTAAAGAGGACAGATAGATAAATACTTATATCAAATTCTTAATTCTTTATGTACAGGTCATATTTTCAGCTGAAAACAGAGTCCACGTGGAGTGACTCCACGTGGAGTGCAGGCTCAGAATGTATGTATTTCATTCAGCGGTACGAATAAATTCCACCAATCAGAGAGCAGTATACTAAATCTAGATGGTCATGACGAGCTGCAGAAGATGCTGGTCCACGTGGAGTGCGGGCTTAGTACGAACTATGTCGACCAATCAGAGAGCAGTATAGTAGATCTAGATGGTCATGACGAGCTGCGTGCAGTACCAGGTCCACGTGGACTGCCGAGGTTCTCGACCAATCAGGGAGAAGAATCGGGATGTGAAGAGCTGTGATTGGTTGCTAAGAACTGATGAGGAAGAGTTCTAGGCTTTATAAGGGAATGTAAGAGGGGGATTGAGGATAGTCTCGGGCAGGACGCCTGCAAATAATTAGCTAAGGAAATATTCTTTAGTTGTTCGGTTCGCGATATAGGGATTTGTTTCGAGAATCCTTACGGTATTATTTAGTGCATTTGGATTGCAGTGTATTGGATTGCAGTGATTAAGGATTTGGATATTATTTGTGAGTAAAGTAGACATTTTATAATTAATGAGATTTTAGCTAGGGAAGCTGCATTTACTAAATATTTTCATAGGTTTTGCTCATATTAAGAAAGTTCATTTATTTCTTTGATTGAAATTTTATCAAAACGGTTTGAGTTGAACAGAGCAATTAGATTCTAGTGTTTTAACTGAATAATTACTTACTAATAGAGATTCAAGAATCTGTAATGTATGTTTCTTACTTGTATTCAAGAGATATAAAGATGTCTGAATATTACTAATAGTGGTAGCTATTGATCTATTGTTAAATTATTATGCAATATCATCTATTTTTTAATAGAGCTACTTATTGGTTTGGATAACCTAAGACTGATCATTTGTAATGAATTAAACTTATTCCATGGTTGGAACATCTAACTGGGACAACAGTTATTATTTGGCTAATAGCTTTCAGTTGATATTTGGGGCGAGAGTCTCCGAAAGTATACCTAAATTCCAAGGGGAATGCGGGATCTTTCAAATACAGCTTGAGAGTTAATGGCTGGATCGACGGTTAATATTAGGAGCGAGAGACTCCGAAAGTATACCTAAATTCCAGAGGGAATGCGGGATCTTTCTTATACAGCTTAAGGGTTAATAGTTGTTTTCTTCTTCATCTGATAGAAATCAGTGATCAGTCTGGGATAGACAGATTAATGAAGTAGCGAGAGTCTACATTTTACATCATTATAATTATGTGTTGAACTAAATCAACTTATATGTGAATAATCTAGTTTGGAAAGTATTCCAAGCAGTCAAAAGAGGGAGTGATCCCTGACTGCTATTTACTAAGTTATATACTTGTATAAATTATGAGATTTAATATAAACCGTTTTTGCTCATTCTATTTTAGAATAGTTCATGTTTATTTATCTGTATTGAATTGTAGAGATATTGTAATTCTGGATTAATAGAGTCTAGGCACCCAGCCTTCAAACTTGGGATAGTGGAGGTACCCACCCTTATAATATGGGACAGTTGAGGAATCCAGCCTTCTAACATGGAAGTTGAAGGGTGGTACGGAATGGTTGTGAGGGGAGGTTTGGAGACCATTGGGGGAAACCCCTAAAACCTTTTGTGTAATCCAGCTATGTATCTTTACAATAAATGCAGGAAATAAGGATGCTACATTGTCTATTATACATTCTCTATGTTTTCCAGAATAAATTACAATATTTTCTATTTGGTAGAAAATGTAGGCCTTAAGTCATCTTCAGTCTAGGTATTAGGTTAAAAATTAACTTATTTCGATGTTCAACTTATAGGTCGATTATATCGCAATCTTACGTGTATTGTTTAGTGATTGGGTAAAGGGAATGTTTTTAAATAGGGCGTAGCTAGGGTTACGAAACTAGTAGACAATTCGTAGCTATTGGATTTATTTTCTTACTGAATTATTTTAGGTATAACTTTATTTGTACTAGTCACTAGTAGAACTTTAATACATATTTATATCTAAATTCAAAGTGAAATATCGTTAAAGGTTGTACTATAATTGTTAACATGAAATTCATACTATTAATTATTTAATCGGAAAAACATAATTTTATTACCATTTTAAAATACAAGTGAAAATAGCTTTAATTACGACATTAAAATATAGGTATTGATAATTAGTCTTTTATTCAATCTATCACGTAGGGAATAGCTTTATAGGTTCTTTATTATGCTTATACTTATTCGCTACTTGGGTATAATACGATCACAGCGGAAGGTTTATCCACTAGACGATTACTTGGCCAAAACATCAAACAATATAGATACTGTTAATTAGATTTAGTTAGGTGTAGGTTTAGGTAGGTAGTGGATTAGCAGCAGCTGTTTAGTTAGTTAGGTTTGAAAAGATTTATTGTAAAAGGGGGGGTTGTTACAATTTGCGTTGCCGTTACCAGGATATGTATTCTAGGTTACTACAGGACTAAAATATAATATTTTTAGAGATTAAAAAGGGAAAGGTGATAAATTAGGTTATTTATTAAGTAGGTTAATATTAACGAAGGTGCCTAGACTTTGTCTAGACACCAATTTGTTGTTCGTGAAAATGGACGAGAGTAAGTATAAGCATTACATTAAAAAAAAAAAAACTAAAAAAGCTGCGGTAAAAAGTACAAACGTAGGGAAAATAGGTAACCTTAAATTTACTTAATAGTTCGTTACTTTTGTAGGCAAAATTTAGGTATAACTTAGGCAGATAAAATAGTTGTCAACTACGACGTCACTTTAATTGTGGTTGGTTAATTATTATGAAAATTATAGAAAGTCATTAATAAATCTCATAAAACTGTATCACTTCGAACCAGTCCCGGTGATATGAAATTTAGTTTGGATATTTACTTTAACCTATCTCTACTGTTTAAAACGGGAGATAGAATTTTTGGATAGCTTATTGCCTAAGAGATTAAAGACATTTATATATTAAAATAGGGAAAATTATTTAAAGTCCGTAGGTAAGTGTCTAATACGTCATATTAAAATTTAAAATAATATCAGCGAAGTCTCAAATACAAGTCATTAAAATAATATAGGTAGCTATCTATTTAACTACTCGTAACTTCATTTTTCATATTAAATATGAAAAATGTAGGAAAATCGTATGCGAATTAACTTCTGAAGTGATTTTACGGGATAAAATCTATTTATGTTAATAGAAGTAAATAATAATGCTTTTATTAAAATTGAAAGATACTAATACAAAATATAATATAATTCATTATATATCATTGAGATAAGTAGGGTGTTATTTAGTTCATACAGTTACAAAAATTATTATTATGGAGTTTTTTTTACTCATAGGAAAAATTAATAGGAAGATAATTATGATCAACGTCCTTTGAATATTTCATCTGTAGGTAGAGCATCTTAGTAAATTAAAATATCCGTAAATAAATACATTTATTATAGAAGCTAAAATAGATGTTACATTACATTTCATCATCAATATTATAAATGCAAAGGTGCGCGTGTGGGTATGGATGTATGTTTATTCGAATCCATCTACATATCTAACACTTGAATGAATTTTGAGGAACTTTGGAATATATGTAGGACAGGTACTATGTACTTATTATCTATCTATTCTGTAAAAAGAATGAATATTTAAAATATCAAATTAAACCACAGGATTAGGCTAGCTTATTTATATCAATATTCATTATATATATATATAACATATTTTTGGTATAGAAGGGTTTTTATGAGGCAGATTTACAAATAAGAAGCTATAAGTAACTAAGTTGGGACTAGGATTGATTCAGAAATATGTTAGGTTATTTTAAGAATGCATAATTGGTTATTTAGATTAAAAAGTATTAATATTTTATTGCGACAATAATCTAATTATACATTGGTTAAATGGTTATATCAGAATTAGAAACATCCTATTTAAATAATAAGATTAGAAAACTTTCAATAGTTTTCCTTTAAAATGAGGATAGTTGACTCTTAGCATACTGTAAAGAAGCGTATACATGTACCTGCTTATTTCATTAAGTGCGATCAGCAATCATATTGGTTTTTAATCTATAGTAGTTTAGGATAGGTTATGTTTGTTTGTCTGTTAACCTAGTCAATATAAATAACATTTGTTGTTATTTATAAAACTCCTATAATATAATAGGTAATATAATTAACTACGGGCTACGGAAATAATAGTTTCAGGGTAGTTATAACATGCTTACAAATTATTTTAGACATTTCAATAGTTGATTAGGATTCAGGAGGGTTTCATCTAGGCTAGCAAACTCCATCTTAGGTTAAATCAATTAGTTAACATCACTCGAGGTAAACCTAGCAGTTCAATGAAAGCTAGAAAAAGGTAGATATAATATTATTTGTAAATATTACATATTCCACATTCTTGTAGATTAATTAAGGGTCACTATAGGTTTTTTAGTTGCAATAAAGAGGCTTACTCGTTACTAGAAAATAGCTTCGCCTGTTAGGTAAAATACTTAGATGTAATCGGGAATACTTATAAGATAAGTCACTATATTCAATAGTATCAGTTACATAACTTAAATATGCTAATATTTTATTGCCAAGGGGCTAACCTTAACTTTTGATTAGAATCAACTAAGTTTAAGTTTAGGATAAACAAAATCAAAACGACTAAACATTACGTTTCTTACTTTGGCGTGAAATTGTAGTGCAGTTTAGGAATTTATCAGTGGAGAAAAACATGTAAATAGGTAGAACGATTGGTTCTACTAACTCTGTGGTATTGTCATATCAATTTCAGTTAACATAATATTCGAAACAATTCCATTTATTTTTAATAGGTATAATCATTTCAATCATCTCACATGAGAGAAATACAAGTATGTAGAGTCATTTTGAGTTTTGATAGTAATAAACTAAAAAGAGTATTTTCAACATTTTATTTTAATCTGTGACATTTATACCAAATCACAAAATAGTGTTGTTATGTTTGTTTTACGTATGTCATCATCAGTCGGAAGACATACTTCGTAGTTTGTATTAAATTTAAAATACTGGTAACGTAATCTACAATAGAATTGACGAATCATTTTAGTAGGTACGTGTAGCATGTAATAATATGAAACAGATATTAGTAATTATTGAAATACGAAAACTAGTTTTCTATTTCACTGGATTCTATTGAATTTTATGAACGTTATGCGAATTTAGCTTATTTAGGAATTGTTCTACTAAATATAGGTGCATTCAAAGGTCTGGGGTCGAATACAAATCAACTAGGTTATTCTATTCTTTATAGACATTTCGTTGTTAATTTACTGTAAACAATTATTATTTAACTGAACTAAATGTGAAGAGGTGTTAATCAAATAAATTAATCATTACTGAGTTTTATAGTAACTATAACAATAAACTAAATTATAACAACTTAATAGGTAATGAATGAACTTTAAACTTAAAACAGATATAAGGCCATTAATTACGTTATCCGAGTAGTTGGACAAATTCATATACGAAATACAGATATCAATAATTCTATCTAATAAACATTCAACCAAAGATACAAATTAATTCTTTTGTTTCCTAATCTCACAGAAAATTAAATAAAACTAGTTGAAAACTAACATTAAATACGAATCAATCAATTGGAAATTGCTAAATTGCCAATCCTACTAATATTATAATTATAACTAGTGAAAGTTTGTGTGTGTACGAATGTTTGTTACCTTCTATCTCTGTAAGAATCTACTGAATCGATTTTGATGAAATTTTAGCTTAAGTACGGAGGATTATCACATAGGATAAAGTTATATGCAGGTAAAACTGTGGGGCGCTACCAGTCTATAATAAATGATAATAACAGAGTATTACGAACAGTTGGTGATGATTAATAGGGTCATTATCTATAGGGTTATTTGAGGCCTTAATTTTGTAGTAATCATTTGTACACAAAAATGTTTATGATTTAATAGATCACAAACATTACAAAGTATAAGTATAAGAGGAAAATTTAATATAATACATTCACACGTTTGTGGAAAGGGAAACGGACTAAACTGATTTGGGAAATGATAGTTAACTTAGGCTACTTGTAAGCTAAAGAAGTTGTCTTAACAGATCTAATTATTACTGAAAGGAGTGGTAGGTATATAAATAGGTATTTTATATTGGTTTTGAGGTATAGGAAAACTATTTTAAAATCTTAAAATCAACGTTATTCATAGATTAAAATAAAGTGGTATTTTAAGTAGGTATCTAAATAATAAAAAAATATTTTGAATGAAAAATTAAAGTTTAATGTATTAGTTTATGTTTATTTACAAATTTATTGTTCCCGTACAATAACCTGAAAAAGAGAATAAGACATCAAATATTTTGATAAATTTCAGTTTAAAATACTATAGAAAATTCAAGAAATTTAAATCCAAGATCAGGCTAATAAATCAAATGAGAAACGAACATTGCTGTGTTTCTATATGACATAATAGTAAAAAAAAAAAACTTACTAATTTTGTAGGTCATCTAGGACATCTTCCAAAATACCGTTAAAATCTGTCAGGTCCTAAAATAAACAAAGTATTAAATAAAATAAGGAACAAACTAACGTATTAAATTGTAAAAAGGTATAAAAGACATTATTTACCTCAGACAAAGTAAAGGTTAGATTAGTCTCGTGTCTAGTCTCTAGTCTCGATATTGGAGTTGACGGAGGGGGGCTAATAGGGCTCTGAAAATTAAAAATTTAATAAATGTTTGAAAAATTAATAAATAATAATAATAATAAAACCACTTAAGGAAGAACTTACGTAGGAGGAAGTTGGAGGAGGTGAATGATCTAATACATCCGATTCAGTAGATTGTGACTGACGGCTGGCATTTTCAGCATTCAAAAGTAAATTTTCTAAATTATTTAAAAAAATGAGTTTATGTTCTTCGTCCAATGCGGAGAAACGGAGGTTAAAATTTGGAATGGGAATTGGATTTGCGCTTGTGGTGTTGGTAGGTGGGATCTATAAAAAAAGGGTGAAAATTAATTTATGGAATGTTCAGATACTTTAGCACATGCACTACATTCTAGATAAAAACGAACAAAATGTTTATAGCTATTTAGTAATGTTGACCTAGATAACATAGAGTGAGTAGAAACTATTTTTCAATTACTTTTCAAACAAAGGATGAATGAATCATCATCGATAGCCTGAAAACTTCCACTGTTTAACATAGGCCTTTCAAATAGATCACCACTTTGAGCGGCTGCTTACGACTTACATCCATCGGTTTCCCGCGATTTTCATCAGGTCATCAGTCTAACTACTTATTATGGGGGGATGGTCTGTGCAGAGTCTTTTGGTACATGATTACTAATACAAATAAAACGTTTGGCTATATTGATTATAAACCGGTAACCTTATCGATCAAATAATCAAAAGATACAATTAAAAGAAAGAAATATGTAAAATCAAATAGTTATTTAGGTATAAGGTACTAACCATAGGGGGCAGGAGGGAAGAGCGGTATTTGGCCACTTTTCTCTTGATGTCAGTAATACTTATAGTAAATTGGATCAGTGCTTCGTACCGGGCTTTTATTTTATGTAAGCACATATTTAAAACTGTAGGGTCATCATGAAACGGATGTTTGTCATCCCACAGTTGCGGATAATCCTTTAAAAGTTGTACAAATACCCTAGACATAATAATTATTTATTTTGTTTTTATAAATATGTTATTCACTAATTTCACTTGAAAATTGCAAATTAACTGAACGGTATTGCCGCCAAAATTAAGAAAAAGTTAATAATGGCCCAGGCCATTTGGTGTATTTAGCCAGTACCAAATTTAGAACGTTCATGTCAAATGAGTTTTATTACTAAGAAAAAAAGGTTTTAATCATAAATTGAGTAAATAAAACAGAAAAATAGGTGTTTTCTGGCAAAGATGGATAAGGATAATGTATAATGGATAATGTAGTTTTGGGGTAAATAAATTGTATATTTAAAGATTAATGTTTATATTATTGAGAAAATTAATTTCATATTTTTTATGTTCTAGTAAAAGGGAAAATTACAACACGCAATGGAGCATGGAGTCGAAGAAAAACACCGCGACAAATATTTTATTGTTTATGATTAATATCTTCTTCTGTTTTCAGATTGATCGAGAGGTTATGGGAACAAGTAATATAAATAATAATGTAGAAAATCTTAGTTGTAGGTGTAATACAAGGAGGTTTTAAACTATTCATAACTAGTAATCAAAGAGGTTAAGGTTTCATGTTAACTAGTGTTTAAAAAGGTTCTAATGCTATAAAAAAAACATATGTGATAGGGGTAGGGGTACAGGCCGTATAGGTGATTTAATAGGACTTTTATTAGACTTATAATTTAAAATCTGGGGGTCGAATAAAAGCGGACCTTTTAAATATTGCACTTAATTAGCTAATTACGATAAACTCATATAAGAGGGAATTGAATTCTTAAAATTCATGTGCCTAGGTAACTAAATGTGATGAATTTGAATTGTGATAAAACTTGGACAACGATAGGTATAGACGTAAACGGGGTCTTCGTACTAAGTGAGTAGATGAGTGGGTTTCATTTTAATAGCATACTCGTTCGCTATCATGAGCCGGTGGTTTTGATGTTTCCTGAAGTAGTAATGTATGACAATGAAAGAATGTTCTGTGAGTTACACGTTTAATATCTTTGTATGAATTGTGTGTGTATGTTTTATGTTCATTTGCTGATTTACATGTGAAAGTGTAAAATAAACTCAAGGGCTGAGGGTAACAATAAAATCGAGACATGAAAGCGAGTTGTCAATTGCAGGGTTTTAACAACTACTCCACAAATGATTCAATATAAATAGGGATCAGGAGTTAGGCTAAGTCAGATGACATAATAGTCCCGTCAATAGTAAATATTGGGTTATATTGAATCTATACTTACACGCAACCTTCAGCGAATACGCAATTTTCCCCACACTCACATGCTCCAATCAAAACTTAGACTGACTTTAAAGTTAGCTTTAGTTGCTCAGACCCTGAGGAGTCATACGAGATTCTCAAAATTTGCTGAAAAGGGTTCAGGGTTAAAACTGACGCATGGATTAACGACCAGTCCTATTGATTTGCATGGAAGCTCATAGGTGGGAACGGTAGTTAGTTGCTCTTCTAGCTGTTCGACTCACAACCGGATCCTGGATGTTCAGTTAATACCTTGTGAATATTGATTTCTTTTATGACGCACGGGCTTACTCTTCGTTAGCTTTCTAAGATGTTTATGTTCTTGATTGGTCTAAATACATATCACATATAGTAATGAGGGATTTAGGGCAAGCACACACAGTGTAGTACACATAATTTATTTGTTGAAACTTGAATATTGACAACAGAGAATTAATTGCATTTTAGAGTAGCAAAGGGGATATTTCATGCACACCAAATCGGTTGTTTTGATCATAAATGTTTTGGTTAAATTTACTCCGATGCTGTCAACTAACAGCATCTTGTAAATTTAAGGGGTCGACTGTAACGGTACGGGGTCCCGTTTACATTTATAAAATAGGTTTCTTTAGCAGGAAATAATATTGAAAATAACTTACACAATGTAGTGTCGTGAATTTTATAATTTATTCTCACTTTTTAATATTAAGAGGTTGGTAGACTGTTTAAAAATACTATTTTGGTTGGCCACACTGGCGGAAGGAGCGTCCGCTGAACCATCAGCCAATTACGATGGCTGCCTTGGTAGTTCCGGTAAAATAATATTGAGGTTTAGGAGGGAAGTTTTGGAGGGAGGACAAGGTCCAAAAAGGCGGTCTATTCTGGTTAAGCAACCGAAGCGTCAAGACGTATTATTGCTCCTGTTCGTTTATTATGTACTGAATATTTAAAGAAGAAAGAATATACAAGAATTAAAAAGGTTCTCTGTGTTTTACTTCAATTCAGAAGAGGAGATGAACCCACATGAAACAAGGTACCGTAATTTTTCTCTGAGAACCTGTGAATTTATGACCATGCCCACGTTTGATCTTGATTTGTAACTGTAATTTTTACCAACGCCCGTAATTTAAGCTATACTGCAATATTGATAAAATAGTGAGATTATGTCAGCGCGGCCGGTCAGCTAGACTGAGACAATCCGGTTGTGTTAACTTAATCGAAACATAAACTTGATTTTATTTATTGAGATTGTGCAATTATGAAACACTGGATAACATATATCATCATTTGAATTTGACACTTGAAGTTTGAGAAGCATGGGCGGTCTGCATTGACGGAGTCTTCCCGCCCGTGCTAATTGAACCTGATAAAGTGTACTGTGTCGTGTCAGGGGTTTCATACTCGTTTGGTCAGGGCAACACTCCGACAACGATGAGGGAACTGCTGACTGGGCACAGCTGTTAAATTGGATTGATGGTAATGATTGTGAAATGGTGCTTAGACTGTAAAGTATTGTCTTTTTCCAATACGATTGGGCTTGCATTTAAGACTTTAATTGTAATGCCTACACGATTAATCTCAATTGAGGGTACTCTAAGATTATTAAAAAAAAAATATTTAATAGTGCATATTAAGTAGAAATTCCTAAGAAGTAAGAATAATAGACGAATATTTTAATCATTATGACTTGTTGACATGCCCTTTCTCAGCGTAGTGAGTTTTACCAGCAGGTAATTTAACGTAGACAGTTTAATGGTGATGACGACGACGATGAAGATAACTGTGTTTTTCTTGTCTGTTGACAACAGCGACCCTTTCCAATTACTTTCTACCACATGGCCTAATGTAGTTGTCTATAGAATTTTGATTTCAAATGTAGGTATCTATATCACACGCACACAACAGGTATACTGAGTCAAAAGAATTCGTTTACGAAAGCACAAAATAGAAAAGTGACGATAGTGTCTCAGGAGTCTAATATTTTAGTGTACTTAAACCAATAATAGTTAGCATCTTTGGAGTGAATTTGGTGTAATGACGGGTGGTCAGCATTGTTTTAGATAATTTTGTGTATGGTCTACTAGCATTGTAACATGGGCCCCGTAATATCGCTCGCATACAACACACAATACACAACACACCATCCACACATACAATTATTACACATTTAAGTATTGTTAAATTTTATTTGAGCATTGTAGAAAGAGAGAGCGATAGATATGATTTATGGTTATTGCATTATTTTACAATGAAATAAACCTGATGTCCAGTGGTCTATTCGTTTGTAGATTTATAAGCCTCAGAATCACTGGGAGGAAACTTGTATGTTCGACAAATTATTAGTGAAAACAAAGTTCCACGAAGTTTACCTAACAGTTACCAAATTGGAGTATTATGTTTTAAACTTTTATTTTATTTCATTTGAGTAGTTATTTTATTTTACCCAGGTAGATAGGTATCAATAATTTGTTGCTATTTTTAATTTACTTAGTTTATTAGCATTTAACATTGTTCTGTCCATTTTATTGAGAAGGTATTGATAAATACTTTTTAATTTTCATATTTGTCATTTAAGTTCCCTGTTGAGTTTGACTTGATTACATTATCTTGAATTACATTTTTATATTTATGGAACCCATACCGCGATTAGAATCATTTCAGTTCCCGATGTTCCAGTATTTGGTATATTATGATAATGCAATGAACAACCGTAAATGATTAAAACAACGATACTGTTTTTTTAAATCTGATCATCCTAAGACTTAGTCGCTGTTCTGTAGAAGTTACGTTTGCGTTTATTTCAAGTGGCTGTAAAACAATTAACTATTCACGAAATCCTGGTTTCAACTTCGATCGCCATCATCAGACCAGTTAGTAGAAGGTGCTAGCGGTTAAGCGTATAGAAAGGTAGTGCTAACACCAATAAGAAGTGCGTCATGCCACTTTCCCACTACTGGTTTTGCCAGTGTAAAGTCACACTGTATTATAAAATGTTTTAGTGCGAGTATTATTTCTTATTCATATTCATTTATTTGTATTCATCTGCCAAAAATATGTGAAGTCTACCCATCGACTAATTCACTACCTATTTCGAAATGGAGTAAACTCACACTAGTGCCACAATTTTGACGTGCCAGTTACCACCTACTCCAATCAGATATAGCTTAATTATTATGTCATAGATAATATAATACCTACAGTAGGTACTTATGTTAACAGTAGATCAGGTTTGCAATCCTATGTATATTATAATAGCGCTCATGGTTTAACAGAAAAATCATATTTGATATTTACGCCACTACGTTGTTTGCCTTGTTAAACTTGTCACAGATTTAAATTAAAGACTAGTATTTCAATATAGTACCCAGGTTTAATACAGATTATTTTATGACAATCAGAATGCGCCTACTGGGCGGTTATTCTCTATGGAAACACAGATTCCACACGATACGAAACCACGTCGTTATCATGTCTTGTTCAAATCGTGTCACATATATACCTTCACTTTACATTAAAGTTATCTTTATTTTGAATAAAATATATTGACATAAGTGGTCATATCTTTTGATGTGTTGATGTTTCGAAACGCGTCTCGGTAAAACATACGATTTTTGACAGTTTAGATCGCGCCAATCCCAAATTCATTTCGCGCGAATTTGTTTTCGTTTCATAGAGAATACAGTTTCGCAGATTTGTTATGTAAGACAAGAAACTCTGGTAGTTTCGAAGTAAAGAATCGATACGGAATAATGGCCCTGTTGATTACCGAGGTGTCAGGTGCACAGTTTCATTTCCAGTGAGATGCAGTGTGCCGACATTCCCATGGGTAGGACCGAATTAGATGAAAGGAAAAAGTGAGAGGATAGGCTAGTTAATAATTTGATACTATCTTGATACAGCTCTTGATACAGTTCTTGATACCGCACTCGATACAGCTCTCAATACAGCTCTTGATACAGCCCTTGATACAGCTCTTGATACAGCTCTTGATACAGCTCTTGATACAACTTTTAAAGGATTTGATGCGGTTTCCAAAAGATTCTATGTACGGCTTTTGAATATGGTTTGCAAATTTTGTACAGCTAAGGTGCAGTTTATGATTAAGTTGCGACCGAACACCACCACATCACCACTATCACACCTACACACCATCACCACATTCGCCTACTAAATTTAAATAGTTACAAACTGAGCTGATTACCTTCACCTTGGATTATAGTTTAAAGATTTTAGTCGTGAAAGTTTTGCACACATTTGAGGCTATCGTTTCAAATAATTTGTACTGCTATAGAGATATAGTATGGGCTTAAATTCGATATTATAGTTTGGACTATAGTTAGACTATACGGTTCAAGATGCAGCTGGGCTTCAAACTGGGTTACTCTGTAAAATTCGGTTTAGAATATGAAATTTGATCAGTTTGATATAAAGTTAATTGATATACAGCTAATTATTAAGCTATTTGAGATACAGCTATCTGGAATAAGCTGCTATTTGATTTCAAGACTTTTATTGCACTGATTCATGTACGGGTATTTAAAATATATGGTTTGATATATAGGTTTTGTTTAATGTATTGCGTTATCATCATACTTATCCGTCGTTCAGTAAGTATATATGACAACTTGGTATTTAGATTTGAATTAATTTCGATATAATTATAACATATGAACAGCTATTTTGTAGACTGATATTTAAGGCACGTGATGATTTAGTTTGATACAGTCGATGGTTTGATTTGGTTTCATAGTTACAGAGATATAAGGTATTAGTGTGATTTGGTTTTCGTACAGTATAATTTATGGTTAGATACAGTTCGTTTTGATAAAGTCTAAAGTTTGATGCAGCTTAAGGATTTTATACAATTTGAGTTTGAAATAGTTTATGATTTGATAGTTTTTTGTTAGATAGATTTTATGGTTTAATACAGTTTGTTTTAATATAATAGTCTATGGTTTGATAAGTTGATGGAGGTAATAAAGGCTATGAGTCAAATCATTTGATACAACTGAAACCGTTGATACAGTCCAAACAGTTGTCAGTCGAGATAGTCGAGATAGTCGAGATAGTCGAGATAGTCGAGATAGTCGAGATAGTCGAGATAGTCGAGATAGTCGAGATAGGTTAAGACGGGACAGTTGAGATAGTTTAAACAGTAACAACAGTTGAGACTGGCGATACAGTTGAGATAGTTAAACAGTCTGTGATAGTTAAAACAGTTACATGGTCGAAACAATTTGTGACAGTAGAAACAGTTTGAGATAGTTGGAAGCAGTTGAGGTAGTTGAAACAGTTATAGTGGTTATGTGTGCCACCGGCTATGTATGCCGAGGAATAGTGGTTATGTGTACTACCGGCTATGTATGCCGAGGAGTAGTGGTTATGTGTGCCACCGGCTAAGTATGCCGAGGAATAGTGGTTATGTGTGCCACAGGGTAAGTGTGCTAATGTATAGTGGTTATGTGTGCCGCAGGCTAAGACAGGATGATTAGTAATGGTGGGATGCACTTATCAAGGTGTATTGACTAATTTTGCTATGAAAATATTATAAAATAAAAATGCTGGTGGCCAAGTGCGCCGTTTTAAATAATACTGTTTTTAGTCTGCATAGCAGTTAAATGTTGATGAATCTGTTGATGTTGTTTGTATTGTATTGTATTGTCATAGTTCGTATCTTATCTTGAAACAACTTTAAATAAATCGTATTTTAAAATGTCGACTCAAGACGCGATGACTGCCAGCATCTAAATTGGCTTGTCTGATATTTAGTAACTGATATACCGATAGCTACTCAGCTAGTGTTATGTTCACTTACGTAAATTTTCTTACGTAAATTATGATTGTGCTAATGCAAGTTTTATTTTTGCGAGGACATGAACTCTGATGAAGCTGGAAGTCGCCTTTACCTCAGGTCGCCTAGGACTCAAGGCATTTAAAGGTGCACGAAGCGTATCCTGCATCCAGCAGCACTATGGAAAATGTACTGAAGGAATGCTACTAGAGAAAAGAATGCGTGTACAATGCATTTCCTACAGCGACACCACGAAGAACATAATGAAGGGTTGATTGCAGACTGAGGCAAGAAATGAAGACGCATTTTGGCGATTAGTTGACAGGTTACGATCACGCGTAAATTTACAGTAACTTTGATTAGGAATACTTAGACTTTTAATTCTTGAGTATTATGTAAATATCGTATCCTGCAGTAATATAAAACGCAATAGGTTAATTCCATGAAATATCTTAAAGAATTTGTAGTGTTTAAGTGTAAGTAAACCGAATGTCGTGAAGTTGAATTACAAAAGCAAACTAGAATAGGACTGTTAAGAATAATATAAGTTAGTCATTACATTATAACTGATAAATAACAATACCTGCTGTTATTCAAAGAATTGCAGATATATTTAATATTGCATATTATAAATAGCTTTGTTTAGTTCATATTTTTATGGTATTGGTACAATAATACGCGGTTGACATCAAAGTTATTGACTTTATATGTAGTTAGGTATTTAATGACTATGACTTGTTTGATTTTTAGTGTTGACTTAGATTGTGCAGGCCTGTAATTATAGTTGTGCTCGAATATTGTAGTTATTTATGTTGTGATCACAGTCAATATCTACTTATACTACGCAATGGATTTTAGTTTTGCTTTAGCTACGTGTACATGTAGTATAAAATAACGATGTAGAAAATATAATGATTCTTAGCTGTACTAATGAAATATGTGCTCAAATAAGAAATTGTATAGCTACAACAAGAACTGACTGCTAAGTGGACGAGCGCCAGGAGGCAGCTCTGTGTCGGATGGCCGAATGTCGTGAATTTTATAATTTATTCTCACTTTTTAATATTAAGAGGTTGGTAGACTGTTTAAAAATACTATTTTGGTTGGCCACACTGGCGGAAGGAGCGTCCGCTGAACCATCAGCCAATTACGATGGCTGCCTTGGTAGTTCCGGTAAAATAATATTGAGGTTTAGGAGGGAAGTTTTGGAGGGAGGACAAGGTCCAAAAAGGCGGTCTATTCTGGTTAAGCAACCGAAGCGTCAAGACGTATTATTGCTCCTGTTCGTTTATTATGTACTGAGTGTGTACTGAATATTTAAAGAAGAAAGAATATACAAGAATTAAAAAGGTTCTCTGTGTTTTACTTCAGTAGCTAATCGTTACTGAAGAAAACTATTACAGTAGTATGATAATATCATAACTATTCTTAAATTGTTAGGAAAATGTGAAAATAGGCATCTGTGGAAACATCGTTACTAGTAATAAAGTTCATTGATAACAACGTATTAAATTATCAAAAGCTAAAACTATAGTTTATTAACAGGATTAGAAGAATGGGTTAAACAATCTGATCGAATATTGAGTAATTAATTGCTTGTTCTAAAGAGGACAGATAGATAAATACTTATATCAAATTCTTAATTCTTTATGTACAGGTCATATTTTCAGCTGAAAACAGAGTCCACGTGGAGTGACTCCACGTGGAGTGCAGGCTCAGAATGTATGTATTTCATTCAGCGGTACGAATAAATTCCACCAATCAGAGAGCAGTATACTAAATCTAGATGGTCATGACGAGCTGCAGAAGATGCTGGTCCACGTGGAGTGCGGGCTTAGTACGAACTATGTCGACCAATCAGAGAGCAGTATAGTAGATCTAGATGGTCATGACGAGCTGCGTGCAGTACCAGGTCCACGTGGACTGCCGAGGTTCTCGACCAATCAGGGAGAAGAATCGGGATGTGAAGAGCTGTGATTGGTTGCTAAGAACTGATGAGGAAGAGTTCTAGGCTTTATAAGGGAATGTAAGAGGGGGATTGAGGATAGTCTCGGGCAGGACGCCTGCAAATAATTAGCTAAGGAAATATTCTTTAGTTGTTCGGTTCGCGATATAGGGATTTGTTTCGAGAATCCTTACGGTATTATTTAGTGCATTTGGATTGCAGTGTATTGGATTGCAGTGATTAAGGATTTGGATATTATTTGTGAGTAAAGTAGACATTTTATAATTAATGAGATTTTAGCTAGGGAAGCTGCATTTACTAAATATTTTCATAGGTTTTGCTCATATTAAGAAAGTTCATTTATTTCTTTGATTGAAATTTTATCAAAACGGTTTGAGTTGAACAGAGCAATTAGATTCTAGTGTTTTAACTGAATAATTACTTACTAATAGAGATTCAAGAATCTGTAATGTATGTTTCTTACTTGTATTCAAGAGATATAAAGATGTCTGAATATTACTAATAGTGGTAGCTATTGATCTATTGTTAAATTATTATGCAATATCATCTATTTTTTAATAGAGCTACTTATTGGTTTGGATAACCTAAGACTGATCATTTGTAATGAATTAAACTTATTCCATGGTTGGAACATCTAACTGGGACAACAGTTATTATTTGGCTAATAGCTTTCAGTTGATATTTGGGGCGAGAGTCTCCGAAAGTATACCTAAATTCCAAGGGGAATGCGGGATCTTTCAAATACAGCTTGAGAGTTAATGGCTGGATCGACGGTTAATATTAGGAGCGAGAGACTCCGAAAGTATACCTAAATTCCAGAGGGAATGCGGGATCTTTCTTATACAGCTTAAGGGTTAATAGTTGTTTTCTTCTTCATCTGATAGAAATCAGTGATCAGTCTGGGATAGACAGATTAATGAAGTAGCGAGAGTCTACATTTTACATCATTATAATTATGTGTTGAACTAAATCAACTTATATGTGAATAATCTAGTTTGGAAAGTATTCCAAGCAGTCAAAAGAGGGAGTGATCCCTGACTGCTATTTACTAAGTTATATACTTGTATAAATTATGAGATTTAATATAAACCGTTTTTGCTCATTCTATTTTAGAATAGTTCATGTTTATTTATCTGTATTGAATTGTAGAGATATTGTGATTCTGGATTAATAGAGTCTAGGCACCCAGCCTTCAAACTTGGGATAGTGGAGGTACCCACCCTTATAATATGGGACAGTTGAGGAATCCAGCCTTCTAACATGGAAGTTGAAGGGTGGTACGGAATGGTTGTGAGGGGAGGTTTGGAGACCATTGGGGGAAACCCCTAAAACCTTTTGTGTAATCCAGCTATGTATCTTTACAATAAATGCAGGAAATAAGGATGCTACATTGTCTATTATACATTCTCTATGTTTTCCAGAATAAATTACAATATTTTCTATTTGGTAGAAAATGTAGGCCTTAAGTCATCTTCAGTCTAGGTATTAGGTTAAAAATTAACTTATTTCGATGTTCAACTTATAGGTCGATTATATCGCAATCTTACGTGTATTGTTTAGTGATTGGGTAAAGGGAATGTTTTTAAATAGGGCGTAGCTAGGGTTACGAAACTAGTAGACAATTCGTAGCTATTGGATTTATTTTCTTACTGAATTATTTTAGGTATAACTTTATTTGTACTAGTCACTAGTAGAACTTTAATACATATTTATATCTAAATTCAAAGTGAAATATCGTTAAAGGTTGTACTATAATTGTTAACATGAAATTCATACTATTAATTATTTAATCGGAAAAACATAATTTTATTACCATTTTAAAATACAAGTGAAAATAGCTTTAATTACGACATTAAAATATAGGTATTGATAATTAGTCTTTTATTCAATCTATCACGTAGGGAATAGCTTTATAGGTTCTTTATTATGCTTATACTTATTCGCTACTTGGGTATAATACGATCACAGCGGAAGGTTTATCCACTAGACGATTACTTGGCCAAAACATCAAACAATATAGATACTGTTAATTAGATTTAGTTAGGTGTAGGTTTAGGTAGGTAGTGGATTAGCAGCAGCTGTTTAGTTAGTTAGGTTTGAAAAGATTTATTGTAAAAGGGGGGGTTGTTACAAGGCACGGTCACCAACCATAACGAGGCGTCTAGGCGAGCTGGCCGTAAGGACGCCCCGTCTAGTCCTTATCTAGGCCTAAAGTTAACAATTTATACAAAACAATTTATATATCTTTTTCTGGTTTTTTTAGATATCAGTTATTACTTTATCTACCTAATGCCATCAATCAAAATCTCTATGCCCCAAAACTAGACAAAAATTGTTACGTTCTCTTACGTAAATATAATATTATATTATCTAGTATTTCCTTGAGAGAAATCAGAGAGTTCTAGTTGTGAGATTCTTAATATAGATAGGTACCTATTAGATAAAATCATTATTCTCTACTTACGTATTTTAACTACGAGCTTCACTATGGAATTCTTCAATCAGTATTTTTCTATTTGATTAAACCGGGTGGAATAACAGTTTGTCGCTTAAAAAGTACTACATCCCTAAAATACTCCCAAAAAGGTTATCTACATATTAGATTAAAATTAGAGTTGATTAAAAGCTACTAATAGTCTGCAACGCAATAGAAAAACAGCAAACAAGTTGGTTTGTGGAATGAATGCCACATGACGTAATTTAACCAATTTCATTTGTATGATGTCATGAATGAATAATATTTCAGAAGTAGGTAATTTAATGCAGAAAAAATACTATTGCATATGCCGATATCCATGCAAGACATGACAGTTGTATTTGAGTGAACGATTTAACATGACGTCATCAAAACTACTCTGCCTCAAAAACATTACAATATACTTACTCTTATGTCATTTTTCATAGTATGATTGAAGTAATAATGCTATAAGACGTTCTGATGACCCCCCTATTTAAATTATATACTCTTTGATCGTTTCGGTACAAAGGACATTACTTTCGTTGTGTGTTTTAGTTTATACGTTACGGTATTCTCGGTTGAGAACTAAATACTGCATGATTTTAAGGAGTTCACAACTAGTCAAACGTTGACGTTTTCACAATAATTACACAATGTTATTGTATTTAGTTTACGGGGCAGCAATCTACAACAAGTCTGCGTTAGTTGCACAGAAATTGGAACAATGTTGATTGTAGAATGATATTTTATTAGTGGCACGAGAATATAGACATTAGAGTTAGGTGAGAGATATTACCGAATGGATATATACCAGGTGATAGAGCTTCAAGTCCGGAAGTCCGCCCGGCGGCTTGTCTTCGGCTGACTAGATGGCGGCGGCGACCGACTAGCGGGATGCTGAAACAAACAGAAAGGAACAATGAATACATTACTTAGTTAAACAAAGTAGGTACCACACAACACAAACGCATTTAGAAAGCATCGACGACGACCGTCCGGCAGACGGGCCGTGGAGTGGACCGTGAACTGTTGCGATAATGAACGTGTCCGATACATAAACTCGCAAACCTATATTTCCGGCCGCAGTTATTTGATGGGCGGCGTTTTATGGCGCGATATTATTTAGGGAAACCATGCGCGTGTGCGTGCGCCTGCGACGCGCTACGTTATGCATGTGTTGTGAATCTAAACGACTGTGGTCAACAAAACATACGGTTTTGATGCAACAGGGATGCAGTTAATTCTCTATGAGCACTGTCAGTCCGCATGTAGGTACATGTATAATAGTGTAGGTGTGGGTACCTTCACTATTATACATGTACATCACAGCGTATTTATAAAGACGCAGGGCTGTCATTAGCGACCATTTCCTTGAAACTTCACCTACAGCACTAATCAACTTAGTAATAGTGTGTCTAATCGCTTTACGACAAGTTGTAAAACACTCCGCGTGTAATTTTGTTGTCCGATGTGGTGTCGGCGGCGAGTCGGTCCCTAGAACACAGGTGCGGTTATAATGCCGCGAATAAATGTACTATTGGTTTATGAATTTAAAACTATGGTATTCTACATCAGAGAAGTATATGGGATTCCTGAGTAGCCGACGGTAAACTGAACACGTTCTAGACCCACAGCTGTGTAAGTAGAGAAGGTTATGTGTCGCAACTTTAATAAGTAAGATGCATATAAACATGGCAGCCATTGTTTAAGACTGAGTTACAACAACAAAGTCTGTCAATTTGTGGTGTCGCGGCGAAACTCCCGCGTGCCCACCTGTTGCTCTTCCCACTCGCCTCACCTGTGTGTGATGTGCCGCGACGGTGGCCCGCCCTCTGTTGCTCTACGACGATTACTCTACCATGGGTCTATCTATAACCTTGCACCGGCCATACCTATTTATACACAGCGGAATCAATATTGATCAGACGGTTTCGGTTTCTTGTTGCTACAGCGATGTGTTCTGGCTGTAGCAATGTGATCTGAATGAGTGGAGCGCTGTCTGTCGCAGCCGGACCAGCTGACTGACGCGGTGACGCCGCCCTACAAGCTAATTATATAATGTTGAACTATCACGGAAGTGTGGCGTCGTAGCTAATATCTTGATAGGATTATCGTAAAGCAGTTAAACTAGACTTTATGAAAATGAAAAATGGAGTTTGAATGAGTTTTGTTTCATATGTAATTGTATCCTATCGCTAATATTTTCTTTTCCAAAATAATTCCTTTTCAAATTTCTCGAATGGAGTTCTACAGCTGAAAATATTATATCTTTAGCACTTCAATTTTCCGTGAACAACATTACAGCCAGCGTGGTCCCTTACAACACAATTTATGAAGATAACAGAGGTACTGTAATTCAATAAAGCTGTCGCAAGGTGAGCGGCGCGCGGCGGTCCGGGACCGAGCTACTCGAGCGAGGTCCACTGCTGCGCGAGTGCGGCGACTCAACGCGATGTCCGGTAGTGCCCACGCAATGAGTATCACGCACCTCAATGGTACGGTATATAGATTACTAAAGATTGGTTTAAGTTTAATTTACCGATAACATTATCCCTATTTCAGCCGATTTAATAGACTACATCGGGAAGTTTGCGGTTGACACATCGTGTTAGCATTCAGGAACGCAACTGACAAGGAATACACTACCTGCGCTTCGTAGGTTTTAAGTATTCAGCTACAACTCCCCTGACTTCGATACTTTACAAGAAATGAAAGGGGTCAGGTATGTGATTGCTTAGATTTTTTATTACTTTGAGCGATGTAGGCGTTCCAATAATTCAGCGCCGTCAGAGCCCCAGCTTAACTAATCATTATAGCTGACGGCGGTAACTTAATATTTAAGTCGTGTGTGTGTTAGTTCCAGGTGAGTACCTATATTAGCAGACATTACCGACCGTGGCAGGTATCGGCACCGAGGTGGTACATAAATGCTCGAGCAGAAGGGACGGGCGGCGAGTGAGCGGTCAGTTCCCACCACAGAGCATTGAAACCAATGACGCTTCGCTGGAGGTGAAGCGTTTTTTGTTTGCTCTGTAATTCTCGCGTCGGCGCCCGGAGTGTGGTGTAGTTATACTGCCACACGTACATCATCCGACGCGCGCTCGGTCGGTAGTTATACTGCCACACATCTAGTGAGATCTATCTACTCGCCAGGTGGAGCTAGCGCCGACGGATACTATAATTATACATGTGTTTATGTCCGCCGCTGACGGGGAACGCCGGTTATAACTTTACTGCAATTTATTATCCACATATTGTGTTTACTAACAAAATGTGGCGTTGACAGACTGAATATTTACATGACCTTTGTTGTATGAAGTTCTAGGTTGAGGTTGAGGGAAGGAATTGAACACAATTTAACTGTAAATATCTAATGAGTGATATAGCAGTGTTTTCCTACTTGAAGTTATACCACTGGAGACACTGTTTGATCGTGTAGACTGTTGTAAAGTGTAGAGAATGACGTCTGTATCTCATCATCATCATCATCATCATCTTCACCATCACCCAGAACTTCAGTTACGGCTCTCGTACCGATAGTCACCGATTTGTAATTAGGTACGTGGTTGGTTCACCTCACAGAGCTTTGAAAAAATTACGCTTTGCCGAAGTGTATTTTTTTCTCGCTCTGTGGTTCACCTCATACACTCTTGTATGCAGTGTAATTAAATTATTATAATGATATATTAGATAATATACGTACTGTTGCAAGAAGATACATTCAGAAAACTCAGCGTCACTCACTTAACAACCACCACTCAATTCTATTTTTCAATTTTAAAATGTCTTTATTGATTAGAAAAATACATGTTGAACATTCCTAGTGTACATTATATCCTAGGAGCGACAAGAAAACTAATTAAATATGTTTTGCAAGCTTAGACGCTTATATAAAACTAATAAATGGATTGTTTAATAGTTTACGAAAATATGATTTTATAATGTGTTTTAGCAAGAAAGAAAGTTATTGCTATGTAAGATTTAGTGTAACATTAAATTTATAAGCATGATTTTAAGTTGTTATTTTTTTTTATGAGAATGAATGACGTGGCGTGGAACGAGCTGGTCGTTCACCTGATGTTGAGCAATACGGCCGCCCATAACAGTTGCAGTGTCACTCGGAACTTTAAAATAATAAAGTTTCGCGTGACACTGCACTGCGCACGTCATCCTGAGACATCACACAGTCTAGTAATCAGATTACTACACTGTGTAATCAGGTCATAAAGTCTAATTTGCCCAGTAATTTCACTAGCTACAATGCCCTTCAAACCGGAACACAGTAGTGCTTGGCGGCAGAATAACTGCGGTGGTACCTACCTAGACGAACTTTGCAGAAAAGTCCTACCACCTAGTAAAGTTGTGCAGCTTAGGGCGGTAGTCATAAATAAAACTCATACGCAGTGGCACGGCAGCGGGTAGTAAGCAATAAGAACAACCACCACTACCCAACGGCCAACGCCTTTAAAGTTCAGATTGAATTTATTATTTATTGTTTAGTAGAAAGTCAATTTATGAACGCACAAAACAAAAAACTATCGGAGCCAAATATCAAATGTAAGGAAATATTATTTATATATGGATTACAATAAAACAAACACAATGAAAGTATACGAGGAAAATAATTAAACAACATTCATCTTGGGGCCCTCGAACAAGTATATTTATTAGTAGTAGCGGCGAGCTCCGCCTCGTCCCGACCTGTCCCGATACTACGCGGTATGTTCCGCGTCGCGAGGAGCAACCAACTCCATGGTTGTTGTGTGAGCACTGAGCACCCACTTCTGGTCGGCACCTATATATACTGATGGACAACCATTCATACATCATCCTGCAACAACACCATCGTGTAAGGTTACCTTCAATTATTTTATGTCGTTTGGAATTAAACTCGATAAACAAAGGTCTGCGAAATTGTTTATTCGAAAACTTTCCTACGTAATTAGAGGTAGATATCGAATTACGAAAGGGGTCAGATTTAATCGAAATCCTTCAGCTCTCGGCTCGGAAACTTGAAACTCGTACAAAGTTCGTGAAGCTTTTGTTATGTTTTAATCCAGGAGATCCATTTCGTTATTGAATAAGTTTGAATGGGCAACTGCAAAGGAGCGCAGCTGCTTCCATTGGTCCGCCCAAACTCCTGTGACCTACCGCCACCGCGCCCTCAATCGTTTCACCATCATTGCAAGCAGCCAGAAGATTAAAATTAGTTTAATGTATAAAAGTACACAATAAACTTCAGCTAAGTGTAATCCCGTGTACAATCATACGTGTTTGGTGAAGTATTGAGCCGTAAAACAAATACTATTTGACGAAGCCATTAGCGAGTCTCTTAGCATGGAGCGAATACGGAGGTACTGGTGATACGGGGGTACGTGGTATAATACCAGGGGTTTGTAAGAACCCCCCCCCCCCTCTATTCCCCCTATTTATCCCCCCTTAATTAATAATTATAATTGCATCTTTAATTTACCGAACTTAATTACCTAAGTTTAAATTATCCTAATAAATTGAAATTAAATAACCGCTAACAAATCTAATACCGTTGGAAAGAACCTAATATTAACCTAAGTTTGTTGATAAAAAGAACCTAGAAATAATCTAAGTTTAACCTAAGTTTAACCTAAGTTTGTTGTATGTTTTAGATTTAATATGGCCAAGTGATCGTCTCCTAAAAGTGATAGAACCCGTACGTTGTGATAATGTAGTAATCCAAATCCTCTTAAAGTAATGAGACAATTCCTAACTAACACTTAATCAATACACGGATAATTTAGTAGAATGGAATTTATTTATTTTACTAAGCTTTGCAATCTGAACCTATGATGAACGCTAATTCTATATCTGCTGGAAATATCGAAAACGTAGATTGCTCCAAAACAACTCACATTAACCTAATTTAGAAAACCTGAAGTACTTCCTATAGTTGACCTTCAGAACCATTCTTCAAGTGTATATATCAGAATCTCTTAACTAATACTATCTAAAAAATATAAAATTCCCGTTTGTTACACTTCCACTATTCGGCCCAAAAATTCCCACTAGTTACAAAAATGTTATCATTCCTACCGGAAGTGCTTACAACCCATTCTACCATTCCCTTACGCCTATTTTAAACATATTAGCGAAGTCATGATAAACCTTATCTGCTTATCATGACGCCATCTTCTGAGCCCCAATTCCAAACTATAAATTAATTCTAAACCTAAATCTGGTTTATTAAAGTGAGCTTCTATGATGATAGTTTAGAATTCGTTACCCTTACTTTCCTACGTTATGCTCTATATTATAGATTAATAAATAAAAACATAAGTAAAACTCAAATTATTTATTGAAAAAGTTATTTCAAACGATTATGAATTTAGAATTTACTTTATCGGAATAGTTTAAATTATAATTTAAATTATAAAATAATTTTATAGAATTAAAGTACCCAGAGGAAATAATTAAATATTAAAATTATGTTGTCGTTCATAACTAACTTTGAGTTTTAAAAATATATCCGGAAACTTCGATTACTCCTGATTGAGAAGAAGCCCAAAGAAACTCCTCAGGGTTTATTTTTTTGTTCTTTTTTTTTTAAATTCTTTTTGGTTTAACAATATTTGATTTTACAATAATTATAAGGTCGAGTTACGAAGCTATATAATATTTTGGAAAACTGTAAATTTAGAGTTAATACATCTATCGAGATTAAATACTATTATCTATGAGATATACATGACCTTTTTAAATAAGTTTCGAAGAATGACAATCAGACATGTCTTGATGAATCGTCCTACAAAGAAGATCCCGTAGGTTATGCATTATGCGCAACCTCGCCGTGTGGAACCTCTGCTTCTCTCTCGAAGATTCGGCCGACATGAAATGGAGATTAATAATGTTGAATAAAAACTCAGGACATTTATTTCGGAGTAATTACACAATGATAATAAGTTGTATGCTGAGCTGAGCCGGGATCTGTTTCTGACATCGTGCAATATCGCTTCAGAGTATAATTAGTATATTTATATAAGTTTCTTATTTTATGTTCCGTGTTATATTGTTCCTTTCGCGATATTGTGTGTCGGAAATAAAGATCATTTCGTTTCATTTCACTTATTCCTAATCGTTTCCATACCCGTATTTATTGATATTATAATAATATTATGCATATATTTTGTATACTATAGACATTGAACCGTTTATGAATTCTCAGGCTGACTTTGCTTCTCCTGAACTTTCATAGAAATCATCCATATATTTAAGACGTATTTCAGTATAATGAAATATGCTAAAGTTATGCTTGATCCGTAGAATAAAGTGTATGTATTGTAAGTTGTAAATATATTATTGATATCAATTATCAACAAGACGTTATTCTCATTCGAATTTATACAATTAGCTATCCTATCCGTGTGGTAAGGAGTCACTAACAAGGTACTGCTTATG
This sequence comes from Ennomos erosarius, assembly GCA_963580505.1. Classification (NCBI taxonomy): domain Eukaryota; kingdom Metazoa; phylum Arthropoda; class Insecta; order Lepidoptera; family Geometridae; genus Ennomos; species Ennomos erosarius. The sequence goes on from OY756989.1 coordinate 84,524, forward strand.
CTTGACCCATATAAATACGAAGGACAATAATTACTTTTTGAAAAATATTATAAATTTGTTGTAAAATAAAAGTTAAATTTTATTGAAAATTCATTAAAACAATGTCAAATCTAAACTTCACCAAACTGAACTATGCCCATAGATTTGAGATAAATAAATATATTGCATCTTATCTTATAAGATCTTTGCCTATCTCGACCCTCAACATCATCATCAGCATCATCATCCTGAAGATGTCATCATCATCATCGCCATCATCATCATCATCGTCAGGTTTATCATCCTAAAGACGTCATCATCATCATCGCCATCATCATCATCATCATCATCGTCGTCTTTACCATCCTGAAGGTGTCATAAACATTGCCATCATCATCACCATCATCATCGTACACCATCATCATCATAAACCTATGTCACACTGTGCAGCCGTTAGTCTTCCGCTTCCTTCGACTTCCCACGGCTCTGACCAGATCAAACCTCATCATCATCATCACCTCCATCATCCTGAACCCATGCCACTCTGTGCAGCCGTTAGTCTTCCGCTTCCATCGGCTTCCCACGACTCGGACCAGATCATAGGTCCACCCAATGGAAGCATCCTACATTGCAACTTCCAGTTTGTGGTCGCACTAGCTTGATTGAGATAAATACCTATTACATACTAAGGAAGACTCTATTCTAAATTCCAAGTTATTTCGTAGTAGACGCATAAAACATTACCTGTTTTGAAACTATAACGATATTCATACACAGTCGCAATACTTTCTAAAACCACTTGAGAAAATAAGATTTCCTCCTCCTTCAAGTTCCTGCTTCGTGAAAAAGCATTGTATCTAAAATAGTATTATTTTTTAATCCACTTTCGTGAGGTTTGCTTCAGTCAATGCGTGAGAATACGATCTCTATTTCTCTTCCGTCTGCTCCACCTGTGGCAACTAAAGGATTACCTACCTACTTATGCAGAGTCTGTAAAACAATATTATCCACTAGAATGGATAGCAACATTAAACACGGAATATCCAGCTGTCAAAGTTTCCAGTTGGAACTAACTCATAAAAAGATTTCAAAACAAATATTAAGTATTCTACATAATATCTACGATGTTTTACATCACCGCGTGAAATAAAATCTTACATCTCCTTCGTGTATAACGCTAGGCTTCTGCCGGCTAAGGAAATATGCAGTAAACAGCACTAGCTTCCCTTCTACAATAAAATCCCCTGCCATCATCAAACCTTCCGCCTAGAGTGATGTCCACGGTGATCTTATGTTACAATAAGCATCTACACTCATCATCATCTAAGTTCTTGCCGACTAGGAAATATGCAAAGAATAGCGTTGGATTTCCCTTCTGTACATTAAAACCATCTGCCATCACCAGACCATCCGCTCAACGTGATGTCCACAACGATATTGTCCTACAATAAGCATTTTCACTCAACATCAATCTACAAGGAAAGCTCTACGCATTCCGTTCTGTACATTAAAACCTTCTACCATCATCAATCCGCCCGCTCGGCGTGTTTCCCACGACGTTCTTGTTCTACACTAAGCATCTGCACTCAACATCAACTTACAAGGAAAGTCCTAAGCTCTCCAGGGAACATTTTCATAACTGACATCTCTAAATCTTGGGTAAAACTAATTACTTTGCAAATACTAGCTACGAAATAATGTAATAACTTCCCTCAGTTGATATCGGTTCATATCAACTTCTTGATTCATATTTTCTTCGGTTAGGTTTCCATAATTCCTAGACCTCTCCACTCCTGTAGTTAATACCTATCTTTGTCAATCTTCCTTTTCGTTATAAATTTTGGTAATTTCTAATATGAAGAGAAAATCCCCCGTTTTCCCTCTCTGTTCCATTCGCAGCACCGTTCACACATTTTTCTGAAAAATAAAATCAGGATAAAACTGTATTTTTTGCCATCTTATTTTTCATTTTTTTCCAAGTAAAACTCTCCCAATCTGAAATTCTTTGAAAAAACTGTGACACCTTTTAGACTGCTAGCTCGCGATTTTAAGTATGAACTTTTTATTAAGGAGTTTTTATTCTTTCTACTATTACCTCATTTTACGTTTAGATAACTACTTTTACACCTATCTCCATGTCCTATACCAGTTAGTGCAGTATAAAACGAATATTTGCTTTATTTTTGGATTATTATTTACTTGTTAAATGATTTGATTGAATAATATTGTTTTTCTTTTTAAACTGAAAAATATTTCTAATATTTGTGACGTCACGAGACACCCTGGATCGTTACAATTTGCATATCGTTCCTTCAGGCAAAACTACTACAGCCAGCAGCCCCGGTTGAGCTTACAGATATATTTCTATATTTTACGTCAGTTTTTGATTGAGTTTCGTTATAAATTTAACATTTACATTACGGCACGTATTTAGGAATGAGAATATTAGATCTATGAATCTCTGCAACATTAAAGTATTCTTACTTTTATGTCATTTGTATGATTAAAGTAACATTGAAGTAATAATGCTATAAGACGTTGTGGTTGCCCCTGGTCAGCCTTGCCGAGAGGAGACGCTGAGAGATCGCGCCGGTAAGCTACTGACAAAGCCGACTGCTTGTTTGTCTTGTCTTACCTTACAGCGGTAAACTCCACGGCTTCTTGCCGATTCTTATATTAAGTCTTCATACAAAGCTTTTTTGACTATCTTCCCAAAAAAGTTTTTCATCGTAGAAAACTAATTAACCTAGCGATGTAATAGGGCGAATTCTGTGAACCTAGCTAACAAAGTTAATGTGTGTGTTTGTGCTGTGTGTACCATAACATAAGGAAAATAATAATCGACAGCAAACTATTTAATACTCCACCCCTCACGTTACAGGTAGTACAATTATAAGTTCAGCATTGTATTCATAACGGTAGCTATTGTTATGTTTTCGCGAGTGTTTCCCGTAACCTTAGCAACTTTGATTGGGTGACGCTCCGACCTCGCCAACAAGCTGAAGCGTATAATGTGACAATATTACATCTGTTCAGAAGGACACCTATAAACATTAATTATTAGGCGTCTCCTCTTTTTCGTGAATCTTTTATCCACTTATCCCTTCTGTCACGGCACGTGACTTGCATGGATTTACCACGGTGGCTTGTGGCGAGGCTTGTGAGCGAAAATATTGTCAATGCAATCTTTAAAAAAGTTATTTATTTAGAATGTTTTCACCATATACGTTTCGCTCTGTCCTGGTTCCACTGGAAGAGGGTTTTTGTGCTTGATGTTATAAAACATGAATACGCGAACATTGTTGTTGGACACGAGCGGTGACCTCCGCTCGTCTGTTATATCGCATAGGCGGTAGCGGGAGCGGGAGCGGGAGCGGAGACCATCCATCACTGCGCTGGTCGCCGCGGGGAGGAAAATAATCGGTATATTTATTTACTATATTTAGGTTCGCGCGGTGAGTACAAAGGACCAGTGTAGCAAACACGCGGACATGCAAGCATAACTAAGTGAGTATAGTAAACGTTACGACCAATTATTAGAATATTGATTTCGATCACAATCGGCACCGGCCTGGGTTGCTAGTACACTATCTCTGCTGGGATCTGTACGGGAAGTTCCGAACCCTAATAGCTATTGTAAATAGTTGCGGGTTCGGTCCCGAATGCACAATTGGAGCCGTAAACCAAACAGAGCTACAAATCAACACAAAAACCCAAACAAACCGACGGCAAAGTAGGCGCGATACAATCCGCAGAGTACGCGCACTACTCCATCTATTTATTCTGTAACATTAATCCAATTATGTAAATATTAACTTCTCAGTTACTTGCCACCAGCGAGTGTGGGTCAGCGGTAGCTCGTACGACCTTCCAATTCAACATAGTATTGGCCCCGCTCAGTCCCAAACTTAACGTCTTTGCAATTGTGTACTCACTTTTCGATGGTGAAAAAAAAACATCGTCGAGGAACGTAAAAATGTCAAAGAATCACAAAAGTGATGGAACATGGCCGCATCATCTACCAACTCGCACTTGGCCGACGCAGTGGCTTACACTCTCTTTATGTAAAAGATCTTCAGAGAACAGTTCATTCAGAGGATCATTCATCGTGTAACTGTGGATAACCACACGACACTGACACGTGGAGCTCATTCACACGGAGTCGGGTATTCTGGCGTTTTTATGTACATACATATAGCGTTTGGCATATCACTATGAACCGTAATATTGCCGATGCCCAACGTGAAAATACCGATGTAATATTAAATCGAACGTTATACTAGTGTGGTAAGGTCCAGTTTGACATGCGCATAGCGAGATGAGGTGCAAATGTACGATGTGGCCAACGAGGAACTCGGGCGTGTAACGGCCGAGTGTTTGACGAACAATTATGATAAAACGACACGCGAGATGTTGCCGCTGCTAATTACCCTCTAGTGGAGATGATGCAATGTACGACTAGCTTATGACAGTTTTCATTATGAATAAATTAGATAAATGCAGTAAAAAAGGTATATGTCAGTATTTAGTCCGACTCCGTAGCATTACCGTAGCCCCGTAGCACCGTAGCACCACGTAGCTATCCTCAATGCCGTCTACGGAGGGCTCGAAATATGACTTGAGTAGGCTTTTAATTGCTCACCTAGGAATGGCACACCTTATACGACGCACTTGCACATATTCAATAAACAAAACCGTTGACTCTATTTTGCTATAAGATTAGTAAGCAGTTTAGTTTTTGAAAGTGTGTGTGAGAGTTTCTGATAAAATGGTTATAGTAACATCAAGCCACTACCCACTGCGCCACCGCGGTGCATTCTGCGCGTACAACCTGAGTCAGAGCCAATAGGTACTACACCCTCCAGTAAGGAGTGGTCCCTAGTAGTTCACCGCCGCGGAGATGTAAATGAGCCACGGAGACGGCGGCTCTCGGGGAGAATTCTTTGCTGGCGGCTCCCGGTTACCGTCCGCAATATCCGCCCGCTTTATTCCATTTCCACTCGGTTTTTTAATCGTTTTAACCATCAAGCCCCCCCCCCCCCTTCCCCGCCCCGCACCTTTCCTCTCTCTTTCCCTCTAATCTGTTTATTGCCTACAAATCGACGCTCAAATTTAAATGAATTTGTTTAGTTGATTACATTCAGCCCCAACGGTTTCTAAAAGGTTTTTTAAATCCCTTTTACCGTATGAATAATTGACGCAAGTACATAGGTATTGTATAGGCATGGTACGGATTATAAATGATCGAAGTATATAAATAAAAAGTTGAATCCTTCAGGTAGGTATACATAATAGTAAAACAGTAACTGTAACTGGTCTAAATCTGTACATTGAATGGGTTGATGATTGCATTACATACTTCTTTATTGATATATGTAGAAGCATAAACTTTTTTTTATTCTTCTGTCTGTCTGTCTGTCCCTTTGAACGCGCATCAAGCTGAACGGCAAGTAAGGCATTACTATTTTAATATCTGACTAACCTTACAGTTTGCTAAAAGCGATTTCCGTGACTAATGAAACATGTGAGCGTGACGTCATGTGACGTCATGGTAGAGCGACGTCACGTCCGGGCGCGCGACGTGACGTGTTCGAAGCTGACATATTTCCGATGATGCAAAGTGCACGTGCGTACTGCGGAAGGGCAACATTCGGTTTCAGTATTCGTACACCTTGATGTCACATAAGTATATTATTATGGTATGACTGTGGTGGACCACATTAATTAATTTATGAAGAAAATGGTCTTGAAAACCAATTTGTGTCATAGAACATTAATTTATTCAATCTCTGGAAGAGGCAGCGCCTCTCGCCTCTCGCCAGCGCCGGCGATATTAAATTAATATGATTTATTGGCCATTACGTTCTGTCCGCGATCTCACGGCGGAACATTTATCTTTGTGTCATTTTACCACAGAGTTTGTTCAGTCGGAGGGCTCGCTACAGGCGACCGCCGTGAACCTAAGACGTTAACAAACAGATCATGTTACCGAGACCCGTCACGTGGGTCGATACACTCTGGATTTGTCTTTACCTACTTTTGTATATATTAACTGGGCTGCATGTTCGCGTTCGCACGTACAGGGTTCCGTACCACGAACTGATTTATTTAAACAACCTGTTTTTCATAGAAACTTTTCCGTTTTACCACAGTAATGATTTAGGGGCTAAGTGTTTGCTGCTGTCGTCACGCTCGTAGGTCACCATGTCGTATATTTCACGAGATTGGTCCGGGGCCGGCCAATAACCGCGGCGGGTCGTAAACTCGGCTTGCAGCTTTATGGCAGTCGGGGCTATCTGACGGCACCGCTCACATATTAGTATAGTTCCGTCAGCGTCTCCGAGGTAAAGATATGATGCTGACACATATACCGCTGGCAGACATTTAGAAAAAATAATTAAATATGACATGCGTTACGAAATGATAGTTTATTCCCGTTACAATTGCATTTTAATCTCGTTAGAATACCAATTTTGATAACGGTTATCTAGTGGGAAGAAACTTTCCTGTTTTATTACTGGTTATGAATCAGGCATAATTATTGGTTTAGGATTAGAATACAACTTGAATGAAGAAAGTTTGGATATGATACGTAGGTACACCGACTGCTCCGCGTCGCATATTTCTTACAATAAAAGTATCCTATTTATGTAGGCCTATGTCATTCCAAGCTTATTTAAGATATTTATGAAAATACTTCTCCCATTTAGTTCACGAAAGATAACAAACAAATAGACATAGGGGCACGCATTAGAATAGATTATGGATTTGAGTCATGCCTCATGTCCTTGGTATAAAATATTATAAGTATTTTTGATTGAACCAGACCTCGATAAGACGGCCTATTATAATAAAATACAGGGAAAGTCTCACAGTTTGAGCCGCGCACCGCGCACGCGCACGCGCACGCGCACCTGTTGCTCATTACGACTGCGGTTCAAGTTTCCCAGCAACAGTAAAGTCGAGCAACGCTCCCGGCGATCATTGTGTCGTCAATATTACTTACGGGCGGCCGCTATAAAAGGTTGTATTACTACTAATGTAAGCTTTAAATTCTAGCATCATTGCTAACTACTTGCCTGCACGAGAAGAAAGATAGGATAATATTAGAAATTGGAATGTACCTACTGCAAGAGATAAGACAGTGACAATACTTCGAGTAGCTTACTATATACCTACTCTGATACAGTGTGTAATGTTCGCGGCCGGCACATGGTCTATGCACCGCCATCGCCACCGCCCTAATGACCGGCTTGTCATTTGTTCACTGTCGGTCGGAGGGTCTCCAGCTCTGCCTGCCTTCCTCCCTTGCTTGCCTTATTGGAACCGACTTACGGCACAACTCTAAAGTTCTGACGTCTACCTACTGAAGATAAAACCATTAGTTTTGATTTCCACGCTAAATATATATTCATGGCAGCTTTCGTTGAATATCTGATCTCAATTACACAAATAACATTCAACTATCCTCTTCAGAGTGTAGTATTTGATCTGTTAGCGTTTACTTTACTTACGTTTGGTTCGAGCGAAATGAAATATTTAATTATGCGAAAAGTCAAAGTAGCAGCCGTGATGAACCCGAGTCAACAATAGCGCCCGGTGCTCGCTCCCGAGCGACGGAACCCTGAACAAACAGACGCGGAGGATCGATGGAGTATTCACAACACCTTCATTAGTATGTATGCCACACCACGGACGGACCGACAGACTGACAGACGACACGGGATCTAAGGGATACAATCAATCGTTCCATACTATATGTTTCACAACACGAGCCACGCACGAACAATCTCGTTCTTTTACAGAAACGCTACTTTATCAAAACTACACTCTTCATTACAAACAAAAAGTTAAAAACGGTCTTATAATTTTTTTCCTTCTTCTCGTGTAGGTAATCTAGTTGTCCGCCCTAATAGTATCAGAACTTTTAAATCACCTGAAGGCTTCTTAGCTCAACAACATTATTGTTTTACGACAAGCGGAATGAACGCACGGTAGCACTCAGTTGTAGGTAGGTATTTAGCACTTTTTGTAGTGGCACCTATCCAAGTAGGGACACGGTGGACGCTGCTCAACTATGAAAGGCTAGTCGAAAGCAACATTGTTATCAAAATAATAAATAAATCATATTGCCAAAACACATTTCTTGAGAATCGATTGCATGCTTGGCAGTCATATGAAAAAATGGCACAATTAGTATTGGCATATAGAACGGCGCGTTTATTACGAATGTTACGTTACGAGCAGAGAGTTGTCCGGCGCCCGCGCACCCGCACCCATTAGCCGCCGCCCGCGCCGTATTAGAGCGTATTTATAATAACAAACGCACGAGCGAGTGTATTTTCTTTAAAATTGCTGAAGGTAAACCACCAAAAGTATTACACTAACCTATCAACATCTTTATACTGATAAAGAAATCTGTCAAATAAAATGTATGATATATTATATTCGCTGGTGGTGTTTTATTAAACTTTGGAACAAAATATTTAGCGCAGATAAACAACTGGCTCTGCCAAAAATTTTTCGTTATTTGTTGTGATTATCTTCTTTAATAAAATAACAACGTAATTACGGATTATCATAAAACATGTATTTTATGTTTCATGGATTACCAATGAGTTTTTCACTCTATGGGAATACAAGTGAAGCTCAAAATAATAACTCATTTTATCAGACCTTAGCCAGTAGGTATTTCGAGTTCGTTGAGAAGCCAAATCTTCTTCACCGAAATATCAAATAGCTAACTTCTGATACCTACATTTAGATGTAGTTGTAGGTACATTTTTATAATATAATTTCAGCCGACATCCTCCGCTATTCTAACTCCGGCCCATAAATGTCGGCACATTTATTTCATCGATAAAAACCTTTCCCATTATATCGAGTCAGTAGTCCGGAACACCGATACCGTAGTTATTTATACTCTTGCACCTGGCATCGTACATTGCGCTCTGGAGACGCCAACGTTCGAAGCCCGCCCGCACCGACTCAGCAGTCGGTTCGTCACATATTTATTTTACCAACGAGCTTCATTTATTCAGAGCAGTTTATTCGATTCCGTTCATACCGGGTTGTTTATAAAACAGTGCGCGAGGAGGGCTCTCTCCGGAAACGTTGGCAGGTTCCGTTTCTAAACAGAAGTTCTGTTCTGTAGGTATCTGAGATCTTGAACTAGGTACTGCTGCCAGAACTGCTGTTTAATATTTTAATAGGAATCTAAAAAAAACATTGCGAGATGGTTGTGCCAGTTTACCAGAAAATACATTAGGTATATAACGCAGCACCATTTCGTAATTAAAGAAATTTCAATCAGCACGTCATAATTGAACCGTTTGAGAAATTATAATAGATATAATAGATCGAGCTACACTCGAGACTATTTAATAGTTATTATCTATTTTCTGTCTATTTTCTTTTCTTTTTCGAAATTAGTACTTTAGAGCGAGTGAGAGAGCTGTGATCTGGATTTATTGCCAATATGGTGAGTGCAGCGAGATTGTACGAGCGACGGAATGCCTGAGTAATAGCTTGCCATGTACAGGAACACTGGTGTGCGCACACTGGACTTAGCTGTGGTAGTACCTAGCTGCAGTGGTCTGTGCTCAGAGACTAGAGGCTCGAAGCACGTGGTGAATCAAATTATAAACATTAATAACTTTTGTTCATGTGTCTGTAGGTAATCATATACTGCAATGTACAAAGATGATGAACTTATCCAGTGTGCAAAATGTGATGATTACAGATACATTATAACGTTGAAGTTGTATTAAATGTGGTAACGATCACGCAGTTTTTTGTAAATGCGAATGTACATATTTACCTATTGTGTATTATATAACACAGCGTGTTTTTGCAGAGTGCAGCTAGTCTGAAATATTTATATTTTTTATCTATGCTACTTACTTTAAGTCAGGAACAGGCTTAGATACTTCAAAAATCAAACGACAGGCTTACGATGAAAAAATCATCAAACTATAAATACTTGGAATTTTCAATTTTCTATGCTCATAACTTCCTATTAACGCTCGCTAAAAATTAATTATCAGTTCATTAGGTGAGCTTTCACGGCTACCTATGGCTACCAAGAGGGAGGGAGGAGGGTGATGTCAATCAGGCTAATAACTATCGACGCCGACGCTCCGGCGGCTACGTCCTTTACATCCTTTACAACGCTCTGTGCCTTTTTTATTGAAAAAACCGAAAAAAAACAGTTCTGCGTGGAACCGCTTATCTTTTGGAATACCTCAATATTTACATGACCATGCACAAATACGACCTCCTACCATTTCCCGCTACCATAAACCTATCCTAAACTCATTGATAAATATTCAATGAGTATAATTTTAAACGCAGCTGCGTTAATCCCACGGAAATATTTTTCTTATGTGAATCCAATAATGTGGAATGAATCGTAAATATTCATCCTCACGGCTTCGCCGCCGGTCGCCGGTCCGGCCGCGGGCGCGGGAAAGGCGCGGGCGCGGGCCGCACAACGGTGATTGTTGAAACTTTTGAAACAATTAAATAGGCTAAGTTTATGTTATTTTTTCTTTGAACCTCAATTTTCTTTTTATTCGTGTTTTGGCAACTATACCTACTTTAAGCAGGAGGGACATTTGTCACTTTTAAAATTAGATAAAATGTGGTCAAAGGCGACCTTGTGTAAAAATCGGGGATCGGCATGTTAGTTTCTCAATTGAGAACGAGATAAATGATAGCTACAAAACACCTTTTGTAATTCAAGACCGAATAACAATAGGAGCAAAATTTATAGATAAACTCAATACCATATCACAAATCATCAAAAACTGCGAAAACACTTAACAATAGAACAAAGAAGTTAAATTTATAAGAAATATTCTTCTTGTTTCATTCATTATATTTTCATTAAATATTTCACTGCGAGTTAATTTTTTGTTTTTTTTTTGTAACACACAGACTTCGTCATTACTTGGAGGGAGTCTGCATAAGTCGTCGTGAAATATAACGTAGCAGTATATGTATGAGTATGTATGTATGTATACCGGTGTTAGTGAACGTGGCCACATCTTAGCGACGCAACGGTTCACGGAGCTATGTCGGCTCCTTCCGGGAATGTAATCAGCAGTACTAAGCTGACAGTCGCGCACTGACACTTTCCTGCGGACTGACTCATTGACACACGCCTAAGTAAACCATCCTTAACCCAAATAAATACCTACCAAATGTTTTTTTTTTAATTTATTATACAGAGTAATAATCTTAATCAAAATAACAACAGTCTGCCAAACTAGTTTGAATAAAATGTTGCCTGTTTGTTTAAAATGTATCGCTTTCAAAAAACGGCTAAACTGTGATGCACGCTGATTTTTTTATAACCGATTCCTTAGGATACTTTTTATTTTTAAACATATAAAGTTTGAGTCCGCTCTGCGGTTGCGAGTGAAGCCGCAGAGCATCTCTAGTTTAGAATATTCCCTGAGCTCACACGTCAGACAAATTAATAAGGCCCCGCGCCGGCACCGACATTACGGAGCCATTAATTTTCGCACACAAAGGAATCATTGTCGTCGAAATTAATATTATCCCGAAAGGGTGTGCTCAGCCAGCATCCCCGCACCCTTAAAATTGCTTAAAAACAAGATATTACCGCTAATTAAAGATAAAAAGGATGATAAAGAGTTCTGCAAAGTTTGATTGGTATTGTTTATTTTGTTCCGGTTATAATAAAAAGATTTTAAGGTAGAGTCGCCGTCCACGAATGTTCAGCCAAGATGGCTCACGTTTTAAAGGGGGTTATTGTCCAAGATTTCACCTTTCATGAATTATTTCTGTTACACTTGGTATCAACTGAGAATCACATAGTTGCACCCGGATGTACTGTAATGTAGACTATTATTATAATATTATAATTTGCGCTCCCGCTTTTTTATGTGTCAGGGGCGCGCGTTTGACTGTAACCCATCTGATCGAAAGGGAAGACCAAAGTAGTCTTAAAATTGTAATAAAAGAAGGTTCTCTAGATGGATATTATTACGTAGTTATGTAAAGATTTCTGATTTGTAGCAATATTGTCTGCTTAGCGTGACCACAGGTATTAAAATAGGTGTATCTAACCCCGTAGTCTGGTTGTAAAAGGTGCATGGCAAAGTTAGATATCATGAGATCACTAAACTTGTCGTAAAGCATGTCCCGGCTTTGGGGACGGATGGATGCGGGTTCAAATCCCGTTCATGACACAAATTATTGCCCTACATTAAAATTAGGTACTCTAACCAGTAATACATTATATAGTATCTTTTGTTTTCGCACCGGAAGTTATAAACATTTTGTTCTGCATTGTTCAGTAAGTCAGCCCCCGCGCGCTTTACTCCCTCAGTCCTTGCTCCGTCGCTGGCGCCCTATTCCCGGAGTGTCGTGGAGGCACGCGCGCGACCGTAACGCGAGCGCAAACAACACCGGAGTGCGACGACCGCAGCGAAATGCATTTACTCCAAGATTACCGATACATACGCTCGCAACTTCTCTATTCGTAAAGCGTTAGAGTTTCAACTTGCAAGTTCCCGTTTCAATCTTTCAAGGAAGTTGAAGATTATGGGTGCACTGGTTGCGTATTGTTTGTAATTTTAATGCGCACGAGAATGTGCGATTTGCTCTCAATACTCAGTTCCTATGAATCAATTGAGCGGCGCTGCGGTACGATGTTTACACAGTTAATGACACATTGTTGGCGTTCAGCAATATGTAGGCGGGTTGTTCCTAAATATAGGTACATAATAACGGGCATTTTATATCTAATTGAACGTTGTCTGTTGGATCTGTTGACGGTGAAGTCTAGACCACATTAGTGCAGGTTTCTAGGTCAGTGTCTGCGCCGAGCGACAGCCCCGTCCCCTGGAGCGCCGGACGTGACGTCACACCCGTCGCCCGCCTCGCTACATACAAGGAGTGTTCTGTGACGCCTGTCTGCCTTCTCTGTTGCTTTGATTTCGGAAACATACGACTTTGTGATTGACTTTCAGCGCTGAAAATACTGTTTATTTGAAAATAATGGGGTTGAAATTGGCATTTGTTTTTGATAATACTTTGATCCGGTAGAACCACGGAAAACATACACTTCGCCCTCAGAAGCGTCATTTTTTTAATTCTGTTTGTTGATAGAACAGACGGTAAGACGAAATAAGATCTAAACAACTTCGTCTAAACAATTATAGGTATATTCTCTCCTTTTACTTAAAACAAACAACGCGCGTTTATATAAAACTGTAAATTTATGGAGTGATTCAACCCTTCACCTTTCAAGTGGTTAAAATGAAGTGAAATAATTCCATACCACTTCACCGTCCAACCATAGCTCGGTTACAATAATAGAGACAAGAGAGAGGGACGTTCGATATTCGATCAACGACAGCTCTGAGAGGAGACCCTTCGAGTGTGACTCGGAGCCACTCGGACTATTCTATTTCACACAAATTGATTATCGTATTAGGATATATTACTACTATTGGAGTCGGTAACTACAAGCGTAGTATACTCATCACTTTTTATTTAATCCGCTTGAGGACCGGCATCTCGTAGCGCACACTGCTGAGTTTTATCTTCGCTTCTTCTAATCCAGCTGCACCGATGTCGGCAACCACTCGACTGCGAGTAGGTACCTATGTCGCTCCATTGTCGGATGGTGAGATTCTACCTAGTACCTACGTTGGTCAAGTGTCGCAGTGTCGCGGTCGACCATTGACTGTCATTCTACTATCTATCGGGAATAATAGTATAATTAATATATTTACATAATATACAATCTTTCTGGATATGAAATTCGGTTATTTTCGTAAGTATAAACACCTACTTACTAAAATAGTACACCAAGTGGCACCCAATATCTACGAGTGAAGTGTAAGCACCTCTTAAACAAAGCAAGTCCCGTAAACTTGTGAAAAAGTTGGCGTAATATCGGACGGAGGGCGAACTTGTACCGGTAATGCCAAGTTGGTTTACTGCGACAACTTTCGGCCGACTTTCATGAGTAGGTATGCGCTCCGAACAATGTTATTACGAACATTTGTTACTATAAAAGTCCTCTTGGCAAGCGTATTTAACAAGTTTATGAAAGGTAGGTGTATACCTAAGACTTTGATCAAATAGTATCAGTTCACATAGTACTTTCTAATTTATATTTAAGCGAACAGTGTAAACTATAATTTAATCGTAATTTTTCATGTAGATTGTCTCTTGATGAATGGGAGGGGGCAAGTGGCGGGTGAGTGATGGCCGAGCGGTCGGTGAGATACTCGCAGCTACGGGAAACAAAATGTATTCGGTCGCGGTCGGCACTCACGGCCACGCCTGTCACCATTACCGCATTGCTAAAACTGCGCATTAACCAATGCCTTTTCTTCAATTTAATATATAAAACAATGATTTATTCCTTTTTATAGCAAAAGCGAACAATACAACTATTACTAGCAATCTGAGCAGGAAGGAAACACGATAGTTAAACATGAACCGACCGAGAAACTGAGATTATCCATAACCCTGCCCGCGGGATATTATCTAATATTGGATTTTCTTCAATTATTATGAGATTACATAAATATTTAATAAAGTAATGAATATTTATTTATGTAGATTATAATTTATATTCTATATAGCTTTGGGTAAACAAAGAGACACAACACTGCCATTCGCTTCCAAAACGCTTGTAAACATTTTATGAATCTGTGGCATTCGAACGAGAGTTGAATCTCCGCGGTGGGTTCAGCTGGGATGTTTTGTGTCATTATAATAAACTTAAGTAGCTTAAAAGTTTATTTAAGAATCCTTTGCGTGATAATAATGCAAGTATTTTGCATAAATAATAAGTAGCAGCAGTTTAATTATTATCTTTTGAATTTTTGTCCTTTTTACAGGGCTTGGTTCATCGGTGGTGAAACATATGTACGTCTAACGTCTATAACATCTTCACAAGTTAGAATGAGTGAATACCGCGAATCAGCAGACTTAACCTAGGACGTATTTCAATTCGATGGAGCCAAAACGTAGCTCATTAATACGGCTAAACACAATAAATACAATAAATACGCACATGAAATATCAAACAGCCAAGTACGACGTAAAGTAACGAAGAAACAGGTCTTCGTTACTCTACATAGGTCATACATTATTTTCCAGTGAGACGGGAGACGAGAGAAATAAACGACTCATCGTATTTGTTTACTGAAAAACTTTCTTTCGTCATTTATTTTTATGGCTACCATAAGTCACATTGTTTACGTTTGTGACATAATATTCTCCTACTATACAATGGCAAATTGATTAAAAATATAAAAGTTCAGTTTGGAGCCCCAGAGCCGAGGGGTCCGTAGTCTGACGGCCGCGGTCCGGGCCATCGAACTTCGTAGATAAAGACGGAATAGAGTTACAAACTGGGGCGTTGATAACTTCGCTCTCGAAGCAAAAATAAAAGGATGTCGGAACAATTTGGAAGCAAAAAGGAAAGTTTCCGAAGTATTTGTACCTAAAGGTAGATCCAGATTTACTGAAATGTTGACTCATAACTTTGTATAGGCATTATACCAACTTTCAATTACTGCTATTTTTTTATGATTGGGATCGAGTAAATTATAAAATAAAATTGTACTAGGTAGGTATCAAGAAATACCTATAGCATTATTAAGTACAAAATATCTAGTGTATTAAAACTTGTATATCACTAGTTGTACTTCACACAAATTAACCTTGGAATGTCTAATGGAACGCCACAGTCCAGCTTTTTAATTGTTAATCAATAAAATTTTGTTCTGAAGAAGCGAGCGTTGGTTGATAGCAGTATGTTTGATAAAATTGTTGAATTGATCTTTGCAACGTTATGTGTGTGTGTGAGTGCAACAAACGCCAACTCTTTGGGAACTAAAAATGAGCCACAGTGGGGGGATAGCGGATGCCGAATGAGGCTCCGAGTGAGGGAGGTACCATAGGCCACGGTGGAAGAGCGCCGCGCCTCACAGTAACTTCGTCCTCAATGATACTATTAGGCTTCACTGAGCCGGCGATGTCTATCAGGTGCCTTTGTATGTGTCGGTCGAGAGAATAAACTTTATCTTGTTTGTGAAAAGTCATAGTGAGTCACTAATAAGAGAAACTAAGTTATACACTTCATAAACATACAGTACTACAATGTTACAGTGTTGTCGAGTACTGTAAATTTTGGGTATGTATAATATTTTGTTATTTGTATTAATGTACATTATAATTAAGTCAGGTATCATAGTAAACTCCAAAGTTAATCGTTTAGAAGTTGAAGCTTTGCTGCAAATTGCAAACTTTAAGTTAGCACGAGATTTAACGTAAATCATAAAAGACGGTGTTCATTAAATCTATCTACAATATCAATGAATTATAATAAATAACCTAATCAGCAGTAACAATAAAAGCAGTCATTATCAAAATGCTCTCTGAATGGTGGAATGACGTCGTAAACCATGTTGACGGCAGATATTTTAGGGCCTTTAAAAGAAATTAGGTAATCTAGACCTGTCTGTGCGGCGCGGCGGCGGCGGTACCTACATGTAAACTACAAGATACGATTTGGGAATTGAGCTCGCAAACTATTATAGGGTTTATTCTATAAAGGGTCTATAAGAGTCGTAACTTAATATTAAATGAGCTTGCGCGGAGGACTAATGTTCATACATTATGTATGGGGGATGTGGGCACAGATAGGATCAAAGTTTTAGCTCTTCCTTACTTATGTGTACCCTAATCAGGCTATTTACTACAAAACCGTTTTGTTCTTGTGTTCATAAAAATCTCAAGTATTTATTTTAACTAGTAAGATGGCCCGCGGCCGAATTATAACACTATGTATTGATCTGCATAATTTGAAAACCTATAACACTATATATTGATCTGCATAATTTGAAAAACACAGCCACTTACTGAATGAAATGGTATGGTATATAGAAAGAAATAAAAATGAGTACCTAATTGTGCAATTTGCTTTTTAAATCAATGGACCTACGTCGGCAAAGCTTTGTGTTTTATAAAGAACAAAATAACTTTCTTCAGGCTCCACACAGCACAGCTAAAAGATCGCTTTTTTAAGATAATCGTATCGTTGTGCCCCATTTGTCTCGGCAGACGCGCTCGGGGGCTGACTTTACGAGAATGGCGGCCCTCGAGTCGAGTTACCGCGCTCGCATCACTCACTTAACCCTAAACAGCTAACATCACTAAAAACGTCGTGTGACTGTGGTCCCCCCCCCTCACATCCCTCCCCCCCCCCCCCGCGAGTCCCGCGCGTGCGAGGGAGACGCGACCTTTCCCGTTTTACGACTTCCTTCACATACACGCGTTTTATGGTTTGTTTGTTCTTTATCTTTCATCACTCAATCAAAGATTGAATTTTTCTTTCAAGGCAATATAAAATAGTGATTGAATTCATCTAAGAAAATTTTCTAATATTTTGATGATGATTGATGGCACCATCGGCCGGAACTCGTCCACACCATCTTGTGTTCCTTTTAATTCCAACCAGGATGACGGACTTCCGATAGTACCCAAGGCTTCAAAGCAGCGACAATAACCCATTCCCGTGAGAAGAGAGCTTTGCAAACGCCTATGCTCATCATAAGACTTATTATAAATTTTCAATTCTGTGTCACAAGGTCATTTTTGAGAGATTATTTGTATCTTTTTGATAAAGTGTTTTATTTGGTATCACCACTCGCAGCCCCGCTGCCGCTCGTGAGTTGCGACACATCTCTGTAATTAAATCTGACACAGAACGAAGTGCGAGTGTCGGCGTTGAATGACGCGCGATGCGGGGCTTTGCATTGTTCTGTTCACGGCGAGTGCGGAACAACGGCGCAGGGAACGGATTACATTCTAATTTATTCTGATTAACGACACTAGAACAACGTAAATTGGCTAACTTTACAACTTTTAATTGAAAACTCTATAAATCCCATTAGTGCACGAGCTCTAGCGAACTTTGTTAGCTAATCAACACAAACTACACCGGTATCACGCGAGTGCCGCCACCGAGCGCAACCAGTAAGCACCGCGCTTTGACGTCATGCTTCCGAACTAACGACGTACTCTAGTAGCTGCAGATTGTACTTAAACTACAACCAAGCGCTGTCATAAGCAAACAAAGCTAGAGCTTAAGATAACGCCCGCTCAAAAACCCCAGCGTGTGAGCCGTGATGCCTGTAATCGGTGCCAGAGATGTGGTTACATGCTCCATCCAACCCGTAATTCTGGTAAATGTGCCGTCCCCGGGAGGCTGGTGGCGCTCTGTTGGAGCCGTGAGCGGCGGCTTACGGGACGGATGGCTTCATTACCGGGAGATTAGCTCCCGCCGATTTATTCACATCAACGGAGAGGATTCGGCCTCCCTTTGCTGATTGCTGCAATTAAAGATACGTCCTTTTTGTATTAGTGTGACTGTTATTTGGAGACCTTAATTCAATTTACAACCAAATTAGTTCAATGGCTCGTCCTGAGACTACAACTTTTCTTTTCAAGGTAATATTAGTATTTCTCCTATGTTACACGCGACTCGAAAACGAGTATAAGTGCGCTAAAAGAGTTATATAAAGGAAACAGGTAGGATTTTTAAGCGAATAAAATTGCTCTCTTATCAATTGAACTTTGAACTGACTTGAGGTTTTGCCCCTGCCATATCACGGGACTACATGTCACAGCTAAATCAGCAGACCCCAATATATAAGAGGCCTTGCTTGGCAATAAACACTTGCACCCCCATCGCTGCATAATTATGTGCGTACAGTAAACGTTACAAAGATAAAGTACATACATCTCGTGACTCGTACCTGGCGATGGATAGCGCGAGAGATTGGCAATTAGTTGGCAAACGGTGCGAGTTTGAATCGAGTCGAGCTTGTCACGTTACATCCGTTCCTTTCGTGAAAAAGGTAGAATGGAACGCTACAAGTTAATGAGCAGCTCCTCCCCTACCTAAACAGTGCCTAGGTTAACAGGATCCTAAGAGCTGAAGAGAAAAAAAGGAATTGGTAACAGATATTTATTTTCGTAAATTTTACAAGCTTTGTAGAAAGCAAAAAAAAGAGTCTCTAGATGATGCGGAAGAACGCGAAATTTAAGTTGTTTACGGCCTACAAGTTATCACGGTAGAATTAGAATGTTATTGGATCCAAACAAAGCCCGCTTCCGGTCTTTAACGAGGCCCACTTCCGGGTCTTCAAACAAACAAGGCCCACTTCCGGGTCTTTATTCAAACAAGGCCCACTGTCGTTATAGAGACTGAGGAATTCGTTCCCTTTAGTTTGTCCGACTTCCAGAGTTCAGCGGCTAGCTCATTCAGTTATTAGCTTCTGGATCCAGAAGAAGATTCTCGTCCTTCCACCGTCGATGAAGTATTATTACGCAGCTCAGATTCAAGATGCAGGAGCAGGAGACACGCAGGTATTAGTCGTCAAAGCTTTGACGGACGACGGGCCGGAACATGGTGATGAAGTTATATTGCCACTCAATGTTTGAAAAAGGCAAGCCGGTCGTCTCACTGGTTGACGCTCGGCGATAGATTCGTCGTGGTAGATACGGCGGCCGACGGTGACAACAGATGTAGTTTCGGCGATCAGCTCTCGGCGATAGATTCGTCGTAGTTTCGCGACTGGCTGTAGCGGATGTAGCTCGGCGATCGGCGATTTGACAATGGATATGTCGTGGCGCAGCGATTGACGTAGATGGAGATTCACTTCACAATTTTGGTGTTGGATAGCCAAAGATGGTTTTTGAAGGCGTTCTTGAGTTCCCGGGCCTTGCCTGGCCCGGGAATGGCCTTATATCAATTTAGTGTTCCTCGTTCGAGGAGTAAATTGAGACTGCCATTCCATAGCGACAGCTTTTCTAAAGAAACCTCGCTAGCATTCCAAGGTTCTAGATTTTTGCAGTTTTCAAAATTTTGAATACAGAATAGTAAAAAAAATAAATCTAGAGTCAAAATACATACAATCATGGCCAAACTATAAAATACCTCACTGAAATTGACAGTAGAAAAAGAAAAATATGAATTTGAAGAGAAACTAAATTCGAAACAAAAAAAACAGTTTCAAAACAACTGCCATCCGAGCAGTCGTGTCTAGAAATCGGGCCCGTGACCCGCGCGCAAAATCGATAAAGTGATGTAAAATTTTTGAGAAAAATCAAGTTTTTTTGTGCTTAAATTACTGTGAAAAGGACTGTCAAGTGCTGTGATGTGAAAGTTGTGAATGAATAATAGAAACCAGGTAATATATTATGATATATACATACATGTAGCATTACATATTTCCCCCACGACCCCAGAAAATTTTCAACTCCATTGAAAATTTTGAAGGTTAGGAATAAAACCTTGTTCTTTCATACTTAAATCTTGCACTTCTTCTTTTACTCGCTCACAAACATACTTAGGGGATATGGTTCACATATTTGATGACGCATACTCCACAAGGAACTATTCATTATACATAACGAAGGCTTATTTTTTTTAATTAGGTGTCGTTATCCGCACCTTTTTGAAAACCCGAGTAAAGATAATAAGTATTTACAATTAAGAAAATGTACAACACAAAGGCTTATTTAACGAGTTGTGTACCGCTCTTTAAGAATATTACACATACCCTTGGGTATTGAAGATTTCAAGGAAATTAATATTCAAGAACCTTGTATTTAAGAAATTGCAAGGAAATTAAGATTAGAGTAACAACATGTGTAACTAAGAAAGTATAAAAAAAATGAGTAAACACAATGGCTTCTTACCCACACGACTCGTGTTAAAGGATAAAACAAAAAGAGTGAAAAAAAAAATAATAACGTTTGTAAAATGGATTTAAAAAAAATAAGCCGAAAGGGTCTAGTTTCCTTGTACAATACAAAAATAATATACGCTAAAGCTATTTACAGAATAAGTATACAATTTAGAGAAAAAAACAGAATACAACCGCTACACTATTTACACTTTAAAATCTTTTACATGCCACTTTCCTCTTAAGCCGTTAGGATCCTCTAAAATAAAGACGAGAGGTGAGAGCTTCTCAACAACTGTGCATTTGACATATTTGGGAGCCAACTTTGAACTGAAATATGCACCAGCGTTACTCTGGACGTAATTTTTACGCCAGACTGTGTCGCCAACGTTGAACTCTTTAAAGGTGTGTCTCGTGTTGTAATGAGCAGCATTTTTTGTGTGTGCAGTGTGTAATGCAACCTGTACTTTATCGAAGATGTTAGATAATAATCCTAAATTAGCGGCGTAGATGTCACGAGGAAGAAAAATGAAATTATCAAGGTTGGAGCAGTTAGTGTATAGTGAACCACATGGTATGGTTTCACGTCCAAAGACCAGAAAGGATGGAGAAAACCCAGTTGTAGAATTTACAGAACTGTTGAGTGCATATTGGATTTTCTGCAAATGTTTGTCCCATGAACGGTGATCATCTCCGACCAACTGTGAAAGTGCGGTGATAATTGTTCTATTATACCGTTCTGTGGGGTTTACTTGAGGGCAGTATCGAGGTGAATAAAATATAAAAGGAATTTTATACTTATTCAGAAAACTTTGAAACTCATTAGATTGAAATTGTGAACCATTGTCCATGATGATGGTTTGTGGCACACCGTGTACCAGAAACACATTATTTTCCAAATACATGATGATATTGGAAGATGTAGCGCGCTTGATAGGGAAAATAAGGCAATACTTTGAAAAAGAACATGTAACCACTAGTATGAATTGATTACGTTGTCTTGTGAGTGGAAAAGGGCCCATTAGATCTAATGAGAGGCTTTGAAAAGGTCTTGAACAAATTTTTGGTTTACCCATAGGACCATATGGAGAATGATTCGAATGCTTATAAGAGAGGCATGTTTCACAAGAAGAACACATTTTAGCCACATCTTTAAACATACCAGACCAATAGTATCTTAAAGAAAGCTTCTTGTATGTTTTGAAAATGCCAGTATGGGGATTACTTTCTGAGTCACCATGGCAAGTTTTGATGAGATTCATTCTCTCAGAGGGAAGTGGAACTTCTTTCCAAGCAAAATCTTCATTTAGATAATCAGGTGAGTTATTAAAACGGTATAAATTATTGTTGAGAATTTTGTAATTTGGATAAGCATCAGGATTATCTCGACAGTTAGTAAAAAGTCTATTATATAGTTCCAATTGTGATGCATTGTCTCTAGATATGGGTTCAACACCACCAATAATAGCAGTATCGGGTATTTTATGACGCGACAGAAGGTCTGGGACAACATTTTCTTTTCCTTTTTTATGTTTTAGGTCGAAGTTAAAACAAGACAGACGAAGACTCCATCGTGCCAATCTGCCAGAAGGATTAGACAAATTTTGGAACCACTTTAATGCTGCATGGTCAGTGTATACTGTAAATCGTTTACCGTTATCAAGATAACAACGCCAATGCTCAAGTGCAGTAATGACAGCTAAAGTCTCACGTTCTGTAGTTGAATAATTCTGCTCATGCTTGTTTAGAGATCTACTCATATATGCAATAACAACTTCTTTATTGTCTTTTTCCTGAGTCAGCATAGCACCTATCCCAAAGTTAGAAGCGTCGCAGTGAACGGAAAATGGATAGTCAAAGTCAGGGCAAGATAGTATTGGTGTTGTAGTCAAGCATTCTTTTAATTTAGCAAAAGCAGAGTCAGCCTCAGCATTCCAGATAAATTTTTTTGGAGATTTTTTTCCAGATGACGTTAATTTACAGAGTGGTGAAGCAATAGTACTGAAATTAGGTATGAATCGGCGAAACCAACTGCACGTACCTAAAAATTTTCTTACTTCTTTTTTAGAGGTAGGAGCAGCTGGGATTTTACTGGGATCAGCCCGCAATCCTTGCTCATCTACTATGTAGCCAAGATATTTCAGTTCTTTGCGAAAGAATTGACTCTTTTCAAAGTTAATGGTTAGACCAGCATAAGAAAGTTTCTGATGAACTTTAAGTAGGAGTGAAATATGTTCCTCAAATGTCGCACCTATGATTATTATGTCATCTAAGTAACAGAACACTTTATTCTCAAACTCTGGAGTGAATAAACTGTCCATGAGTCTTTGTTGAGTTGCTGGAGCGTTTGTCAATCCGAAGGGCATAACAGTGAATCTATACATTCCTCTACCAGGTACGTAAAAACCAGTTTTATCTCTGTCTTTGGGATGTAATGGAATTTCCCAAAAAGCCTTTGCTATATCGATACTAGACAAATATTTAGCATTTTTGAGGTTATCTAGTATCTCAGAAACAAAAGGGAGGCTGTAGGCATCTTTACGAGTAATTGCATTCAGCTTTCTGCTGTCGACGCAGAAACGCCATTCTCCGTTCTTTTTTGGAGTGATAAGTACTGGAGATAACCAAGGACTCTCACATTTTTCTATAACTTTTAATTCTAGCATTTTATCGACCTCATTGATGAGTGCTTTTTGCTTTTCTGGAGAGAGACGATAACAACGTTGTTTTATAGGTAAAGCATCACCAGTATTGATCCGATGACTAACTAAACTAGTACGGCCTAATTTACCTCGTTGTTCAAAAGAAATACTTTTGAAACGCTTGATTATGTCATTAGCAATTTCTACTTGATTCCCAGACAGATGATCAAATGTTGATATTTGATTTTCAACAGCACAAGTTGTATGATCTTTAGATTCGAGATTGAGTTCAAGAGAAAGTATCTTTGGGGAGAGTTCGAATTCTTTCCAGAAATCCCACCCAAGTATCAAAGAAGGATAAATATCAGGGAAAACATAAGCTTTGATAACATGTGTCTGATTATGAAATCTCAATGGCAAATGAAAATAACCAGAAGACATTGCTTTTTGTTTATTAGCAACCATAACTTGAGTTGGAGACTTGAATAGTTTAAAGCCTAACTTTTGGATATCTTTATGAGAGTTATTACCTAAAATAGTTATACAACTTCCACTATCTAAAAGACCGGAAAAAGGTATATTGTTTATAGACACGTTAATAAAAGGTCTGTTAAAGTCTTTTTCTTTGTCGTAGAAAACAGAAGTTGTTTTGTAGCAAAACATAAAATTTCGAATAGTATTTAACCATTGATTCCAGTCGTTAAGATCAAAATTATTGTTATGTGATTTAGTGAAACCATTCAAGTCGTCAGCTAGTTTTTTTGTTGATTTGATGGAGCACATTTTGGACATTCGCTGATTCTCACGCCTTTACGACCACATTTAAAACAAATGAGGTATCTAGGCTTAGTACAAGTTTGTAAAGAATGGCCTGTGATACGACAGCGATAACAGAATTCTTCTTTAGAAATGTCATTAGTTTGAGATGACGAGCGTGGATGTTTATCTTCCTGCACTGCATTAGTGTACCTTACGTTTGGAGACGCTTTAGGAAATAAAGCTTTAGAAAATGAAGGAAGATAGGCAAATTCAGCAGCACAAGAAGTGTCTTCAGATCTAGGCTCATGAAAATTTTTGTCTCGTTCAGAAATGCGTTCGTAACTTTGACAAGTAGAAATTAAAGAATCTACCGTTTTAATATCTTTAAGTGCAACAAAAACTGAATAGCACGGTCTTATATTATGGAGTAAAATCTCTAATTGTTCGCTCTCGCTAAGTTTCTTTGAAAGACGAGCAAACATACCGAACATAATTGAGACGTAAACGATAATGGTCTCAGTTGCTCCTTGCGTTCTATTCCTTATAGCTTCCAACAGCTTATAGTCGTAATCATGTATACCGAAATCTCGAATCAGCAATGTGCAAATATCTTTCCACGATAAGGTAGGATTTCGATTATACTGAAAACGAAACCAATGAAGGGCATCACCTGTGAAAATCTCAAAGGCGTGCTTGCAAAGCATACCTTCCGGAATGTTTCGAGAAATCCTAAACTCGTCCAACCTTTGAAGGAATGATCTAGGGCACGATTTTCCATTGAAAGAAAACGTTTTGAGCTCCTTCACAAAATTATCCGAAGTGTGATAGTTTTGTACAGACTCGGAAGCCAGTGGTATACTAGTCAGAATGCTTGAAGGTAAAGTGGGTTGAGGAGTACTCAGTACTTCCAAAGTTTGATTGGTTCCAGTCATAGGTAGTAATTGATAAATCGAGGGAGGGCTAGGCTGAGTCTGAGGACAAGGATTGTGAATGTCAACTAACACTTCTTCAGAAGATCCTGAATAATCTGAAGTTAAGACTTCAAACCGTTTTTGGAGCGTGAAGAAGCGAGATCGTATGTTTGAGCATGACTCAACAAATGGTGGAACGGCGTTAAAGCGTTCGAGGCGATAATGAAGATGATTTACGAAAGATTCAACTTTCCTCAGGTTACTTTTATCATCCGTGGCTCCGAGGTGCGAGATTTTACCCTCGACGTAATTAAACGTGATCTCTGCTTGGGAGAGGTCATGTTTGAGAGGTATTGGAGAAGATTTTATGTCCTCAGGTTGAATGTGACTCAATTTTGCCAGCTGCTCCTTAAGAGTTGTCAAAGTGTCAGCTGGTTTTTCACCTCTGATAGTCACTTCATATTCCAGTTCAAGTTTGTTTAGAAACGAGTATTTAATTGGTCTCGCCATAGTCACAAGTTGAAGTCAATAGTCAAGGATAAAATCAAGTCAAGTTTAAGTTCGTTTAAGTATTAAGTACTATGCGAGTGTTGTAGAATGTAAGTGTGATGTTCCGCGTGTCCTGCCTGTATAAAAATAAATTAAGCAAGTACCTAAGATATTACGTTAGAGCCAAAAGTCAATATCAAATTTTAGCCTACTTGAGTAAGTATTATTTTAGAATTTAGAAGAATGTTTTAGAGGGTTCATTTTAGTTGGGCGCCAAACTGTCACGTTACATCCGTTCCTTTCGTGAAAAAGGTAGAATGGAACGCTACAAGTTAATGAGCAGCTCCTCCCCTACCTAAACAGTGCCTAGGTTAACAGGATCCTAAGAGCTGAAGAGAAAAAAAGGAATTGGTAACAGATATTTATTTTCGTAAATTTTACAAGCTTTGTAGAAAGCAAAAAAAAGAGTCTCTAGATGATGCGGAAGAACGCGAAATTTAAGTTGTTTACGGCCTACAAGTTATCACGGTAGAATTAGAATGTTATTGGATCCAAACAAAGCCCGCTTCCGGTCTTTAACGAGGCCCACTTCCGGGTCTTCAAACAAACAAGGCCCACTTCCGGGTCTTTATTCAAACAAGGCCCACTGTCGTTATAGAGACTGAGGAATTCGTTGCCTTTAGTTTGTCCGACTTCCAGAGTTCAGCGGCTAGCTCATTCAGTTATTAGCTTCTGGATCCAGAAGAAGATTCTCGTCCTTCCACCGTCGATGAAGTATTATTACGCAGCTCAGATTCAAGATGCAGGAGCAGGAGACACGCAGGTATTAATATGTAATGCTACATGTATGTATATATCATAATATATTACCTGGTTTCTATTATTCATTCACAACTTTCACATCACAGCACTTGACAGTCCTTTTCACAGTAATTTAAGCACAAAAAAACTTGATTTTTCTCAAAAATTTTACATCACTTTATCGATTTTGCGCGCGGGTCACGGGCCCGATTTCTAGACACGACTGCTCGGATGGCAGTTGTTTTGAAACTGTTTTTTTTGTTTCGAATTTAGTTTCTCTTCAAATTCATATTTTTCTTTTTCTACTGTCAATTTCAGTGAGGTATTTTATAGTTTGGCCATGATTGTATGTATTTTGACTCTAGATTTATTTTTTTTACTATTCTGTATTCAAAATTTTGAAAACTGCAAAAATCTAGAACCTTGGAATGCTAGCGAGGTTTCTTTAGAAAAGCTGTCGCTATGGAATGGCAGTCTCAATTTACTCCTCGAACGAGGAACACTAAATTGATATAAGGCCATTCCCGGGCCAGGCAAGGCCCGGGAACTCAAGAACGCCTTCAAAAACCATCTTTGGCTATCCAACACCAAAATTGTGAAGTGAATCTCCATCTACGTCAATCGCTGCGCCACGACATATCCATTGTCAAATCGCCGATCGCCGAGCTACATCCGCTACAGCCAGTCGCGAAACTACGACGAATCTATCGCCGAGAGCTGATCGCCGAAACTACATCTGTTGTCACCGTCGGCCGCCGTATCTACCACGACGAATCTATCGCCGAGCGTCAACCAGTGAGACGACCGGCTTGCCTTTTTCAAACATTGAGTGGCAATATAACTTCATCACCATGTTCCGGCCCGTCGTCCGTCAAAGCTTTGACGACTAATACCTGCGTGTCTCCTGCTCCTGCATCTTGAATCTGAGCTGCGTAATAATACTTCATCGACGGTGGAAGGACGAGAATCTTCTTCTGGATCCAGAAGCTAATAACTGAATGAGCTAGCCGCTGAACTCTGGAAGTCGGACAAACTAAAGGCAACGAATTCCTCAGTCTCTATAACGACAGTGGGCCTTGTTTGAATAAAGACCCGGAAGTGGGCCTTGTTCGTTGAAGACCGGAAGCGGGCTTTGTTTATCTGAAGACCCGGAAGTGGGCCTTGTTTGGATCCAATAACATTCTAATTCTACCGTGATAACTTGTAGGCCGTAAACAACTTAAATTTCGCGTTCTTCCGCATCATCTAGAGACTCTTTTTTTTTGCTTTCTACAAAGCTTGTAAAATTTACGAAAATAAATATCTGTTACCAATTCCTTTTTTTTTCTCTTCAGCTCTTAGGATCCTGTCAACCTAGGCACTGTTTAGGTAGGGGAGGAGCTGCTCATTAACTTGTAGCGTTCCATTCTACCTTTTTCACGAAAGGAACGGATGTAACGTGACAAGCTTTTATCTGCAAATGGAGTCGGGAATAGCCGAATAGCTCTTTAATGCCAAAGAGTAAAACCGAATTCATTTTTCGAACGGAGCGTAATGAGAGCAATGAACCAATTTCAGTTAAAATTACGTTCATTTATCGTCGATGTTGGCCCCGCGCCCCGCACCCCCGCGCCGGTGGAAATGATTGCCAAATTGTATTATTGTTCTGATGACGAGGCATTTTATTATTTTGAAATATTTTCACAAAATTGCAGTGACTAGAAACTACACATATCGTAACGGTGCATACAGCAACAATAGAAGCGAGAAGAGGAACAATCTTTGGACACTTCAAACGACAACTTCATAAAAGGGAAGGTTAAGGGAATAGATTAGAGGCAGACCTAGACGGGCATATGAGTACAATAGAAATCTAATAAAACAGAAGATAAATGTCATGTCGTAATTAGAAGTCAAAGCGGAGGCGGAAGGAAGACGATCCGTCGAAACAGCAAGGCTTTTGAATAAGTAGAAAAAGCACGAATCTTACAACTATGGCGCACTAACTGTTATGTTTACGTATACCAGTAATCATGGCTTTCGAAAACCAATAGTCTATTTCCAAAAATATTTACTTACCTACTTAAAACAAAGCACCTCAACATATATCTCTCCTGAATATTAAAACAGTTGTATCTCACAATAAAGGCAAGACATCGTGGAGTTAATATATTACGTGAATAATTCAGCCTAGTAGTGAGTGGCGCGCCTAACACATTGCCTTGTCGGTGTTTGATTAAAATTGACTATTATTTGTAACAGCTTCCCCCCTCCCGTTCCCTTTCACCCCCCTCCCCGTGTTCTGATGCCTACAATCAAATAAAATGGACAACAAATCGGTCCGGTCAGTGACTGCGCTACCCGCTACGTAACACCCGCACAGCCGAACGTTATGAATATACAACTTAAATAAATGTCCACATCTGAATCACCTATCCTGCTCGCGCATTACGAGATTTTTGTAGATATTAAAAGGCTAAAGATTACATAAAATTTGTCCAACAGGGTCCTCAAAACAACAATATTACGTTCAAATTGAAAATTTGAGTGTTTTTGACATGTTAAACCTTGAGAAAAACACTTGAACAGCAAGTGTTCGCAGCCGCGGCGTCCACCACCAGACGGCACTAATGAAATCGCGCTCGTTAGCGACCACCACAACAACCAGCGGCGCTCACTAATTGCTCTCCGGAAAACAGCAAGTGAACGGGAGTGGGCAGGATATTACGGAACGTATTGTACGGTCGCCACCTCGACTGCACTCACAGCTTTACTAAACAATTAAGTAAACTGATGTTGGGTGACCTTATAATTATTATAATGAATGAAGTTAAAATAAAAATTAAATTTTTTTTCTACTGTTATTTTTTTCGATGCGAGCTAGTTTTCCAGTTATAATAATAAACGCGCAAAGAGATACAATGTGACTTATTCACCTAAAGAAATTAATAAAAATGTACTTATATATGAAATGAAATAAAATGAAATGAAATGAAATGAAATGAAATGAAATGAAATGAAATGAAATGAAATGAAATGAAATGAAATGAAATGAAATGAAATGAAATGAAATGAAATGAAATGAAATGAAATGAAATGAAATGAAATGAAATGAAATGAAATGAAATGAAATGAAATGAAATGAAATGAAATGAAATGAAAACGAAACGAAATGAAATGACATAACTTATTTGTAAGACTTTTGGGTTACAGCATTGCAAAGATGGAATAGCACATAATTCTTCCAACAAAACTCTGCCTATAGGTGCAGGCGTACAAATATTCAAATTGGATTTAAATTTCATTACATAATTATGTCAGTGTTAATAATGAGTTTGAGTAATTTAATTATAGTTATTATTATTGATTATTGAATTTTTAATTATTAACAAAGTGTATAAAATTATTATACATTAAATTGGTCAGACTAATCTATCTCTATAATTACTAATCGACGCGTCATTTAGAAAGTCTTTAACAGAGTAATAACATTTATCCAGCAGGAAGTCAAATATTTTTTTCTTAAATTCATTAATGTCGTGTATTTTGAAAATGTCAGGTAATTTATTGAATACTCTAATTGCCATACAATTTACATTTTGACTGTTTAATAGGAGCCTTTGTATCGGAACATATAGCTCATGGACATTTCGACTTCGTTTTATAACCTCATTTTGTTTTTTAAACAAATATGGATGCTATTTTACAAATAGGCATATTTCATATACATAGAGCGAAGGTAAAGGCAAGATATTATACTTTTTAAAAAGTGGCTTACAGCTATACAAAAATCCTGCGCCACAGAGTGAACGTATGTACTTTTTTTGCACGAGAAATGCTCGTTCCGCATCAACGGAAAAGCCCCAAAGAATTATCCCATACCTAAGGCAGGATGAGACATAGCCATGGTACGCCAACAGAGCAGCTTCGATTTTTTATTGCAAAACATAAAGTAAATCAATAATTATTATGAAAGCACTCACGGCGTGGATATATCTATGTGCACAAGATGATTTTTTCGATATTATGACGCAGATTCCATACTTCTTAAAGGCCAACACATTATTTCCCCTGTGGCAGCGGAGATGGTCCGATCTGCCAGTGTATCTCACGCCATGTGTATGTATGTATGCCATGTGTGTGCGTGTAATGGTTATCTTGTGTGATGTGTGGAGGCATCCATCACGCGTGTCGGTCGCCGGCGGACGGAAGCTATCAGCTCCTGAATGAACTAGCAAACTGCGCTTTTTCCACGATATATAATATTTTCACTGAGGTTTTTTCTACGAACTCGTACATGTGAGGAAAAAAGCTTTTTTGACTGCTAGAGTAGCATTCCAGAAGGGGTTGGTGCTGACCTTGCTATTATTTAATTGTAGTCATTCATCACCCATGCAAGATAAAAGTTAAAGTTTTCTTAATTTTATTATCAACAATATTTTTACATTCTAGAAATTCTAAATATGACATTATAATTATATCTATGATAATTACGAATCTTCAAATGTGAGCCGTGGAACGGAAAATATTCTGAGCCTGGATAATTGAAATAGCAATTATATTTTGAATGGAATCATATGTTACAGTGAAAAGAACAATAAACACATTTACTGAAACAGCACTTTAACACGATGAACATCGTTCGACAATCTACATGTCTGGTGCGTGCGCGGTTACTTTAATAACAAAAATCGCTTTTCAAAAAGCTTTTAGGGTCACTCGTAGCACCGTAGCACTGTAACACCAACCCGTAGCGGCCCGTAGCTGTAGCGGCCGCGAACGAGCGTAGAACAATCTCGTCTCTACGGCGTAGCGCGAGAGGATAACGATTACAACGCCGTTTTCCTTTGAAATACTGTATCGCATTTTGTGATTTGTTCCAGAAATGTGTCTTGTGTAACGGAAAATATTACATTGTTACCTTTATTGGAAAAGAAAATAAAATGATTCGAGTCAGAAATACGATGAATAAATATACAATCGTATTCGTACATCGATCACGCGTGAGTGAAGATAGTTGAGTAAACATAGTTCAGCAGATTAAGGTCGACAATCTGATCAGGAGTGGACGTGCTACGGGCGTCAATAATCGGATTATGTCCCCATTAGTTCAAATCGTCGGCAAACAATCAGGAAGGAAGGTTCGCCCTTGGGAAGCTCCTCCGAGTCCCGTGGACTCACACATGTGCACACATGCGCAGATATGCCCACACATGCCCACTGCTGGGACTTCGCGAGGGTTGTTTGCAGATCGTCCCGCGATGGTTCAACGTTTCTTCCTGTTTAAACAAGGCCGTTGTTGACTTGGGCAAATACATAAATGTTTCTTCAGCGGTACGTTTGAATAAAATTGCCCTCTTCGTTTATAGGGGGTATTATAATCTATGGTTTAAAAAAATATTCATACTATTCATTTTTCTGTCTAACGCCCGCCAAATAAAAATCCGGCTACTTATATTGTTGAACGAACTGTTGTGCTCGTTGCGTGCGAACGTCTTGTATTTCGCACGATTGTGAATCCTCTAAGATCTGTAATACGTGACTATCGAGTCACATGCCACGCGTTAGGCCGTTTTGATTTGTTGTAACTTTAACTAAGGAGACACACGTGGTTCGTTATATCTGTATATATTAATCTGTGTATTCCACGGGTAAGGAACCGTAGTAAGGATTATTACCTGGTGTGAGTGCTAAGTAGCTCGCAGCCGACAGGCAGTGTGACGGAGGCGCGTCACCTGCAACTATGGAATGAAGTATGAACAACAATAAAGATATAACAGGCTAGTCACTCGGCCATAAAGGCTTTTGTGTAAAAAAATCTATGTAAGTCAGCGTCTTATCTGACCAGCAGGTTGTAGATTAAAATTATGCAATAAGCTTTCACAAAGGATATAATACTTTAAGATAAATATGTTAGCATTTTGCTAGTATTGCTTCGCGGCAGAAGAAGCACGGACTCTATTTACGTGTCGTGTTTAGCGCCAAATTTTATAATAGTTACCATCGTTATTTATCCATGTGAAATTGGAATCAAATCTGTACAAATTTCTCCATTATTCGAAGTAATTAATTAGCCAATTCCTCATAATTACTCATATGAAAAATTGCTTTATACATAGCCATCATAATAATATAGGTAACATGGTGAGTAAGGTAAAGTAAACGACAGCATGGATTGATCCCCAGAGAGCGATCCTGCGCGATCATTCCGGACACGTCCTGCGCCGTTACTTACGGCGTTACATATTTTATTACAGCGAAGTCTTAGCTATTTGAGTGTGGGAAGTTAGCCCCCAACTTTTTGAAATCAGGATTTTTTTTTGTTGGGCTGAATTGTTCTCGGTTTGTTCTATATTGTTCCAAAATAAAAAAAATCTAGGGTGAAAATTGTAGAAGAAAAACAAAAAAAACAATTTTTCACCGTAGCCCCCATATTTTGAAAAATCCAATTTTTCTTTTTTGTTCTGGATTGTTCTAGGTTTGTTCTCAATTGTTCCAAAATATAACGATCCTAGAATAAAAACTGAAGCCAGAAAATAAAAAAAACTTTTTTGTCGTAGCCCCCCTTTTTTGGAAAATCCAAAATTTTAATTTTGTTCTAGATTGTTCCAGATTTGTTCTACATTGTTCCAAAATAAAAAACTTCTAGAGCCATAATTGAGGCCAAAAATTAATAAAAACCTTTTCATGGTAGCCCCTCATTCTTGGATATTCATTATTTTTTTTATTGTGCTGGGTTGTTCTAGGTCTATTCTACATTGTTCCAGAACATGGTTCGTCTAGAACGAAAGCTGCAGCCAGAAAATGAGAATAAGTAAATTGAGGACCAGCATGACGTCGTCTAGATAAACAAAGCAAAAAGTTAGCCCCCAATTTTTTAAATTTCTTAAATTTCTCTTTTGTGCTGGACTATGATAGGCCCATGTTACATTGTTCCAGAATATGAGACTTCTAAAGCAAGTATTGGTGTCAGAACACAAACAATAAATTTCCATAATAATTTGACGGTAGGCATAATTTTATGGCGTAGGTAGATAATCTTTATTTTTTTTATTGTGCTGTATTGTTCTAGGTCTACTCTACATTGTTGCAGAACATGGTTCGTCTAGAACGAAAGCTGCGGCCAGAAAATGAGAATAAGTAAATTGAGGACCAGCATGACGTCGTCTAGATAAACAAAGCAAAAAGTTAGCCCCCAATTTTTTAAATTTCTTAAATTTCTCTTTTGTGTTGGACTATGATAGGCCCATGTTACATTGTTCCAGAATATGAGACTTCTAAAGCAAGTATTGGTGTCAGAACACAAACAATAAATTTCCATAATAATTTGACGGTAGGCATAATTTTATGGCGTAGGTAGATAATCTTTATTTTTTTTATTGTGCTGGATTGTTCTAGGTCTATTCTACATTGTTCCAGAACATGGGTCGTCTAGAACGAAAGCTGCGGCCAGAAAATGATAATAAGTAAATTGAGAACCAGCATGACGTCGTCTAGATAAACAAAGCAAAAAGTTAGCCCCCAATTTTTTTTATTTCTTAAATTTCTCTTTTGTGCTGGACTATGATAGGCTCATGTTACATTGTTCCAGAGTATGAGACTTCTAAAGCCAATATTGGTGACAGAACACAAAAAAACAAATTTCCATAATAATTTGACGGTAGGCATAATTTTATGGCGTAGGTAGATAATCTTTATTTTTTTTATTGTGCTGGATTGTTCTAGGTCTATTCTACATTGTTCCAGAACATGGGTCGTCTAGAACGAAAGCTGCGGCCAGAAAATGAGAATATGTAAATTGAGAACCAGCATGACGTCGTCTAGATAAACAAAGCAAAAAGTTAGCCCCCACTTTTTTAAATTTCTTAAATTTCTCTTTTGTGCTGGACTATGATAGGCCCATGTTACATTGTTCCAGAATATGAGACTTCTAAAGCCAATATTGGTGACAGAACACAAAAAACAAATTTCCATAATAATTTGACGGTAGGCATAATTTTATGGCGTAGGTAGATAATCTTTATTTTTTTTATTGTGCTGGATTTTTCTAGGTCTATTCTACATTGTTCCAGAACATGGGTCGTCTAAAACGAAAGCTGCGGCCAGAAAATGAGAATAAGTAAATTGAGAACCAGCATGACGTCGTCTAGATAAACAAAGCAAAAAGTTAGCCCCCAATTTTTGAAATTCCTTAAATTTCTCTATTGTGCTGGACTATGATAGGCTCATTTTACATTGTTCCAGAATATGAAACTTCTAAAGCAAATATTGGTGTCAGAACACAAAAAATAAATTTCCATAAGAATTTGGTGGTAGGCATAATTTTAAGGCGTAGGTAGATAATCTTTATTTTTTTTTATTGTGCTGGGTTGTTCTAGGTCTATTCTACATTGTTCCAGAACATGGTTCACGATAATTATTGGACAAGATTTTAACAACATGATTAAAAATAAACAACAACTTATAATGAATTTTCTAACAAAACTAGATAAAACTAATCAATTACCACAATAACAACATAATATTTTATCACCTACCCTACCGCCTAGACGTTAGCACTTTGACGATATTATCATCATTAATCTTACACATAGGTATGCAATATTGTCTATTATACAACCTGTATTTTTTATATGTTGCATTTACATATTTTTTTAATTCTACAGTTTTATGATATTATGTATTAGATAATGGTATGGAGTCCGTGCGTGAGTCCGACTCGCACTTGAAAGGCTATTTTTTAACATAAACTGAAGTACAAATTATTTGATGTGCGGGTGTCGTCATCGCCAAGCAAAGGGCGTCGAATGGTAATCTCGCTCCACCCAAACCAGAGCTAAGGCCGGCTCTGGGATTCGCAGCTCTTTGTATTTCACCGCAAAGTGCCGCGAAACCTTTGTCGGCACGCGACCGGCGGTGTTTGAGAAACACTATTGTCTTACTGCTTAATTGTTGCACTGACAATGAAGAAGATTATATTTGTTTTTTTTTTGTATAGTTAAAGAGCCTAAAAATTGCGGTCATTAAAAATAATGGGTTCAGTAAGGTCTATAAGGTTGAAAGATTTCTATACTTATTAAAAGAAATCGCAAATAATTTTGTATTTGAACTCTATATTATTATAATATAATAGATAATATTGCGTACCTATGTGTAAGATTAATGATGATAATATCGTCAAAGTGCTAACGTCTAGGCGGTAGGGTAGGTGATAAAATATTATGTTGTTATTGTGGTAACTGATTAGTTTTATCTAGTTTTGTTAGAAAATTCATTATAAGTTGTTGTTTATTTTTAATCATGTTGTTAAAATCTTGTCCAATAATTATCGTGAACCATGTTCTGGAACAATGTAGAATAGACCTAGAACAATCCAGCACAATAAAAAAAATAAAGATTATCTACCTACGCCATAAAATTATGCCTACCGTCAAATTATTATAGAAATTTATTGTTTGTGTTCTGACACCAATATTTGCTTTAGAAGTTTCATATTCTGGAACAATGTAAAATGAGCCTATCATAGTCCAGCACAATAGAGAAATTTAAGGAATTTCAAAAATTGGGGGCTAACTTTTTGCTTTGTTTATCTAGACGACGTCATGCTGGTTCTCAATTTACTTATTCTCATTTTCTGGCCGCAGCTTTCGTTCTAGACGACCCATGTTCTGGAACAATGTAGAATAGACCTAGAACAATCCAGCACAATAAAAAAAATAAAGATTATCTACCTACGCCATAAAATTATGCCTACCGTCAAATTATTATGGAAATTTGTTTTTTGTGTTCTGTCACCAATATTGGCTTTAGAAGTCTCATATTCTGGAACAATGTAACATGGGCCTATCATAGTCCAGCACAAAAGAGAAATTTAAGAAATTTAAAAAAGTGGGGGCTAACTTTTTGCTTTGTTTATCTAGACGACGTCATGCTGGTTCTCAATTTACTTATTCTCATTTTCTGGCCGCAGCTTTCGTTCTAGACGACCCATGTTCTGGAACAATGTAGAATAGACCTAGAACAATCCAGTACAATAAAAAAAATAAAGATTATCTACCTACGCCATAAAATTATGCCTACCGTCAAATTATTATGGAAATTTGTTTTTTTGTGTTCTGTCACCAATATTGGTTTTAGAAGTCTCATATTCTGGAACAATGTAACATGGGCCTATCATAGTCCAGCACAAAAGAGAAATTTAAGAAATTTAAAAAGTGGGGGCTAACTTTTTGCTTTGTTTATCTAGACGACGTCATGCTGGTTATTAATTTACTTATTCTCATTTTCTGGCCGCAGCTTTCGTTCTAGACGAACCATGTTCTGGAACAATGTAGAATAGACCTAGAACAATCCAGCACAATAAAAAAAATAAAGATTATCTACCTACGCCATAAAATTATGCCTACCGTCAAATTATTATAGAAATTTATTGTTTGTGTTCTGACACCAATATTTGCTTTAGAAGTTTCATATTCTGGAACAATGTAAAATGAGCCTATCATAGTCCAGCACAATAGAGAAATTTAAGGAATTTCAAAAATTGGGGGCTAACTTTTTGCTTTGTTTATCTAGACGACGTCATGCTGGTCCTCAATTTACTTATTCTCATTTTCTGGCCGCAGCTTTCGTTCTAGACGACCCATGTTCTGGAACAATGTAGAATAGACCTAGAACAATCCAGCACAATAAAAAAAATAAAGATTATCTACCCACGCCTTAAAATTATGCCTACCGTCAAATTATTATGGAAATTTATTTTTTGTGTTCTGACACCAATATTTTCTTTAGAAGTCTCATATTCTGGAACAATGTAAAATGAGCCTATCATAGTCCAGCACAAAAGAGAAATTTAAGAAATTAAAAAAATTGGGGGCTAACTTTTTGCTTGGTTTATCTAGACGACGTCATGCTGGTTCTCAATTTACTTATTCTCATTTTCTGGCCGCAGCTTTCGTTCTAGACGACCCATGTTCTGGAACAATGTAGAATAGACCTAGAACAATCCAGCACAATAAAAAAAAATAAAGATTATCTACCTACGCCATAAAATTATGCCTACCGTCAAATTATTATAGAAATTTATTGTTTGTGTTCTGACACCAATACTTGCTTTAGAAGTCTCATACTCTGGAACAATGTAACATGAGCCTATCATAGTCCAGCACAAAAGAGAAATTTAAGAAATTAAAAAAATTGGGGGCTAACTTTTTGCTTTGTTTATCTAGACGACGTCATGCTGGTCCTCAATTTACTTATTCTCATTTTCTGGCCGCAGCTTTCGTTCTAGACGACCCATGTTCTGGAACAATGTAGAATAGACCTAGAACAATCCAGCACAATAAAAAAAATAAAGATTATCTACCCACGCCTTAAAATTATGCCTACCGTCAAATTATTATGGAAATTTATTTTTTGTGTTCTGACACCAATATTTTCTTTAGAAGTCTCATATTCTGGAACAATGTAAAATGAGCCTATCATAGTCCAGCACAATAGAGAAATTTAAGGAATTTCAAAAATTGGGGGCTAACTTTTTGCTTTGTTTATCTAGACGACGTCATGCTGGTTCTCAATTTACTTATTCTCATTTTCTGGCCGCAGCTTTCGTTCTAGACGACCCATGTTCTGGAACAATGTAGAATAGACCTAGAACAATCCAGCACAATAAAAAAAATAAAGATTATCTACCTACGCCATAAAATTATGCCTACCGTCAAATTATTATGGAAATTTGTTTTTTTGTGTTCTGTCACCAATATTGGCTTTAGAAGTCTCATATTCTGGAACAATGTAACATGGGCCTATCATAGTCCAGCACAAAAGAGAAATTTAAGAAATTTAAAAAAGTGGGGGCTAACTTTTTGCTTTGTTTATCTAGACGACGTCATGCTGATTATTAATTTACTTATTCTCATTTTCTGGCCGCAGCTTTCGTTCTAGACGACCCATGTTCTGGAACAATGTAGAATAGACCTAGAACAATCCAGCACAATAAAAAAAAATAAAGATTATCTACCTACGCCATAAAATTATGCCTACCGTCAAATTATTATAGAAATTTATTGTTTGTGTTCTGACACCAATACTTGCTTTAGAAGTCTTATACTCTGGAACAATGTAACATGAGCCTATCATAGTCCAGCACAAAAGAGAAATTTAAGAAATTAAAAAAATTGGGGGCTAACTTTTTGCTTTGTTTATCTAGACGACGTCATGCTGGTCCTCAATTTACTTATTCTCATTTTCTGGCCGCAGCTTTCGTTCTAGACGAACCATGTTCTGGAACAATGTAGAATAGACCTAGAACAACCCAGCACAATAAAAAAAATAATGAATATCCAAGAATGAGGGGCTACCATGAAAAGGTTTTTATTAATTTTTGGCCTCAATTATGGCTCTAGAAGTTTTTTATTTTGGAACAATGTAGAACAAATCTAGAACAATCTAGAACAAAATTAAAATTTTGGATTTTCCAAAAAAGGGGGGCTACGACAAAAAAGTTTTTTTTATTTTCTGGCTTCAGTTTTTATGCTAGGATCGTTATATTTTGGAACAATGTAGAACAAATCTAGAACAATCTAGAACAAAATTAATATTTTGGATTTTCCAAAAAAGGGGGGCTACGACAAAAAAGTTTTTTTTATTTTCTGGCTTCAGTTTTTATGCTAGGATCGTTATATTTTGGAACAATTGAGAACAAAACTAGAACAATCCAGAACAAAAAAGAAAAATTGGATTTTTCAAAATATGGGGGCTACGGTGAAAAATTGTTTTTTTTGTTTTTCTTCTACAATTTTCATCCTAGATTTTTTTTATTTTGGAACAATATAGAACAAACCGAGAACAATTCAGCACAACAAAAAAAAATCCTGATTTCAAAAAGTTGGGGGCTAACTTCCCACACTCTAGCTATTTATATCACAGACTAGCTAATATCGCAATATAAGGAGAAACAAATCCCACTGACATTGCGGATTCCCTTAATGCCTTTCTATTGATATTTAAAACTTTGTCTGGGTGTTTGTTTGTGTGTCATTCTCGCCAAAACCAAAACTGGTTAATTTTTAATGTAAAAGAATAATTTGAATTATTATGAATAGAATTTGAACCCACATATATCCGTACTAAAAGCATGCCTTATTTAAGCTATCCGTGACAGTTGACCACACATATTTATTTATTTATTTATTTATTTATTTAATAAAGATCTGACGAGATCGGTAGCGTCGTCTTTAGAGAGATTCTTGATAATCACCTCTGATCCACCATGGTCATAGTTACATTAACACAAATATTGTAAAGATAACGCCACCCAATCACGCACAGGTGATGATACTGTGCTAGAAATCATAAATACATTTGAATGAAGTTTCGCGCATAGTTAAATTATACTAACAAGATCAACATTACGTGCTGTTCATTAACGTATACCTACTACATACAACCGTGGAATACTCAGAACAACCATATTTTTATGAGAATGAATGGCGTGACGAACCAGGCGTTCACCTGGTGTTAAGCGACACGGCCGCCATAACAGTTGCAGTGTCACTCGGAATTTTGGATGATACCGCGAGAAGCCACTAGTGTTGCATACAATAGGTACTCCAGCACACAATTACCTTCGCTGAGCCGCACGTGAGAGTCTAATTATCCTCCGCTCGCGGATCATCCGCGCGGAGGACGTAGCGTGTCACGCGCGAGCGGGACACAAGCAGGTGTGCGGTAGTCACGCGGCTACTCGAGTAGCGTGCCGCGGCACGGGCTCACACAATTATCGCAAATCTATCCAGTCTGATTGCTGCGTGAGCGGGGATCATTGCATCGCGCTTCTATTGATAGGGACAAACTCTACGGTGGACATGGTTTTAATTAGTTGGTTTTCGAGTGAGGCGGCTAGAACAAATAATTAAGTGCTTGATGACAGGTTCTTTGATTGATAACTATCCAGGCGAGCCATAGAGAAGGCTCATCCCCCTCTATGTCATGGTTTCTTCTATCAAACCCTCTAGATCATTAAAAGACTTGGACTCACATTGCAACATGAGGTCACAGCTAACTGAAGGTTTCATTAGGTACTAAAACAATAGTGTTAACGAAAAAAAGTTCAGGGGACTTACCACAACCTCTTATAGCATTATTACTTCAACCATACATTGAAAAATGACATAAAAGTAAGAATACTTTAATGTTGCAGAGCCAGAGCAGCTTTGATGACGTCACGTTAAATTGTTCTCTCAAATACAACTGTCATGTCATACCTTTACATCATGTTGACACTGACGTGCGCCATATAAAAATGTAGACGTCTCGTTCTCGCGCAAGAATAGTTTATAAGTTTTAGTAGCAATTATTATAACATGTGAGTGACAAGTCCGTCAACAGTGAACCCGCGGCGTGTCGGAGGTGTGTGAGCGTGAACCACATCGTTATGGCGGGTGCTGATGTTTGTCTTCCGTATTACATGTGGCATGTGGAGCGGCAATCACGTTACACGGTAGTTGGTGACAGAATTATGCATAATGATTAATATGTTGAGGAAGTTCTGTTCAACAATTATCATAATGAATTAACTAATTATAAAAGTAAGCTTTTATAATAACTTGTTTAGCTTCTTTCCTTTCCGTAGAACTTTAAGCCGCTGAGGACTCCTAGCTTAACGACAGCTATGAGCTCGTTTAAATCAGAAAAATGAGCTCTAAAAATTAGTTGATCTGCTTTCGTTATGAAAATATAAATTTCCCAAACCTATATCCGTTCGGTAAATTATTTTCAAACGGTTGCTAATGACATATATAATATACGTATATTGCACGTGACGGGTATAAGTTGATATTAGACAAGGCAGAGCAGAGTATGCAGCAATATCAGGCCACATCGCAGCTCAGTCAATGCGATGCTGAAGCAAACACTAAATATATCTCCAGCCACAACGAACATCTGAGGTCCCAGTCCCAGTGACCATGCAAATTAATTCCAAGCCGATTCGATTCCTTCTTGGACTAATTATGAATCCAATCCCGTCGGATTTATAGCAGCTCAAGGTAAGTTTCAATCTACTCAGTTCTTTTCATTATTCTTTGTAAGTTCGTTGTAAGCTATAAAGGTAGATATTATTATAAAGCTCCAATTAAGTATTCTGTTGATATATTGCTAACGCTTGTTGTCGTGGAGCTCAGGATTACGTCCCGAGTGCGCTGGCGCTGCATTCGTCGCGGAATCTCAGCATTTTGTGCTCGCTCGTTGTGTGCTGCTCAAGTTTAGTATCTGACAGCGTTCAACATTTTTATTTCTGTGTTGGTAAGTGTAAGTTACCTAGTTTTATTTAAAAGAGACTAAAAAGTAAGGTTGCATTAAATTAGGGGATTAGATTATAAAAATAAATGTATAAGCCGAAAGTAGATATAGGAATTAAGAACTTACTTTGATGAATGGATTCAAAGAAATTCTGAATGGAGTTCTAATTCAGGAATCCAGCGAGAGATTTAAACATAAAATACGATTGTTCACCGGGTACGCCGCTCGGAAACAAACTCTAACAATTCCGAAATCGTGCAAAGTAGAAACTATTTGACTGAAAGGAAAGCTGATGAAATCGTGCCAAAATCTCTCGTCAAAACTATATAGCTACCGACTCAGTAGTATAACAGATAATACGACAGTGTACAAGTACTTACGTGTGAAACTGAAATTATTACAGAAAGCTGCTGTTGGAGAGCTGAAGGCCGAGCTCTGTGGTGTGTTATTGGATGGCTTTATACGTCCAGCAGTGGACAATGATAAGATGTATATTATGATGGTGTTACATAGTTCAATGTTGGAATGATGTACGGTCCTCTGGCGGGTTGCATGTGATAAGGCAGCATGATTACTAGTAGAGAAGTTACAGGTTTTTGTGAGCTGGTGGGAACTGCTAATGTAGATAGAGGGACATTTTGTGAGCTGGTGGGAACTGCTAATGTAGATAGAGGGACATTTTGTGAGCTGGTGGGAACTGCTAATGTAGATAGAGGGACATTTTGGCATTGAAAGATGCTGTTGCTTGCACGACTGTTGATTGTTCGACTTCTACATGATGACTACTCTAGCTTATTACTAACTTAATGCTACGTCGGCTAAACTATATAGGTCGGACGTGTTCATACACTACAATACAAAAATCTACAATAAAGCACTAAAGTATTAAAAAAGTCGCAGCTCGGCGCCGGCGCTTTTTGATCCAATTATATACCTCCATTACTGAAGCGGCACGTTCGTCCACAGCGCGCATGCAGGTGGTATCCGACACGAGCCCGATTTGTAGTTTGGTTCACTGAAAGCTCGTTTAAACCGCGGGAAATGTGCGCTGGAATTCGAAAAAAACAACAAACATGTGTTGTCACGCCACGACACGCCACGCCACGACACGCGACCTGATGAAACAGCCGCCGACGCCGGGAGGCAGGATTCCCTATAAAGCACGGTCTGACGACAGTAGAGATAGTTATAGGGATTATAAGATGAGTACAATGATTTTTAATTTCTCAGAGAACAAAATAACTGTCAGAAATATATTTCAATTATCTACAATAGTCGCAATGTTTCTGGTTAAATTTATGAAATTAATATGAAAACGTTCAGTAAATAATCTTAGGAGTTGTTTTGTTCGTGCGGAAAAGCACCCCAAATTGCTACCTGAGACTTTTACCAGAAAATGTGGAGTCCCCCGAGAAAAATAGGTAAACATCGGGTGGAGCCGTGCGACTTCTAGTAATTATGTTCATTCAAAAACCTGAAAGAAAAGCTCTAAACACTTTTATCCCAATTCTATTACCTTATCTACGTATATAATGCTGACCCTTCAAGCCAAAAAGTTGTAACAAACATGACAGTACCTGTTACAAAAGTTTTAAGGAATATGTTCGCAACAGGCCGCCGGCCGCGCTGTTGCCGCTTGAATAATAAATGCGAGGAGCCAATTTACGAAGTTAATCTCTTTGAACGCAAAGAAATCAAAGTTCAAGAGCCTCTATGGAGAAGAGCTCTGCTTTTTAAATATTTAATGTTTCTCTTTTAGACCCTCTAATCTTGAAACGATGGGAAACTTACAAGCTCCTTGTTACAGTTATATTGCCGATGTTTTTTGGGTACTTCGTATAACAAAACTACTTGTACCTACCTATTGGTATATAACTTTAATACCAATATTATAAAGCGGTAACAAAGATTGCGAGTTTAGGTATATGTACAATCTCTGAAACTATAATTCCTATTCTAAAAATTCATTCACGATACAAGCTTCAGTCCATAACCATACTCATCTAAAATTAAGTCATATCAACCCGGGGCGGGTCAGCGAAATACTTATATGACCGTATCGGGTTTATTTTTGTAAACATTTTTATTGTTTCTATTTCATCTCGATACAGACAGTAATGGCCTGACGTGACCGTTTTCGAATTGCTTCGATTGATCTAGATTGTAACGTTACGACAACGGCAGCCTTGCCGTGAGTGGCCGCATGAAACATTCCAACCCTCTGTTGTAAATGAGCTCATCTAAGTAACCGCAGCGAACATTGCTTAACTTTACAGGTCCAATAAGAACGACAGTCGAACAACAGTAAGAGCATCAGCAGGTGAGATTATATCAACTATACTCCGGCAGCCTTTGTAGTCCGGGGGTTGAATAGTCCTGGAGGGCAAGAGGTTAAGTATTTGTGCACGGAAAAAATGCGCACGTACTTGTTTTATATCTGAGTGTTTACTATGGGAGCATGATCCTCGTAGATGTAGAAAATCCAAGTTAAGTATATTTACAGTAAGTGTGTGTTCTTTATTTATCTGCCTTAGTTTGTATTATCATTATTACACAGCTCATAAGACGTTTAATAATGAATAGTAAATTCGAGAGATCTCCGAGCGGAGCCGGCTTCATAATCCGCGGTAATCCTGCCACTCAA
The DNA here is from genome assembly GCA_963580505.1 of Ennomos erosarius. Lineage (NCBI taxonomy): Eukaryota > Metazoa > Arthropoda > Insecta > Lepidoptera > Geometridae > Ennomos > Ennomos erosarius. Next base: position 128,775 of record OY756989.1, read on the forward strand.
CGATACTCCAGGGAATTGTTGACGCCACTGAAATGTAGCGGTCTCACGATTTTGTGAAATCAGTATTTCTTTAAATTTTTACCGATGATGATGAGGCAAAAATAATAGCCGTATCGTTTGAAATGGGTGGAAATCTGAATATTTGCGCGTGTTATTTCATAGTCTATGTATCACGATAAAATAACGCTAGAGACTATATTAGAGAGACATTTCAAATATTTATTCGGCAATCTATTTGCAGTGGTTGTTTCCGGTGCGACGCCGTTACCCCTTTCCGCCGGAAATACGCTCTACTGGTTTGCAGCCCCAGCGCGTTTGTTGACTATGTAATTAATTATAGACTGTGGAACTATGTCCGTAGAACAATAAACTACATGCATTGAAAAGCTTGTATCAACCGACGCGCCTATAGAGAAATAACTCGCGCCTGTTTATTATTTCACCTAGTCAATATTAAGACGATAAATCGTCAGCACGTCTAATGTGCAAATTTCCGGCAACCTTGAGGGCAACGCTCTCGCTAACGGACTGTTTCCGAAGATAAATGGGTCCTTAGGAATGAATTTATATCTTCATTAAATACGGAGGCCAATCCTCGCGGTATTGATCCCGATGATACTCTGCAGCCATCCGCCATTCGAAAAGCTAGTACGCGTCAACTTTTACTTGTAGTATATTATACGTTTTCAAAAAAAGGTTGTGTTTACCGTCGCTCGCCTAAACATCGTTGCGACTTGCAACTTGCAAGTGTTGCAACAAACGTAGACGCTGAGATATTCCCAAAAGAAAACGTAAACAAAAAATGTATGTAGGTGCCCTTTGCTCTTTTACATGCGCGTCTCCATTCGCTGCACGTTTCTAACTCCGCTCAACGTCTTGCTCCCGTGTTTATAAAGACGACATGCAAACAATGTTTGTTTATATGTTTCGTCATACTCCACACATGTTACATTTTACTTGTTCAGATTTAAAAGATCGCGTCGAATCTCTTTGAAGTATATTGTATCAGCTTTATAATTATGCAATCTATTTCTGAGAGAGTTGAAATAGCCAAGACAATGTGGGTCCATAGCAACAGACCACGCTCCTGGTTTGGTCTTGCACCCTTCTCTCTGAGGTTGACAACTTCGTTTGTCATCATTTTCTAAATTTTTTTGTGATTTTTCAACATTTCGGTTTTCTCACGATGTGTTTTTATTATTGTTGTAAGAGTGAATGCAAATTCCGCATGAACATTAAACTGTAGTTTGGAGTTCTTTTTGGTCTAATGTTTTATTATATAATCGTTTACCCTATAATTTTCTAGAAAGTATCACCTGTCACAGGAGTCAGGACCTGTCTGGAGTGAGCGCAGGCCGGCGCCGACCTCGAGCGACCTGTGGACTAGCAACATTGTGCTAATGTTGGAACTCTCCACTTTGTTCTGCAGTTCAAAGGGTTCGCTCTCGACGTGACGGTTGGTTTCAATAAGCTTTACGGCGAGCTTCTACTTTACAGTTACGATAAAAGTTTAAAGTAAACTTTCAGTTCTGATTGTTTTAACACACAATGCTGAGCTGAGATGAAACACCACCGGTCTTCATGACGGTTGGACAAAGTGAATGCTAATTATAATATAATAAATTAAATAACTGCTTTGGATTTAAATGAAACACTTGTGGGAATAAAATAATAAGTTGGTAATGAATAGATAGAGAAGAGAATAAAAAACCAGCAGTGGAATAGATTCGGCTGATGATGATAAAATATATATAAGACTAAAATTCATTTGTGTCAAAATTAAATGTCGAGTTTAAAACTTTTGCTGTTAAAAAGCGAGAAAGATGCAAATGCGACTTAAATGACTGTATGTATCTATAACTTCCGATTTACAAACGACTGAGTTTGAACCCTGTCACGATAATCTTACGATTAATGGTGAATTGTTACAATCGCAGAGCGGCTGGAGCCCAGTTACTTATCTCTCATTATTCACCCACACGTAGCTTAACAGCTATATTGGTTTTATTAATGTTGTCATGAATAACAAAGCCGTGCGTCTGTATAAATAAAACCGGCGATGTGTTGTGGATCGGTCGTAAATCACTATTGATGTGTTATGTCGGAGGTGCGTCCGACAATAATATCAGTTTGATGTCGCGGCGACCAATGTCGTCGGCGGCCGTGGACGTGGGTATATGATACGTTTGTATGTCGCCGTCAATAAACGCCTCATAAAGCGGAAAAGTTGTGTGACCTACTACGTACGACCGCTGAAATTCAACAAGAGATATTTGAAATGTTTGGAGCATTTTTGTGTTAGGGTTCCTAAAAGTTATAGAATTATGGGTGGCGGGTCTCGCCGCAGGGAACATCTAGCGCGCAATAAAGCGCGTCCGCTGCCCTTTCGGCTTTACGACACTACAGTCGTTTGTCGAATGTCATCGCAACCCTTCCCTCTCGCGGCGTTTGATGACTGTAAATGGTTGATGGAAACAATATCGGAAATGTACAAGATTTTATTATCAAAAGGTTATAGTTGTTTTATTTTCTTGCCGTTTTATTATAGCTCATTTAACTAAAGTTATTTGAGTTTAGAAACTGAAAGAATTTCGTTTATTTTACAACAATATTAAGGAAATTCTTGTAATTATACCTTTGTAAGATTCTTCCATTCAAAGTGATAGAGTCGCGTTCACGAGGCGCTCAGCGCTGTCGGAGCGCGCACACCGCTCCATCATGTCACAATCTAAATGGTTCGCTACTTTGAGAAGCGCACTACTTTACTCCATTAGCACCCACTTTGTAGATACATATTATACATAATATACATATAGCTGAATAGTTGCCTCACGTCACTAGCTCCAGTAAAATAGGGAAATGGTAGAGTAGGTATTATAATTGAACGAATCAAAATAGTAAATTATTTAACTAATTTATGTTAGAGAAATTTAATGCACGAGATTAAAATGGATGTTATCTAGAACTTTTTTAGTAACTTATTAAAACCTAGAGGTCTTCCTTAAAAGTACTTTAAAAAAAGTAGCGATTCGTTCGTATTCGTAACCTAGAGGTTGTTTAGATCGAAGTTGCAGGGGTTATCATTGCTAGGTACCTTTTTACTTAAACAGTATTTCTGACTTACTACTACATACTTCACATACATTATTATAGACCCCATTGCACCCTCCATTTATTATAGCACAAGTGGATAGGCATATCTAATCTTGCTTGGCATAATTGTGAATATTCAGCAATGGTCGCGTTGTTTATTTAGGAGGTAATCAGCTGGCTCGTGTCACGTTACATCCGTTCCTTTCGTGAAAAAGGTAGAATGGAACGCTACAAGTTAATGAGCAGCTCCTCCCCTACCTAAACAGTGCCTAGGTTGACAGGATCCTAAGAGCTGAAGAGAAAAAAAGGAATTGGTAACAGATATTTATTTTCGTAAATTTTACAAGCTTTGTAGAAAGCAAAAAAAAAAAGTCTCTAGATGATGCGGAAGTACGCGAAATTCAAGTTGTTTACGGCCTACAAGTTATCACGGTAGAATTAGAATGTTATTGGATCCAAACAAGGCCCACTTCTGGGTCTTCAGATAAACAAAGCCCGCTTCCGGTCTTCAACGAGGCCCACTTCCGGGTCTTCAAACAAACAAGGCCCACTTCCGGGTCTTTATTCAAACAAGGCCCACTGTCGTTATAGAGACTGAGGAATTCGTTGCCTTTAGTTTGTCCGACTTCCAGAGTTCAGCGGCTAGCTCATTCAGTTATTAGCTTCTGGATCCAGAAGAAGATTCTCGTCCTTCCACCGTCGATGAAGTATTATTACGCAGCTCAGATTCAAGATGCAGGAGCAGGAGACACGCAGGTATTAGTCGTCAAAGCTTTGACGGACGACGGGCCGGAACATGGTGATGAAGGTATATTGCCACTCAATGTTTGAAAAAGGCAAGCCGGTCGTCTCACTGGTTGACGCTCGGCGATAGATTCGTCGTGGTAGATACGGCGGCCGACGGTGACAACAGATGTAGCTCGGCGATCGGCGATTTGACAATGGATATGTCGTGGCGCAGCGATTGACGTAGATGGAGATTCACTTCACAATTTTGGTGTTGGATAGCCAAAGATGGTTTTTGAAGGCGTTCTTGAGTTCCCGGGCCTTGCCTGGCCCGGGAATGGCCTTATATCAATTTAGTGTTCCTCGTTCGAGGAGTAAATTGAGACTGCCATTCCATAGCGACAGCTTTTCTAAAGAAACCTCGCTAGCATTCCAAGGTTCTAGATTTTTGCAGATTTCAAAATTTTGAATACAGAACAGTAAAAAAATAAATCTAGAGTCAAAATACATACAATCATGGCCAAACTATAAAATACCTCACTGAAATTGACAGTAGAAAAAGAAAAATATGAATTTGAAGAGAAACTAAATTCGAAACAAAAAAAACAGTTTCAAAACAACTGCCATCCGAGCAGTCGTGTCTAGAAATCGGGCCCGTGACCCGCGCGCAAAATCGATAAAGTGATGTAAAATTTTGAGGAAAATCAAGTTTTTTTGTGCTTAAATTACTGTGAAAAGGACTGTCAAGTGCTGTGATGTGAAAGTTGTGAATGAATAATAGAAACCAGGTAATATATTATGATATATACATACATGTAGCATTACATATTTCCCCCACGACCCCAGAAAATTTTCAACTCCATTGAAAATTTTGAAGGTTAGGAATAAAACCTTGCTCTTTCATACTTAAATCTTGCACTTCTTCTTTTACTCGCTCACAAACATACTTAGGGGATATGGTTCACATATTTGATGACGCATACTCCACAAGGAACTATTCATTATACATAACGAAGGCTTATTTTTTTTAATTAGGTGTCGTTATCCGCACCTTTTTGAAAACCCGAGTAAAGATAATAAGTATTTACAATTAAGAAAATGTACAACACAAAGGCTTATTTAACGAGTTGTGTACCGCTCTTTAAGAATATTACACACACCCTTGGGTATTGAAGACGTCAAGGAAATTAATATTCAAGAACCTTGTATTTAAGAAATTGCAAGGAAATTAAGATTAGAGTAACAACATGTGCAACTAAGAAAGTATAAAAAAAAATGAGTAAACACAATGGCTTCTTACCCACACGATTCGTGTTAAAGGATAAAACAAAAAGAGTGAAAAAAAATAACGTTTGTAAAATGGATTTAAAAAAAATAAGCCGAAAGGGTCTAGTTTCCTTGTACAATACAAAAATAATATACGCTAAAGCTATTTACAGAATAAGTATACAATTTAGAGAAAAAAACAGAATACAACCGCTACACTATTTACACTTTAAAATCTTTTACATGCCACTTTCCTCTTAAGCCGTTAGGATCCTCTAAAATAAAGACGAGAGGTGAGAGCTTCTCAACAACTTTGCATTTGACATATTTGGGAGCCAACTTTGAACTGAAATATGCACCAGCGTTACTCTGGACGTAATTTTTACGCCAGACTGTGTCGCCAACGTTGAACTCTTTAAAGGTGTGTCTCGTGTTGTAATGAGCAGCATTTTTTGTGTGTGCAGTGTGTAATGCAACCTGTACTTTATCGAAGATGTTAGATAATAATCCTAAATTAGCGGCGTAGATGTCACGAGGAAGAAAAATGAAATTATCAAGGTTGGAGCAGTTAGTGTATAGTGAACCACATGGTATGGTTTCACGTCCAAAGACCAGAAAGGATGGAGAAAACCCAGTTGTAGAATTTACAGAACTGTTGAGTGCATATTGGATTTTCTGCAAATGTTTGTCCCATGAACGGTGATCATCTCCGACCAACTGTGAAAGTGCGGTGATAATTGTTCTATTATACCGTTCTGTGGGGTTTACTTGAGGGCAGTATCGAGGTGAATAAAATATAAAAGGAATTTTATACTTATTCAGAAAACTTTGAAACTCATTAGATTGAAATTGTGAACCATTGTCCATGATGATGGTTTGTGGCACACCGTGTACCAGAAACACATTATTTTCCAAATACATGATGATATTGGAAGATGTAGCGCGCTTGATAGGGAAAATAAGGCAATACTTTGAAAAAGAACATGTAACCACTAGTATGAATTGATTACGTTGTCTTGTGAGTGGAAAAGGGCCCATTAGATCTAATGAGAGGCTTTGAAAAGGTCTTGAACAAATTTTTGGTTTACCCATAGGACCATATGGAGAATGATTCGAATGCTTATAAGAGAGGCATGTTTCACAAGAAGAACACATTTTAGCCACATCTTTAAACATACCAGACCAATAGTATCTTAAAGAAAGCTTCTTGTATGTTTTGAAAATGCCAGTATGGGGATTACTTTCTGAGTCACCGTGGCAAGTTTTGATGAGATTCATTCTCTCAGAGGGAAGTGGAACTTCTTTCCAAGCAAAATCTTCATTTAGATAATCAGGTGAGTTATTAAAACGGTATAAATTATTGTTGAGAATTTTGTAATTTGGATAAGCATCAGGATTATCTCGACAGTTAGTAAAAAGTCTATTATATAGTTCCAATTGTGATGCATTGTCTCTAGATATGGGTTCAACACCACCAATAATAGCAGTATCGGGTATTTTATGACGCGACAGAAGGTCTGGGACAACATTTTCTTTTCCTTTTTTATGTTTTAGGTCGAAGTTAAAACAAGACAGACGAAGACTCCATCGTGCCAATCTGCCAGAAGGATTAGACAAATTTTGGAACCACTTTAATGCTGCATGGTCAGTGTATACTGTAAATCGTTTACCGTTATCAAGATAACAACGCCAATGCTCAAGTGCAGTAATGACAGCTAAAGTCTCACGTTCTGTAGTTGAATAATTCTGCTCATGCTTGTTTAGAGATCTACTCATATATGCAATAACAACTTCTTTATTGTCTTTTTCCTGAGTCAGCATAGCACCTATCCCAAAGTTAGAAGCGTCGCAGTGAACGGAAAATGGATAGTCAAAGTCAGGGCAAGATAGTATTGGTGTTGTAGTCAAGCATTCTTTTAATTTAGCAAAAGCAGAGTCAGCCTCAGCATTCCAGACAAATTTTTTTGGAGATTTTTTTCCAGATGACGTTAATTTACAGAGTGGTGAAGCAATAGTACTGAAATTAGGTATGAATCGGCGAAACCAACTGCATGTACCTAAAAATTTTCTTACTTCTTTTTTAGAGGTAGGAGCAGCGTAAGCTAGAATCGCTTCAATTTTACTGGGATCAGCCCGCAATCCTTGCTCATCTACTATGTAGCCAAGATATTTCAGTTCTTTGCGAAAGAATTGACTCTTTTCAAAGTTAATGGTTAGACCAGCATAAGAAAGTTTCTGATGAACTTTAAGTAGGAGTGAAATATGTTCCTCAAATGTCGCACCTATGATTATTATGTCATCTAAGTAACAGAACACTTTATTCTCAAACTCTGGAGTGAATAAACTGTCCATGAGTCTTTGTTGAGTTGCTGGAGCGTTTGTCAATCCGAAGGGCATAACAGTGAATCTATACATTCCTCTACCAGGTACGTAAAAACCAGTTTTATCTCTGTCTTTGGGATGTAATGGAATTTCCCAAAAAGCCTTTGCTATATCGATACTAGACAAATATTTAGCATTTTTGAGGTTATCTAGTATCTCAGAAACAAAAGGGAGGCTGTAGGCATCTTTACGAGTAATTGCATTCAGCTTTCTGCTGTCGACGCAGAAACGCCATTCTCCGTTCTTTTTTTGTGCTTAAATTACTGTGAAAAGGACTGTCAAATGCTGTGATGTGAAAGTTGTGAATGAATAATAGAAACCAGGTAATATATTATGATATATATACATACATGTAGCATTCTGAGTCTGAGGACAAGGATTGTGAATGTCAACTAACACTTCTTCAGAAGATCCTGAATAATCTGAAGTTAAGACTTCAAACCGTTTTTGGAGCGTGAAGAAGCGAGATCGTATGTTTGAGCATGACTCAACAAATGGTGGAACGGCGTTAAAGCGTTCGAGGCGATAATGAAGATGATTTACGAAAGATTCAACTTTCCTCAGGTTACTTTTATCATCCGTGGCTTCGAGGTGCGAGATTTTACCCTCGACGTAATTAAACGTGATCTCTGCTTGGGAGAGGTCATGTTTGAGAGGTATTGGAGAAGATTTTATGTCCTCAGGTTGAATGTGACTCAATTTTGCCAGCTGCTCCTTAAGAGTTGTCAAAGTGTCAGCTGGTTTTTCACCTCTGATAGTCACTTCATATTCCAGTTCAAGTTTGTTTAGAAACGAGTATTTAATTGGTCTCGCCATAGTCACAAGTTGAAGTCAATAGTCAAGGATAAAATCAAGTCAAGTTTAAGTTCGTTTAAGTATTAAGTACTATGCGAGTGTTGTAGAATGTAAGTGTGATGTTCCGCGTGTCCTGCCTGTATAAAAATAAATTAAGCAAGTACCTAAGATATTACGTTAGAGCCAAAAGTCAATATCAAATTTTAGCCTACTTGAGTAAGTATTATTTTAGAATTTAGAAGAATGTTTTAGAGGGTTCATTTTAGTTGGGCGCCAAACTGTCACGTTACATCCGTTCCTTTCGTGAAAAAGGTAGAATGGAACGCTACAAGTTAATGAGCAGCTCCTCCCCTACCTAAACAGTGCCTAGGTTGACAGGATCCTAAGAGCTGAAGAGAAAAAAAGGAATTGGTAACAGATATTTATTTTCGTAAATTTTACAAGCTTTGTAGAAAGCAAAAAAAAAAAAAGTCTCTAGATGATGCGGAAGTACGCGAAATTCAAGTTGTTTACGGCCTACAAGTTATCACGGTAGAATTAGAATGTTATTGGATCCAAACAAGGCCCACTTCTGGGTCTTCAGATAAACAAAGCCCGCTTCCGGTCTTCAACGAGGCCCACTTCCGGGTATTCAAACAAACAAGGCCCACTTCCGGGTCTTTATTCAAACAAGGCCCACTGTCGTTATAGAGACTGAGGAATTCGTTGCCTTTAGTTTGTCCGACTTCCAGAGTTCAGCGGCTAGCTCATTCAGTTATTAGCTTCTGGATCCAGAAGAAGATTCTCGTCCTTCCACCGTCGATGAAGTATTATTACGCAGCTCAGATTCAAGATGCAGGAGCAGGAGACACGCAGGTATTAGTCGTCAAAGCTTTGACGGACGACGGGCCGGAACATGGTGATGAAGGTATATTGCCACTCAATGTTTGAAAAAGGCAAGCCGGTCGTCTCACTGGTTGACGCTCGGCGATAGATTCGTCGTGGTAGATACGGCGGCCGACGGTGACAACAGATGTAGCTCGGCGATCGGCGATTTGACAATGGATATGTCGTGGCGCAGCGATTGACGTAGATGGAGATTCACTTCACAATTTTGGTGTTGGATAGCCAAAGATGGTTTTTGAAGGCGTTCTTGAGTTCCCGGGCCTTGCCTGGCCCGGGAATGGCCTTATATCAATTTAGTGTTCCTCGTTCGAGGAGTAAATTGAGACTGCCATTCCATAGCGACAGCTTTTCTAAAGAAACCTCGCTAGCATTCCAAGGTTCTAGATTTTTGCAGATTTCAAAATTTTGAATACAGAACAGTAAAAAAATAAATCTAGAGTCAAAATACATACAATCATGGCCAAACTATAAAATACCTCACTGAAATTGACAGTAGAAAAAGAAAAATATGAATTTGAAGAGAAACTAAATTCGAAACAAAAAAAACAGTTTCAAAACAACTGCCATCCGAGCAGTCGTGTCTAGAAATCGGGCCCGTGACCCGCGCGCAAAATCGATAAAGTGATGTAAAATTTTGAGGAAAATCAAGTTTTTTTGTGCTTAAATTACTGTGAAAAGGACTGTCAAGTGCTGTGATGTGAAAGTTGTGAATGAATAATAGAAACCAGGTAATATATTATGATATATACATACATGTAGCATTACACTCGTTACTTATGGAGACTAACTCCAGCCGGCACCACTTGCGTGAACACCGCTTCCTTGCTCCCAACTATACAGAAACACTAGATACCATACTAGATGTTTTACTCTATAATAGGAGGTATTACGTTCTAGTAGATACACTGTTAGTTATATTCATTGCGATTACTGAATGTCTGGCAGTCATAAAACTATTTCTATTTGACACAATTACGTAACTCCACTTTCCAGGGAATCTAATAAATCGACGGTTGACAGTGAACCACAACAATTTTGTATCGAGAACGATCCTACTCTGGCAAGTTTGGGAATCTGTAGAATTTCGTATTTATTTCAAAACAAGCACTTACCTAATGTACCTGTTAGTGGCAACGGTGCAGCGCTTTCTAGTATACCTGTTTAGTCCGTATTGTAACTTGCACTGGATGATACCTACTAAGTGAAAACATCTTTATTAATGTTAACCTAGTACTCCGTTATATTTCCATTTCGAAGCTTAAAAAACATTCACGATTTAACACACCTACTAAACCAACAATGTCTTTCTATCCTATAACAGCGCCGAATCGTTTTTCGGCCCCACGTTCTTTTGTGAATATCCAATTTTTCATGTTGACTGCCATTCTCTCATCAAAAACAAATTTCCAAGAGTTTTACCTCGCAAACTATTGCACGCCACGTCATATCCGGCTCCGGTTTGTATACAACTGGCAGCGGAAGTGGTCTGTGGCTGCAGCTGCTAAGCACATAATAAAAGTCTGAAAGAGAGAAAAGAGAAATCGCGGATCTAATAAGCAGCCGCATTACGTAAATGAGCTTCCGGCGCGCCCTTTATTTTCCTTCGGATTATGACCGTTTTCATTTACTTACCCATTTTTTTTCTAAACTTTTATTGTTGGGCTATCTTCATCAGTGTTGAAAGGATTGCGCAAGTTTATTAATTTGGGTTTGAAGGTAAAGATATATAATAAAGTAATGAATGCGAAATATAAGGGCTTATCATTTTCACTCACATTTGCAGACAGCAGAAAAAGTAAGTTTGTGACCTCTTAGGTACCCATATAATAATTATGTCAGAGTTAAAGGTACTCTCTGAATCAATTACTACAGGTGTGGCCAGTAGAGAACCGATATCTTCTAGGCAAGCATCACAGGCATGCTCCATCGTCAACCGCGTCGTCACTTACCATCAAGTGAGACCGTGGCCAAATGATAGACTACCATTGGTAAAAAAAAAGAGCGAAACATAGTTCAAATTATAGCAAATTAGTATTCTCGTGGACTACTTTCCAGTTACTAAACCAGAACCATTGCTAATACTCCGTCGTCGTTCATTTCATCCAAAATACGATTTCTTTCTGCTTCTTTACAAGCCTAAGATCACTTCCACGTTTGGAAATAAGACGTAAGGCGAGTATTTAAATGAGACTTTACATGAAATCTATCCCGTTACTGAAAAGTCGTTAATGTACCACCACGTCTTGATGTATTTTAATGTAGTCCTATACACTTCTAGTTAGTTCTGTTCTCTATTGGGTGTAATTGAATTCATTAGCATCCCTTGAAACTAGGTATCTACTCCTGATACCGGTCACGTGTGGACCAAAATTTTTGAATTCTAGCACTTTGGTTTGGTAATAATAATAACTCCAAAAAATGGAATAACTTACTTAATCAATTGCTATAATACAAAATATAATTAAAATAATGAAGTACTGTTTTTAATTAGTTACATACAAGGTATAAAAACGTTTAAATGTATCAAAATCATCCGTGCCAACCGCGTTAGGCGCCGCCGCAATCTTCATAATTTTCAATAAAAATATTTTCATTTACTCTCTTTACTCTTTAATAATCATCTATAAATGATGTATTATCATGGGCTCAATTTATGCTAATGACTTAAATTACATCCTGTATATGGTACAAGTACTTGATGCAAAATCTTTCCTCACAATCAAACGGTTGTGTTACCTAGCGACTGGTGCGACCTACACTGAGAGACACGTGTTACCACGGAGCCACGAACTTTACGAGCACTTGCCTTACGAGCCGAGATACCGACATAAAGCGAGCGAGTCTAACGTTTAGATAGAAACGAAATAAAACCGTCCGAGAGAGGGTTACGATAAGCGGATCTATTGACACGGATATAGTTCTAGGCGTATTCAAGTTACGTGTTGAACTGAATTGTTCTGCAATGCAAAATCTAAAGTAAATCGCACAGACCCTTAGACTATTCATAGGTCGAATAGTCAAAGTACAGACCATAGAAGATCATAATGACGGAGCCATCAAAAATACCTTTGGGTATATATGTCTACCTTATAATAGAATAGTTACTACTTTCATGCCTGTATTTCTCAGATAAGTGAATATTATTCTTTTGAGAAATAAATATTATGCCATAACCATAAAAATGAGGACATAACACAGTCTTTAGTTTTCTATCGACGTAAACTGTATCTAATTTCTTAACACGCTTATTTAACATCATGTTTGTGATTGAATCACGAGTAAAATAATCATGAAGGTAAAGTAAAAATATCTGCCATACGAGCGCAGAATGTACTCCATTCTAGTGAACATAATGACGTCGGCTCGTCGGAACAAATGAAATAAATTTGGCAAAACATTGCTACGCTGTAAATCCGAAATAATAAATGTACCTATCCGTTTTATTCTCGATAAAATATATCCCACTCGGTGGTAGTTAGCATTCTCGTTCTAGTCGGAATGTAAACACGATGAAATATTTTGACACCTTATTCAAGTTTATGTATTAAAATCGTGTTTATACTTGAATTGAAATTTCACAAAAGATAACATTTTATATCGAGCTTTTCAGTTAATAAAAGTCTCGTTATTTACTTTTGATGATAAATAAATAAATAAATAAATATGTGTGGACATTTCACACAGCGCCATCTAGCCCCAAACTAAGCATAGCTTGTACTATGGGAACCAGATAACTGATATAATACTTAGATACTTTTTTGTTTTGTAAATACATACATAGAATACAATATAACACCCAGACGCAGAACAAACATCCATGTTCATATATCACACAAATATTTGTCCTGGGTAGGAATCGAACCCACAGCCCTCAGTTCAGAAGGCAGGGCTACTACCAACTGAGCTATCGGACCCGATAAAACAGTAAGAATTCAGTACGTAGGCTCTTTAAATTATCTTCTTTAATTTTGTAGCTAGTTATTATTATACAGTCTTTGTGGATCTTGTAACAAACACTCATGTTGTTCAACAGTTGCGTTTCAAATTACAAATCAGCATTTACTATTCAGTGTGACAGGAAGCGGGTGTGGCCCAGTGGTTGGTAGCTAGTGCGACTGTCAACCCATCGTCCCAATATGGTTCCGATCTCGTTCAGCTCCGCTCCAATGAATTTTCAAGCCATGTGCGAAAATAGTTCTGAGCGCCACTGTAATTGCAATTGTTATTGGCAGCTGTGACGCTTAGTATCCGGTTCACGACTAGCTCGTCGTCATTCATTAACATAAAAAACTGGCGCGTTCCGATATCTAATTTAGGAACAAATGTCATCCATACTTAGCCAGCGTTCTTGGATTGCCACCACTTGACGGCCAGTGTTCCAGTGGTGCATGAAAACGTGTGGGCTGATGGAATACTGTACCATCTGCACCTTTTCCATCAAGTCATTATTCTCTTTTCTAATGTCGTACAGATTTAACAGTACATTCTAGCTAGTACAGACCGTACAGTACATCTTTTATTGGTACATCCCAACGTAGAGCAGAGACATATCAGCTGGTTTATGGCGCCATAACGGCCGGAGCTCGGCGCTGGCGGCGCGCTACAGTGCTGAGAAAGCTTGTTATTTGCGCCTTTAGATTATCTTTCTTCCATTTGGACTTAACGTCATAATTTTATATGATTCTTTTAGTATTATTGCTTTTTTCTACATCTAACAAACATGAGCTTCTCTTTGAATTCTAAAGAGCATAAGATAATATTTAAAAGAGAGAGATGAGGTAATTAATTATGTCAATTATTAGCATAGTAAAATATTTTTTTATCCCTGAAGACGTATTGCTCTTTACATCTTAACATGCATATTATGTGCGTTGTACCTAATTATATCGCGGCATTTTTGAGAAACTAGTTCCTTATCTTCTTTATTTTATTTACATTACTATGTAAAAGAGAGTCGCATAGTATTGATTCAGATTTCAGCATGTTGCCTTGAATTGGTATGTTTACCCCCTTTCGGGATAATATACCCATTCAAGGTCACCTTGTGTATAGAACATGATATTGACAACAGTATGCCCATTTTTTTGCAATAAAAAAAGTCCGATGAGGCTGCGGCAAACTTCAATGGCTCAGCTTACTATGACAATACCTTGAAAAGATATCAAAAGTGAAAGGTTCTCAGATTCGCAGTAAAATAAGCTTTACTTGTAATTTCAGTTAACTATACTCTTCCCACGTAACAACAAAGATGTTTTGTAGGAAAAAACCAGGACCCCAGATAATATAATTCCTACAGTACCAGAACGTATTCGAGTTTTATTGAACTGAACGTTGGAGTAAAATTATTGATTATTCGTTTACCATTTGGTTGTTTAGTGCAAGGTATAAGTAGGAGTACTAGGTATGTAGGTACCTATTTATTGCGTGCACGAGTAGGTACGAGCTACTTCGCGCTACACGAACTGTGGTTTTCCAGCAACGCCAGCCGGCTATCATTTTATTGCATTTTGGTTACACGTAGCATATTATTATGTAGGATGTAAGTAGCGCGTAGCGCATGCATGTAGCATTATAGCATGTAGCATTTATCATCATAGCATGTAGCATAAATATCGCATGTATTAGGTGCCTCAGAACATGTTTATTGAAATCAGAACGCGGTTTATTTCTGTTGTCATCATAAAACGCGCCGAAAAGCCGTTCTCCCTCGCAAGGTGTTCCGTTACAACATACCACGTTTATATTCGTTTTAATGTTCCTATGTAGATTTTTATGATCAACACGATAGGATTTTGTTGTCCTATAAAAGGCTTTCTTCAAGTATTCAAAATTAATTATTTTTTTGTTTTATTTAGTCATTTCACCGTGCTAGCTTTACGTGTGAAAATACATTTAGGCATCTGGACCAAAGGGCTCTGATCGCCGAAACCTTATGATTTGTTATTTCGTTTATAGGTACGTACGTTCTATATTTGTATGCTATAAAATGTAAAACTAGACGGACGACTAATTGCAACTATATAGATATAATACCTTTAATAACTGAGTATAAGGGACTCGATTTAAATGAATATTAATTACTAACAGCAAAACTTAACCCCTCACCGAAGTTGGAGGTGGCTTTACCATTTTACGGGGAGAGACCCGCTCAAGTATTCAATATTTCATTAACATGACTACTTTAGTTGAAGCGGTATAATAACGGGACATTGGGCTTTTGTGGAGTCACACGCAAACGGCCCGTGAGTCCAGAATCCCAATACAAAGTAAGTACCATAATAATGTTTATATTGTGCGAGAGGAATCGTAACAAGTACCAGTTCATAGTCACCGTTTTTGAATTTATTGCTGTGTTTATTTTTATAATCGGTTAACAGCATGACTACTGCTCCGCCACGGTCACTTCCAAACATTTTCGTTTTCATTACTGTTGCAGCATTTAGGTTTGGAAATTAATAGTTCAGGTTTAGGCCAAAAAAAAAACAGAAAACGTTTGCCTAAACCGCGAAGATATACCTAGGTATAGGCATTGTAGCTAGTGAAATTACTGGGCAAATGAGACTTAATGACCCGATTACACAGTGTAGTAATCTGATTACTAGACTGTGTGATGTATCAGGATGACGTGCGCAGTGCAGTGTCACGTGGAACTTTATTATTTTGAAGTTCCGCGTGACACTGCAACTGTTATGGGCGGCCGTGTCGCTTAACATCAGGTGAACAACTAGCTCGTCACGTCTTTCATTCTCATAAAAAAAGGTATAATTATAACGATTTTAACAAAATCCCTATAAAGCCAACAAAAAGGAATGTCGACACTAGACCAGCTATCTGTTCAATCTATGAGTAGGTATACTTACTCTATGTAATCAAGAATTTCTCCGGAACGCTATTAAAATTGATGGCTATTCCAACATATTGGTGCGTTGCTCGATGGAGACCCGATATGTTATTAAGGTCAACACCGCCCTAAATTCCACAAGCAACCCGTCACTCCCCGATCAAATTAAACAGGTCCTGGTAGCGAGCGCCCAACTTTACGTAATTGATAGTTAGCAGCACTTGACGCGGCCGATATTGTCTGCCTAACTACTCACGGGAAACTATCACTTATTGTACTTAGGTACAGTTCACTTCATGTCTACGAAACCTTAAATTTACAGTTTGATGACTAATAGTTTGGTTTTGGTCTGAAAATCTAAAGTTACATTGTAATAGATTATAGTTTGTGCCGACTATGGGATAATAATATATTGTGGCGTGCCGCACTGCAGGACCTGAAACAGAAAAACACAAAAATCAATTAAAATAATATCATGATAAAAATATTATTCGAGCGCTATGTAAGCTTACCGCGTCAACGAAGACAATAGGCTGCCTGCACAAACGATCGCTCCTACCGTCATTACAGTACTGGCCGCCAGTACAGTAGTGAGAAACGTGAGATACCCTCTCACGCTGCTTGTTACTTGTCGTAATTACTATAGTTTTCTTTCGTGTTAAAAACATTATAAATTGTCATTCGCTAAACTGGAACTGTATAAATAGTAAAATAAAGTGAATAGAACGTCATTGAGTGTATTCCTGATAATCCGGAAGTCCATCTCTGCATTTAACTACAACATAATATATGTGGGACGTTTTCATCAACATCTGGTGACAACTCCCATAATATCCAGTGAATAGGCAGCATAATTCTCCTGGGTACATTAGTCTTCTTCAATCACCAAGCCGCTTTACAAGCTTAGTGATTATAGCAAACTTTACATCCCAGAATATAGTTAGCAGAAAATGTTTTTCTTGATCTGTTAGGTAAAAATATCGTTATTTCAGGAACCATGCAGTATAAACCGAGGTCACGGCAGCCAGCACCACCGACGAATGCGTTCACTCAAGTTTAACGAGCTCACAAACTAAACACGCAGCAGTTGCGAGCGAGCAGTGGTTGTGGGAGCAACAGGTTCCACTCGTCACGTGACCTCCGCGTCTTGGGAACTCAACTCCAGTTTTAACGGTTCCTTTGACACCACGAGGGTAGTTAATAAAATACAGAACCCCCCCAATGTTGGGGGTATTAATGGACTGAATAATCCATCAGATTACTAAAATAATTTAGCGAAATAACAAAAGCTTAGGAAGATCATAGGAGTAAGCTTGAGGTTGTTTACTTAAATTAGCTGCAAAATACAATATTCCGTGCGCTAAAAGAGGTAGTAAAACGAGCCTTAGTGACAATGGTAGAGTGCGATCGAGACACAGATTTAGGCAAAACCTTTTAATTACATAAATGGTTTTAATAACAATGAACAGTATGCGTCACACGGAGTCTCGTAGATACAGAATTAGACACAGTCGTTAACATTATAATATCTTTGGAATACTTATAACGCATAAAACATTTGACGTTTCATGGAAATTACCTATTAGATACACCAAACCATTTGTTTCATGAACAAAATAATAATTAACATTAATGATTTTTGTTTCTTTGTAAGAAAATAGAGGCCAAGTGTGTTTACGTTCTGTTTTACTTATAGGTAATTATAATATTCATAGAATAGAATATTTTCATGTAAGTACATCTTAGGTCTATATGCTCTGACCGGTGATTATGGAATCCACAACGCACCGAATCCAACAAATATTAGGTGTTATAAATAAACTGCTCAGAGTATAAATATACCTACTTAGTGATGATAGTTATGCAGATTATTATTGTTGAACCGATTGACGAATAAATAAATGCCGTGATTTTGAAAATGTAGATAATAATAACAGTAATAATAAGAAAGTACATAAAAACATATAGAGCAAAGAAGAGGAACGTGGTTGAAAATATTGGAAAAATCTTCTGCCGGAATCATCTGTGTTTTGTGCTAACAGACAATGTAGGAATAGCCTAAATTGCTAGACCTTAGAGGCATTACATTCAGAGGATGTCTTTCTTTTATGGTGATTAGGCGTAGAGAGGGTGTTTGAAGAAACCTCTAAAATGGTCAAATGTGTAGTGTTATTCTACAAATGTAAATTGTTTGAGCTGAAAATGTTTCGTCTGCGGCATTGTCTGCGGCAGGCAGCCGCCCACCACGCGGTACCAACACTCGGTCGGTACTCGGTAATCATTATTCCGCGCGCGTTGCGGTCGCGCTCATTTAGATTACGCTTTAAACTAAATGAAAACGAAACAGACGGAGATTAAAACCAACTCACGGAGCGCTCGCAATCATTCCTTTATTCAAGGAAAGAATGGGCGTAATACCGCGGCTTGATATTAACCGCCAGCAGACGGATTGATAAGTCAGATATTTAGGAATGAAGTAAAAACTCGCGTACTCTGAACCAACATCCGACACAAACGTTGAGTGATATTGGATTTGTCGTCAGATTCAGAGGAGCGAGCCGCGTGTGCCGTGTTTATTGGAGCACCAAATCGAATCAATGGGGCTGAGGCCGTCCCTGGAGGAGCCCTTATCTTGCTGACTCTACGTGACGGGAGTTTTGGGATAGAAATAAGGTTAAGTGACGTAAAGTGCTGACATCTCGTGTGGTAGTGCCGACTTATTGCTTCTTGGGATTTAATTTGATATTTTCTTGCAGAGTTAAAATAAACTTGGGAAAACGAATAACGAGTTAATGCCCGTTCTGCTAAAGGTAGACATAGAGTTCTCTTTAAAGATTCAGTGACCGGAACATAAAATGATATAGTGGTAGCGAAAGCCGGAGAGGTTTACGAAAATGGATTAAATACGTTTGGAAGCAAGCGCAGACGCTGGAACCCACCACTCCCAAGGAGGCCAGGGTTATAAATAAAATTACGTCTCACAACACTTATTGTATTATTTCTGTAAAATGCAAAGTGCAGCTAAATGCAGAACAGAACACGTCGAGAGGGCGGGTCAAATGTCGTGACGCTCGCTATTATAGTGCATAAATAGGTAACAACAATTGTACAACCACGAACATAACTACATATAAGTGTAACATAGCATGGTAATAATATAGATCTTTAATAGGCCGCTTCATGCAATCTTAATTACCCTATCCGTCAATCTGCGCCATATTATGAAATGCCTTGATATCTACAAACCAGTGGGTAAATTTTCTAAGCTTTGTATCCATCCACAGAATTAATATAGTATCCAAATGTAAACGTATACTCGAGGTCCCGGACAGCCGTGTGTCGCCACCGAGCGCTCCGTGTGTCAATCAAAGAAGGAGTAATACTTACCTCGAAGTTGATGGATTTATTTCTTATATCTCGTTCGTTTTCAATTCCGGACCTCAAAAGGATGAGGAAGAAGCATTAAACATTTTGGGAAACTCTGAATATAATACATCAGAGGAACAATTCATACAAAGTAAGAGATGTTTCCTGAATCCGAACGCACGGATACATTTCAAAGGCCACATCTTTGTAGTCGTACTTTTGTGATTAGATTGATATCTTTGGCAATAAATGGCCTTCAATTTTATACAAATAACATTTTTCTTCAGAAGTATACGATTTCAATTTTGTGTGTCCCAATCTATTTAAAATTCCATAGTAACTAGTATCGTATTAAGAAGAATTTGCCTTCTCCCGTATCTGATTACGAACCTCTGGGTTTGTACACAGCCGAAGGGAAACAGACAAGAAGTACACAAAAATATGTCAACAAACATAACAATTTAACTTGCAAATAAAATAAACCTGTTAAACAATCTCCCGCCTCCGTAATTGGGTTCCTCGGGACAACTGTTCCTCTATAAAGTTGGTCGGTTCAACGTCGACTCGGTGAGTGCTACTTGTTGTTTAGACAGCGCGGGCCGCTACAGTACTGCGGGCCGCTATAGTATTGCGGGCCGCGGGAGGCTACTGCTTCAAGTTGCCGGCGGACGGATGTTACTGAGTTTCTCTTATTTTATACTTTACGAGACTACCGCAGGTGCTTACAACTAAATTAGGTTAACTAACACTTTCAATTTATGTATTTGTAATGATTCCATGCTGATTGTTGGTTTAGGTACGGGATCATTTTAAGGTTTCAAACTCTGCTGATCCCTTCTCTTTGTACATATTTATTGTTATTTATCCATATTGTACCGTATTTAATTTCTTAATCAAATTCGTTCAGCGCGTATTTAACAATGTGGGATAATCTTGGAGGCATAACCCTCTACTGTGACTCTGAGCAAAGAAAGTCAAATAATCTCAATACCTCTCAATACAAATACAAATCCATGTTAAGACTTGTAATAAAAATAAATGCCTTTTTTTATTTCTATTATATAGTTTGTTTGAGATCCGAATGGTTTTAATCAACAAATCGAGTCACATGGATGACACTTTAGTGTCTCAGTAATTGCTAGACGAAAGGTCATCTCTAATTCCATTAATTATTTCATCTCAACGAATGAATTTTTAATCTGTTTTAACGGTTCATTCTACTTAATCCAACCAGATATAAATGTAACGGGTTCAAGCCACGAACATGTAACAAGCGCAATAAAAAGTTCAGCAACCACAACCACCGGGAAACGGGCTCGTTTCGGGATGTGTGTTTCATGTTCATGAAATTAATGTTATAATTTTATATGATTCACACTCGAATATCATTGAACATGTTTACCTATTTTGTTCCTCATTAACTCTATAATACTACTACTACTCTACTTACTACTCAATAATAATAAAACATTGACGTAACGTACTGTTATGTTATATTTAAGTCTGTTCGGTTTGTTATCGTCATAGCCACAAACAAACCTTAATTATTCTCACATAGAATTCGCCGCATTAAAATTAATGGAAAATCCGTCAAATTCACATTGTATGTATCGATTGCAAATTGAGCAAAAATATTAAAAGCTTCACACGTTCATGTCGATTATCCAATTTTTAAACCCATCTCCCAAATTCAACCGCAAACCCCCAGTTTTGTTAAAACCCCCGCTGATTGCCGGCGCTTTGTGCTAACCGACACGTTTGATTGGCTCGCTAACTGACAGAACACTTTTACGGCACGAGTGGGTGGAAGTGTGCGTGTACAGAAAACTCTTCACATCAAAGGATGGTATATCCATCGCACATTGGGAGTTGTACATATTATAGTATACCAAGTATGATCAAGGTACTTTTATTAATAGACGCTTCCCACAGAGAGCGCCACTGAGCGGCCGGTTGTTGATACTTACAATATTTTAATATTATTAATTTTAATTCACAGATTGTAGATGTCAGATGAACAACTCAGAATTTAGTGTCAAATGAAACATGAAACGGAAAAATAGATTCCTAAAGTTCCATCCATGGCGTCAATAATATGTCGGAAGAAATGCTTCAGTATAATACAGGTTTGCGAAAACATCCATTTGTTTAACACGTCAAGTTCAATAGCATCTACAATACTTATTTATATCAGTGGATGGATTCGAGATGTCTGGAAATACAAATAGTAAAAGCCTAGATAATATAATACCTGGTAAAAGTGAAAAATTAGACGTACGTATATAAGTCTATATATTACACATACACGCGTACTTATAGTGCAAGTTTTCTTTTGATTAAACAATTTCTAACAAACCTTAATGCAAATAACGTAGACAAGTTATGAAAATATGCAAACATGGAATGAGCCGCCGCCGCCGCGTCAAACATCGCTGGACTCTACGCTACATATTTTACAGAGCAAAAATGTAGAGACACTTTTTAATCTTGCATTCTCCAGTCTCTAGAGATACGGTATTCTCACTGGAGTTAAAACGCCACGAATCCCATTATCCTTTATCACAAAGAATAGCTACTGTACTCCCCTAAATAGTAAAAAAATAAAAATATTTCAATTATCCGTGTAAACATTGCGTGAACAATTTTTTAGTTACAGATATGACCAAACAAACGTTCGGACGGTGCCATGGCTGGCACCAAAAAACGGCTTAAATTCCGAAGTCGTTAATAGTACTTCTAAATAAGTATTGGGATTCTATAGTAATATATTATTATAATGTTTATAGTACAGACAAGAATTCCACAAACACGAAGGGATAGGGTCGGAAATGAAACGTGTCGCCGTTATTATTGTCTCGTCAGTCGGTGAGGATGCAGACGTGCAACCGACAGACAAACAGATCACTCTTCTACGTTGCTTTAGAATTGTAGTATACGGTCATGGCCACAGATCACATATCCCAATTTAGATAAGATCACATTATGTTGGACTTTTGATTTAAAGAGGTAATTGTATATCTGCCCTGTAATCTATCTGATATAATTAAACAGTTATCAAGAAAGTGAAACTAAACGTTCTCAATTTGTGTGTGTGTCTTGTGAGTGACTGTGAAAAGCCTCGGTCTGCTCTCGTAAGCCTTCGGATACCTAGCCGTGGTTCCGGTGCCAAGCTAGTCCTATGCCAACATTATTGTTTACCAGATTGAAGGCCATTCCACCTAGTCAAATAACATGAGTATGGTCTTAGAAACTGATGTTTAAAATGTTCAAGCCTAGATAACTCTACGTCTATTATACTAAGAAGCAAACAAATTGACAGCAAAACATTCCAATGCTAATCTAAGAATATCTTAAACAAGATACGGTCTTAAAATCACTTTAGTTTCTCAAAATTCCTCGCTCACGAGCGTCTTGGAAACGGATGTTTCAGCTCGAAATCGCACTTGCTCCATTTTATAAATTACGTCTTTCGAGTATTCGGGCAATATTATAATACAGTAACATTAAAATTTAATTTTCTACCCTTGCAATTTTACTGGGATCGCAGAATAAAGAACCGTTTTAAAATATTACAATTTTCGTGAATGAGGCGTCTTTGTAGCTACATTATGGCAACATTCTTCTTTAAATATCTTTGCTTCAGACGCAGGGTTGCCTGCCGCGAATAGCGATCACCTTATTCTAAGTAAAAAGGAGTTTATGTATACGGAAATTATTGATTTCATAATGCGAACCACACTTCAAAGTATAAAGATACCCATTATAAACATTTCTTATTGGAAAAGTACAAGTTTCAGTGGAAAAGACGCGGATTCAAAATTCACAACACTTGTGAATGGTGAACCCGCGTCTTTTAGAACCCTCTGGGCTATTTGTGTGAAATATATTACTTTTCTGCAACATTAAACCTGTCAATTTTGCATCATGGTCATTCCGCGTTATTTTGCTCAGTCCTGATAAGTTTAAACCACCCTGCGGGTTCCCACATACCCTTCCCATCACCCGCCGACACCCGACACCAGTCCATAGTTGGCTCGTATGTACATCATGCGCGACCACATCAACACTAAATGCAAACGTCGCGTCGGGTTCTCTCCCTTAAAGGCTGGGATTATTGTCAGCTATAGTTATTGTTATGACAGCTACGTTTATAGTTAAGTTAAGCCTGTTTGGTGCGAGATTATTCTGAGGAAATAACTTGTTGATCTTTTAGTAGTATAATCTAGCAACGTAGCGTTTTAACGAAATGTGAAAATAAAGGTTAGTCTTAATTC
The DNA here is from genome assembly GCA_963580505.1 of Ennomos erosarius. Classification (NCBI taxonomy): domain Eukaryota; kingdom Metazoa; phylum Arthropoda; class Insecta; order Lepidoptera; family Geometridae; genus Ennomos; species Ennomos erosarius. Next base: position 152,403 of record OY756989.1, read on the forward strand.
TAGTTATTTATTTTGACACTGCAACTGTTATGGGCGGCCAAATCGCTTAACCGAATAGCACGTCAAATCACTCATTCTCATAAAAAAAAATATAGGCCTGTATAGTCCTTATAGGATTGTAAAACATCTTTTTATTCAAAATGTCAGACCGAATGACGTTATTGCCAAGTCCTCAATACAAAATTAAATAAAATAAATAAATGAATTTTTATTTCGAGCAACAGGGATCAAAGCAGATAAGTATTGCTTTTAAGAAAACTGCTATGAGTGTCACTCACAAAAATAAATAGGTAAGGGATAAATATTACAGGTAATAGGTACATTGTATTTCACTGAAACCGGCACCATATGTACGAGCACTTCACCAATAAATGTTTTATGGAGCAATCTCCGGTAGATACAGTTAATTGCTCCTCATACCGGCTGAGTTTGTCCTTCACCCTGATCGAGATACCAAGTGGCAATTATTTCTTTTCTTTCTCTCCATTAAATGGCACATAAAAGGGAATGGACCGGTTTGATTAGGCGGTGAGATGAGGTAACACCGAGCACCACTCCGCCGGGACTCGCCGCCGCGCTAGTCTCGGCTTGATTTGTATCAAGTGTGGTATTAACACTTCAGACACTAAAAACAACGGTTTAACGTAATATTTCCGAAGATTTGATTGTTTTACATAAATAACAATGAGGTGATTGTGGAGGCCTGTCAATGGATATATTGACAAATAATTGACTTTCATTTGAGCCAAAATCTACCGCACTTTAAGACGTAGGTATAAGAAAGTAGTTTGAAAGTATTTGATACCTACATCTATAGTACCGGAATGGATGATTTTCGACAACGACGAGGAAAGTACCTTGACAAAGAGAGCTCCTTGCCACTCTCGACTTGGGACACTTTCAACTTCGACTGAACTCAATTTCTTGTTTCATGAAACATTCAGCTAGTTTTAAAATTCCTCAAATAAACGAACTAAATTTAAAATAGAGTTTAGTTTCACAACAATTTATTTAAAAATGTACTTATTTATTTGTTTAACTTAAGTCGTTTAATTTGAGGGCTAACTTAATTAAGTTATAGCAATGTGTTCCGTTCATAATTCAGTTGTGAATCTAGCCGGATATCCGCGGTAGTTCAGCCGGCTTCCGTCGCGTGAGACGCCGCCCTTGACTCCTCATTATGTCCCCGCTGGGGCGGCAATTAAATTCAGCTATTTCCAGAGTAAAATACAATAATAGTCACACGAGAATTCGTGCGCCCAGCTGGCGGGTGTTAACCTTGTTCTACAGGCACAGGTACCTCGTTTGAGGCACTTTACGTTTGGAATGAAATTAAAGCTATTCCAGTTTATTAGATGTAGTAGATAGGGTGCATTTAACTCACTCTTGGTGGATTTTTAAAATAACATTTCTTATCTTAATTAACGTTTCAGATTTTAGAGTCAAGGTTTTGACGTGGTAGCTATGGGTCTGTGTAATTAGCCCTTCTGCAATTTTTAAAAATGAGAGTTGACACATTTAACCCCGCATCATCAACAGACTCAAGACGTCCACTGCTGAACATAGGCCTCCTACAGAAAGTGCCACTTTGAGCGGCTGCTCGCCTCCTGCATCCATCGGCTCCCCGCGGTTTTCACCAGATTGTTGATCCACCTAGTGGGGGGCAACCTTGCATGCACAGATGTAATAAAGGAAAGTAAGATCTAGCGACACAGGTACGCCTAGTGCGGGATCGATGGTTGGGCTCCATTAAATGTATAAATATTATACTTAAGTTGTACTATGTAAATACATCCTTCTTAAATATGTGTATCGTATGAACAATAGTGCTAAATTAAAAGAAAATAATACACTTGTGTAAGTGAAATATAACTATTTTTGTGCGATTTTGAATGTCACAATTAATTCAATAAAAAATTAAACTAATACACTTGCGTATGGACTTTAAAACATATTTGTGCAATTGTGAAAGTCGCACTATTAATTCAAAATTTTCAATGATTGTAAGGATTTTTTTTCGAATGTGTCGTACCTGGGTGTTTCTCTATGCCACGCCCAGTCTCCGTTGGAAAGGTTCTACGATATCAAAAGAGCGTAACATCCCGTGACCGTGCCCACGTTAACGCAGATGGGCCACAACCCTTCGGTGTCTCCCTGGCGACCACGCACCAGTAATTATGATACCCTCAGGAAGTGTTCGATCGTGGTCCTACTGGTAGGACAAACTAGTAGGACCACGAGGAATTAGCGGAAATGACGGAGGCTGGAGCAAAGTAGTTTCATAACTTCCTGGGGCTGGAAGTATCTAATCTTAATTTAAAATTGGAAGTATTTGTTTTTCTTTCGTATATTAGGATTTAACATGTATTTATATAGGTCCTATGTATTGGTCTTATGAGTATGTTATTGGAGTAATTTTGTTTGTTTGGAACAGATTCATTTTATTGTTAGTAAAAAAAATTAAATAACCCGATTTGGAAGGTGTTGGTTTGTAAAAGGTGAAGGATAAACTTGAAACTTGTTGCGATAGCATAAGAAAAGTATGTGCCGGCTTTAGGAATGGATGGATGCGTATTCAAATCCCGATCGTGATTAAACATTTTCCTTTACAATAAAAAGAGTCTGTTTATTTCACTAAGCACCTAAGACCTACTTTACTTCTTGTCTTTTAGATAACAACATGAAAATAATGTATCAAAGAAAATGTTAGCTGTTATCCTTGATGGTTAGGGTCGGTAGGGGTGTTTGTAAATAAAATACATAAAGTAACCTTTTTAACTGAAAATGCTACTAGCAAAGATTGTGTTTTCAATTCAATTGTTTATTTGTTTCCACTATGTTGTTTAAAGATGTTCGTTTACGTAGTTACAGCTTATCATGGACCCTGTCGGGCACGCAACATTAGAAGAGAGGAGGATAGATAATTAATGTTAGTTAGTCAACATTAACATACACCTAAATTATTTATATTACAGTAAGTAGGCATATGTATAAGTACCTACTTACAGTCATGTTGGTATTTTCCTACTGCTTTATTAAAAAATAATATTTTCCGACTATAATTTATTGCTTTTACGTTCTATGTCATTGATTGTCCATTATTATTATAAAATTTAGAGTTATTTATTATATTTATACTATACTTACATTTTATCGTTTAAATATTCATCAACAGTATAATAACTTTTTTCAATTAGAAAGTGCTTTACTTGTTTAATGAAAATTAAATTACTGGATTCATTGCTTCTGGAAGCTTGTTATATATTGATAGACATAACAAGTGTACCGGAAGCGTGCAGTTTGAGCCGGGAAGTAGGCAAGACCAATCGGTTTCCGTGGCGAACTGAACGGTTTACGTGTCTGAGGAGATTTTCTCGCTTTGTATATAGGTCTGGATAATTACGTACAAATTTACAAATTTCTAATATATACCAGTCAGTTAGGATTTTATGTTTTTTAAAATAAGGTTTGCAACTGTCTCTCTGGTCGATGTTCACTAGTATTCTTATCAGTTTCTTTTGGAGTGTAAAAAGGGTAGGCGCAGCGGTGCTATTCCCCCATAGAATAACACCGTAACTTAGCCATGCATGCGCATAAGAATAATAGGTTACCAGGGCAGTTTTTAAATCAGTAGATTTCTTGATATCGCGCAGCGCGTACGCAAACGACGGAATTTTTATTTAATTTTCTTAATGTGTGATTTCCAATTATATTATATTATCCTTACCCCTTACTTCCTCCCTTCTAATATATAAAAGAGTAAAGTTGTCTGTTTGTTTGCGAGTCTTCAAAAAAAACTCCTGAATGAATTTGGATTAATGCACACAAATAGCCAACACTACAAAATCAACATACAATATTTTCATCTTCGGAAAATTAGGGAAAATGGCGGGGAAAATGCAACTCCCGATAAACTCACGCCTCTACCCAACAAGAATAAGATCGAAAGTAATTCAACAAGTAGTTTCAAAGTCTCCAAACTCCTAGAAAGGACACAACGAAACAACAGAAACAAACAGATTTGTTTCGCCAATGACACCCGATACCGCCAACAATGACCATTAACTTCAATTTAATATGTAACCTGAGTAGCAACAAGTGTATTCACGACAGTACTTACGAAGTGTTGTGTACGGGCCGCAGTCACTGCAATAGTCCCAGGCTAGGTTAACTGTACCAAGTTCACGTAAACTGTAGTTAGAGATCACTAAGTTGGTAGAAGAGTAACTCGCGAGGTTTGCGGCGAACGGAGAGCGGAGAGCGGAGAGCAGGCGTTCGCTCGCTCGGTGACTGCTTGCTAACTGACGCGGGTCGCGGTCGGTGCCATTGTTGGCCGTCTCACTACATTACTTGGGAAATGCAACTCAACTATGTCTAGTACCACTTGCCTTTGATACCTTCAAGTGGTTGAATGGTCTGCATTGCCTATTGATTAAACCCAGTCATGTTCTCCACTATTGTGAATTTAATCAGTGATTCATCCATGTAGGTACACTTACAAACGCTTTAGAAGCCTAGAACGTAGGTACAGATCATAGGCAATTTCTTTTTGATACTAATAAGTATTTTTATGGTTTGTACTTTGTATTTTTAGAAGCTGATTGGATTGTGTTTACCACTGATTAGATCATTTATTTGACGCGTTCCGTCTGTGTTTATCAAGCTTGAATAAATTGATTTGAATGCAAATTTTATTCGGTTTTTATTGGGTTCCAATAAACATTTATAACATAATACGGAAATGTTTTTGGTTTAGTCAGTTTATGGTTTATTAATTAGCATGTATTATTACGTTGTAGGTAAAATTCTATTTGTTTTAATACCTTTGATAATTTTCCTCTTAGTTGAGTTTCTGTTAGATTAATATTGAATTTGTATTGTCTAACAAAATGGTACAAAGCTAACATTATCAAACCTATAAATAAAGAAATCAACATAGTAGCAATTGAACAAGCATACTGCTGTATTAATATAGTGGTTTTTATATATCAGACTTATTTAGCATTTGACCACGCTCTCACCAGATGGAAAGTACCGATGTCCCGTACCCTATGGACATCTGATACATACGACCATTTGTGAAGGTGGCAATCATAAAGGCCTGGCGCACAAGTGCACTTAAATGATACCTGCGTCCATATGTCATAAAAAAATATATCTCACGTTTTAATTATGTCTCGCTAATTGTTGCCGCCACAAGAGTTTAATTAGCGGCTCAGCCAGCGGGCGGCCGGAGACCTGTCGCTCGCATAAAGGGTAACGTTAAACGTTGATGTGAGGCCAGCCTGCAAACTTTCAAGTATAATGTGGTACCTAATTAGCTTGGACGGTAGTTATTTTACCTGCATATACATATTATTTTTGGGGTTAAAAATGATCCTTTGTGTAAGTCCAAAACCATCAACAGCCTGAATACGTGAAGCTGAACATAGGCCTTCCTCCGTAGAGCACCATTTAACTGAGGGTCTTCTTGCCTCCTGCATCCACGTATCGGCTCCCGCGGTTTAAAGCAGATCGTCGGTCCACCGAGTGTACATACATTAAACGTCAACAAAATCTGTTCACTAGAATTTTTAGTATTTAGTATAAAACGATCACAGTCGGCGGCTGGCGCTAGCAGGCCGTCTCTCTTCTGATGGCGTGTATCACTCCGTGGTATCCGGGAACCGCCGACAACAGTCGCTGATGAAAATATTCGGAAGTTTTGTCATTAAACTACAAATTATTAGCAAGAGGTGGAGTCCCCTTGGGCGCTCGATTTTATCTTGACTTATTGTTTCAAAAATACGCCCCCGATGGATGTTCGCTACGAGAAACTGGAAATTGTAATATCGAGGGTAATTTTAAATTAGATATTAGGATCCTCACTCAAGTTTTGGGCATTTTTCTTTTTTATTAAAGTAATAATTTTATGAGACGTTGAGAATTAGCAAAAGTAGGCCAATATTATATGCGATAATGGGCAATATAGAACTGATAGTCCGTTATGATAGTGTGTCGAGCACACAGAACATTTTAATTACGGGAACTCCATGCAATACTTTGCTACATATGCCTACTCAGGAATATCTAGATGTCTCTGTAAACAATGGCATCTATATTTATATGATATAGAAAATCACAAACAAGCCGTGTTACAGTGCTCTCTATATTTACATTAAAAGTGTTATTAATAAAACGTTCCATTTACGTCCTCTATTCTCACAACACGGGCTATTTCGGGCGCGCTGTCACCGACCACGGCGCTTTTCACACGAAAATGACACATGTTTGACGGAACCGTGCCGGCTAGTGGCTGCGCTAATATTCGCTGGTAACTGTTCAATAAAATTTACTGTTCATTTATAGTGGCAGTTGGCGTCAACGTGAAACGTTGAGGTAAGCGTGCCCCGCCTTAAGTTTCATCTACACTTACCATCGTGAGATATGGCCAAACGCTGACCTATTGAAAAAAAAACGTATTCTACTGTGCTTGGGTCACAATACGTAAACAATTACGTATCTCTTGTCTTAAAACGTTGTGAGATACAATTATTTTTATTTACTATGTGGTAAAGGTGTGCAACGCCTTGATTCATATTTCTAGAATAAAACGCATGAAATACTTACAGATTAATTCTAAAATTAAGTTATTAGTCATATTATTATATTAGCATAAAAGAACTGAATTTTACAGTATTACAGGAAAATACTAAACCGTTTCTGCGTTAACTAATTGTAATGTGTAATCTAGTCTAGGAACAAAAGCTCTCACAGAACATGATTGTCAAATGTCAAGGTAAGATTTCGTTTTCCCATAATGGTTTAATGGTAATAAAGAGCCCAACACTGTTTAATAATGTTTGCTATCAAAGAAGCAGTTATCGCATAATTGATGACATGAGACGGCAATTAATTTAGAATGTCTCGTAATAAGCAACATGTGTTCGTGTATCCAGCGCCGGCGTGTTAGGTATAGTTCGCGGCGTTTCCCACGATTGTCCCATTATCTCCTCGTTCCTGTGATATTGATACGCTCTCAAGACGCGTACGGAAAGGGAGGGGCGCTTATTAAATACTTTGTTCTTATAACGTAAGACCTCCTTTGAAGAGCCGAGGTTTTAGCCGCCTACTCTATTTCCCTATCATAAAGTAGTATAATATTCAAAGCGTGATTATGATTGATGTAGTAAATCTTACGCAAACTCTGAACATATGTATGTATTTATCTATTTTTAAAAATAATTATGACCTACGTAGAGACTCTCAATCAAATAACTATTACTCTAATTAGATATTAATATATAAGTAAATTTTGATTACAATCGTGATTAGAATCCGCATCTGCATCTGGCTAAGCAGGCGATAAATCTTTGTAATTAATTTACTGCAATAATAATTGATACTTACGATTACATGTTGATGATAATAATGAAGATGAAGTGAAGATCCAACACAAATCAAGCAGCTTACAAATAATAGAAAAATTCCTTTTTTTTTTAAATAGATAGACGGACACGAACATAGATGTCAACATTGTAACACCTCTACCGTTTTTCGTCGTTAGGGTTTAAACAACAAGAAACCTCGTACCCAATGCAACAAAAATACAGCTAATTAGCTAAGATTGCTTCAAAGCTACATAAAAATACTTCAAATACAATCACCTGTAGTATACCTTTCATAGAAGTAACGAGATTATCCGTAAATTAAAAACGGCGAATAAATACCGTAAAGTAAACGGGGTCTACTACATCAAAGGCGGAGGCCGCTCCGCGAGGCTGGGCGGGCGGGCGGCGCTGTTTGTACAATGTTTAGCTTTGAATTTATGAAGCTATTTTTAAAACTCTTTTGCCTGTGATTCGGTCTGTAAATGTTTCAAATTGATCATCGAATCATACTGTAAAGCTTGTTCAATATTTTATTGCTAAACCTGTAAATATCCTTTTGTAATGTAACGCTTTGGATAATGCGAGTACATTTTTACATCTAATACACGTCCAACCATAACGGTATTATGTTTCTGCTATTACCAACACAAACGTCTTCCTACTTCCAAAAGCGGCACAGTATTATCTACAATTCCTGGAACCGTGGGAAAGTAGAGAGCTATTGTTCGTAGTGCGGGAATGTAGTCGTAGGTAAGTTAACGCCATTGTGTTGGCACAATCGCGAGTATGGCGGAACTGCGACCCAGAGAGGAATGAACTTGTGGCAAATATGTAACTAATCTACCTGCCTTTAGTGAGGACGTTTATATTGTTCGTCTAATGTTTAGTTCAGATTATGCACAGACCATTAGCAACCATAATCAAAACCCGTCGCTAAAACGATATGCTTTATTATTGCACACACTTGCATAGACGATCAACGCCCTTAATTGTAAAAGAATATAGAAAGATCCAGCTAAACAATTTATGTTAAAACCTACTCGGAAAAAGATCCTATAAAATATAATTTTCTGTAATTACCCAAAACAATTCTGGTTTATTAAGGAAAATTGGAGAATTATTAATCTAATCCCGGTTAAAATTAAAGAGCTCATGTTACAGAAAATTATTCCTGTATTTTTATAGGAAATCAAGACGTAATCTGATGTTGGAAAACCATCTGCTAAATAACAGATGCTAACTAAACCAACTGGTGTCAAGAAACACATGGTTCAGTACATCGGCGTGATAACAATGCTCGGCCACGTTACACTACACACGTGTGGGCCACGTCTGGCTAATTCGCGAGCTATACTGGTGACTCGTTTATTTCCATTTGTTTCATTCTTATAGTATTTGCTTGTATCAAGTTGCATGCAGATGCTGCTAACGGAGATTCCAGGGCCGTATTACACAGCGACGAGTCATTGATCGGTGCTCAAGTTGAGATTTGATATACGATACTATTGTCTTGATATACGTTTGGCCACCAACTCGCATGGTACAAAGCTATAATTTTGAAGAAAATTAGAAGGTATTTCTTTACTCTGGCCTTAAAAACACTATTTTTTAGGGTTCCGGACCCAAAGGTTAAAGCAACCCCAATTACTAAAGCTCCGCTGTTCCACCTGTCTGTCTGTCACTCTGTCACCAGGCTATATCTTATGAACCGTGATAGTTAAACAATTGAAATCTTGGCAGATGATGTATTTCTGTTGTCGCTATAAGAATAAATACTAAAAACCAAAATAAAGAAAATATTTAAGGGGGCCCATACAACAAATATGATGTTTTTGATTAGATAATTTTTTTTATGCTTAAATGGGCTTACCTTGGTACGGAAGTCTTCGTGCGCGAGCCTGACCGCACTTAGCCGGTTATTTTTTTATGGTAACGATTAATGTGACGACTACCGTACCTAAGTTTATAACAAACAAACAAAGGTAAAACCAAAACCTGCGGGAAAACTATACATGCATTACACATTGCTCCATCCACGCTGCAATAAAATGTAACTGGCGATCTATTCAACACATGGGTTGCTTTGTTTTACGGTAGCGTGATATCCATTCTAGCGATGAAAGTAATTACAAGTGTGAAGGGGAACGTGACACTGGCACCTTGTGGACGTGACGAGAGTTCATGTTGCAGTTAAAAGTGCTCGCGCTGATCTAAGCTAGACAAAACATAACTCATTTGAAAACTTTTTTGCTTTCAAAGTCTAATTGGCTGATTTAAATTTCAGTGAAAAAATGATTGCTTGAATAAGATCAAATATTTAAAGTAATGTAATGTGTCAAAATCATTTAGAATATTTTAATGTTAAGAAAACTACTTCTGAAATAAGTTGTTTCGTAAGAGACATGCTTTTCAAATGTTCTGTAACATTTTCAATTCATCAAATACCAAATTGTATTATGAAATGATAAATTCCGTGATCGAATTGATAAGTCCTTTTGGTGAGAGCGCGCGTCTCCGTGGAACTCGATTCGGGAACCTTTTACGCTGATACAATTTTGCTATCTCAGGAACGCCTAATTTGAGATTCATTTCGATATTGTTTATATATTTTAGAAACCTGATTTGTTTTTCTATCTACATAATAAAACGTTTATGATGTAGATGGGAAAACAAAACAGCTTCTACTCTGCTTTGCGTTTTTGGGTGTAGTTACTTTATTCATCATCAGCCCGTAGATCTCCACTGCTTAACATAGGCCTCCCCCAGAGAGCGCCACTTTGAGCGGCTGCTCGCCTCCTGCATCCACCGGCTGCAGGTTTTCACCAGGTCGTCGGTCCACCTAGTGAGGGTCTGCTTACGCTGCGCCTTCTGGTTCGTGGTCGCCACTCGAGAACCTTTCTTCCCCATCGGTTGTTAGTTCTGCGAGCGATGTGGCCTGCCCATTGCCATTTCAACTTGCTAACTTTAAGGATTATATCGGTCAGTTTAGTCCTTCTGCGGATTTCCTCGTTCCTGTTCTTATCTCGCAGGGAAACACCGAGCATAGCTCTCTCCATAGCTCGTTGCATAGTAGTTACTTTATTACACTCGGATATTATGCTTCTCTTAGTAGTATTTTTATTGGTATCTTTACAGTAGGTTTATCTTTCCAATCTTCTGGATTTAAGATGAGATGTACACTAACTTTTTAATTTAGAAAACATTTCTTTTTCTAGATTTAATCCCTGGCTGGTACATTCTGAAATTGAAAAATCTATAATGCATGAACTGTAACCGAAAGCTTATTGAGTAAGCTTGCCGTTGCCGCGTGTTTCATGCATGTGTGCGTATCAGTGTGGGAGTGTGAGTGACGTGAGTACGTAGGTACATGTGTGTGAGTGCAGCGTGCAAGGGTCGCGAGTGTCAGGCCAAGGGTCACGACATGAGACACGAGTGTGGGAGTCCAATGCATCGAGACCCAGGGCACGGACGTAATTACACGCGGGATAACAGAGTAACAGACATAAATACTAACTAGAAAACTTGGTCTGCATAGTAATAATTCACGTCAGAACTTTCACTGAATCTTCACCGCTACTTTACAATTTTATGAAACCGTAGCACGTGAGTAAATAAATGAAACTCTGCCAGCTAATGAATGTATTCATTGCAGAAACGAGACAATGGCGAGACCGAGAGTATAATGTGTACCACAAACTACACTTAAAGTTGCCAGTGCACTCACAATAATTTAAATTTGTTATTTGGTTTCCAACAAACTAGTATACTAACACTCCCGGATTTAAAGCTAATTATTAATGTAGGATGATATAAAAGTTGAGAACAGTACCTAATCTCTTGTTGACAACAATGCGAATGAGCACAATCTAAGCGAGCAGAGGGCGCGGCATCCATACTAATCGAGATATTAGATCCCACCACAGAGAATGGAAGCTAAATGCTGGGATAACGAACACCCGAGCTGGGAACGGTCCTGTGGCTATCGGCGCTTTAGGAACCAGAACCACCACACGTAAAACTAGTTTCTAAATTACACTTTTATTTAAGTTACTCGAACTACGACTACGAACGTCTATGAGTCCGTTATGGTATTAAAACTGACAGCTGATAGCGTATTGCCACATTGATGTAGAACAAGGTTATTTTCATGGTTTGTTTTAACGTACCTAATAATTCTTGGGACAACTGCTTGTACACTTTCTTACCCACCTACTATTGCTGCATATTTTTTACAAGAAACAAATAATAAATAATAATTTATTAATATTTATTTATTTTGTTTCTTGTAAAAAATATGCAGGGATAATCTCATATTATATATACCAGAATACAACATAAGTCCGAGTACCTAATAATTAGCTTCCAAGAAACTGTCTCCGATAATTGTAAGCACTCATGAGTTCCCTGATCCCAAACACATAAGTACATAAGTATTATTGAGCACTCAAATCTTCCCATTATATTTGATTGCTGCTTAGTAATGTATTTTGATTGTAAAAACGTTTTGTGAAGCTATAACCGCGCTCCGTATTGTGCTACTGACAATGGCAAAGGTCAAGATGCGCGTTAGGAACATCTTAATGTGTTCCTCGCTCTGTGAACGGAAATCTCAAACTATAATAGCCGAAGGGAATGCTGCTAAATAAAAGATGTGCCCTCGGCGAGACATAAAACGGATGTACGAGGCATGCCGGTGCTCTATACACAATAGTATTGGTTGTGTGGTCTCGCTATGGTGTAAGCTGTGTATATTATAGGCTCTATCAGACCATGGAAGCCGATCTTATGTTATATAATAGCAATCGTTTTTAAATCTCTGTCTCTGTCACTCAGTCGCAAAATTTTGATATTTATGCCAAGGATGGGCCCGTTGGTGGCCATGCCTCCTAAACTGAGGGCTGTGGGTTCGATTCCTACCCAGGACAAACATTTGTGTGATGAACATAGATGTTTGTTCTGTGTCTGGGTGTTATATTGTATTTATGTACATGTATTTACAAACAAAAAGTACCTAAGTATTATATCAGTTATCCGTTTCCATAGTACAAGCTTTGCATAGGTTGGGGCTAGATGGCACTGTGTGAAATGTCCACGCATATTTATTTATTTATTAAAAGTCAAAGTCAATTTTTTTATTGCAAATGAGCTATATTTAGCACTTTTATAAGTCAAAATAGATTAGGTAAAATATCTCCCAAACTCGAGTCGAAATACAGGATTTAATCACCTTTCCTTAATTGTGATTTATGTTGTAGATATTGAGGTAACTCTATGGTGTTATGTTATATATTAGCTATTGCATCCGACTTCATTCATGTAGTTAGTATGTTTCAATATACTCTTGTACATAAATGTAAAATTTTTTACTAATATTTTAGCAGCATTCTACCTAGATTTAGCTCAAAATAGGTAAGTGTGGATAATCTACCAAAGTACTTCGTTCTTAATGTTTGGAATTACACTAGATATTTTGCTACACTTTGTAAAAGTAAAGAAGTTAATGAGCTAACTATTTGTTTTTATAAAATATACGTAAAACTTGATAAAACACCCTGGTTATTTGCAGGTCAGCGGCCCGCTGTGGGTAAAGTTGTTGCGGGCCCTGCGCACAGTTGACCGCACAAGCACATTTTCATATCATTTTCCTACTGATGGTATTATAATTACTGTAATAGGAACAGAAGCATTATTTTAATTATGACATTTAAGTATTACTTAAATTTAATAATTAAAATAATGCCTCTGTATTTTAATTATTGGGGAGCCGATGGATGCAGGAGGCGAGCAGCCACTTGAGGTGGCGCTCTTTGAGGGAGGCCTATGTTCAGGAGTAAATGTCCTCAGATGATGATGATTATAATTATTTAATTATATTTCAGTTTATAACGCTTTAACAATAAATACGCGTATGAAATGCATAAATAATTCTTGATGTTTTATTAATAAATGTAATAAATACTAAGTGTTATTATAGATACTTAAGTATCCGTGCCAAGTGACAATAAATCCTGGAGGTTCAGCAGAGGGTGCATAAAGAGGGTAAAAAGCCCCCAAAAAGTCATACCGCTCTCGTGACCAATTCATAGACAACCGTGAGTCAAACAATAATAACCATCAGCGGAACGATCGTGATGAGTAATGAGTGACGACCCGCGGAAGCGGTGAGCATCCTATCTGGTTCGGAGATCACGGCATAAATAAATAGCTATAAACACGCAACCACTTTTTGTATAATTTTAACATTAAAACTCTGTTTGTTTTTGTAAGACATCATTCTTTTGTCAATGTTAATAACCGGCTAAGTCTGAGTCGCACTCGCGCATGAAGGGTTCTGTACCATTAACTATAAAAACGAGCAAAAATAACGTCATCATCTGTGAAAACTTCTACTATCTAACTATCACGGTTCATGAGTGAAAACAGCCTGGTGACAGACGGACAGACAGAAAAATAGAGAGACAGGGATACGGGGCCTTAGTAATAGGGTCCGCTTTACTCTTCGGGTACGGGACCCTAAAATCCCCAACATGAGCTCAATAAAAAATTAATTTACATTAAACAGTGATTCGGGTATAATCCTCAAATTGCCCTACTAATCCAATGAAAACTAAACCCATAAAACACCAATTATTTGGTAAAGATTAACCGGACGCCGGCGACCATGATGTAATATAATTGAGGAAAATGGAAGCCATAATATATCGAGTCGGTTTATAAAGATTCGTTACCATTATTTAGTATTAAGTGGTGTCGGATAGAAAATCGATAGCGAAATGGACAACCAATTATAGCCAAAGAATATATGAAAAAACCAGAAGTTTCAACGGGTACTTGGAGTAAACCAACCCATAAAAGAGTCCAGTTTGAAAAGCCATAAACGTAGACTATAGATCAGATTATGTGTTATTTATTTTTTTATTCATATTGCTTAAGCTTATCAGATACAGAATGACAATATACAGAGCAAGTATGAGCCCTTTTTTCCTGTGCACAAATACTTGTCCTGTCGCAGGAATCGAACCCACTGCCTCCGGGGTATGAGCTGACTTGCTCAACCAGCACGCCACCAAGGCTGCCTGACGAACGAAATGACGAGAATCCAGAACTGCGACTGCGACGACGGTACACTCTTCGGTAGCCCAGCACTGGTCACCCACCACTGGGCTATTTGTTATTCCGTAGGCGTAGTGTATAGCACGCGCCTTAGAGCATTTATAAACGGAGGTGGCAAGGCAAGGCGTATCCCTCTGCCGGTCATATGGCACAATTTGGTCATCTACAATATCATAGTGTGTGTGTAAGCGCTGCGTAACTACGCTAGCTAATATAACGGTGTGCGTGTTTTAATATGGTGTGCGGCGTGCGTGTGCTATGCGTATTTACTTCATCCCTCGTAGAAATTGGCAGAAAATGGTGCTTGCGGATTATAACGTTAACATCTCCATTGGTTAGATGCTCTAAGGCACACGCACCCGCGGAACATTCCCAGTCACTTCGCGATCGGCCCGTTAAGAACAAAATCTTTTTAAGAACGACGTTGAAATGTTTTTAGGGTGCTTTAGCAATATCAGGTAAAATGCGACACGTTCCCGGAATACGTAACGGTTTCAACTAAAATAGACTCTAGTTCTGGCTGATAAAATTACCAGCCAAGTGCGAGTCGGACTCGCGCACAAAGGGTTCCGTATCATTATCTATAAAATCGAGCAAATAATCACGTTTTTTTTGTATAAGATCCCTCTTAAATGTTTATGTTATCCTGTTGTTTAGTATTTTTTATTATAGCGTTAACAGAAATACATCATCTGTTTCAACAGTCTATCACCAGCCTGGTGACAAACGGACACTCTGCTACAAATACGTATTTGCCATTATTTCTTTACATTGAATAATTTATATGAAGGACAAGAACAAGTTAATTAAATACTCGAACCTTCCTTAATCCTTTCCGAATTCGTTAAACATTTAACGAGTCTACGTATCGCTGCGAACATCCGTAGAGCTGTAGCGCACACCTACGGCGTAGCATTAGCTACGATTAACGATTATGGTCTACTTAATGGGTCTTGTGATGCGACTTACATATTGATGTTAATTATAGTACCGTTTTACCACTTTGTCGCAGTGAAAATTCATACAAATTTCCGTTTAAATCTAATGCGATTACGAAAAATTTATTGCGGCAAAGTCCTAAAGTGCTACATTCAGAGTTGTATAGCAAATAAACTGGTGTTAGTAGGCTGACGAGTTGAATACTAAGTGGATCGGAGAGTAATTTAGGAAGCGCATTAATTATGGAGGCCCCCGGAGTGCGGATAATTTCGCACTGTCTTTTTGGTCTGCTGATATAACAAAGGTTCTGCTGCGTCATGTGTAGTCTGTACTGACCTTTACATTACATTCATAATTATATGAGAGGAGCGCCGCAGTTTACACGTTTTTCGCAGGTTAAAAGTATCGGGTTTCATACTCAATATCAAAAGCTGTTTTAGCGAAGCTTGTTTCTACAATGACATAATCATCGAAAGCCCACATTCTCGAATTGCCATACTGATTTAGTTAGATAGTGTAAATATAAAAAAGTATTAACCCACGATATCTCGTAGTTATAGATAATATAAAAAATAAGCATTCTGTGCACCAATCGCTTTCTAAATAAAACACTAAAAACATAGTTATTTGTACAAAATATACAAAATGACAAACAAAAAAATTAACAATCTATGTTCCAATTTTTATCCAATTGTAGTGCCTAACTATTGAACGTAACTTTTAATTACTGTCATTAGTTTGGGACTAGGTGGGGGCTGTGTGAAATGTCCACACTTATTAATTAATTTATTTATATGTTTATGCGGACTACAGTTACCGCTTTATGTACTGTCATTGTCATCAACAACGTGAAAACGTCTACTGATAAACATGGGCCTCCCCATAATGTAGAATAATTACGATAACGGACTTCATAAATTCGACAAGTCTATAAAATTACCATTAACGTAAAATGTATTATTCCAAAACCCAACAATCGTTTATAATCAACTGACTCCCCGAGCACCAGTGACCGCGATATTTTATGTAAAAACTCATCGGCAAGTTAATTCGGACCATCATGAATCGTACTCCATTGCCCATTAATTCACTCCATATTCATTCGAATCCTTCCCCTTCCCCCTCCCCTTCTCCCATTCCTCCCCTCTTTCCCCTGCGATCGCCAAATATCGATGATCGAGGTCCATCGATGATCGAGGGCTATCGACGCCTGAAAAAGTTAATTATGCCGTCGTTCTATGACGCTTGTAATTATTTCGGACGAGGGTTTTATGGTAAAAACGTTACAGCGGTTATGAATATTAACAACTAATTTAGCAGCTTTGAAGTATATTTTCGTTCATTCTGCCAATTATTAGTAGGTTATTGCAGGCACCATACGGTTTCAGCCGCGATTCAGTTTCATCAGGTATCTTAGGAGTTCAGTTTTCATCTTCGAACTTCACGTCCAGTGGTTTGAGTCGGTCAGTTGTTCAGTCAGTTTTTTATTAATATTTAAATTAAAAACGATAAGTTTGTAATCATGCCAAACATAATATGGCTCGAGCGTCAATTCCCTTCGGGAGGTTATGTTCAGCTCAAAATTAAAGTTGCAAAATAGATTCAGCACTCCAATTAATCCAAAGGAAACAAAGTCGTAGAATACCACTACATTTTTTTGAGCTGCTGTTAAAAGCTATGTTTAATGTGTGTATAATAATGCATACTGGTACGTCTAGTCCAATGGTAATAGAGTAGACAGTAGACCCCAAAAGTAACAAAATATAAAAAAAAATTAAAAAATTGTAGCTAAAAAAAATTGGCCTAAACACCAAAATATTTCCTGATTCTGTATTACTTTTCGCTTTCAATTTCTATAGTTCTAGGCGCTGAGTCTATAATAAAATTATTCTTTTAGTTTGAAGTAATCAAACTCTGGTTAACTCTTACTGTATAGTATTAGATGTCTGTGAGTTAACTTCACAATAAAATCAAACTAGCCACGTATCTCGCACTATCGCAGATATTTTGGAGAAGTAATATCACATGATACATGTATTATAACGCTGTGTTATTTAATTACAGATCCCCATATATTACTACAAAGTCCTCACCGCCGGGGAAATTATTTCCACTTATACTCGCACTCCCGTTCCCATTATACCTGTATAATGTACATACCACCCCCATTCAGCATCCGCGCCATCTCATCTGTCACATAATGATCTTCTTGCGTAAATCATAGCGACACTTCCCGTTATTATTCGGTGGGCTTGTGATAAATAGCGGGAAGAGAAATTTTTGAGACACCGAAGGGAAAATACTGTACTCCGTTACACGTGGAATTCTATTTACTGTTTACCATCAGGCAAGTCTGAAGTCACACCAAACCACCACATGCAAGCTACATCGCTCGTAGAACTGACAACCGATGGGGAAGAAAGGTTCTCGAGTGGCAGCCACGAACCGAAAGACGTAGCGCAGGCTGGTCCCCCACTAGGTGGACCGACGATCTGGAGAAAACCGCGGGGAGCCGAAAGATGCAAGAGGCGAGTAGCCGCTCAAGAATGGCGCTCTATAAGGCCTATGTTCAAACAGTGGCGGTCTTCAGGCTGTTCATGATGATGATGATGATGATGATCAGGCAAGTTGGTCGCCAAACGTATAAGTATAAACATCGCTACCGCTACCACTATAAAAAAATTGTAACCCAAAAAGCCGACTAGCGAATAGACACAAATATATATGCTTCGATTGTTGCCTATATAATAATGACAAAATATGCAGACGAAGCGTCGTGTTCAAGCTGATTCAAATGAATAAACATTTAGTTAATGATTTTCAATGTGGCTGAGATGAACGTGTAGAGTCATTTTGTATTTAGTTTGGTGATATTATACTGTAATCAAGCTCCTAAATGTAAATTAGGCGCAGAGTGATAGCAGCCCAGTGTCACAGCCAAATCAGACATTGAACAGTTATCTCAGAGATGGGCGTAACGCATATCATTTTACGTTCTGTAAAATCAAAGTTAGTCAAATAATTTATTGCAAATGCTGTTTAAGGAAGGATTCTATGTACCTATATGAAATACAACCATTTTAAAAATAACGACAAGAATAGCACCAAATTAGCACTTTTACATACAAAAACCAGAATAACATAAAATACATTTATTTGTTTTATGTTATTCTGGTTTGTTTGAAAAACATGCCTTTTAACATCACTGTTTTAAAGCGTCGACCTGTTTATGGGGAAGAAGTAACATCATCAACTTCTTTTTATGTATAATCTATCACACCCTCTATGCAGGCGAAGACATATGACCACTTTTTGTATTGGTATATATTCTAATGGACGCGCGGCATTTTGAGGAGGACCCTCGTCTCTGGCTGACAGAGACCACCTCCAAACCCAATTAAAACCATAATGAAATCGCGCGCGAATCATTCGGACGGTAATCCCCCGGCACTTGGCCCCGCTTTACGGGCCTTCATATTGGAACGCTCTTTAAAAACCTGACATAAATGGAGGTTAAGGCCGCCCTTTTATTATGATAGAACGTGTATAAAATAATATATTGCTTTTATCTTTATGTGCTTTCAACATTCAATACTATCAAACAGGCACCTATATGCACGTTACAAATTATAAGTAGGTAATACACAATGTTTTATAACATTATTACTTCAATCATACTTTGAAAAATTACATAAAAGTAAGAATACTGTAATGTTGTTGAGGCAGAGCAGTTTTGATGACGTCACGTTAAATCGTTCACTCAAATACAACAGTCATGTCATACTTTTACATCATGTTGACACTGACGTGCGACAGTGATAACGTTATATAAAAATGTAGACGTCTCGTTCTCACCTAGGAATAGTTTATAAGTTCATGGTACGAATTCGAACAATTATTATTGTAACCTTAAAGCATTACTGTCACGAACCATGATGATTTTGTATTAGTTTGTGGTGGGGCTGCTGTAATGGTCTGAGAGTCACTTTGATGACTTTTGAATCATATAAATTGGATTAATCCTTCTGATACAGAATAGGTATTAGTAAAAATGTTTTAATGTAAATCTGAATAGTAAATACCTACACTAGCTCTTTCCGAAAGAAAATTCCGTGTTCCAATTAATAGGTGAAGTGAACCCTTCCGTTTTTATAAGGGTGCCTTTTATCAATCAATGTTTGTCAATAAAATTATAAACAACAATGAGAAGTAAGAAGGAAAACAGGATAATCGAGGAAGCCGTCCCTTGTAAAAGAAACCTGGCGAATTGGGAACCACATTTGTTTGTTAATTAGTTGAAATCAGTAATGGCGTCCGCGCCCCGTATGTCCTATAACGGAAACGATGGACGAATATTACGTTATTCTCTGTGGCATGGTTGAACTTCAGTGGCTTTAATTAAACCAGGTATGAAATCAGACCGATACCGTAGACGAGACCTAACCGACACGGAATCAAGAGGTAGGTACCTACTAAATTAGGACGAAGACCGAGGCCGCTGCTGACGTCATCACAAGAGGAAGGCTTCTCTTTATTCACAAGATCTAAGAAGCTTACTTTCAGTTACGCAAAATATAACAAAAACAAATCAAACACAGAGGGAACAAAAATATATTTCGGTACATTGAATTGCGAATAAACGCCCACGCGCTTCTTTGTAATAGTGTATATAATAATATAGAGGAGTTTATTTTTCCTAAAACGTATTATATTTGATAGAAAAATGTTAAGGTAGTTCAATTTCTCGGAAGCATTCGATCATCGCCCTTCAAAACAGACAAACAACTTCTACGATCGATTTATAAACTACAAGTGATTGATTTATTGGTTCAAGATACAGAAAGTAAATATTTATCTAATTGTGGCCACTTTATTTGTAAAAGTCGGGCGTGGTTCTAAAACTAGCCACCTGTGGCGCGAGAGAGCTCACCGGGTATTCTCGGCGGCGGTTATGGCCCAATTGATGTTGTACTTGACCTTGTGGAAAGAAGTACGGAGCACTCGTGTGTGGGAATCTATCAAGTTGAATGTGTAGACGTCTGGTAGTTCACTGTAGTGCAGGTGGTGCAGTGCAGTGAGTTACACAGCTTACTAGAGCTTTGAGAAAATCTAATGAATTTTGATACCACACTAAATGACCTTGGGTGGTTTTAATATTGGGTATAATGGGCCTAACAACCAGTAGTTCGATTGTTATTTGGCACAGAGTATGAGAGTAACGAACTATCGATGTGTTCATGGCAGGTTGTTAGTCCGGTTTACTGAACTAGTGCAACTTTTCTGTGGCAATAGTCCGGTTACACAGCACCAAACTATCAATATTTTGTTCTAGACATAATTATATCGGAACGTAAATAAACAAGTTAAGTAATAAATACATTACGTTAAAAAATTTCGTATCAACAGGAAGAGGGAACGACTTAATTGAATAAAGGAAAGTCGAAAAATCAGTAGCAGGTACTGTGCCGCTTTCATTTTGATTTTGTTACGGCGTGTTTTTATTCACTTACTTCCTTCTAAAGTTTCATTTACTTCAAAATGTTTTATGAAAAAGGAAAACACGTGATGCCTTTATCAGGAGAGAATGGATGCCAACACAAACAACAATCCAACGCCGCCTGTGTTTGTCTCCGGAGCGGTGGACAACAGCTGTTCATTTGTTCATCCGCACTATAGCGGCACGATACTGCGCAATTGTGAGATGAGTCCTGGATTATCTTTACACAAGGCAATGTTGACCCCTGGCCCCGTCATACTGCACAGGTAGTCAGGTAGGCTCATAGACATATATATAAGGACAGGCCTAATGACAGATTAAACCGTCGCTTCAAAGAGGGTGTCAATTTCACAGATTGACATCCACTAGCGCCTAGTCTGTGTTGGAAGTGAGAAGATATCGGTCGTGTGTCTCAAAGAAAATATGCCAAGTTGTGTTGTGAAGGGTTGCACAAACTACACTCTAAAGTGCAATAAAAAGAAATACAAAGTTTCTTACCACAAGTAAGTCAATATTTTCAATATTACACTCCGTTTTGTACGAAAATAATCGAATTTATATTTGGGATAATCATTGTAAGCAAACATTGACGGACATAATGGCAGCGATAGGGCCGTTCTCATCGTAGTTCCTGAGTAATCTAAGAGATGGCGCTGACTTTTCCCCACACCATTTTGAGTAAATAAAATGTTCCTTCGGGCATATCCTGATATATAGATCTATGGGTAGGCTACCTATATCAGTGCATTGTGGCTGTTTATAATTAACAAGAGGCAGTTATTCCCGAGGACTATGTAGGCGCTACAAACGTATTTACTTTAGTTAGCATTTTATAATTATAATCTTATCTACGGCATAAGCAACCGTGCAGGTCACGTCACAGGCCACCTGTCAGGCCGTACTAGTTTGTCCTTTCTTAACCTTTGGAGAGACAGTAAAGTGACTGATATAGCTCTTAGGATTAGCAAATTGAAATGGTAATGGGCAGGCCACATCGCTCTTAGAACTGACGACTGATTGTTTTCGAGTGGCGATCACGAACCGGAAGACTCAGCGTAGGCCGGTCCCCCAGGTGGACTGACGATCTGATGAAAGCTGTGGGGAGCCAATGGAAGCAGGAGGCAAGCAGACGCTCAGAGTGGCGCTCCCTAGAGGACGCCTATGTTCAGCAGTGAACGTCTTCAGGCTATCAATGATGATGATGATGATGATGATCATCCTTTGGAACTTAGTAGCACTATTTTTCAAGTTACACAGTTATTATAGTAATATAATTCTTTTCAAGTTGATTATATTTCGTGAAGTGTAAATTAGTGGGCGGAACGTCTGGTGTTAGTCGTTAGAGCGCCGCCGCCCGACGGCACGTGGGCGCAGAATATATAATAGTGAGTAGAGCAACAGCCTGCCGCCGCGGTAACGATGATGGGTACTAGAGTAGAGACCGCGGCAGTAATTACCGGGTAATTACTGGCGACGGTGATTGCTTGCCGGCGTTCACTATTAGTCAAAGTTTGCCGGTGATCGATGTAGAAAATCAAGCCTTCGAGAATTCATTTCGTTTTGATTGTCTGAGTTTTTGTTGTCGTCGCAGTAACAAAACTTTTAATTAACAAGAAACCTTAAAGTTTGTTTTTTGAAAGCTCCGGAATAAAAAAAACTCTAATATCTCTAATTAAGTTCGCCTATGTACCTACATTTTTGTTGATTGTGCAATAAAGCATTTTCTATCTATCTATCTATCTATCTATCTATCTATCTATCTATCTATCTATCTATCTAATATCTAAGAATACTACTGGTCATGTGGTACGTGGTCTCTAACTGTTGGCCTCATTACTAAGCTCAAAGTCGCGCAACGAGCTATGGAGAGAGCAATGCTCGGTGTTTCCCTGCGAAATAGGATCCGAAATGAGGAGATCCGCAGGAGAACTAAAGTGACCGATGTAGCTCTTAGGATTAGCAAGTTGAAATTACAATGGGCAGGCCACATCGCTCGTAGAACGTCGATGGGGAAGAAAGGTTCTCGAGTGGCAGCCACGAACTGAAAGACGCAGCGTAGGCCGGCCGCCCACTAGGTGGACCGACGACCTGGTGAAAGCCGCGGGGAGCCGATGGATGCAGGAGGCGAGCGGCCGTTCTAAGTGGCGCTCCCTAGGCTGTTAATGATGTATGATGATGACTACTGGTCAAGGCATCTTTTCAGCAAAAAATATTAAAATCAGTTTATCCATTTATGAGCTGCGATGCCATAGGCAGACTTAAATTTGACACATCAAGTTAAATAACACCTCTTCTGTGACCATTTGAATGGGGAATTTTAGGCTGTTTTATGAAATTCGCCAAAACAACACAGTCTTTCTAGTTGTACCTATTTAGATACATGTTTGCAAATAAATTAGTTACGTTACCAAAGGTTACGTTACCGAAATAACACCCGTAATTTCATTATATCTCGAATTTATAAGAAAACGGAAAAACAGGTAAAATAAAATAAACCACCACGTAATTGATAGAATCATAAAAGCGAGGGCTTTATATTCGCACTATATTCCCAAATAATGCTTGTTTCATGTACGTTATCCTTCTTAACGTTTTACTGTGCCGTGGCAACAGTCAAAGAATGCGTGTAAACATTCTCGTGTCGACAGTAAACATGGAAGCAGCGAGCGCCCGCTCACGGCGCCGTGACCGCTCACCCGTCTCCTCTCGCGTCAGTGCACCATCGGTACAGCGGGACCACTACTACGGTTTTAGGAAATTTTAAGAATCACGTAGAAACGTTAAAACGTAGCGGGGAAAAAATAACCAGTCAAGTGCGAGTCGGACTCGCGCGTTAAGGGTACCGTAAAATTATCTATAAAAACGAGCAAAATAATCACATTTGTTGTTTGTATGGGAGCCCCTTAAATATTTATTACATTCGGTTTTTGAGTATTTATGACAAATAAGCGACAAGAGAACTACATTATCTGTGAAAATTTCAACTGTCTATTACGTACCGTTTATAAGATGACAGACGGACA
This sequence comes from Ennomos erosarius, assembly GCA_963580505.1. NCBI lineage: Eukaryota > Metazoa > Arthropoda > Insecta > Lepidoptera > Geometridae > Ennomos > Ennomos erosarius. The sequence goes on from OY756989.1 coordinate 176,345, forward strand.
GATCGACAGATAAGCGGACAACGGAGCCTTAGTAATAGGATTCGTTTACTCTTTGGACGGACCCCTTAAAAAAATCCCGTGTTACTACTGAGCCTGTCGGCAGTAGTAGTACCATCAACATAGAATCATATGGACGGCGGACATTCACAAAACGCCTGTCCATTTTCTGTTGGTGTGAGTATTTAAATATGCATTAGTATGCGTGAGTAGGAAAGTGACCCCTATTACACAATATATCGATATATAATAAACCTAACCAAACAGTGCTGCAGAATTTCGATACTTTTTAGTTTTAATACAATAAAGAAAATTAGATATTCGTAGAACCAGAAGACGCAGCTTAGGCCGGCCCCCACTTGGTGGACCGACGATCTCGTGAAAACTACGGGGAGCTGATTGATGCAGGAGGCGAGTGGCCGCTCAAGGTGGCACTCTATGGGGAAGGCCTATGTTCAGCAGTTGACGTCTTCGGGCTGTTAATGATGATAATGATGATGATGAACCTAGTAAAAGTATATTGAAACATTATATGAAATAACGTTTGTAAGTAACATTTTTATATGTGTGTTGCCAGTGATGACTTATGGAACTGAGACGTGGTCTATAACTGTTGGCCTCATTACTAAGCTCAAAGTCGCGCAACGGGCTATGGAGAGAGCAATGCTCGGTGTTTCCCTGCGAGATAAGATCCGAAATGAGGAGATCCGCAGAAGAACTAAAGTGACCGATGTGGCTCTTAGGATTAACAAGTTGAAATGGCAATGGGCAGGCCACATCGCTGACAACCGATGGGAAGAAAGGTTTTCGAGTGGCGACCACGAACTGAAAGACGCAGCGTAGGCCGGCCCCCCACTAGGTGGACCGACAACCTGGTGAAAGCCGCGGGGAGCCGATGGATGCAGGAGGCGAGCAGCCGCTCTAAGTGGCGCTCCCTGGGGGAGGCCTATGATCAGCAGTGGACGTCTTCAGGCTGTTCAAATAACATTGTTCCATAATAGTTTGTTTTTATTTTACATTCGCGTTTTCTTATTCTATTCATTAAAATGATGGTTAAATTTGTAAAAAGGGTTCCGTACCATTATCTATAAAAACGAGTAAAAAATCACGTTTGTTGTATTGAAGCCCCTATATTTATTTTAGGGAAAAATATAGGGGAAAAGGATGAATGGATGGGACGGGTGCGCCTGTCTCCCTTCGCCGTCCCATCTATTCATCCTTTTCCCCTATATTTTTCACTTTAGCTTCTCTCTTACCCATAAACAGGGTAAGGCATAAAACTAATAAACCCGTGCGAAACCGGGGCGGGTCAGCTAGTTTATTATTAATTTCATAACTCATATTGAAGCCAGACGACACTGGCCTACCTATTGTATTTTATAAAAGTAGGTTAGGTGCCTATTTTTAAATTGCCAGATTTACACCTACTTTTTCATTCTGTTTGCACTTTGATCTAAATCCATTCAGCCACTTTTAAGGAAAGAGATTTTCTACTTTTTAATCTCCCCAAAACCAAAGTAAATTTGTGCAAATGTATGAAGATTTACGAATATCGACAAAATGTAATGGACAGTGTAGGTACATCACTATTCGAGAGGCGTAAAATCGCCCATCCCAAAAATATCAATTAAAGCATTAAATCTTTCAGTAATTGCAATCGCATGGTAATTATACGGTGGAAAAAACGTATATTCTTAATATGAAATGCATATTTACTTCGAAACTTCGATGTTTAACATAAAAATAGCCAGTAATCTTTAACGTATAAAATGATGATTCTGGTTTTCCTTCGACTCCTCGGGTTACTCTTGATGCATAAAACACAGCACAACACGACACAATTTCACTATTGATACAATATTCAGCCCTAATAACAATATAATCACTAAATTTTCACGTTTTATGCTCTCACATTTAATTTCATGACACACCAAACTGTCAGAACATGACACGCGGTGTCGGTAAGGCGACGTTGCCATACCGACATTCGCTTTCTCGCATACTCTATGCGACCATTCGTGTATTAGACAGAGATATAAGACAGTATGTTTACACGAAGGATGCGGAGCGGCAACGCCGCATTGGCAGATTTTGGCTCTCTCCATAGACCTCCATGAGTAGTACCATAGGTAATAATTATTGCACGTGTTACTATTACCATGGGGTCGCATCAGGTACAAACGAAAAATAGCCCGAAAAGGAAAAAATATAGTAATCGTATCTAGAGAGTTACTAGTTAGTGTCCAGTGTATTCATTTGGCCCAACACTTCGCCAAGGACGCAGTAAATGTCGCTTGATAATCTTGCGTTATGCAGAAATAAAATAATTCGTAAAATAGCCCGCGTTTTTCCGTTGTATGGAATGAGGCATCTGTACTGTAAGTATTATATTATCTGGACTATTACTAACTAGTAAGTCAACCGATACCACGGGCAATAATCGGTCGTTCCGTTCTACGTTGTTTCCAAAGTGTCGGATGACGAACGTAGACATATAGTAGACATCCAGCAATCCTCTGGAGCGTCCGTGTCGAAAGTTTTCAACCCTTTACATTGGTGCTCATAACTCTTTCCATTCTGATTCATTGTTTAGTTTATTATTCTGGGGTATCTGGGTAGATAGATTGTCACGTTACTGCTCCGCCCAGGGTCCTAGGATGCCTGACTAGGTCCTAATCCTACCTAATCAGACCCTGGAGGGAGACGGCGACATGAGGTAGGTATATAGGAGAGTAGAGTAGGAGTGAAAGAAAGAGCACGTTAGAGTAAACAGTAAGATATAACAAATATAAAGAGATACGGAAGAATAGTTTAAAGTCTCTAATGGCTAGCACGGCACAGGTATGGTATGTTAGTTGAACACCAGGGAGGGAGGAAGTAGGTAGTCAAGGGATAGGTTACGTAACCGGTGGAGTGAAGACAAGCGGAAAGGCCGGTTTCTCGTCCAGGTCTTGAGCTGGTATGATGGGCTCTACGACCTCTACGTCAGAGGGAGCGGCTGGATCCAGGTAGCACAGCTTCAGTCTCTCAATATGAGGTAGGTGCGAAGGTGGTGCTTAATCCACTTTATGACGGAGCAGGATATGCCTCCGAGTGAAGATCAAAGTCCTCACACTGCCACAGAACACCTTCTCCAGCTTTTTCTGAAGATCTCCGCCTCGTCCAAGCTTTGATTTTTTTGTCTCTGCTGTCAACCCAAAGTCTTTTCTTTTTTCTTTTTTATCTAGGTACGTAGCTGTAAAGAAGGTAACAAATACAGATAGTATAAAGAAGGATGGTTGATGATGATGATTATTTGGAATGGCGGTGGAAGTGAGCATGCTACATTACCCCAATGTAGAGCTGGAGAAGGTGTTCTGTGGCAGTGTGAGGACTTTGATCTTCACTCGGAGGCATATCCTGCTCCGTCATAAAGTGGATCAAGCACCACCCTCGCACCTACCTCATATTGAGAGACTGAAGCTGTGCTACCTGGATCCAGCCGCTCCCTCTGACGTAGAGGTCGTAGAGCCCATCATACCAGCTCAAGACCTGGACGAGAAACCGGCCTTTCCGCTTGTCTTCACTCCACCGGTTACGTAACCTATCCCTTGACTACCTACTTCCTCCCTCCCTGGTGTTCAACTAACATACCATACCTGTGCCGTGCTAGCCATTAGAAACTTTAAACTATTCTTCCGTATCTTTATATTTGTTATATCTTACTGTTTACTCTAACGTGCTCTTTCTTTCACTCCTACTCTACTCTCCTATATACCTACCTCATGTCGCCGTCTCCCTCCAGGGTCTGATTAGGTAGGATTAGGACCTAGTCAGGCATCCTAGGACCCTGGGCGGAGCCGTAACGTGACAAGATGAAATAAAATAGACTGTGTTCCTATGCCTACAAATCTCTATTTAAAAAAAAAAAACACATGTTTTATGTGTTGCTTTTAACAACTTAATTAGTTCCCTCATTTACTAAACCAAAATTTAGCTCGTCACGTCATTCTGTATAAAAAACTCGTAGCAGGTATATTCCCACGGGGAAACAGGTAGATTGCAGAAGAACCATGGGGCGCTACTAGTGTTTTAATCACATAATATAACAGTGGTTTAATAGTCCAGAGAAACAATTTACTTTACTCGGGAGTCACGAACAAATGTTGTTTAATGTTTACAACTCGTCAGTTTTGTGTTTGCCAGAGAAAATGGTAATGAGCTCATAGTGTAGGTACCCAAGTGTAAACTTTCAGCTTCAACTAAAGTTTAAAGTGTCCCGACAACCTGCCCGGGCCGTGGCCCCCGCCGGCCGTCGCTACCAATCCGGGAACTTGGCCGCTGCATGCTTCCACCTTCACACTACAAACTACGTTATAAAGTTAGCGGGTTCAGCTCGTCCCTAATCGGTAGGGTTGCTAGGAAATAATAATTGATGAGTGCAAACATTACAATAGCTCACGCCATCATCATCATCATAATCATCCTCATCATCACCATCAACAGCCTGAAGACGTCCACTGCTGAACATAGGCCTCCCACAGAGAGCGCCACTTTGGGCGGCTGCTCACCTCCTGCATTTATTTATTTTTATTTATTTATTTATTTAATTCTTTATGCACAAAATGTGTACAAAGGTGGACTTAATGCTAACAGCATTTTCTACCAGTCAACCAAGGTGTGAAGAAAAGGAAGTAGATTAAGCGTGCACAAACGGACATGAGCAAAATTGCACATCATACTAAATATAAATAATATACTTAAAGTAAGTATTAACTATTAAGATACAAGACAGTATACATATACATATAATTTTATGAATTTAATAAAATACAAACTAAAATAACCGGTAATGTTTAATTAAATAACTAATATATAATAATAATATATAATATACTACATAATAATAAATAAATACATATTCCTATATTCAGCTATATCAAGTTTAGAGACTTAAGTAAATGTTCTTTGACCTGGCGTTTAAAACTGTCCTTTACATTACACCTCTGAATCTCATCTGGTAACGAATTCCACAGATGTACTGCTGTGACTTGAAAGGAGTTATCTAAGAAAGATGTTGTATGTCGTGGAGTTGCGAGAATAAGGGTGTTTGAAGAGCGGAGTTGTCTTTCATGTGTGTCTGATAGGTAGGTAAACTTGTTTTTCAGGTAAGTAGGAGCATTTGGGTCTTTCAACCCAGAAAAAAGGAGGCAGAGAATTCGTAGGTTACGTCGCTCACGGATTGGGAGCCATTTAAGCTCGGCTCGGAATTTGGAGACGTGATCATACTTTCTGAGACCATAAATGAAACGAATGCAGTTATTAAGTAAGCGATCGAGTTTGTTTAGCTGGTCTTCAGTTAGATCCAGGGAGCAGACATCGGCGTAATCGAGTATTGGAATAAGAAGCGAGTTCACTAATGAAATTTTTGTTTGCACGGGGAGAAAGTTTTTGAGTCGAATAATGGAGTGGAATAAAGCATAGAATTTACGAGAGATTTCTTTGATGTATGGAGTCCAATTCAGGTTGGAGTCAATTAAGATACCTAGATCTTTAACGGTTGAAGAAAAAGGGATATCAACGGAATTAAAAGTGATTTTACTTAGCAGACGTGGGCTACCGACTATGCCAAGCCATCATAGTCGGAAGCCCACTATGATGGCTTGGCATTTATTGGGGTTAACCTTTATACCATAGCTTGCCGACCAGGAAGATAGACGTGACAAGTCGTCGTTGACGGCTTGAATCGCGTGAGTAATGTCGTGAATAGAAGCAGCACTGTATATTTGAAGATCATCTGCGTACATATGGAAACTGCTCTGCAGATGAGGGGAGAGCAGGTTTATAAATAATGAGAATAGCAGAGGAGACAAAATCCCGCCCTGTGGCACACCAGCATCCAACTCATTCCACTCAGACAACTCTTGTTCGAACCGTATGGCTTGCCTACGGCATTTGAGGTAAGACGAAAACCATTCTATGGCTGCAGAAGAGAAATTAAGTTTCAGGAGAACAGCTAAAAGATGGTCATGGTCCACGACATTAAACGCATTACTGAAGTCGATCAGTGCCAGTACAGTCACCCGCGAGTTTTCCATGCCAGTTCTGATGTCCTCAGTAACTTTCAAGAGAGCTGTTGTGGTACTATGGCCAATTCTAAATCCAGATTGGAAGAGGTTCAGGAGATTATTGTTAGCTAAGAAATCCGTAACCTGTTTATGAACCACAGTTTCTATAACTTTGGATAAATATGGAAGAATAGAGATGGGTCGGAATTCATTTGGGAGAGAAGGATTTGGAACTTTAGGGAGGGGGAGTACATAAGCCTTACGCCATTCATCTGGGTACTGAGCAGATGTTAAAGAAAAGTTTATGATGTGAGTAAGAGCAGGCAAAATTTGTTTTTTAATGTAACTTATCATGACCCGACCAATGTTATCACTTCCAACACTTGCATTCATCGGCTCCCCGCGGTTTTCACCAAATCGTCACGTATCTTTATCGTGATACGTGACGATTGTGTCTATGCTGTAGTTGGAAAAGTTTATAAATATATTATGTTCTGTTTAATTTAGAATATTAAAATTTATCTCATATATATAACGATATTAACATGACGTTAATACAATATCATATGAACTAGCAACCCTAACCACTCCCTGTAGATATATAGCTCAATGCCCAATCAGCACCGGTAGCTGTAGGGACAAACACTCGCTTGTCGCGACTGGAAACATTGGAAACTTTCTTATTATTAAGGATAGTTTTATCCAGTATGTTTTTGGCGCTACTTACCTGTAAAATTCGTAAAAATAGTCTATTTGAATTTGACTAACGATTAATGGCAGCCAGTAAGTTTGATTTTAGGAACGAAGGTCTTGTGCAAAGCAAATGCTTGCGTCTAGTAGAGAACCAAACCCGTATTGCTCTGTATTTAACTTATTTACCCACTACAGCCCCAAGATAGAGTAAATAGATGAAACCGCTAAAAAGTTTTTTCTTTAATCATATTTTACCTTGAGTTTCCGTATTTCATTTAATTTCCTCCTTCAGCTTCCGGCGTCGCGTCGTCCTGGGTTTGTTATTTTCCTCAAATTAATTTTCTTTACTTTACAATCTTCCCGTGAAGATGCCATTTCAAAAAATCAATTATCACCTTGAGCACCCGGCCGCAAGCGGTCAGAGCGATGCTACGGGGGAAAGTAAATTCATGTTTGTGTGCTCCCAAGGGACTAAAGTTTTGATGTTGGTGCTTTCCGGGTTGATTTTTGATTTCCGATATTTACGCATTTCAGTATTCCCGCTGGACCTTTCAGTTTTCTTTATATTTAGATAGATGGATAGAAAATACACACACAAGAAAAAAACAAGTATACATTGAAGGAGTTAATACTAAGCTATAGGATGCGGATTTTTGAACAAAAAGTTATAGTAACCTTTTATTTCAGACACCTATCTAATAATGGACCGGTGCTGGTTTGAAAGGCATTAGATAGCACTCATCAGCGGAACTAAATAACACAAAGCGTATATAAGAATCTGTTGAACAAAACCACCACTAAAATAGCCGACTAATTCCTTACCACTAATGACTACCGCCACATTAGTTTCCGTTTAGTAGACCTACTCCCGTGAGTGGGTCCCGCAGCCTTCCGCCGGCCGCCGCCGCGTCCTACGTCCCGGGGGCTTAATTGGATCCTTATCGACTCCTCGGGGGCTGCAGGGATGGCTTAAGGGTATAGTTTTTGTTGTCCATGCTACTAAGTTATAAAACTAAGCTTTAGATGATATTATTTGCAACCAGGCGTATTTTTTAAAATTCTACAATAGCGATTGTGCTTGACAGCCGTTGCTTCACTTGAGATAAGAAAAATAGCTGTAGAAGGCGCCTCTCTATGCAGTTAACAGGCACTCAGATATAAATCCACCGTAACATGTGTTCTGTTGTTATAAGTTGTCAACAGATTCTTAGCTTGACGGGAGATAACCAAACAAACTCAAAAATACTTGGCAACCAACTGTGGTAACTGTTTTCAATCACTGAAACCTTACTCAGTCATAGGGCTCTTGAATTCTGAAATCGTTAGACAAAATGGTGTTTCTTAATAAAAAAAAACGTAAGTAAATAATATTAACAAGAGCACGGACTCTAAATGCTCTAAGGCACAGACCCAGGTGTCTGTGGTAATGCAGAGGAAAAAACATTAGACAATTATAATTTAGCCACTGTTTTGAAGTTTGATGCTACGACCTCGACTTTTCAAGTAAATGTCACAACCAACTGGGCTACATCTAAAATAAACCATTTAATAACTTTGATTTTATACCTCGCCCCATAACTCCTGTCCTCAATACCCCCCTAATGAACTCGCGCCACCGTGACACAGTGGTAGAGCGAGCCCTCTGTCCGCGATCAGGAATCAATTATCTCCCGCCAGCGGCTAGTTGCCGACTGTTGTTTGGACTGTAGACCTGAGTTTGTGTTCAAATTGGGCTAGGGTCAGTTACTGCCGGCTGGCCCGCGGGTACTCAGTGGAAATGGTAGGCTAATCTGCAAGAATTAGAGAAATATGGTTCAAATATTGGTATAACTTGATGTAGATTGTAGGCAGGTACCTACTACAACGTCGTTATAATTAAGTGAATACTACACAATAGTAGTAGTAGACGACAATTCTTCAGAGTAACGACATGCTGATATTAAAAGAGTGAGAACCCACATTTCTAATAATTGCAATCATTAAACTAAAGCACTTTTGAAAAGCATTCTCAAATAATTTTACCCAGTGGCGCTTGCTTATTGCTCTATGAGTATAATATTATCAAGTGATCAAGGAATAAGCTAATAATTAAACACTTGTCCATTTACACTACCATTTTTCATTTAATTAAATCTTTGTGCAGGGGGTCATCACAAGGCCTTATAGCATTATTACTTCAATATTATTTCAATCATACAAATGACATAAAAGTATGCATACTATAATGTTGCAGAGCCAGAGCAGTTTGATGACGTCACGTTAAATCGTTCACTCAAATACACCTGTCACATGTCATACCTTTACATCATATTGACACTGACGTGCGACAGTGATAACGCCATATAAAAATGTAGACGTCTCGTTCACACGCAGGAATACTTTATAAGTTCATGGTACGAATTCGAACAATATTATTGTAAACTTGAAATAATAATGCCATGAAACATGATGGTTTTGTATTAGTTTGTGGTAGCCCAGCAGGGTTGCGATATTCTTTTATGACGCTATTTATATCCAAGACTAGTGGACCTTGACCATCTTAGCCACGTTGAATATTCTACGCCTTACAGAATTCCTTTGAAAGCGGAGAACTCTTGATTGAGTTGTTTTTGTCATTAACATTGTAAACAAATAAACTCCTAAGTCAGCGTGCCACAGCTGAATGTTTCGATAAAATAATTAGCAGGTAGATTACCTACTATTGTAAGAAATGATTTAATGATTTTTTGTACGTTACACTTAATTATATAAAAAAGGGATTTTGACTTTTGCATGTGGAACAATAATACAGTATACTCACCTGGTTTATTATTTTATTTCAATTCTTAATTACACTTAAGTACCATGATAATTTTTAAGTAGGATTATGTAAATCCATATTAAAAATTAAGAAAAAAAAATTTGAATGAAAAAGTTTGCAGTTACACTTTACCCCTCCACTCTTCTACTACTATATATACTGTTTACTATTTTAATAAACTTGAACTTATTAACAGCTACACTAATATCGCTCTGTTACAAAACAAACCCTGGGTAATTAAAACGGTTGTCATCAGCTAAGTAACTAGCTGTTAATGAAAGCTCACAAAAACAAACATGTCATGTCTGACCGATGTTTCATTAATTAAAAGCAAAAACCCATCATGCGGATATGTGCTACAATTGCTACATACAAACTGTAGTACCGAGTAGGTACTTTGTGCTCTACATAAAAAAAGGTTGACTGGAAGGGATCGCTATCAGCGATAAGACTGCCCATTGTTACACTATTACGTAAGATTTATTTTATTTCTTAATATATTTAATTTGTGAAACAATAAAGAGTTCCCCATCTCTCTACAATAACACTAACCTAGTGTAGGAACAAATAACACTAGTAAACCGCTGTCTGGGGCAATATCTCATATACATTCACAGAGCACTCAAAAAACTGACGCAAAGATTTTTTTATGCCCTATAAGTTGGAACATTATTGGAAGGTGAGAAACAACATGAGAGTAAGTCAGATTTATTGTTTGAGATCAACGCAAAACTTTCCTGAAATGTTATATTCATATATCATGTTATTTACACAGCATTGAAACCTTAATCTTATTGGCCGGTTTGCGTTTGGTCACTTTTGAAAAAGATAAAAATGTCTACTCTTTTATTGTCCAAATACAACAAAATAAATTACTACAAATAAATTCCTTTCCTTTCGTTTCGTTTGTCTATCATTTAAAACATAATGGAGATTCCCTCTTCGTTTGGAGTAAACAAGGGACTATCCATGCGTATAAATTTAACTATAGTCTGGATGTAGCGTCAGAAGAACCAATGTGGCGGAATGTTGGTAGACTAGGCTTACTGGCAATACTTACGGTCGAGACAGATGGTCTGCATTTGAAGTGCACGTCAGCTGCAAGCGGACTGCGCCATCGGTTGGCAGTTTTTCTTACATCAGACTTATCTAGCATTCGACCACGCTCTCATTTGATGGAAAGTGACGGTGCGATCGAAGTTGAAGCATGCTAACTAAGTAAGTGCCTATTCACTCTTCTCTTGAACTCGCTTTGATACAGTTACGATACCTATGTCAACTGCATAAAAACTGCCTCAGTAAATTTCATGGCTGGTGCGCAATTCAAATGCAGTCAGTCTTCTTAGAGACAATTATCGCACATGATTTGCTATTCTCCTGTATGGAGCACCTTAGTAGTACGACACTAGGTAATTTAGTACCTAGGTTAAACTCCAGCATAAATTTTAGGTACGGTTTTAGGTCACAGTCTATGTGCCTGCAGCCAGGGTTTACGTCAAAGAGCTTAGATTGGATGTTGCATTATTGAAGACCTACTTAGATGTTAGCTTTAGGGCTCAGAGCGTCTGGAATTAGCTTACGAATTCCAAATACTTAGTAATATTACAAAAGGCGAGTCTATCATTTTTAACGATATTTTAAATTTAGGTTTTTAAGAGGCAAAGAAATTGCCAATCTAACACAGATAAACACGATTCAAATTCAGAATTTAAAGGCTTTAGTGTAATCGACACTAACGTAAATAAGCTAATAAATAAGTTAAATTACTGGGAAAATACTCTAATCTCACAGTCTAGTAAATTACTAGAGTTAATGAACTGTGCATAAAAATGTTTAACAAAAAAGAAACAATTTTCGTGGGTGAAGCTCAGCATAAATGGCAAATCTACCCTCGGTACCAGACGCTGAATTAGAATTTGATTACTTTCACAACTTTTGTAATAAAAAACAAATATTTATAAACTAGTATAGGTATGTACCTTCTGCAGCAACTTTTGTCGTTATAGTTGAGAAAGTTAAAAAAGAAACCAAACCCACTCTAGCGCACAACAACAACGACCCCAAAGTTTAAAAGTCGCGCAACACTTGACACCAAGTCCCGTCCACGCTGAATTATTCAACAACTCACGAAGGGTTGCAGAGACGGGGGCGGACTCATTACGATTTCAGGACGTAATTAACCCCACGATGATAATAAGAAGTGGATGTAGAGCACGCTGCCCGTGGGATGGGTCAAGTGGTCGGCTTAATTTAATACTGCTTCTTGCTGTGAAAATAAACATGATGTCAAATTTAGCTTTTACTCGCGGCTTCTGTCCGCTTGGAATGACATTATTACTACTACGAAACGAAGCGATCTTTTTGCATCAGGCTTTTCTTTTGGACTCGTGGACTTTTGGTGTGGATCCGAAAGCCTAATTACGCTCAAACAATTTCGAAACCGTGTACTAAAATAACATCTTCGTACCATTGCCGATTGTAGAAAGATGCATTTCATATCCAACAGCAGCTTCAAACTATCACAAATAAACAATCAATTCCAATACGATTCCACTCAAAAATATACGTTTCAAACGGATACCTATTCCGACACATGATATCTCTCCGCCAATAAAACGTGCCCCGGCAAAAGTGGCGCTACTTTTGCCGCTCTCTGGCACATAGAACTCGTATAGCTATACCCTGGCACATAGCCTTGGTATAGCTATACCCTGGCACATAACCTTGGTATAGCTATACCCTGGCACAGTGAACGTGGCAGCCTCTCCAACGCGAATATTGGAAATCTGCGGTATTAGATGCAAATGCTTCGTGAAAGCTGCTCTTTGCCGGACTTGTGGGTAAGGAACCATGCACATTGATGAAATTTGCGGTTTTTAAAATGAAAAATGGGCATACGTTTGATATCACCTCACCTAATGGGAAGTGATGATGTGTATATAATAGTATTTCCAGACAAACAGTTAACAAACTCTAAAGATGGGGAGAGTCAATAAGGGATTATGAACCATTTATGAAGCTTCCTGAATTAAATCTTTTCACTTACAAAGTAAAAGACAAATGGTTGTGGGTTGGTATATTCCTGGGGACCACACGCCATGGTTCGACAGATGCACTAGGAGCCTTAATTCATAACCACTATTGTAATTGCTGATCAAATGTATATTTAGTATGCTCAAGGATTAACTGAAGATTGATTTTCTCTCTTTTTATCGACTAAGGTGTATTGAGAGAACGAATACATCTACATTATAACTTAATTCCCTTTTGCTCAAATCCTGGAATGCGCAATACGTGAAGTATTTCTCACGAGCGAGGCCCTATCAGCAGCTCGAGCGTGGCATCCGGACCGCCGCTACACCGCACTCTGCGGTCTTGAACCGAACAATCTTACATAATATTTACATTATGTAAATAATGTAATTTAACTGGGAGTACGTGAAACAACATTCCGTAGCATAATCCTATTTACATCCAGACATGCTTCAGATAGTGCAAGTCTGTCTCCGCCTTTAAATTTTAAATATTCAGCACCGGCGTCGCATGTACGCTTTCATACCGTTTTCCTGTTATAAAATAAAACCTACCTTTCACCGTATATGCGACACAGCCCGCGTCTACAGTGCCTCCCTCTGCATTCTATTATTATATTTCCCTGAAGTAGTACATTCAGCAGTAATATGTGAACACGTAGCTGTGTTGTCCTTGGGCCTTACCACAAACTAATACAATACCATCATGGTTCATGACAGTAATGCTACAAGGTTACAATAATATTGTTTGAATTCGTACCATGAACTTATAGTGTTAAGAAGAACGAGACGTCTACATTTTTATATAGGGTTATCACTGTTGCACGTCGGTGTCATCATGATGTATTTGAGTGAACGATTTAACGTGACGTCATCAAAACTGCTCTGCGTCAACACCATTGCCGTATTCTTACTTTTATGTCATTTTTCAAAGAATGATTGAAGTATGCTATAAGAGGTTGTGGTAGGCCCCCTGTGTACATGTATCTAGTTTATAGCGTTGTAATGTAAGCTGCACGCTCGCCCCGGGAATGTCTGAGCTTTATTATGCGCTAATATAAATGCATGAGCTAATTCACTTAATAATTTCCAGGGTTTCTGAGATGGAAGCGAGACGGCGTTGTAGAGGACGTGACAAACGAGTATTTAAACAAAAACAATTTGCATGAGTGCAGAGATGAGGTATTTAGATCAACCTTTGTCTGTGTGACATGCTGAACCTTTCTCCTCATGGAGGCAAATGTTAGAATCTTTATAATACGCGTCTTTTTATAATACTGTGTTAAAAAAAACAATTGAGACGACGTCATGATGTGTCATTCGAATAAGCAAGGTGGTTAGTACTCTGCTGGGAATTATTAATGAACTACCACTTTTTTGTATGTAGAGCTCATCCATCCATTTGACGACAGCAGCTTTGTACCTTTATAGATTAAACAACTATTGAGGTTTGTAAAGAGCGCTACAATTAAAGTCATAAGCAAATTAAAAAAATACTTAGGTAATGTCAGAAACTTAAAATAATCTTCATTCGTTTATGCTCTTTTCCAGCTCTCCCATAGCATTCCTGCAGCCGTGCCACAAACTAATACAAAACTATCATGGTTCGTGACAGTAATGCTTCAAGGTAAACAATAATATTGTGCGATGTCGTAATTTCGTACTATGAACTTATAAAGTATTCCAGCGCGAGAACGAGACGTCTACCTTTTTATATAGCGTTATCACTGTCGCACGTCGGTGTCAACATGATGTAACCGTATGACTTGACAGTTGTATTTAAATAAAAATAAAACCCTATTTGAAAGAAAACTTGCGCGTTCAATTGGTGGAATCATTGGTTCTGTCAAGGTTAAATTACATGGACACGGTTTTCGGTCCTAGACTGCTGGCTAAAACTCAAAAGCTGGTACAACGAGTTCAGAATGCTTGTGCCAGATTTTGTTTTGACATTCCCTTGAGATCACACGTGACCCCATTCCTTAATAGAAATCGGTTGTTGAAAATGAGACACCGCCGTAAGCTACATTTGGCATGTCTCTTGTTCGGCATCATAAAGCATCAAACGCCGTCATATCTTAGCGATAAGCTGACATGGTTGGCGAGACGTAAGCACCAAGGGTCCCGCCAATGTTCGATGCAGCTTGCGACGGAGCGGCACTTCTCCGCCGCCTTTAGAGGTAGTTTCCGATATGCTGCATCGAAGTGTTGGAACAATATTCCCCCACCGATAAGGAGCCTGCATAGTTTGTACAGCTTTAGAATTAAAATAAAAGAATACATTTATGCACACCAAAAAAGGGAGGAACTACTCGTACATGACACCAGTGCTATATAATTAACGCACATTGTTGCAAACCCACATTTACATTCATATTTTATTATATTATATTGTTATTAATTTGCTTATCTAGTTTTTATTCTTGTTGGATGTTTGGAAATTCATTCCCTGTTAGATTAGTTCTGTTTAAGGTATAGGTATATTTGTGTATGTTTATTTTTTATAATATTGTGCGTACGCTGCCCTTTCGTTGTAAGCGTGCGTGATGTCACTTGCCGGTGCCAACGGAAGACCAGCGCTAGTTGCTTGCAGCTAGCATTTTGCTGAGTTGGAGCTGGGTTGTGGCAAACACTATAATAATATGTTGTTTGTATAAACTGTTGTAAGTATTAGTTAAGTGTAAGTGTTTGGCACAAATAAATATCTTTCTTTCTTTCTTTCTTTCTTATTTGAGTGAACGATTTAACGTGACGTCATAAAAACTGCTCTGCCTCAACAACATTACAATATTCTTACTTTTATGTAATTTTTCAAAGTATGATTGAAGTAATTATGGTATAAGACGTTGTGGTGACCCCCCTGGTCCGAACGCGCGTGACACGTGTGCTGTAGCCGGCCCGGTCGACAATAACGTTCCCTGTAAACTCGTTCCGGCTATTTCGAACCGGCTCTAAATCTCTGTAAAACTCAAATAAAACTACGAGTGTTTACTCAGGCCGTCAATAAACTAGCTTTTCTTGCTAACATTCTGCCATCTCGCAGCTAATTATAACATATGAATCACATAACACCTATACCTAGCTACGTATATATTTAAGAGAAAAATTTAGCTTAAAAAATTAATAGTCACGACTAACTCCAGAGTACCATGATAGCATTGCCAACATAAAGAGAGCTATCACAACCGGTAGATCTTAGTGGATTTATTTTCACGTATCCCTACCAGTAGGGATATCTTGGTAGGGATAGGTGTACCCGGCGAATGTATCTTATGCTGCTGTGACTCATACTTCAGATTTCATTATTTGATTACAACTCTAGATTAGGTGTTCCTCCTTCTTAAGTTACAGTAATCGGTTAATCTATTTTCATTGTAGTTTTATGTAACAAAACTTGATCCTAAAACGTTTGAATCGTAAAAAAAAGAACCGGCATCCTTTTCTACTTTTTTTAGTAGAGCGATGATATCGCAATTCAAATATAGAAATGATAATAAGAAGAAATAGAACGGAATGTGAGGCCAGGACAGGTGGAATTTCCTGTAAAACAACCTGCGATGTTTAAATTTTAATGTGTTTTCTCTAACTGTGTAATAAACAGCATCTCCGTCACCGCCGGCTAATAGCTGCGTGGTCCTCTCGGCGTGGGATACCGGCGGAAATAGCGGTGGGTTTCTGGAATCGCGAAATTCCGAGCTGTAAACACTCCGTTTATTTCCGGTCCGAGCCGGGAGATGTGCCCTTGACACTGATAGAAGGCTCGGTGCGGTCAGCTGGCTAAATGAGGTTTTTGCCTTAACTGGACATAGTTTATTTTTTATGCTATGTAGCAAACATAGGGCCTGATGGATAATACTTATCCATAGCTTATGGGTTATGTAGCACTAGCGGAAATTTTATTTGGAGTTTAATTAGCATACACGATCGTCGTTTTAAAGCATTTTAATTACGAAATTCGCATTAGGCTTACAGTACTGTATAGTTTCAGAATGACATAAATGCAGCTCTGTGTATGAACGAGTGACTATGAGTGTAGTGTGACTTTTTTTTGGAACAACATATGTAGGTATAGAGTTTTTAGAGTGCCTTCCAAGCATCGTATAGCTTTGTCATTCGATTTAAGGTCGTGTTTTGCTGTGAGCATTACATTGGGTTTATGTTTAGCATTGCAGTTATTATTCGTTTTGTCCCACAGGTATCAAATAGGTATTATTAGAACACGAATTTCCGATAACAGTCGTTTATCGAAACAGTATTTATTTAACGCACCTGATTCACCTTTGTTTATTGAAAGTTCCGCCATAATATTTACCATTACGTATTTTATCGACCAACAAAAACAGAACATTCCCGAACCCACCGATAAAATAAAAGCACCTAGGCTATGAAAATAAACTACAAGCCGGAATCGGGGAAGAATACCGGTTCTCCATTTTAACACCTGTTTAGTGGAAGTTCCTCGAATGACCAGCCACTGTTCCAGAATGATAATTGCTGATTCAGAGCTTCTGCCATAGGTACATACATGTACAAAATAGTTCTAATAGACACACAGTAGGTAGGTATATTGAATCCCTTGTAATACTTACTTCCGTATGCATTCTCTGTGCCTATACTGATAGATAAAAAATACATAGGTACGTTTTCTTATGCTCGTTGTGGCAGAATGGCTGAATTGTTTCAAATGAAATGGAAACCATCATATTTTTCCACCAGAAAATTAAATCAGTGGGGAAAATGTAAACGGGTAACGGCTGTGGAGCGCTTCCAGCAGCTAATAAAGCTTCTGTTTTCCAAATGCACAAACTACCCAAATGTATTATAATCTCTGCTCTGCTATTTAGATACATAATTGATGTAACCAATGGTCAAAATGCTAACAAATCCTAGCCAATCAACATTATTGCCGAAAACCTACCCTTACTCGATACTCAATTAAATTATATATCTACCTCTAGCTTTCTGCACAGGGCCTAGCTTTTATTGACCAAATATAATAGCACAAGAAAGTCTATTTGCGACGTTAATCGAATCATAAAATATTACACGATCGTAACGTAGGTACCGCGTATGACATTTAGCCCGCATCCCCGCGGCCATTAAGCTGCAAGTGCTTCATAAAACAAGGGTCCTGGGATTTGCTTCAGATGACTCGCGAGAATGAAAAACTTCGCTCATGATTAATGAAGGACAACCCTTCTCATAATAACGACGTGGCTCGGAGACGAGCCGAGATGAGGGATGAGAGAGGCGGAAGCTGCGTGACGGCGGCTGTCGATGTAGACGATAAACTGAAACATATTTGAAAGAAAGGGATAATTTGATTTATAGCTCGCTACTGTTCGTAAAGTACTTTGTACATGAAGAAAGTCAAGGTAAAGTCAAGTTCTATAGAAAAGGGTACTTACCTACCAACAGGATATCAACTTTGCTGAAACTCTAAGTAAGAAATATTTTGAAATGAAATGAAATGAAATGAAATGAAATGAAATGAAATGAAATGAAATGATCTTTATTCCCGATACACAATATCGCGAAAGGAACAATATAACACGGAACATAATAATAAGAAACTTATATAAATATACTATACTCTTAAGCGATATTGCGCGATGCCAGGAACAGGTTCCGGCTCAGCATACAACTGAGGCTGCAATTTTGTCCAAATAGAACTTCTTTCATAAAATTATCGCATCAACAACGTTGAGACGTCCACTGCTTTATGTATCCTTCGGAAAACGACACTTTGGACGTTATCAATAAGTGTGCCTTGCATACATATGTACATGGAGTAATAAAACTTTCACTTAAATATAATACTCTGACAACATTTTCACAGACTTTGTCAAGCCGGGATTTCAACTTTTTTTTAGAGATCATCATCATCATCATCATTAACAGCCTGAAGACGTCCACTGCTGAACATAGGCCTCCCCCCGGGAGCGCCACTTAGAGCGGCTGCTCGCCTCCTGCATCCATCAGCTCCCCGCGGCTTTCACCAGGTCGTCGGTCCACCTAGTGAGGAGCCGGCCTACGCTGCGTCTTCCAGTTCGTGGTCGCCACTCGAGAACCTTTCTTCCCCATCGGTTGTTAGTTCTGCGAGCGATGTGGCCTGCCCATTGCCATTTCAACTTGCTAATCCTAAGAGCTACATCGGTCACTTTAGTTCTCCTGCGGATCTCCTCATTACGGATCTTATCTCGCAAGGAAACACCGAGCATTGCTCTCTCCATAGCCCGTTGTGCGACTCTGAGCTTAGTAATGAGGCCAACAGTTAGAGACCACGTTTCAGTTCCATAAGTCATTACTGGCAACACACATTGATTGAAAACTTTTGTTTTCAGGCTTTGTGGTATTTTGGACTAAAAAATTTGGGAATAAATAGGGGGATAAATTGTAACTGAATGATAACTAAGTCCAAACAGTAATTATCGATAGAAATAAAAATGTAATCATCTAAAAGTATATTGCTAGGACTTTTTCCAAACTCAAATCAATCGAAGTGGCAATCTAACAGATTGGAGCAAATCAAGCGTTTAAAGCCAGCAGTGATGAATGGACACACTCTAATTTTTGTCTACTTTTATTATAATAAATAACGCAGCTGACTTGATAAGCTCCCTCATTGTAAAGTCGGTCATTAAAAAATGATACACAACTCGTAGCAGGTTTAAGGAATAATTAAAAAATGTATGCGTGACGTCACGGCTCAGGTAGAGCTGCCTGGATAATACATGAGGCTCTACGGAGAGCCGCGGGAGCAGACGGAAAATTTGTTATTTTCTGTGGCACTTTTGTAGAATGGATATGGTATAAAAAGAAATCTAACTAACTTTAAAAAAGAAGTGGTTTATAATTTTTGATGTATTGGTTATGCTTTTGTTTAGCATTAGGGGGTGCCCCGCAATTTCATCCGCATTCGCCTATATACGGGACGGGAAACCTCAATTTTCTGGGATGAAAAGAATTCTATATTGACCCCGATGATAATAAGCTACCTATGAAAAACGTCAACCATATCAGTTCAACTGTTTTGGTGTGAAAGCCTGATAAACAAACAAACTTTTGTATATTAAAAGAGATTAGGTCTCATGTTAAGGCTAATTTCATGATATTATTTTAATTCGGTAGAAAAATTACTAAGTACTTATTTCTCTTTTTGTTTTTTTACTTTTGGAATAGCTTTATTATTCTGAATTATCTTCCAACAGAATGAATAGGTAGGTATAATTCGTGGCTGAACTTACCATCAGGGTAACACCAAGCTTGACTTGCAACTTTAAAATGAGCTCTACATTTGTAAGAGCCACTTTAGGTAGAGCACAAGAGTAAGCCCGCTACGGGACGTAGAAGCTCTACGCCCGGGAGAGATCTACGTAACCCGGTTAAAGTCGTTACGGGAATGTAACGGCGTTCGCTATGCCTACGGTCGCTATTTGTTGTAGCTAAGACTTTAACTAAACAAGTTTCTGTAGAAGTTGGACTTAGAATGTATTTTTATTATATTGTCTTTGCATTGCCGCGTAGATTTTACCTATAATTAAACCAAAATTACTATATAAAACCAAAATTTTGTGACGAGACTGGTTCTTGGAGTAAAATAGGAGGCTACATTTTTATTTTAAACTCGTGAGAAGCAGCAGTGTAGTTATAATACTTGAATATAATATAACATAAATCGTATCTATACCCAGGCCCATAAGCCCATCCGAACATACTGATGATTCCACCCATAATCATCATCATCATCATCATCATCATCACCATCAACAGCCTGAAGACGTCCACTGCTAAACATAGGCCTCCCCCAAAGAGCGCCACTTTGAGCGGCTGCTTGCTCATAATACCATCCATATTCATCTAACAAATTACCTCAATTATTCGTAATCATAAAAATAAAAAGGAAATGTCCCAACTTAACTACAATATGCCGTGTCATTAATGAAATAGCGTGTTCAAACGCGACAACTTACCTCCCTACACACATTAGGCAATTAGTCTATTCAACACACATTCAGAACACTATAATAATTTGGAACTACAACAAAAAAAAAGGTTTTTGGTTTTCATAATAATAATTGTTTTAGCCCAGGGGAGTCACCACAAGGTCGTATAGCATTATTACTTCAATATTACTTCAATCATACATTGACAAATTGCATAAAAGTAAGAATACTTTATGTTGCAGAGCCAGAGCAGTTTTGATGACGTCACGACAGTGATAACGCCATATAAAAATGTAGACGTCTCGTTCACACGCAGGAATACTTTATAAGTTCATGGTACGAATTCGAACAATATTATTGTAACCTTGAAATAATAATGCCATGAAACATGATGGTTTGTATTAGTTTGTGGTAGCCCCGCTGTATTATCTAAAGGTTGCATCACACTAGCGTGGCTTGACACGCGGCTTGGATGATGTCTACAGGAGGACCATGGGCTGATCATTTGAATGTGAGAAAGTAATGTAAGATAGACATGAGTACATTGTAGGTAAGTATCGCACCATGATCATTGTTGGCAGACGCATGGTCCATCCGTTTGATTAACAGACCTACTCTAATAATAATATGTTAGAAGCAACCTTACCCTACGATTCATTTGATTGCTACTCTCAAATATTGCTACTATTGTCCTCAAAATTTAGGTAATTTTTCGTAAAACATGGCTAAGAGATGATTCTTAAAAGGTTACTAACTTTCCACTGCAGAAATAAGGTTTAGAATAGCTTACGCACACTGAATAGAAATAGAAACTTTCAAGCTTATTCCCCTCTTTGTGTAATATTGTGAAGGTTTTAAGACTGTAGAAGATGTACCTACAATGTTTAATCTTTGGGCGATGACAAAGAAAGGTACTCTAAATTTATGTGTTTTTACAAAATGTTTATAAACCTATTTTTTATGTATTTTTTTATGAGAATGAATGACGTGGCGAGCTTTTCGTTTACCTGATGTTAAGCGACACGGCCGCCCAGAACAGTTGCAGTGTCACTCGGAACTTTAAAATTATAAAGTTTCGCGTGACGCTGCACTGCGCACGTTATCCTGAAACATCACACAGGCTAGTGATCAGATTACTACACTGTGAGATAGGTCGTAATCACTACTGTTTGGCAGTATTACTGGCAAAGCGATGGTAGTAAGTTATTTTACTATGATAAGAGCCATTCAAATATTGTAATTACTGCAATATCACACTAATTAAATTGTCATTGATGAATGGTGGTTTAGAAGACGAACACGAATCGGTCGTTAGCGTAGAAACGTTAATTGCAATGTAAGCTTCCGCCATTATTACTAAATTAGCGGTCAGTTGCTAATTATGGATTTTAAGTTGTCTTTCTTCATTTCCTTATAAACCGTGATTTCATGGTGTATTGCTATACGTTTATTAGTTAGCGAGTCAATCAGGCCTAAGCTTATCGCCTTATCGCCGTCCGCATTCAAATTAGAATGCCTAAACCAAGAGGGGTAAAATAGGTATAATAATATGCTTTGTGTAATATGCTCGCAAAATATATCCATTTTAGTTTTCCAAAAATAAATTGTTCGGTCTTTATTTCAGTGAACGAGAAAACCTACAAAAATGATAGAGGACTATCTAAGACCTGACGCTGCTCCAGACTTGAACAAGAGTACCATAATATTTAACTAGAAAATGTAAGAAACTAGAAAATTGGAAAAGTTATTTGATAACCGTGTATAGACGATCTTGAACATAATAACGAGGCGGTAAAAACCAACTTTTCTCATTTTCGATAAAGAGTTTTCATAAAAAGAATGCAGGATCATTATGCCTAGATGTATATTGAGTTTGGAGCAAAATATTTCCTCGCTCCGGTATGCTTTCCAGCAGAATTAATTTATTGAATTTATGGAGTAAAGAATTAGAACAACGAATTACCACTTTATCGCTTTAAGTTAGATGTTAATTTTGTACTTGGCTTTTAGGGACCTTTTGGCGTGTATGGCGGAGGTCAAGGCATTTTATTTATACATTCCGTTCTGAAATACAAAACGGGAACCGTTAATTTTTTTTTAAATAATGTTGGGTTAAGTGGAGTGTACACAAAAGAAAGTTAAGTTAGGAGTCACTGTATTACTCTATATGTGTGGCAAAACCTCAAACGTAAGTTTGTCGGTTAATTATTCCAGTCTATAAATAATTATCGTGAACGACTCTACACAGCATTGTTGAAAATTACAGGAATCGTCTCGAAACGAAATGTTAAACCTATACGTTTCATCTTCTTTAGTACTAAACTTACTTTAACACTACTAATACATAACTATTAATACATAATTCTTCTCAGTCTCTCACGATGTGGTATTACAAGACTAACAAGGCTATCTCTTAAAATTTACATAAAAGTTGCACGACAACTCTCAAAGAACCAGCCAAGCAAAGTACTTAACTGACATTTAAGTGGTAGGGTTTCACAAGCAAATGAGATCCTAACTTCATTCAGGTTAAAATATGCAGTCGCGAGGTGCCAGCTTTAATGGAATAAAGTTTTAAGCATGGACTCTCTCTCTGATGCGTAATTAATAGGACGGGGGAATGCTGTGTTCATATTTTTACGTATGTCGTATGGGTAGATTTATTTATGATTTTTATTTTTATAGCAGTATCGCCTCAGCGTAAGTCCCGCTCGTGATTCAATTTTTTTCCTTTACAAATTAAGATGTAGAGATATGTCGGTTTCTACAGGTCACGCTATCCGTGCTGATACAAACGTAAGCTAAAAAAGAAACTAAAAACTAAGCTAAAAAGATAAATATTTAATTCATTTTATTTACTTACATCTTAATTTTCCTTGGTCTTAGTTTTAACCACAGATATTTTTAACCACCCAGCTTTGAGTTGTTAAAAGTTAACTCAAAGTTAAGTGTAGACAGTGTAATTTAGCTTTAAATACGTAATATTTCCTTCGTAATCTTACCATCCGTCAAATTAATGGTAGAACATTGTTTTGTTAACCTGAATAGCCAAAACCATAACATATTTACCCACATGTTTGTCTGTTCGTCACCCCGTCCAACGCCCAGGGCTGACAGGACAATGCCTGAGTTCTGAAACCATGTCAATGTCCCGTGTACCTAAATGCTTTGAAGTTGATGCCACGGTCTGCTATTGTACAGGTACCTATTGATTGTTTAGTGAACGCTTCTCACTACATTACATAAACTAATACCCACCAGTAACTACTCGTATAAAATAAAACTTAGATCAGCAACTTGGATTTTCGTACCAACGTTTGTTAAATTGCCTTTTAATAATCAGCTGTCTTCAAGAACTCCTAGGCGAGCGAGATCCGACACGAATTGTTCTTACCGTAGAGGGCCGGCAAAACACCCGACATTTCTTGTCGAAATCGGTGTCGGACAAGGTGTAGACAGCTTCATATAGGTAAAAGGCTCCTCCACTGGAACATCCGATTAAAATTCAGGCACGGACAAGAGGGAATGGACTCTAACAATAAACTCGTGTCAAGTCAACTAATCACATGATTGGTTGACTGGACAACGGGACAGTGCGAACGGCTAGAAGTGAGAAAATAGGAGTTATCCAATGAGATAGGATACATAAAACATTTTTAATGCAGATGGGCATAACTCTATGTATAGTTAAGTGTTAAAAATCGTTCTTTGACATTGACATACGGTGCATAATTTTCTTTTCATATCCCCATAAGATCTAAGCAGCGTCTATTTGAGTGAATTTGTGAACAGAAAACAAAGTTTTCTGATGAAGGATCGCTCCGGAAGGTCCGTCACGATCAATTTCTTAACGAAAAGTAAGCAAACCAAGTTAACTTGGGTTCACATAGTGTAATATGTTTGGCTGTTCAACGTAAGCTTATCAGCCGACTTCTAAGGAGGCTGTATGATTTTATCAATTTTGTTTTTCTATTAATCCACTTAAACAGATATATAATACCTATATCCGATCTAAGTAAAACTAGAAGGAAGAACAATCCCTTAAAACCTTATAGCACTACAAATTCGTCTTTTTACTTTGAATATTGTGATTCTGTTAGATACTGCATAGCGATTCAGGAGACCTCAGCGCTGAGGCCTCGATTCAACCAACTTTTATTTGAAAATAGAACGGAAAGCTCTCCCCTAGCTCATGCCTTTTGCAGAAAAGATGACGCAATTTCCGTTCTATTTTCAAATAAAAGTTGGTTGAATCGAGGCCTCAGCGCTGAGCCTCTGCGCTTACATAAAAAATCGTGTATTTAATCTACAATGTATAATTGTATACCACATCTTTCATTCACTGTAATCCCCTAAAGTATAATTTTCAGATACAGTTCAATATATCATCGAGGAGTATAATTATAATATACAGCGTTATAATTGTGTTCATTTTTATTCTGTCCGCGTTCGATCAAGGCCGCAGTTAATCCAATAAAGGTCGTGTTGTTCGTTACGCCCGGTGTCGCGTGATTTGGGTTTAATTGATCAAGGGTCCTTCCTGCAGCGGCCTTGGGGACGCACAGTAAACAAGTGAAAATATGTTGATGCGGTGGCAGGTGGATAAAATGAAATTTATGTGATAGTAACCGTCTTACCACAAAAGATTTAGACGGGCCTTAAACACTTGTTGAACAGTTGTTTCATGAATTCCATACCACAAATCCGCGCCTAACACTCATTTAAGATAGACAGGCGTTAAACACGTGCTAAAATTTAAACATACTCAACCCTTAGTTTAAGAGGTGTTTAACTGTCGCTGTCACCATAACACAAACTTCACGCTAATAATGTTCCGTTTTTTTATGGTCACAGCTATGACGCTAACGTGTATTGGATTTACAAAATGAGTTCTGCGCGGAATGAAACGATTCGTATAATGTCACCTTATTTAAAAAATGTGGATCGAGTTAGACTGTGTTTAAGTAAACACGGTATAAACATGGTTTTGTGGTGACAAAAATAAAACATCTGTTTAAGGAGCATTTAACTTTTAGACGCTGTCTAACTAAACATGTATCTAAGCGATGTTTAAAATTATTTTTGTGGTAAGACGGTTATTGTCTGTTTTTTTATGGATAGTAACCGTCTTACCACAAAAGATTTAGACGGGCCTTAAACACTTGTTGAACAGTTGTTTCATGAATTCCATACCACAAATCCGCGCCTAACACTCATTTAAGATAGACAGGCGTTAAACACGTGCTAAAATTTAAACATACTCAACCCTTAGTTTAAGAGGTGTTTAACTGTCGCTGTCACCATAACACACACAGTCAAACTTCACGCTAATAACGTTCCGTTTTTTCTGTGGTCACAGCTATGACGCTAACATGTATTGGATTTACAAAATGAGTTCTGCGCGGAATGAAACGTTTCGAATAATGTCACCTTATCTAAAAAATGTGGATCGAGTTAGACTGTGTTTAAGTAAACACGGCATATACATGGTTTTGTGGTGACCAAAATAAAACATCCGTTTAAGGAGCATTTAACTTTTAGACGCTGTCTAACTAAACATGTATCTAAGCGATGTTTAAAATTATTTTTGTGGTAAGACGGTAAAAGTTTTGATCACTTGATGGTAGGTACCTAATGGATGACGCGGTCTGCGAACCCTGCGATGGAGCATACACAGTTACCTGAAAAATCGATAAGTACCTACTGCTAGTATCTATTAATTTTAAATCTTCGTCATCTCGAAGAACAGCTGAACATGGGCGTCCCCCAAAGAACGCCACTTTGAGCAGCTGCTTGCCTCCTGCATCCATCGCATTCATTTTAAATGTAAAGGAAAAGTTAATCCGTTATAACGCTAGGCAGGCGTTACTGCTAATAAATTATAAATTTAACATATAAACAATTCATTATGACCGAAACAGTGCATAAAATGGTTGACTACAAATAAAACCATGAATTTCATTTTCCGTAACATTCCGTAATAACATGAACATAGCCTATGAATACACGAGCATGAATCATTAATTCTCCTTTTGTTCTCCGGATTACTATTCAGCCGGCGCGGTGGAGCTTCCATCTCGGTTTGAAAAGCGCATTGATACCTGACGAGGGGCTGCGGGCCGAGTAGAACCAAACTGTAATTTATCGCATTTGCAAGAACACTATCAGCGCAAAACAACAAAATAAAATATGACCTAAATAGTTATTAAATAATGGAACCCTATATAACATATGAGACTGAAGTACCTAACCTACCCACAATAATGTTATTATGGTCAGGATCAGCTGGACAAATGGGTGTCTGGGCTGCACCGCTCTGATTGGATGGCGCACTGCTGTGGTTGGCTAAATCGACAGCTGCTACAGTCAAACTTAAAAGTCTTGAGCTGCTTTTGCAATAAAATAAAATAATATAAAATATATAAATAAATAAATAAAAATCTATGCAAACTGCAATGACTGGATAAAGGTTAGCCGACTGATAAAACTATAAACCGACTAAAACCAAAAAAGTTATTCATATATATACGGTATACGGTTTAAAAAAATCACATTTCTTTTCGCTGTGTTTTTTTTTATTCCATGAATATCTTTTATACACCCTAGAGAACCGTACTTTATTGCACACTGGGTTTCTCCCTTTACGAAATCAAGTAACTAGTAAGTGTAAATAAGTTAGGTAGCTACCTATTCTATGTACTCTATAATTAAACGTAGAGGTGTAAAGTTCCCTCACGTCTGGCTAACATATTTACCTACTCAGCGCACTTACGGCCTCGGCCTGGGTCAACTGGCCCCGAACTTGCACGTTCGCGTCTAATTAACTTAAAGCTAACTTTAACTTGCCCTACACTCCACTCGAACTGAACATGCCTACTTACGTGATCTTTGCTCAAGTAAATAAGCCAAGGTAAAGCCAGTTCGATGTTAGGAGGACAGGTGGTAGGTATTTGAAGAAGCTATTGCCCTCTGTAAACATTATTATAAAATATCTATACAAATCCAACCACCATCTTTATCTATACCCCGATACACTATGAAAGCTATACGCTACACTAGCTAGATTTTAAGGATTAAGAACCACAGAATTCGCCCTATTTACAATCTAAGATAAGTACATTATAAACTATTAGAACTAAGTATTTCTTGTCATGTAAAACTTCCCTATAATTAAGTTTCACATAACAACAAATACTTAGTTCAACTTGAAAGTTTTTTAGATTAATGTGCCGCTGTCCTCTGCATCGCCTCAGCTATTCAGCGGTCGCAGCTGTAGAAAATATATAAATAGAAAATATATAAATGTTGTAAGTAGAATAAATGTTTTACTCAAATTGTTTCGTCAAATAGATGTGGCGGTGGAACAGCTGCGACTCTGGCTGTAGAATAAATTCAAGCACCAATGTTTATGACGACTTGTTCAATATAACTTTCTTTCTTCAATGTAAATAAATTTGGTGTGCACAGAGTAGCTGCAGATTGCAGATAGGTTATAAGACGTCGCTTTTTCCAGATTATTGTAATTCTCATGAACTTTTGGAGTAATCCCGAGTTAAATAATAAAACAAGAACTTAATGGCCCAACATAAATGAAAACATAACCCATGCATATTTTATAAAATAATCAATAACATAAATAGTACTTATGTAAAAGCATAGTGTAATATTAGTACTTACACATATGGCAAAACTCCAAACAACTATTCTTCACAAACTAAGGGTGGGTTATTTCACACAAATGTACCACTACTAAAATCTCTGATCGGTCCTACAACATATCAAGTAATGGCACAAAATAATTTATAGTAAGTACGCTGGGTCATATTGTATGTGTATGTGTATAGAAATCGGTCATCTGTTGGTTTCCGGTTGGGAGCTACCAAACCACATTGGAGGAAATAGGAGTAGTATAGGCATAGACATATATATATAAGGACAGGCCTAATGACAGATTAAACCGTCGCTTCAAAGAGGGAGTCAAGTTCACAGATTGACCTCCACTAGCGCCCAGTCTGTGTTGGAAGTGAGAAGATATCGGTCGTGTGTCTCAAAGAAAATATGCCAAGTTGTGTTGTGAAGGGTTGCACAAACTACACTCTAAAGTGCAATAAAAAGAAATACAAAGTTTCTTACCACAAGTAAGTCAATATTTTCAATATTACACTCTGTTTTGAACAAAAATAATCGAATTTATATTTGGGATAATCATTGTAAACAAACATTGACTGACATAATGGCAGCGTTTAATTTCCCAACTCATCGTAGTTCCTGAGTAATCTAAGAGATGGCGCTGACTTTTCCCCACACCATTTTGAGTAAATAAAATGTTCCTTCGGGCATATCCTGATATATAGATCTATGAGTATAGGAGTAGGAGTGATATTAGGAGCCAAACTCAAAAAACCTTCGTTTTCAACATCAGGAGGACCTACCTACTATAATTTATCCCATGACACCAGGAAAAGGATAAAACTTATTACGAAAAAAAAATAGCTGCGAATTCATCATTCGTATACCTATTATTAAAAATATATTACGAAATTAAATCGATAAGTATATTATTAAAAGCAGCTTATCATGCTCTTCGAAAGATCACAAATCTAAATGGAGGTACATCTTTGGCCATATTAATAAGCGTGGAGTAGCTTTGGGCTAGTTAACCCTCCTTTTGTGTCTTTCGTTCAAGCTCGATATTCCAATGACAAAAAAAGACAAAACTTGGAGTAGGTAACTAATCCAAGGCTACTCCACGTTTATTAATAAGGCCGCTTTAGTAAGTATAAGTACCTACATAATTCATATTTCAGCCTTGCCGTCTCTCCTCCTTGATGAAGTCCACGACCCTCTCTCCGATCGCGACCGCGACCGCCTCCGTGTTGCCGCTGGGAACACGCGGCAGCACGCCGACGTCCGCGACGCGCAGCCGCCGCACGCCGCGCACGCGCAGCCGGCCGTCCACCACCGCGCCCAAACTGCTCGTGCCCACCGCGTGGTACACCGCATACGTCATGTGCCGCACGTAGCACCGCCAGTACCCGCGCCGAGACTGCTTGTAACGCGGGCAGCCGGGCAACTTCAAGTGCAGTATCGTTGCATTGTTCCTTTTAAACGGAACCGTTTCAACCAGATCTTCTAAAATTTTTATCGACCGCACCATTTCTTCGACGTCGCGGTTGTCGGATAGATAATTGGCGAAAATCGAGGGATGATCCGAAGGTTTATTGCTGGCGAGACGAATCTTTCCGCGTGAATACGGATGCAAGAGAATAGGAGATATAATAATAAAAGCCTTGTTGACGTTGGCGGCAGCGAGTTGGTCCGTGACGTTGTTGTTGAGGCCGATGCCCTGCTGGAACAGCGGCTTCGCCAACGGTATTATGTTCCTGTCGATGTACGCGTGGATGGTTTGCATATTGGGAACCTTACAGTCGTCGGATTCGTTCTCTAGCTGTTTTTTCTTTCTACTGTAACACAGGGTATTTGCGAAAGCGTTAACGTCCGTGAGCCCGTTTGATGCGAGTGGTCCTTTTCGTGTCGCCAGGAATTCAGCTGCTTGCTCGCCCTTCAATAGCAGATTGACAAAATCTCCTGATGCATTTATACCTTTATCGACTAAAACGATTATAAGAGGCAACACATGGTCGCTCATGTTATCGCCCACCGGTAGATCAACACGAACCGGGATGCCCATACGTTTTAGATGTTTTGAGCGCCCCACTCCCGACAACATCAATATTTGTGGAGTCCCTATGGTTCCCGCACTCAGTATGACCTCGTTTCTTGCGAACAGTCGCAGTGGTAGTGTCGCCAGAGCAGGCAGTACCGTAACACCCCGCGCGACGTTCTCATCATCGATAATAACTCCGGTGCAGAGCGTGTTCTTTGCTACTTTTAGTTTCTGTTTCACGTCCTCTCTTGCAAGATACGCTCGCGCGGTGCTCATTCGTTCACCTCCGTATACGTAACCGACAACTTTAGAGATACCGATCTGCGATACACCATTCACATCCTTGTTTTTTGGAAACTTGAGTTCCCGGTAGCCCTGAAAGATTCTCAAATGCCATGGATTTTTTGGGTCATCAAAATATTCTATCTTGACAATTCCCGACTTGTTATGGTAAGGTATGGAAGCCCGGGGAAACCGATCGAGAACTTGCAAGCCCTCGTAGCGCAGGAAGTAGGGTTTCAGATCCTCCCAGCTCCAGCCAGGGATGTTGTAGTTGAAGTCTCGGCGGTTGCCGCGCGTGTACAGCATGTAGTTGATGGCGGTGGAGCCGCCGAGGCACTTGCCGCGGCTGAAGCGGCACTGACGGCCACGGGACGCCAGGCATGACACGTTGTTGGGTATGGTTTGGTACTGCCAGTCGAGCTCGGAGCCCAGCAAGGCCATGGCCGCGGAGGGAATCTGGAGAATTAAAAATATTTTTAATAATGCACGATAAATAAACAGTTGTAGCAGCAGAAGGAAGTACCTGCCTTGCTCAGGTCGTTAGGATCTCCACCAGCCTCTACCAGCAGTACGTCGAAGCCTTCCTCCATCAACCGCGTTGCCGCCGGAATCCCCCCCGCTCCCGCGCCCACCACAATGTAGTCAAACGTGTCGCCATCTGGACATTAGAGACATGTTCATTCTTTTAATATAAGTTTTTTGCATTTTGCGAAGTAATATGACAAACTGGTCAAAATCGCCGATGCCGACGGATGCAGCAGGCAAGCAGCTGCTCTGTGAGGGAAGCCGAAGAGCATCTCCTCCGGTGAATGGAAATGCGCGGCGGGTTTAAAGACCCGCTGGTGGCTAAAATGTTTTGCAAATAACAATTGTGAATATTATGTACCGTTCAGAATGACTGCTTTGTGCAAGGAGTAGGCTCGCACTCCACCGAAGAACATGCTGAGAGTCGGGATACACACTATCAGGGAATTCAGCCAGAAGCCTCTACCCAATCTGCAAACATCCCTACATATAATAAATGTGTAATTCTGATGCGCTACGGAACACACACATAATGATGTCAAATCTAATTTATCCCATAGGTTCTATTGTTCAAAAAATATCGTAACCGCGATGCAGGACTACAAGGCTTTTTACCCTTCTCCATACATTTTCTAATTTATCGTATCTAACGCCATCTAGGGACAATAATTTGTAGCTGTTTGTTTGTTTGTTTGTTTGTTATTGAACAAATCCCTAGATACTGAACTGATTTTCATGCGGGTTGCACTAATATGCTTAGAAATAACCAGCGCACAACATAGGATATATTAAAATACAAATATCATTAAAAAAATTTGGTCAAAATTATTAAATATCATTACGAAACCGGACGAAATTTTATACAACATGGCCGCTTCATGGTGAATTTTTTTTGGCTACTGACGGTTAGTTTGTGTCACAGTAATTTTTTTTATGTTGTATTATGGCTCCACACATGGTGTATTTAGCCAGTGTTAAGTATAGTAATTTTTCGTCCTGTTGTTATTGAATATTTCACATGTTTCACGTAAAGTCCATCTGGAGGCACAAATTAAAGAAAAAAAACGTGTGTAAGGCCATGAACAAAAAGTAATAGAAGTTAATTTCGGTAGTAATATGCATTAAATAGTGGAATGAAATTTTACAATTTATTAGATTTGATTAACCATTATTAGTTTTTCTATTTAAGCCCTTGCAGGTTGTTTGGGGTTTTTGGAGTAAAATAGATATACCATCAAATAATATGTAAGTAGTATGAATCGATTGCATTCAAGATACAAACATGTTAATTATACTTAGTGCCCGCAGATTAGAGAAATAACCGGCCAAGT
The DNA here is from genome assembly GCA_963580505.1 of Ennomos erosarius. Classification (NCBI taxonomy): domain Eukaryota; kingdom Metazoa; phylum Arthropoda; class Insecta; order Lepidoptera; family Geometridae; genus Ennomos; species Ennomos erosarius. The sequence goes on from OY756989.1 coordinate 208,665, forward strand.
GCGAGTTGGGCTCGCGCACGAAGGGTTCCGTATCATTATCTATAAAAACTAGCAAAAAAACGTTTGATGTATGAGAGCGAAAAAATACTAAAATACTTAATAAAATAAGTATTTAAGGGGTTAAATACTTATTTTATTCTGTATTTTTTGTAATAGCGGCAACAAAAATATATCATCTGTGAAGATTTCAGCTGTCTAACTATCACGGTTCATGAGATACAGCCTGATGGTGACAGACGGACAGACGGACAGCGAAGCCTTAGTAATAGGGTTCCGTACCCAAAACGGACTGACGACGTCTGTCAGGCTGTCTGTCTGTCTGTCACCAGGCTGTATCTCATGAACCGTGATAGTTAGAGCTTTCTTGGGAGTATAATCTTGACCATTGCTACGCCTATTTTTGGCATTACATGACGTTTATGTTTGGCCCACAGGTCTGAGGGCCAATGCATACTATTACCACCATAGGCTAATGCAGTGGGCCAATGATACTCTTACGTTACGTATAAATTATATACTCTTTGAATGATACAGAAGTATAATAATACTCTTTGGAATAATACGAAGTAGATTTTTTCTCTAATCTGTGTACGAAACATGTTATGTAAAATGCCCTGGGGGTCTAGCAAAGATCACAATCACTAACGCTAACGCCTCACGCTAACTCCAAAAATGTATCGAAATGACATTCGCTACGGAAAAGTTAGCGATTTCCGAAACGTCATTTCAGTACATTTTGGAGTTAGTATTTGGCGTTAACGTTAGCGGTTGGTATCTTTGCTAGACTTTGCCCTATTGTAAAAATGTTTTGAAAGCCTAGATTTTAATTTAATATAGGTTTTAATTAATCATGAGTTCGATGATACTTATCGAAATATCATCGAAAATTCTATATTTAAGTAGCCATGAGTGGAGATTTCATCAAAATTGGTTCAGGAATATCAAGGATAATAATTAGCGTAATAGCCATATATAATGTAGTCCACGCGTGGCAACGCCGCGGGTAGTAGCTAGTTACAAATATAATTATACTTGAGCACAACTGACAGAATCTACTCCACCCCAATATACGTATTAGCACAGATAATAGTATAATTTACTAACGATCAAGCTGCATGTGGAGTTTATGATAATAAGTGGGTCTTTATTGTTTGTCCCAGTAAAATTTTTTGTTGTAGTTTCCTTTGTTGTGTCGGCTAGGTTTGTACCCAAAAAATGGAAAGTCGAATTTTTCGAATTCATATCGTTCTAATCACACTTAAGTGTTAATAATCACCAATAACATTTAAATGCGAAAGTAGGAATCGTAATGTTTGTGTAGTTTGACACTCTACGGGGACCTAACGTTCTATCTCATCATCATCAACAGCCTGGAGATATCCACTGCTGAACATAGACCTCCCCCACAGAACTATGGCTTCCACTTTGAGCGCCTGCTCCTGCTCCCTCCCGCATCTCTCGGCTTCCCTCAGTTTTGACGAGATCATTGATTCACGTATATGGCGGGTTCACCTTCGCTCTGTGCCTTCCGGTTCGTGGTCGCCACGAAAACCTTTCTTCCACCTGTGGGGGGCTGGCCTAAGCTGCGTCTTCCGGTTCGTGGTCGCCACTCGAGAGCCTTAATTCTTCCCCGTCGGTTGTCAGTTCTACGAGCGCAGTTCTATCTATTCGGTGTAGGTACCTAATTAAACGCCTTCATAGTTTGTGATTTCTGAGCAATACATCACATTCACATGTTACAAAAACTTAAGATATGATTAGATTCGTAATAATTAAGCGGTCACGTACCTAAGTAGGTAGTTTATTAACCTATGTGGATATACTTAGGTTGGATTTTTGAGTCGCAGTTAAGATAACCAGTGATTAAAAGAATTTGTTAGCATTTTTAACCAATGGTTAAGTACTTACGGATTAAAAAATCCACTCGGAATCAGTCATCAGGTTGTCAAGGTATAGTCGGATCGTGGGGTCTAAGTTCAGGGCGTATTAGACTTAACACAGTTTGTGCTCGCGTTCAGGTTTAAGTACTAATATTTGTACACAAGTTGTAGAACTACTGTAGTTATTGAAGTACCTACTTACCCCCGCGGCATTTTTAACTTGTCGAAGCCTGAATCTATCCTGAATCCTGAGACCAGCGCCACCACGGTACTTGAGCCAACTGAGCCACAGCAAACAGTAGGTATGTACTACCTGATGTACCATCGCGTATTTATTACGTTACGTCACAGTACAAAATAGACTAATTATTCTCTAGTATTTTAGGGTTCCGAAAAAAAAACATTCATAGAACCACATAAACAATGTGCTTACTATATAATTAGGTAGCAACTTTGCAGCTTGCATGCATGTAGAATAACCATTATTTATTAAAAAATAAAATAATTAGCCAACGATCACATACATAGAACCTGGACCCTAAATATGGTAGGATCCCTTGTATCGAATCGGGAGCCAGGCAGGAAGGACCGAGGACCATACTCCCACCACGCAGACACAGCACACAAAGCGGTATTTTTTAGATAAGCTCTAATATAAATAAAACTAAATTTTTGACGGGCCCGATAGCTCAGTAGGTAGTATCCCTGCTTTCTGAACTGAGGGCTGTGGGTTCGATTCCTACCCAGGACAAACATTTGTGTGATGAACATAGATGTTTGTTCTGCGTCTATGTGTTATATTGTATCCACCGACGCTGAGCAAAGCGCAGCTTCGATCCAAGCTGCCATCAGAAGTTACGCGTGTGGAGGCCCATGCCCGCACGCTCTCCGACCAGCCTCGCAGCAAACTCGACGGGGCGAAGCTCTACCACGCCTGCGCCGCGACGGAGCTAAAAGTGTCCCTGAGGACCGCTAAGGAGCCTACAGCATCGTGTCGTGTGCGGAGGCCCTTTTCCCGCACACGCACCAGTACAGTTTGTGCACACCCATTCATTTTTTTCATTTTCAATTTTCATGTTTCAACATAATTCCGAAATTTTTTTTGCTTACACCGAGTCATAAACTCGTGCGCAAATCGCGTTGATAGTGGCGCCACCAAACACATATCGGACGCTTTGGTGCACTAACATTTGAATTTTGGTGTGGTGTGTTTCGTGCAGTCGTGCAGTCGTGCAGTTCAGTTGAACGTTCATTCGATTCTGCACGACACGAACTGTGAGTGTCAACGTCAACGAACTGTCAGAGTCACTCACGTCAAGTCGCCGAACTGTCATAATCAGCTGTGACTTGTTATTGTTTACTCTGCGTTTTTATTATTTGTAATTGTAAATTTGTTGTTTATTTCATTTTGTTTTATGGTGTTTTTGGACAGTTTATTGCTGCAATATTGTGTTTAGTTGTAAGAAAATTGCGTTCATTAACCCAATTGCATTTTTTGTGTGATTGCACGTGGTTTTTACGACTGCTTGGGTACTTATACACTTTTGTTTATTTTTGCGCATATTTACTTTTGTATTGTGTTGCCTAGTTTTAAACGCGTTTTTGCATTAGTTTTAAGGGTGTGTGTGGTTGCTATTCTAACCCTCATACGGAGAAAATTAAGCGTTTTCTGTTGTATTTTTGCGTTTGTTATCGCCTATCACTAACTTTCGCATTTTAAAATGGCTGAAAGTGATAACATGGGTTCACTTGACAGTGCTAGCTGTAATAGCATGCAATCCGCCGCAAGAAGTGCACCGCATTTCAATCCGCACCCCTCCCTTCTGTAAAGACAGACCTGCACTCTGGTTTGCCAGCTCAGAGGCACAGTTTGCTATCAATCAAATAACCAGGGAAGCAACTAAATTCAGCTACGCAGTATCAATGCTGGACACCAACTGCGCTGTTGAGGTTGAGGACTTGATAATTTCTCCCCCGCAGACTGATCCATATACAGCACTTAAATCAGCAATAATTTCTAGTTGAGGCGTATGAGGAGAAGACCAGGCGACTCCTAGACAAAGAACAGATGGGCGACAGGAGGCCGTCATCATTCCTCCGTCACCTCCGGTCACTTGCAGGACCTGCATTTCCGGACAGGCTGTTGAAGTCCATCTGGTCCAGCCGACTTCCCCGACAGTTGCAAATTGTTCTGGCCGCACAACGCCTAGAGCAACTTGGTGAGCTAGCTGAGCTAGCAGATACGCTCATGGACCTTCAGTCCCAGCCACCAGAGGTATGTACTACAACTGCATTACATACCCCCCCACCACCGGAACAGAACACCATACTTGCACTACAGAATCAAGTAGCGGAATTGACTCGTGTTGTTGCTGCCCTCTCAGCCACTGGTGGGCCATCTACCAGCAGGTCACGTGGCCGCAGCGCGAACCGTTCGCGCAGCCGTAGTCGCTCGCGTCCGCGTAACCCTGACCTTTGTTGGTACCATGACTGTTTTGGGGCTCGAGCACAAAAATGTACTCAGCCATGTACCTGGACCAATAGTTCGGGAAACATGACGAGCGGTCGGTAGTGGCGAGTACCGACCGCCCACACGCAAGTCGTCGCCTCTTTGTTCAGGACCGGGGTACGAACCAAAAATTTTTGGTAGACACCGGTTCAGACATCTGTTGCTTTCCCCGAAGACTAGCTAGAGGACGCCTTTCTAGCAGTGGTTATGACCTCAGCGCTGCAAACGGCACATCCATAAAAACTTATGGCAGTATTTCCCTGAACTTGAACATAGGGCTACGCCGTGACTTTTTGTGGAAATTCGTAATAGCTGATGTTAGTACCCCTATTATTGGATCAGACTTCCTGAGTTTTTACAATCTCTTACCTGATTGCAGACATGAACGGGTGATCGATGGCACCACCAAACTGTGGATACCAGCTGCCGCAGCACAGACCTCTCAGGACAGCATCAAAGCCGTGACAGGCGGGAACTCACCCTTCGAGCGACTGCTCGCTGAGTACCCTGATGTCACGCGCCCCCCGGGCATCGACAGAGTGATCAAGCATTCCACTGTCCACCACATCAACTTTACTGATGGTCCACCGGTCAACTGCTGTCCCCGCCGTTTAGCACCAGACAAACTCCGCATCGCGCAGCAGGAGTTTGATGCGATGGTCCGCGCTGGTACTGCCAGACCCTCGAGCAGCTCGTGGTCGTCCCCACTACACCTCGCGCCCAAGAAGGATGCGACATGGCGCCCGTGCGGCGATTACAGAACGCTCAACGCCCGCACCATTCCGGACCGATATCCGGTGCGTCATATAGGGGACTTTTCTCAAAATCTGGCTGGCTCCTCCATCTACTCAACAATCGATTTAGTCAAAGCGTACCAACAAATTCCCGTAAGTAGTGCAGATATTTGTAAAACCGCCATCATCACGCCTTTTGGCCTTTACGAATTTCCCTATATGACCTTCGGATTGCGGAACGCCGGTCAATCCTTTCAAAGGTTCATCGACAAGGTAGTGCGCGGCTTTGACTTCTGTTATGCCTATGTGGATGACATCCTGGTACACTCAGTGGACAGTACCAGCATATCCAGCACCTCAGGATGCTGTTCGACCGCCTGCACCAGTACGGGGTGATGGTCAACCCGGCGAAATGTGTTTTTAGGGCAGCGGAAGTGTCCTTCTTGGGCTACTGCATTAACGCTCAAGGCACCCACCCACCCGAAGACCGCATCCAAGCACTGCGTGATTTCCCCCCTCCCAAAACCGTGCAAGGCATGCGTAGGTTTCTAGGAATGATTAACTTCTACCGTAGATACCTACCCAACACTGCTAAGTTTCAGGCACCGCTGATCGACGCCGTAGCCGCCACGCACAGCAAGGGACCTAAACCGTTTCCGTGGACAACTGAGCTTGAAACGAGTTTCGACGCATGCAAGACGAGCCTCGCATCTGCTACTATGCTGGCACACCCGGACAGTAGTGCACAACTTGCTCTGTTCACGGACGCCTCAGGTACGCACGTTGGTTCATGTTTACAACAACGCCGCAACGACACCGCGCACTGGCAACCTCTGGCTTATTTTAGTCGTAAGCTGACGACTAAACAGTCTGAGTGGCCTACTTACTACAGAGAGTCCTCGCCGTTTATGATAGCGTACAGCACTTCAGGCACTTGTTAGAGGTCCAACACGTGACCATCTACACCGACCACAAGCCACTAATGTACGCTTTTCGGCAGCGGCGAGAAAAGCTTCCGCCCGCACAGCTAAACCAGCTTAGCTTCATAAGCCAGTTCAGCACTGACATTGTGCACACATAAAGGCGAGGACAACGTAGTAGCAGATGCGATGTCCCCCATTGAAGCAGTCTCACTTACCGACGACTACGCCGCTCTCGCACAAGCTCAAGCTGTCGACGACGAACTTGTTAAGTTGCAGACCGACTCATCCCTAATACTAGTGCCTACTCATGTTCCAGGCACCGACACCACCAATATGTGCGACACCTCAACGGGAAAGCCGCGACCTTACCTTCCGGCTTCCTTCCGTCGTGCTGCGTTTCAGAGGCTCCACAACCTCAGCCACCCCAGCGCGCGCGCCAGCGCCCGCCTGGCGGCTGACCGCTACGTGTGGCCTCACATCCGCAAGGACTGCAGCTCCTGGGCGCGCGCCTGCGTCGCGTGCCAACGCAGCAAGGTTACCCGGCACATTACCGCATCTCTGGGTAATTTTTCAAGTACTTCTGGACGCTTCCAGCACGTCCACCTGGACATCATTGGCCCGCTTCCTTCGTCCGACGGCTACTCATACTATCTGACAGCCGTCGACAGATTTTCGCGTTGGCCGGAGGTATGGCCAATGACGTGCATTACTGCTGAACAAGTAGCCGACACCTTCGTTAATGGATGGATCTCCCGTTTCGGGGTTCCACTCGTCGTTACGACCGACCAAGGCAGGCAGTTCGAATCTGCCTTGTTCAGCCACTTGTTGCAACTGTGTGCCACTAAGCGCATTCGCACAACGAGCTACCACCCGCAAGCGAACGGCATGGTAGAGCGCCTCCATCGGCAACTTAAGGCAGCCTTGATGCCGTGCCACGCCGAAACTTGGAGCAAAGCCCTACCACTCGTACTACTTGGCATTCGCACAGCATTGAAGGAAGACCTTCAGTGTTCCTCTGCCGAGATCGTGTACGGAGAACCTCTGCGGTTACCCGGAGAGCTCGTCGTACCGGCATCGGCAGACCACAGCGACACCAGCACGGAGGACTTCGTGGCCCGGCTTCGCTCCAAGATGGTCAGTCTTCGCACCATTCCTGCATCGCGGCACTCACAGCAGTCGACATTCGTCTTCAAAGACCTGCCGTCTGCTACGCACGCTTTCCTGCGCGACAATACTGTAAGGAGACCGCTCCAACCACCATACACCGGTCCTTACAAGATCATAGCCAGAAGTCCCAAGACTGTCACATTGGACGTTGCAGGCAAGAGACACGAGGTCAGCGTCGACCGCGTCAAACCTGGAAGTCGAGCAAGACGCACGAGCGTCTAGCGCAGCTCCTTCCAGACCCGCTCCGGTCAACACGCCGTCTCGTGCTCCACAGCCTCCGTCCCCCGCACCCTCCGCCCACCCACAACCCGTCCCCTCCCTTACTCCCGCAGTCGTCACCCGCACCGGTGGCAGAGTCAGGTTCCGTGACATTCTGGACTTATAATGTTAATGTAAATATATACTTTTACTCTTGTTATATTTTTTACTCCGGCTGTATTTTTCTCCGTAGGGGGGTGATGTGTGTACGCGCCACTATATTGTTATTATTATATTATCTGCGTTTCAATGTGTAAGTAGCTTTAGATTTAAGAACGAACTATGGATCCGCGATAGTTCGGTAGCGCCCTCTGGCGCCACAGAGCAAAAACCTTCTTCCGATTCCTCATCGTCGCGAGCGCGCATGTCGCTCCGCTAATAATATATAATTAAATTGTGTAAAATAGTTCGTGTGGCCCGTGGAGGCCCTTTTGTGTAGTGTAAATATCAAGAAAGAAAGTGTATCAAGTGTACGTAACGGCAAATACAAGACTGTTTGTGACACTCAACGTGTAGTTTTACTACCACCGACACCCAGCATCCTCTCCACGCGCGCCACCAATAACGAGCTAAATATGTATTACAAACAAAAAAAGTATGTAAGTATTGTATCAGTTATCTGGTTCTCATAGTACAAGCTATGCTTAGTTTGGGGCTAGATGGCGCTGTGTGATATGTCCACACATATTTATATTTATTTACATTTAATGCCTGTGCCTGTCGCGGGAACCCAACCTGCCGCCTCCGGGCTATGAGCCGACCTGCTCAACCACCACACCACAAAGGCTATTTAACTTTGTAGTCTGCCGGCCTTTTTTTAAGAAACTGCTTAATGTATTAAGTTGTAATCTAATGAGTAGAGTCGTTTAATAAAAAATATATTGACTTAGTAACTACTTACTTTACTTAATAACAAAACAGGTAAGTTTAAGTTGGGTTAACACCGCTGATTAACCGTACGTATTCATTTTTAAACAAATCATACTTATGTAGGTATAGGTACCTACAATGTTTTTCGAAATAAAACCATGCATCTATTCCCAGGAGGAGGTGTCGCAAAACAAAATTAACTGGGAAGTAATTTTCGTACAACTTATGTAATAAATGCCAAATATGAAAAAAACCTGCTTCTCGGTAGTTTTTGGAGGTACCGGAACCCTGTGGGAGGCGCAAGTTTCATCCGCTATTGTCCTTTTATTTTTTAATCAGACCTTATTAAATAAAATAAAATACATCTACATAATATTAGATAGACTTGCCTACATAATTTATTCGCAGTTCATTTTGACGCCACCTACCGTGACCGAGACACACGGCCGGAAAATATGTGTTCGACGGATACCTATAACACAGATATTAAAATAGTAGTACCTACTACCCATAATAAAAATATGATAAATAAATAAATGGCAAGGCAAGAAAAGTCGTAATGAAAACGCCCGGAGGAGCTACTGGTCCATGAAGATGCTGCTCTCTCTTCTTCTCGTGTAGGCAAGTGGTCAGCCCTGGTATAAGAATTTTTAGGCCGCCCGAAGGTTTCTGACTTGGCTTAACGACTAAGTATTGTCTTACGACAACAGAACCGAAGCGAACGTTGCTTAACTTTACCGATCGGTTAGGAACGGCTAATCGTGCTTCGCTATAAGCGCTACAGCTAAGATGCTGATGAAGAGAGACCTTCCTGTCACTAAAGCGCATCTTATCGACATGTGCATTCTGCCCGTCCTAACCTACGGTGACTACTTGGTCACTACTCGAGGCACAGAAGTCCAAACTCCAGGTTTGCCAAAGAGCCATGGAGCGGAGCATACTCTGTGTAAAGAGGATCGGATTCGAAACACCATACTCCGCACAAAAACCGGCATAACCGATCCGGGATTTAAAAGCACCAAACTGAAATGTACTGGGCGACACACATAGATCGAATGCATCCAAAAAGGCGGGCCCGATAGCTCAGTTGGTAGTAGCCCTGCCGTCTGAACTGAGGGTTGTGGGTTCGATTCCCACTCGGAACAAACATTTGTCTGATGAACATAGATGTTTGTTCTGTGTCTGGGTGTTATATTGTATTCTATGTATGTATGTATTTACAAACAAAAAGTATCTAAGTTGTAGCATGCTCACTTCCACCGCCATTCCAAATAACCATCATCATCAACCATCCTTCTTTATACTGTCTGTATTTATGTACCTCTTTACAGTTACCTATACGTACCTATATAAAAAGAAAACGAGGAAACTTTCGGTTGACAGGAGAGAGACGTCATTCAGGGTTTGGACGAGGCGGTGATCGACAAGGAAAAAGCTAGATGAGAAAAAGGATCTGGGCTGGAAGACAACGAGAGGCTTTTCCATAATCCTGACCGAGGCTCTGAATGGCTGCTGACTAGTGCTGACGCTACAGCAACGCAGCTTGAGTGTCGCCATACCCGCCCGCGTGAGCTGATCTTATAAGTCTGGACGGTTACGCCTGTACCCACGCGTTGAAGCTGACGAAGACCGTGGGGCAGCTACACACATCGTCGTAGCCACCGCCTCGCTGCAGCCACCACCCCGCAGTTACGTACTTACTAACAGCTACCGACCCATTCGTTGTCCCCTCTCTCTCTCTGACACTTACCTGCGGTGTTCGTGCCGCCTTCAGCTAAAGAAATTGAGACTATTTAAGTGTACCTTACTTGTATTGATCTCTGTGTTATTTGTAATCTATTATATCTTACTGTTTGCTCTAACGTGTTCTTTCTTTCAGACCTATTCTACTCTCCTTTATACCTACCTCATGTCACCGTCTCCCTCCAGGGTCTGATTAGGTAGGATTAGGACCTAGTCAGGCATCCTAGGACCCTGGGCGGAGCCGTAACGTGACAAAGTACTTATTGTATCAGTTATCTGCTTCCCATAGTACAAGCTATGCTTAGTTTGAGGCTAGATGGCGCTGTGTGAAATGTCCACACATTTATTATTATATTTATTAAAGGTAGGCTCACATTGTCACTCAATGGGAGCCTACAGATGGGCGGCGACAACGTGAGCGCCCCCGCAAAATGTGGCGAGATGACGTACGCGCATTAGCCCGGTCGGCTCTAGATAGGGACGTGTGGAAGGAAATGGGGGAGACCGTTGCCCAGCAATGGGACACAAACGTTAAGAAAAAAAAACTAACGCCCAATGGTGACATAAACTTACATAGATCTGTCTTACGTTCAATGCATTGAACAGATCACGCATACAAGCCTTATTACATGCTGCTCTGTAGGACATTGGGATACTGGACCATTCTTTATAGTTTAGACAAGAAGGCTAGATGTTAGTCGTGTCAGAATGTTTGATGTCTTACAACAAATGATGTGAAATAATTTAGGTATCATCCCATTCATAGCTCGCGCAAGCTATGCTTGGTGTTTCCTTGCGAGTTGCGAAACAATATCCGTAATGAGGAGATCCGCAGGCGAATTAAAGTGACCGATTTAGCTCTTACAATTAGCCAGTTCAACTGACTGGCAATGGGCAGGCCACATTGCTCGTAGAACTGAAAACCGATGGGGAAGAAAGGTTCTCGAGTGGCGACCACGAACTGGAAAACGCTGCGTAGGCCGGCCCCCCGCATAGGTGGACCGACGACCTGGTGAAAACCGGGGGTACCTAATTACAATAAAAAATACAAAAATCAACAAAAAATTAAAACAATCATCAATATTCAATTTTCTTTACAAATACTCTTTGTAACTATCATTGATTAGTTGTATCTTCGATCAAGTACAAATTATTAAAACATTTTGGACTCATCACAGAGCTAGAATTCGTTGAGAATTGTATACTCATTGTACCTATGTTTTTTTAATAAGTACTTAACTTGTAATTTTGTGGAGACGTTAGTTTTCGTGTCGATTTTTGGTATAAATAACAGGAATAAATTAATTTTAGAATGCGTCAATTAGGTCGGTAGGTATACTCCTTAATAAATGATAATAATTCGCTTTTGTTAGTCAAATCACGGGAATAATCGGAATCAGACCTCAAAAGTGTCATCTTTTGCTTTTATATTATTATCGGACTTTCAGAGACGTCATCCCCAGAATCCAAAATGAAGTATGATTTCACAAAGTTCGGTAAACTTGCCCATTTTTGGAAGGAAACAGAAATATTTCGACCTCAATAAGCCTATTGTAGGGAAATTAAGGAAAACCAAAAGAAGAGGGTACCCACAGAGCAAAAAAAATTGTTTCGTCTAGGTGCGAAGCGACCGTCATGTACGTTTCAAAGTTTAAGTGCGATTTGAAAGCTCTGTGAGGGTACCGGTATCTATACCATCAGATGTCGGATCCGTTAAGGGTATATATAAGCCATTAAAACCAATTTCAACGACAAATCCATTTTTTTTAATCAACTTTGTGGAAAATTTTCATTTCGACTAAGCAATACCCTTACCCGTATACTTGTATTTAGAGCAATTTCTCATGATGTAGCAGTCCTACAGACACAAAACTAGATTTTGCGTCTAAAAAAACCAACAAATGAGTGGTACTAATAATTGACTAATTTTGTCATTAAGATACAGAAAGAAATAGTAAACCGAAAAAAACATGATGAAGAATTAGGTACTTTTTTGTTTTTTTTTTAAGATTTTTGTTAAAACTAGGTAAACTTGCTTGATTTTTGTATGTTTTAGATAGAACAAGATAGTTTCTTTTTTTTTATCTGTAAATTAACTAGTAAGTAGTTTGTTTTTTTTTGTCTTTTATTTTGACTCCACACATAGTGTATTTAGCCAGTGTCAAGTATTGTATATTTTCATCGAGTTTTAGAATATTTTACGTAGTCAAGTCATAGTCATAGTCCAGTCTAAATCGGGTCTAAGTCATGCTCTAGTAAAGTGGTGGCAACTTTACTAGAAGCCTCTATGGAATTTTGGAAATTTTGGAAGCAACACGAAAAACCACGTTACACCACATTATATAATAATAATAATAATAATAAAAAAAAAAAAACCGCTGACAACTGTAAACGTCTTCTTGTTTCGTCCAATTTTATAAATTTGTTTTAAATAGTTTACAACATTTTATTTACCATGAATCAAGTACAATATCTACAATCTACATTTTTACTATCGATTCCAACCATCAAATGGATTTCTACATGTATTTTACGAAAATACGGCAAATTTTTTCACAATGACGTTGTCAACAAGAAACGTCAACAACAGTAAATTCCACCACAACTGAGATGATAACACGTTCGAAGGCAAAAACAGCGGGTAACGAATGCGCACGACCTCCACCACCGCCCACCCCGTCGTCTCCGAGCTCTTCGTCGGGCGACGAGTATGCTACTCCGCCCGACACCACCGCGTCGAGCGACGAGGACGGGCCACCGTCACCTCCGCCGCCGCCACCACCTGCGCGACGTGGGCGACCACCGCTGCCGGCACGCTTGGGGCCTGCGGGGCAACCTGCTCCGCGCCCGGCCCCCGCTACCGGTGGTATAGTGCGCCGCATGCGATGGTCTCAAACTATGAACGAGAACTGCATGCGCGCCTATTATGGGGCTACAGAGGGGGGAAGCAGCCTGACTGCGTACCGAGATAGGATGCTGTCACTGTTTCAGAGCCTTGAGCCAGCCGTCGCCGTATCCACACAACGACTGTCGGATCAGGTGCGGGCTATCCATCGGTGCAAGCTGTTGGACCAGCCTACGCTTGATCGGTTGCGCCTGGAGGCGCTGCCTATTCGCACTACTTCTCCGTCGCCGCGGGTCCTGCCTGCCGCGCTGCCGGATCCGGAACCAATTATGGACCCGCCATCGGTGACGCCGCGGGGTGATCCCGCGATCGATGGGGAGGAGGGTATGAGTGACAGCGTAAGTACCCAGGCGAATGAGCAATTGAGGAGGGCTTTGGAGGACGCGATTGAGCGGTATCGATCCACACCTACCTCTAGGCCGCGACTACCACGTTTGCCCACGAATAGACGAAACCTCGTGCTAATGGGAGCCCTGAACACTTTGCTAGTTCCGTACTTACGGACTAGCGAAGACTTAGTTGTTACGCACTCGATTTTGTATTGTGGGGCCATCGCGGCGTGCCGTGTGGCTCGTGTCAAGTTTCCGGACACTGACCGAGCACCGCGGCCCGCCGACGGTGCTCCTGCGTGGCAGGTACGGATCGAGAAGCGTATCACTACATTTAGGACTCAAATAGCGAAGCTGGTCTGCTTCAGCCGGGGCAATCATCGCCCCCGAGTCATGCGTTTTGTGACCCAGGCCTTTGCTGGGACCGATACTAGGCCCCAGGATTACATGGCTTGTGTTACGGAGCGCATTGACTACCTGAAGCAGAAAGTCTATGCATGGGCAAGTCGTATTCGCCGCTATAGAGAGCGTGTGGATAGGTACCAGCAGGATCGCCTTTTCCAAAGTGACCAAAGGAAGGTGTACCGGAACTGGGAGGGAACCGGCCAACGTGTGGTCGACGGGCAGCTGCCAGATGCAAACGCCATGAACGAGTTCTGGCGTAGCATCTGGTCGGTGCCCGTCGAGCACACGGAGGGTGATTGGATGCGAGTTGTCGAGCGTGGGTGTGAGTCAATCGAGTCCATGGGGTCTATTACTATAGACCCCGAAGACGTAAGTTGTGCGATCCGTACGGCACAGAACTGGAAAAGTCCTGGACCGGATGGATTGTACAACTTCTGGATTAAATGGATTCGATGCTCATACCCATGCTTGGCGAAACAATTTCAAGAAGCCCTCGAGGCTGGTTCACTCCCAAGTTTCATGACAACTGGTGTCACCTTCCTGCTCCATAAGTCCGGTAGTACCACGGAAGCGAAGAATTATAGACCCATCACGTGCTTGCCTACGCTGTACAAGCTCCTTACATCCATTCTGAGAACAAAAATTAACTCGCACATCGTTGCGAACAATATTTTGGCCCCCGCTCAGAATGGATGTAGGGTTGGGTCCCGTGGTACTAAGGAGCTCCTCCTCATCGACATGGCCATCTGCCAACAGGTCCGGCGGAACAGAGGGGCTCTCTCTACTGCCTGGATTGACTATAAGAAGGCCTATGATTCGGTGCCTCAGTCATGGCTGGAGAGGATCTTGGAGTTGTATAAAATAGATGCAACTCTAAGATTCTTTTTAAGGTAATGCATGGGGCAGTGGACCACGGTCCTTCGTCAACCAGGTAGGGGGGACAGCGTCTCTGGTCCGCAGGACTTAATAAGGATTGAGCGAGGCATATTCCAGGGTGACAGTCGGAGTCCCTTGTGGTTTTGCCTGGCGTTGAATCCTCTCAGTACCTTGCTGGGAGATTCAAAGCTAGGCTGTCGGCTTCGGAGAGGGGGTGAGATCATATCTCATCTACTGTACATGGACGACCTCAAGCTGTTCTCACCGCAACGTCCACAATTGATAGAGTTGTTAAAAATCACAGAGAATATTAGCAACTCTATCAAGATGGAGTTCGGTATGGATAAGTGCGGTTATGCATGTACGGGGAGGGAAAGTTGTAAATTCCACGAATTTACAACTTTCCGAGACAATGACTCTCAGGTCCCTCTCCGAATCCGAAACCTACAGGTATCTTGGTGTGTCAGAGTCGTTGGGTGTTTCAGTAGGGGATGTTAAGAGGACGGTGAAGGAGCGCTTCTTCTGCCGTCTGACAAAAGTACTCAATAGTCTTTTGTCGGGTGGCAACAAGGTGCGCCCCTTCAACGGCTGGGTGATGCCCTTACTGATATACTCTTTTGGCATACTAAAATGGACTCAGACTGAGCTGGACGCCCTGGATAGAAAGGTCCGTCAACTGCTTACATCACATCGTATGCTACACCCGCGCTCGTCTGTTATGAGACTGTACATTCCGCGGAAATGGGGAGGTCGACGCTTTTTAAACGCCAAAACCCTCCATAACCGTGAAGTGTGAAGTCTCCGGGAGTATTTCCTCAACAACGAGTGCGGGATGCATCGCGATGTGGTGGCAGTTGACAAGGGCCTCACGCCGCTCTCCTTGGCAAATGAGAACTGGCGCAAACCGGTGGTACTTAGCACCGAAGACCGTAGGGACGTATGGAAAGGCAAGGAGCTGCACGGGCGGTTCTATCGGGCCCTGACGGGGCCCGATGTGGACCTGCATGCGTCGGTGAACTGGCTGCGATTCGGCAACCTCTTTGGGGAAACCGAGGGTTTTGTCTGTGCAATTGCGGACGAAGTTATCAAGACGAATAACTACCGGAAATATATAATGAAGGACGGTACGGTCGACATTTGTCGAGCATGCCGCCGTCCCGGGGAATCTCTCCGACATATTATTTCCGGTTGTTCTCATCTTGCTAACGGAGAGTACTTGCACAGACACAACCTAGTGGCCAGGATCATTCATCAGCAACTTGCCCTTCAATACGGCCTTGTCGAGTCTGAGGTGCCGTACTACAAGTACACACCGGGGCCGGTTCTTGGAAATGGCCGTGCGTTGCTCTATTGGGACCGCTCTATCATCACGGACAGGACTATTGTAGCCAATAAGCCTGATATCGTGCTGGTAGACCGGTCCCAACGCCGGGCAGTGCTCGTTGACATCACCATTCCGCATGACGAGAACCTCGTGAAGGCTGAGAAGGACAAACTCAGCAAGTACCTTGACTTGGCTCACGAGGTAACCGCCATGTGGAATGTTGACTCAACGAGCATTGTTCCGATAGTCGTTTCGGCGAACGGCCTTATGGCGAAGAGCCTCGACCAACATCTCGAGAGGCTCTCGCTGGACGGCTGGATCAAGGGTCAGATTCAGAAGGCGGTACTCCTTGACACGGCACGTATTGTCAGGAGGTTCCTCACTCTGCAGCCCTGACCACCGGTAGCTTGGGCCCTGCCCCGCTGCCGGCGGGACACTAGGTTTAGGTTTTTTATAATATTTTTGTAATTTTAATTTTATAAGAAGTATTATAAAAAACATAAATTTAAGAAATATAAATAAATGAGTGAATAATAATAATAATAAAATATTTATTCAAAATTACATAAAAATGATGGAAATACAATAAATAAATCTTAGGAACTAAACATATGTCTTACAAAGTGAGGTGCCTGTACTAGGAATAAACCTGTGTCACAGGCGGCATAGTGCTTGTCTATTACGAAGATACTAGAGATACACGAAATTATTAACAATAGATGTTTAACATTGAAAACTGAAAATACATGCTTATAGGAAATAATTAGTAACTTATAATTATATTTTATGCATACAAAAGTAAAACATAAAATTATATTTCAGCTAATTTACTATTAATTACTTAAACAGTGAACCTATTTTAAATTTTAACAAAAATCGTAATTACGTCATAAACTTATTTATCAATATGCAGCAGTAACTCGGTCTGGTCGTACGTCAGACCTTGTAAATACTTATACAGTATTAATTTAGTGCTAAAATAGTTGAGGTCATAGATAGCTAATGTCTTATTTAGTTTATTGTACAAAAAAGGGCCTAGGAAAAAGAAGAACCGGTTTGTGAAAACAAACTTTGACACAGAAAGTGACATACAAACAATATCTTTCCGTCTCTAAGGCCTTCGTTCTCTATATCCGAGTAAAGTTCCGAGTTGGCTGGCCAGTGAGTAATACTGATCGGGACGTAAAGGCGTCGAGTAGTTCTTCCCAATTTCACGAACGAAAACAGAGTTTCGATCAGCTACTCAGTGGGTAAAAATTTAGTGTGATCTGTAGCAACGTGAACTGTTCATTTCGTTCGTTCAATAGTCACCCTGACTGCTGTCAGTGACGCCATTTTGGGTTCGTTTTTTATTTTTTTTTGACATGTTTATGTGCCAGCTATATGCTGCGGTGCGGTAGATGCCCTTCAAAGAGTATTTATTCCCTACCTAAAAACAGTAAGTAGTTAAGGATTTACCTTTACAAAAAAGGGTATCAACTAATTAAATTAATGTAATGAGGAATGTAATACAAATTAGATTACATTGTTTAGTTCAACGGAAAATGTAATAAGTAATACCCATAGGTACCTGAAATATGGTTTTATCTTGACGCAATAATAATAATTAAAAAAACACAAAA
The DNA here is from genome assembly GCA_963580505.1 of Ennomos erosarius. Classification (NCBI taxonomy): domain Eukaryota; kingdom Metazoa; phylum Arthropoda; class Insecta; order Lepidoptera; family Geometridae; genus Ennomos; species Ennomos erosarius. The sequence goes on from OY756989.1 coordinate 226,210, forward strand.
CAAAAATATCATAATATTATATAAGTATTTAAACATATTATAATTGAACAAAAACTTTTTAGTAGTCATCATCATCATAATCATCAGCCTGAAAACATCCACTGCTGAACATAGTCCTCCTCCAAAGAGCACCACTTTGAGCGGCTGCTAGCCTCCAGTATCCATGGGCTTTCCACGGTTCTGAGCGGACTATTTTACTAATTAAATCAATGATTTCTATATTCATAACTATCTGATATCGAAATAGAAACAGGAATAGTCGATGTTTTTATAGCAGTAGCGTAATCAACAGGGTTGGTAGTTTACAGTTCCGTAGATCTCAGCATTGGTGGCATGCAAACTATAATAATAAATTACAAAAACATGCGAGCTTGCAACAAGTTTTGCTATAGCCGTCGGTTAACCGTACTAATCGGCAGCTGATGTGTCCTGTAAGTAGCAGCCTGGTTTACGGGTCGGCTAGCGCTACTCGGACATTCTGAAATTCGTTACTGCAGTTACAAGTGACATTACGTGGTGGCTAGCCAACTCGGAACTTTACTCGAATATAGAGAACGAAGGCCTTAGAGTTAGTAAGCAGTGCATTATGAGTCTGAGTAGTGTGCTGTTTTAGGACAGTGTACATAATGAATAGTTGACGGACAGTTAAACCCTTGCAACATTCATATAGTGTGCGAGTAGGAAAGAGGAACGGCTACTATATCATTTAACCATGCTCGTAAGTCAGCACTTAATGCGTAAACCGCCACCAATTTCAAACATTAACATTGGAAAAAGCACAAGTTTTGAGAAATAATACAATGCAACGCCGTGAACTTTTTCACGATCCCGCCCAAAACTTCTAGTTAAGTAGTTAGAGTGGTTTGAATGCGAAGGGTCGCAGGGGTATTGGCTATGAAACCAGAATCTTTGGTCGCAGGGGTATTGTCTATGCGATCTACTCAATTATTTGTCGATAAAATTGTTTGTATCGCTTACCATTAACGGGTCCGATATCGGTAACCAGACAGATTGTATAATTATATAGGCAGTACTTATCTAATGTATAGGTAAGTAGCTTGAATAACTAAATACCAAGTTGATAGCAAGCCGGTTTAATATATGTGTATAAAAACGATTACAAATTAGAAGCCATTGTAAATAGGAGCCTGTTTAATGTAGGTCGCGTTTAGCACAGAATCAATATTTGGCTATGTAGGTAGATTAGGTACATACCTCACAGTGCTGCCATGTGCACCGTAATTACGGTAAATGCACCGTAATTTGCGCTTATTTACCATCTACCGTTGAAGCTTGCCAACGGTGACAAAATCTACCGTAATTGGCAGAGGTACAAATATTTGTAGAAAATAACCGCCCCAGTGCCAGTCAGACTCATGCACATAGAGTTCCGTACCATTATCTATAAATACGAGCAAAAAAATTACGTTGGTTGTATGGGAGCCCCCTCAAATAATTATGTTATTCTGTTTTAAAGTACTTATTTATTGTCATAGCGGCAATAGAAATGCAACATCTCTGAAATTTTCAACTCTCTAACTATCCTATGGTCACACCGCACTTTACAACAATGCTATTTTACCGTCATTTTTGCGTCATACATTGCGATCGTTAGTGTCAGCAGAAATCAATGCAAAAACTTTTCAAATAAATAATAATAATAATAAATATGTGTGGACATTTCACACAACGCCATCTAGCCCCAAACTATGCATAGCTTGTACTATGGGAACCGGATAACTGATATAATACTTATATACTTTTATTTTTATTTTTTTTATTTTATTTTATTCACAAAATCCACAGATCTTAAAATAGTGTACAGTTTCACTTAATTGTAGATCTTACATCCAATTACGGATTTACTTTATAATGTTTATTGCATTAAAAATAGAGAGCAGAAAAGTATACAAATTTACGCAGGTAAGGTAGGTAACATGAAAAAGAGGAAATGAAAGATGTAACAATAAAATTCAACCCAGAAGTAACAATAAGCAAGTAGGTGAATAGATATTTAGATAACTGTGATTAAAACTTTAACAAGTATAACTTTAGTGTTTGTAAATACATACATAGAATACAATATAACATCCAGACGCAGAACAAACATCTATGTTCATCACACAAATGTTTGTCCTGGGTAGGAATCGAACCCACAGCCCTCAGTTCAGAAGGCAGGGATACTACCAACTGAGCTATCGGGCCCGTCCGTAAATAAGACTTATATTCAGTTACATTGCATTAAAATATGAATTTGCTATCTTTGACTCCCAAGCGTATATGTTGCCTAACAATAATTAATTACTAAAGTACTATTATTAATTACTTATTAGGGGAACCAATACCTAATTATATGAGTATGGGTACTTAGGCTGACTATTAAATAAATAGGACATTCTATCTAATAGTCTTTATTACCTACTTTCTATTAAACATATTTTATAGATAAGTGAAACAAGATCCGAAATGAGGAGATCCGGAAGAAAACTAAAGTCACCGATATAGAAAATAGCAAGAAATAGAATAAATAATCAGAAAGAAAGAAAGAGAGAGAGAGAGAGAGAGAATTATGAGATTTTTTATATAGATATAGAATTAGCAAATTGAAAAGCAGTGGGCGGGCAATAGTTAGACCACATCGCTCGCAGAACTGAAAACCATTGGAGAAGAAAGGTTCTCGAGTGACGACCACGAACTGGAAGACGCAGCGTAGGCCGGCCCCCACTAGGTGGACCGACGACCTGGTCAGAACCGTGGGGAGCCATGGATGCAAGAGGCAAGCAGCCGCTCAAAGTGGCGCACTTTGGGGGAGGCCTATGTTCAGCAGTGGACATCTTCAGGCTGATGATAATGATGATGATGATTAAGTAAGGATACTAAATAATTTGCTTTCCTTTTTCCAATCCCCCAAAATCCAAAGACTCGTGTTAATGACGTTAAAGTTGACTAAAGTGGATGGCGGCAAAAAATCACTCCTCAAGAATATAAATGGGTTTCAGCGGACTAACAAATTATCTGTGGTGACTACCGACGACGACGACTGAGCGATGCCACCGCTCCGCCCGCTTTATGCCGAAGAGCTCAGGATATATTAGATTATGCTAAACAAATTCCTGAATTTGTTCAGTTGGAATATAAACAATGTTGACTTGGTGTGGTGCTCGTTTACGGTGCTCTATGGTCTTCGTAAAAGTCGACTAGTTATCTTGTCTTTTATCTAATCTCATAAAAGAGAATGCAGAAAGATTTTATTCTTCAGAAAGATATTTACGTACCGACTATATGAACGTACCCTAATAAATAATGCCGATCGATATCTACGCATTACCCCAGATAATATAATACCTACAGTAGCATTAGGTACATTAGCCTCCGTAAGCCAAAGTTCGGAGAAACTTGTTAAAAATATAGCTATTTAAAACACTCGCGCGACATTTTTTTTTCTTTTGTGTACCTACGTGTAATTTTATTTATTGTGTAGAAGAGACTAGAAAGAAGTCCTCAATAAAACTATATACCGGGTGTGATTGAATTCATTAGCATCCATTGAAACTAAATATCTACTCCTGATACCGGTCACGTGTGGACCAAAATTTTTGAATTCAAACACATTGGTTTGGTAATGATAATAACTCCAAAAAATGGAATAACTTACTGAATCAAATGCTACAATACAAAATTTAATTAAAATAATAAATTACTGTTTTTAATTAGTACATATACAAGGTATAAAAACGTTTAAATGTATCAAAATCATTCGTGCCGACAGCGTTAGGCGCCGCGGCAATCTTCACATTTTCAATAAAAATATTTTCATTTACATTATCATCTATAAATGATGTACTATCATGGGCTCAATTTATGCTAATGAATTAAATTACATCCTGTATATGTAATTATGTACGTCCATCACATCGCAGACGCAGGCTTAACACTGGTTTAGCACGTATCATTATTATTATAATATAAAGTAACGAAGTACTTAATTTTTTTGTTTTCAAGTTTTTAAATTGTAATTATGAGGGGTGGTACTTCCGGCACGTAACAGTTAGCGCCATCTCTGATCTCAGGTTTACATCACACCGAACGATACGCAATCATGGTTCTGTTTTTGCAATTTTCTACTGCTGGCGGAGAACCTAAACTAAAATCTGTGGAACCTCTGCTTTGGTGAATACACAGATGGCAGATTGGAAATCAGTTTTCATAATTACATGTGTAGAAAATTATTAATTAATCTTCGAATTTCTATTTTATTAGGATTCCGTATCCAAAGGGTAAAGCGAACACTATTACTGTGGCTCTGTACCCCTATGTACGAGTTTTCCAATACGTGAATACGTGCAGATATTATAGTAGTATTATGGGAGTAAACGTAAACGAATCAAGTTTTAGTAAACTATCGAAACTCGTGCTAGGGGTATTGCTATCAGTCTATCGGTCTGGCTGTATTTCATTAACCCGTTATAGTTTGTTGAAATATTCACAGATGATGTATTTCTGTTGCCGTGCCGCTATAACAACAAATACTAATTCATCTAGGCGATTCATTACTGACCTCGTCCATTATACCTATCTACATGTGCCAAATCTTCATTTGGATGTGCTATATTTTAGTCTACGTGATATTGGCAAAATTGTGGTTACCTTTCCACAAAATCCATTAAGAGTTGAAGTTGAGCAAATAAGTACCTCATCAACAGCCCGTAGATGTCCACTGCTGAACATAGCCTCCCCCAGAGAGCGCCACTTTGAGCGGCTTCTCGCCTTTTGCATCCATCGGCTCCCCGCGGTTTTCACCAGGTCGTTGATCCACCTAGTGGGGATCTGCCTGCTTTGCGCCTTTCGGTTCGTGGTCGCCACTCGAGAACCTTTCTTCCCCATCGGTTCTCAGTTGCGAGCGATGTGGCCTACCTATTGCCATTTCAACTTGCTAACTTTAAGGGCTATATCGGTCACTTTAATCCTGCGAATTTCCTCGTTGGATCTTATCTCGCAGGGAAACACCGAGCATATTAAATAATTACCTACTAAAAAACAATTCTTGCATCAAGCCTAAGCTTCTTCATCTTTCATGAAGGTGCGGATATTAAAACACTTGATATTTTTTGACTACGTTAATTATTCGGTACAACATACAAAACATAGATTAACAACGATATCCATTATTACATTGTGATGTGTTAATATATTTTACAAATACTTACCTAAGCTTCCTCATTTCAATACAATAAGTTTCGTTACTAATAAATAAACACTGCATAACGGTGGAATAGCTACTTAGTGTTTTCTCTTGCTTTAACTTTAGCTATTTTGAACTTGATAGAAAGAAACAAAACATAAAATTATTCTTGCTGCAGAATGTTTAGTAAGGGGCTATTTTCACAACAATAGGGTATTTGACTACTACTAAAAATGAACGGGTAAATATTATTTTATTAAAATACGTTAATAAATAATGTAATAATTGAAACGTAAGTAAAATCCGTTAATTTATCACGGAGTAATACGCTTTGAAAGTATCTGGAGGGGATCGCCTGTCCCTCTCTCGCAGAACGGAGAGCTGTGACGTCATATTATGTACGGAGATTTTATGGTACAGCTATCACAGCTATGAAGAAATAATTTCCGACGTCACTGCTTGTTTGAGCGGTCTCTTTCTATTTTTGTATTTTAAAATGCTTGTAACTTTGTAATTCTTTGAGATATTAAATTTTTGTTTACGTGATTGCACTTTATTAGTTAAATACCCTACTGATCGTAGTAACACGACTGACTATACGAGGAAGCTCAGTTAAACTTACTATAATGCGATTCAATAAGTAGGGCTGGATTTGCGCGAACTTCATACTTTACAAAACAGCAGGGTTACTCTTGACACTCGATTTTAATCTTAATTTAGGATTTGGAACGAAATCGTGGCATTTTGTACGTTTAAATCCGATATAGCGCACGATTGGAATCTTTGTCCATGGAATTCTATGGAACTTAACGTAATCAACTCATTTCTACACAATCCGTTTTATTTTCCAAATTTTCTAACATTGGAATTTGCGATTGATTTGGATTAAAGTTTGGTGTAATTGGGATTGGATTCAAGAGTAACCCTACAGATGTGGCGACAAATCTGTACCGCATCGAACCAGACTGACGTTGCAGTTCTTGTAACAATCCTATTCTAATTTAAATCGCATTGTGCTTACATTCATATAAATATCTACTTACAAACAGATCTACTTAAAGCTATTCAAATGTTCCTTGTGCGAGATAGGTAGTCATTTAATAGGGTTCCCTGTTACACTTGCCGCATAAAAATAGACATACATTTCAAATATTGCTACTCATTATATCTAGTGAGATGAGTGATTGATAATGACTGTTGTAGATGTATAAAGGACATGTTCCGAAATGTATAGAACCTGGGCCATATTAATATAGGAACGTTTCCATACATACCGCTTCCCTTGTATTCGTAAAGTGTCAAAACATGCTTAAAAGTTGTGTTAGTGATGCATGAATGATTACCGAATACAGATCCCTTATCTTTTTTTATGCTGATATGGGCCACCGTTTGACAACTCGCCTGATGTTAAGTGACGAAGTTGTCTAGAGATGCCCATTCACTCTTGACTTGAAAATACCCAGGTTATACCTAGGAGGAAGTATTGTTGCTAGAACAACATTCCATTCCTTGGCCATCACACATGCCCGTCAGCACAAAGTTTGACAGCGTTCACGCTTATTTTTTTAAGACATACCTGTATGCAAACGCGTCACCAAATGTGCCGGCCCGCCTGTAGGTACCTACTGTGTAGCGCCCTTTATAGATAAGTGTGTACTTAGGAGCTTCCCAACTTTTGTGCAGACAAGTTCAACAGTGTATGCCGACGTTTTAGAACAACTTACTAAAATTATGATTAATGATTCAATTCCATTGCCGATGTGCCAGCGGCCTTTATATACTTACACAGGACATTGTAACAGCTGTTCTTTTATACTTATTTAATACTTTATTATTCCAGTCAAATACGGCGAAAAACGGGGTACATCTCAGAATGCACCGGGTTTTTGAAACATTTCTTATTTATTTAGAGCCTTGCTTATAAACTTTAAAATTTTCTGTCAACTTTTGACTGATTTGAAATTTCACGCGCGAGAACGAGATGGAACGTTTTAAACACTAACTTTTAACGGCGTTTATAAACAAGGGCGTTAGCTCCACGTGTAATTTTAGGGTTCTAAACATAGACTTGTAGAGGTTTTCAGCTTTGGTATGTTTCATTCCGCGATTGAATCCCTATTTGACTGGACTAGTACAATAATACACACGTGCCTCCTTTATCTTATATATAATTTTATATGTAAGTATTAGATAACACTTACATATTTCTTTAAAACTCTTTAAATACTTTGGTTGGTTTCAGCCTTAGTTGAAATAAATAAATGCCAAATATCTTAAAAACTTTTTACATACTGATTTCTCTTTGGATTAAGTTTTCTCTACATTGTATCTTTAGCTTCTATTATTGTTTTAAAATTTAAATATATACAGCCTTACTTATAACCGTTACTTAAATTTAATCAATGCTTAAATATTCTGTTAACTGCCCGCTAACGGAAATATCGCTAGCGAAAACGAGACCTCGTTCAACATTAATATTATAATTGAATATCTAAGCATTGGTTAAATTTAAGTAACGTTTATAAGTAAGGCCCATAATATTTCTAATAACACAATATATTATTAGCTACTGCTATAACTGCTTATAACTAAAATAAATGCTATGCATTGCTTTAATATTTGTAACATAAAGGATATTTTTTCGTCCATACACAGACATAAACATGTATAATATAACATAAATATAATGTAAATATGTATAAAATAAATGCATAACTACAATGTGCAACATATACTTGTGATTCTCATGCAATATTCAACTTTACGTAACAAGCTTAAAGTTGATAATAGTGTAACAATTGGTCAGGTCGTTAGGACATTCTTTACTGATTTTGGATTTAATATCCAAAAATCAGTAATTGTTTGGTTCGGCGTCGATTATTGTTATATTGTCTCATTTTGTTTAAAGCTAGTCTCTTGGAAAATGAGCATGTAGGTAATTCATCAATCAAAACCTGTAATTCACTTCCAATAATAGGCACGATGACTAAAATTTTTTTTTGCTATATTTAATAATATTCCTCAAAAGATAAACATTTGAGAAAATAAAAATAAAATATTTCAAAAAATGACCAAGTTACAAGCATTTTAAAAACCGGAATAGAAAGAGATAGCTCAAACGGCCAGTGACGTCAGAGGAAGGTCGTTATAGTACCTCATTACTAAGTTGTGGTAGCTTTACATACAATCTCTTTGGCATGTGACGTCACGAGTGGATATTTCATAGTAACTGTGGAGGCGCTCTGTTTCGCGAGAAAGGGAGAGGCCTCCTACAGAAACTTTAAAAGCTTATTACTCCGTGATTTATTTACCGATTTTACTTATTTTTTCAATGATTGCATTCATTTTTAATCTTCTTTATGAAAGTAATATTTACTTGTTCATTTTTAATAGTAGTCATCATGCCTATTCTTCAAAATCACTTTTCTCTTACTTTTACTACAATTATGGAAAATCGGATATTGAGGGAAGTCATACAAGTGAAACATAATACATTTTTAGATTACTTTTTAGTAACTTTTTTTTGATGGCAGAAGTTATGTCAGCCATTTGAATATAATAATGACGCCGCAATGAAGTATGCGCCGTGCAACGTTGCAGTGTTGCGAAGACAATATTGTGCATTTTTTAACATTTTATCGACATAAGTACATTAGTTTCCATCACGGAGTAGCCCGTAGTAAAAATGGAGACAACACTCACATACCGGTTCCCACGAAATTATAATATAGTTATTTCCTTAGTGGTCTCATATGTTCCTTCCCACGTGTTCCACGGCTTGTAAATTCAATCCTTACGTGAACTACGTAACATAACGAACCTACAGTCGCTGACATTACGATCAAAAAGGTTTAGTGGTACAAGTGTAGACACCATTTTGACTCACGACACCATTTTCTCGACAATTTCTCGTGAAAGACCATGACAAGACTATGGTAGCGCTTAAGCGTGTCTCACGCTAACAACGACAAGTTTAGTCGTGGTGCGCACGGGAGGCTGGTAAAACTGGCAATTACACCAACATTTAACATACGATCACATACATACACCCTGACCTGATGGAACCAGGAATTATATCCAGAAAATCAGATCCATTTCCCCAAACATTAGCCCCGTTGATCCCGCACCGGTCTGGTTGCTGTAACCACTGCGCCACAGGCGACGTGTGACGTCACGATACAGTTCAGAGTATATCGCAGCGCGCGAACTTCCTGCGCCGGCGCTGCTTGTCGTCTTGTTGCGGATGTTTGCGGATGATACGCACCAACTGGTCAATAATAATAAAAAATTGAAAGTAATTCAATCAATATGTATTTATTTCAGACAAATATTATCCATTTTTGTTAGTATAGTAGACTTAACCTATTATTAGTACTTATTGGAGTTAATTTATTTAGGTACTTTATAATACATTACATTTCATTGGCAATTTATTCAAAATATATTACCTTACCTTGTCTTGGTAATAACGCCCAACGATCATTTACACAGATCCTGGACCCAGGATTTCCTGTATCTAGGGACCTAGGAACTACGAGGGCCCACAACACAGACACAGTATTTGGCTTGACAACTAAACTTTCTTTTGAACTCTGGTGAGATGATATTTAATATTTTTATAGCAGTATCGCTTGATCAGCGTAATTTACAGATAATAATAATAATATTGATTTGGGAGGCGTTATCTGTACAGCATTTGTGTTGATGTAACTTGACCATGCTGGTTGGGATGATTCCCAAGAATTTCCCAATTGATGGCGCTACCAACTGCGTAAGTTGGTTGTAAAAAAGTGAAGGAAAAATTCGGACATGAGACCACTTAAGCCTTAAGACTTAAGCTACCGTGACAAATGGTCTCACCGGGATAGCTTTTACTTAAGTGTTAAACAAAGGCTATCCCGGATTGAGGCTGTAGGAGCTACCTACCTCGCGTCATGCCGCTGTATGAGCCATCCACCCCGCGACTTGTTGCTGTATGAGCCACCTACCTGTGTTAATTAGTACCCCTAGTACGAGTTTTCCAATACGTGAGTACGCGCAAATCCCTTTAAAATCTGTACTGCCATTTTTAGTTCATCAACGTGTCCGCTAGGGGCGCTGCAGAGAAATGTATGGGAGAAAAGATAGAAAACGTAAACGAATTAAGTTTTAGTAACCTATTAAAACTCGTACTAGGGGTACAGGTCATAAAGTCCATTCATTTAGGTTTTTTTATATTTTTCTACACGTACCTCGTGGAAGGCCTCTGTATGAGCCACCTACCTCCCGGCAGGCCGCCGTATGAGCCACCTACCTCACGGCAGGCCGCCGTATGAGCGACCTACCTCACGGCAGGCCGCCGCGCGCCGTATGAGGCACGTACCTCGTGGAAGGCCGCGTCCACGTGGAGCGGCGGGTCCTTGGCGCTAGTCTCGACGTAGGGCGCCTGCAGCGCGCGCGCGAGGTCGCGGCCCGCCTGCTCGCCGACCGCGCGCGCGTGCACCAGGTCCACCTTGTTGGCCGCCACCACCATCGGGTACGACTCCCTGCGTGTACGTGCAACGGATGTTACGGCACTCGCCTCGCCAAGGGAAACGGAACGGCGCAGAGAACACAAATGGGTCCAAATATTGCTATCAAATACATCTTAATCCGGAGCGTAAATCATGTACATTACATTACTTTTTATTTTGCTTCAATACATGCAGTATTTCCGAAGTTATAATGACGAGAAGTTTAAGCCCTTTTTTGAGTTTCGAGATTTGCCGCGCTCATTGTGACGTCATCCTTGTGCTCGGGCAAGTCACCCGCGGCGTGCTATTCGTGCAAACGAGAGCGCGACTATCGAATGACCTCAGGTGTGACGTCATTGCCTGCCCGCGTTTTTAAATCCTTCGGCCGGAAATACGGACTTTGATCGTAAATATCGCAGCCACTTTTTAAGATATAAAAAAAATAAAAACACAGTTTCATCTCGTAATTTTTTGTAGATTTATTTGGCATATAAATTCGAAAAATTGGTGAAAAACGCGGTGATTTTTCGTGTTCGTTCCGCTCGCGCTGTGGTTTCGCAAGCTTTCGATGTTCTTTTCTCATTCAATATGTATACTTAAAAATGACAGAATCCAAATTTACCCTGTAGAACTGACGGCGCCCCACCGCCGAAGAATTGTCTCGAAGTTATGACTAGGCGGTTATGACCGAAAGCTGGGTACGCCCATGATGCCTATTATGGCCCTACAGGAACAGCGCACGATATATACGCACCGGTCCTTGACCCGCAGTATCTGCGTGTGGAAATGTCGGATGTTGTCGTAGCTCTGCTTGTCGGTGACGGAATACACGAGCAGGAACCCGTCTCCCTTCCGCATGTACTGCTCGCGCATCGCGCTGAACTCTTCTTGCCCCGCCGTATCCAGCACTGAAAGGACACATTGGGTACAAGTTACAACTATTCAAAGGCTTACCACTCACGAGATTTACCCCCGATTTCTTGTATGCTTGGCAAACTCATGTCAAATCCACCGCACCGAATACTGTACACTCATTGGTTGAATTAATTGAATGTTTTTTGGCGCGCTATCCACTATATACCTATACCTATACTTATGTCACGACCCAGAAAAATCAACGAATAGCCTTCAGATAAGAGCAATACTCAACTAAAGTACTAAGTAAGTAGTCTGCCTGGCGTGGTATAAGGGCCCAACCTTGCACCGAGAGTTACTGGCACTCATGGAGCTATTAAATAAGGCTTTCAATCTCGCTACATTTTCGAGTCCCGGGAACATTTTTCGAGACTCGACCCGGTCTCGAAATTCCCGAGAAAAATGAGACTTTCGAGACTACGTCAAAAGTAGGTTTGAGCTAGTTTAGGCAGTAATTACTAGCTAATCAAACTGTTAAAAACTCAAATACAAGCAAAAATAACAACTATTTGCGACATTTTTCTCTAATTTATCTGCTAGCGAACACATCGCAGGTATTTTTTTCCCTTTTACGAAGAAATGTATTCACTTCAACAGCCAGAAGACGTTCACTGCTGAACATAGGCCTCCCCCGTAAAACGCCACTTTCGACGCTTATATTTTCGATTTGTCATAATCACCGCGCTTGGTAATCACAGAAGATTTTAATGTACCAAAAATCCTCTTTAGTAGGGTATCATCAAGTCTATAGGACGCCAAAATGCTTGAAAAGGTTCAGGATATTCCCGCGTCCAATAAACAATATTGCAACAATAATTTTGAATTTAATATAAGTTTAGAATGATAAAGTTCAGGACTAAGTCTTATGTTCTTATAGCAATAACACGAATTAATAAAAATTTCTAGATGGATAAAATTAGAAAGTTACCTCCAAACCGTACAAATAAATAATGAATACTTTAAATACGGTCATGAAACTTTGTGTGGTAGTTGAACTAAATATAATGGATTTTAAAAATACCTATTAGTTTCAATGTAGTAATATGTTGCCTACAGTAAAATTATCACGCGTTGGAACCACCACCCCTGCCTCTCAGCCCCCCGACTTTGGCCTAGTACTAAAAATTATTAATTGTTCTATTGCTTTGGCTTGGATTCGCGCTGGCCTACCACGCGCCCTTAATAGGTCTCTTAAAATGAACGAAAAGACCGCTTGCGACTATTATGTGCCACAAAACTAGCTTGCCTATTCTCAGTTGAAATCCAAGGTAGAAGACTTTAGTCAAACCCCTTTCAAAATAATTATTTTTAAGCAGCTCTATGCTCTATGGGGGAGGCCTATATACAGCATTGTACGTTTCCAGGCTGATGATGATGATAATCACACCTTAGATTATTAAGCCTGTGATCAAGACTCTTCGACTATTCGAACCCTTCCCCCTCCCTCTACTTACCCCCCACCCTCAGACATTTTTAGTATATTCATCAGTATACCTTCAAAGTATAACTGTGCCAATTTTTAAGACTACACGAATGATTTCGGCTGTTTGCCTAATGTTTACCGAATTTTCTTACTATGAGGTGGAATGGATAGGTCATAAAATCCGCCATATTGTGTTTAGTATAATTTAATGTACCCAATGTCACCCAGAGTGTCAATAGGCATCGATTGGTATCAAATTTGATCAAATATGATGAGTCGTTTAGGCACAACCAGGGAACAACAAAACCAGGAAATTGGCGCCTATTTTTATACGTAGGCTATACATAGTTATATATAGATATAAAAATGATACATATTCGAAACGTACTCATAAAGACCTTTCATTTGATACCAAACATGACATGTTTATCAAAAAAATATATTTTTTTGTCCGCCAATTTTTTTAATATAATCCGCCATATAGAATTTAATGTAACTTTATATAGCCTATGACACGCAGAGTGTTAAGATCTATCGATTGACACCTTGCTGTTTGAAATAGAATAAGTAATTTAGGAGATACGAGGGAACATATGAACATACATACATACATACATACATACATACATACATACATACATACATACATACATACATAGATAGACAGTCAAACTCATAACCCTCTTTTTTGGTAGTCGGGTAAAAAAAAGGAGGGAATCCCGTCTGATCCGAAACTGAAGCACCCTTAGGAAGCCGGACCGCTTCGCATGTACGAGCGGAACACGCACACACTCACATCATATGCATCATATGCGGTTGCCCTACTTTCATCTGACACACATGTGTAATATATGTCCAGTTCGATGTCAATCAAAACTCAATCCTTCTTTTTTTTCATCCATGCAGGCACTGACGTGAAATAAAACAGTTAATATCTCCAAAATATAATCATCCATTATAACTGACCGACTAGCACATCACGTCATTCATTCTTATAAAAAACAACAATTTATTACTTAAAGGCCCCAAAACCAAAACATATATGAGTAACTGGATAAATGCCTGTCATATAAATCTTGCTTGCACACTAAACTGCTGACTAACGATACGTTCTAGGGACACATGCAGAATGAATGCACTGGACTCCCTACAGATTGATACAAATATTTTTACGATATGTACTTGACAGTGTAAAATGATGATCAGTGTGTGTAATGTTAACATATTGAATATTATAAATTATGGTGTTAAACACAAGACTGCCCAGAAAAAAATAGAACCCCTCCCAAGGCAAGAAGCTCACCATCTAATATGCACCACTGGCCATCCACCTCGGTGTGCTGTATGTATGAGTCCTCGATGGTTGGGTCGTAGTCCGTCACGAACAGCTTCTGGAAGAACTGGATGGTGATGGCACTCTTGCCCACTCCTCCATCACCCACCACCACCAGCTTCACCTGGAAATTACATCTTTTATTTTTAAATCATTATTATACATTAGGTTTCTTTGGACTTCTCTAGATATGTCCACACTCTTGCCTGATGGAAAGTGATGATGCAATCAAAAGTATAGCATGCTAGAAGGAAGTACCTATTCATTCTTCTCTTGGACACGCCCATAGCATGCACACTGCGAGGAAACTTGCCGTCGTTGTTAGAGTGAGATACTTAGGTGCAACAATAGTTTTGTCACAGTCTCTCACAAAAAGTGTTGAGGGAATTTTGTCACGGAGCACATGCTAGGCAAGCATGCCATATTTCTTAGAAACGCTTAGTCCAAATGGGTGATCTCTCAACAATGGCATGATGGTGCTTAGCCGAGCATCTGGTGGTCTGATAGTAGAAGCATAAAATGCTTCTAAATAAACATAGTCCATGGTCAAAGCAATGTAAGAGGGAATTAAAATATAGATTATAGGTTTCTTTCTGTTAAAAGTTGTGTGTACACAAGACCAATAAATACTAGGCATTACCCAACATTCTTCTGGAGCTATTGTTTGTTAATTTTGGCTGCTTTAACCTACTCACATGCATAATTATGTAAAACCTGTATCACCTACTTTCGTAAATAAAAAAACAAATTTGAATTACATCAATCTATTGAGGATATTGAATTATGCCATTGGATTTAAATAGAACTTCATATCATTCATACTGGATATAGACAAATGGACAATGGACATGCCTTGTCTATCATATTTTATGGTCACATAGGACTGACACAAATATTGTTTTTTATTCTTAAATCTAATAATACTATCTTTAGATTTAGGTACATATGGACAGTTTGTAACTTATTTTGATTTAGACTAACGTTACAGTAAAATGCAGCTCTAGGTATGGCACAACACATAATATGAAAGAATATAGAGTACTGATCTAATGATACCTGGCTAATTAAAATGTTATTTTTAATGATGTATCTATGACAACTATGGCAACTTATGGAAAGGAAAGGAGATCCAAATGTTCCGGGAAGTGACAGTCCGAACACAACTAGAAAGGAATAGCTGGCCAGTAGGTGCCAGCTATACTGTGTGGGATTGTTAAGAATGAAATATGGGTTGTCAAGGTGGTCATGGTCTTAGAAATAATGTCAACAGAGTATTTAGTATTGAATATTGAGCAAAATAATGAGTTTATTAGTTAATTATCATAGTATTCTATTTATTATTTGTGACTACATTAAACTGGCAATGTGTGAGTTCTAATGATACTGCAATCTCTACACAAGATGCAAAACAGTTTGTTATAGAACCTACACTGTCACTGCCTAGGAATATGGACATAATTCACTCTCCATAGACTACCAATTAACTCTGAAAAAAGAAAAATAAACCTTAACGCTGAATTACTATAATCATGTTTGAACGATCCACAAAAACACTAGTGCCTAATATGTATAGTCGTACACAATCAATGCTATACACAATCATATATATCTATATTCTGAAAGGTTATCAAGCCACAGCGATTGGACCATATAATTCAGGTTCAAAATGACCGCATGCACACATTGGTTGTGCGCACCTCACCGGCACAGGTCCGGTGCAGGCTCGGCACATTGTTTGGGGCAGTCCCAAGCAGTAGGCTGGGCCTGCCCCAGACCAGTGTTGGTGGGGTGTGCACAGACCAATGTTGTTTGTTTTTTATATCACCCAACAATCACATACTTAAATCTGGACCGTAACTACAACACTACACATAACAAGTAGTTGCACATTTTTATGTGCACTAAGTTTTTGAGTTGGACAAAATTATTATACAACCTACATGCTCGGACCATACCAATCATAAACTTTATACAGCGCTGTTCACTGAAACCTTGAAGAAAAGCTGTAGCATTTACTCACGGTAGGCAGATTTTCATTTGGAGGCCCTGGTCTTGTCATCTTGCCTGCGGCGAGCAGCGCAGTTCCTCCTCCTGGGTTTGTGCTTTGGTGATAACGTGACCAATGATCATGGAATATTATCTGCGTTTACCACTGGTTTACCATTACCTACTAGGCTACCACCACAGAACCTTGTATCTATGATTACTTGATTACCACTCACAAAATGATAACATTATCACGAACAAAACAACACCCATTATTCTCACAGCCAAAACAGAGAAAGACCAAGTATTAGTAAAGTAGTTAATAGTGGTTAATAGTTAATAATGTTAGGCATGGGGTACCGGGCTGGTTTATATTCAAAGGGTACGGGATATTTTTTATCAGTTTCCGATTTTCCATTTAACCATTTCCAATTCCATTTCCATTTCCAATTTCCATCCACAGACTACTAAGAGATACTCCATTACAGTCACAGCATGACATGACAGTGACAGACTGACAGTCAGTTGACAGTTACTATACTCTAGGATCTTATTTTTTATGTAAAACAGCTATCGTAAATAAAATTATTTTTAGCGAGACATATTGGTTTTATTTCTCTTTAACCACAGAATTCCCCATTTAAACACATATTGCCTTAGCCTATCATCTGTAATGTGTTAAAAGCTTTAGTAAAAAACTGGCCAAAACTGGCAAAAAAATAAAGAAAATCACCAAAATTTGGCACTTTCCACTACCACAAAATTAAATTACGTTGACGAAAGCCTTGTTTTGTTATTGCTGGTGCCCTGGTGCCTTGTATTGTTATAGGTGGTGGGACGAAACATAATGAACCCCATTTCAGAATTTTGGATATTTTATGTAAAAAATAAATGTCTCGAAAAGTTACAAGTGACATGCAAGTTGTAAAAAAACATTTTTCCCTTGTGAACAATTTTTACCCTAAGCGAAGGCACTAGAATTCACCCTATCACATAGGTCCACGCAAATTGTCATTTTAAATAATTATTGGCGAGCTTTTCAAACACTCACACAAAGCACTGACTGCGCGAGCGTCGATTGGAGCCATCCATGAGTTCTCTAGGTTACAAATGCATTTATAGGTCCAATTGAACGGCTTTACTGCTATGGGGAAGAAAGGTTCTCGAGTGGCGACCACGAACTGGAAGATGCAGCGTAGGCCGGCCCCCCACTAGGTGGACCAACGACCTGGTGAAAGCCTCGGGGAGCCGATGGATGCAGGAGGCGAGCGGTGTTTCCTCGTGGACCTACTATTTTGTCCTACTAGTAGGACCACGAGGATATACATGTCCTCGTGGTCCTACTGTGACGTCATATTTCTCTGAGAAGTGGTGCGTCAAAACTCAATAGTGAGTATAGAGCTATATAGGGATACGTTATGCGGAAAAAATCTGACATTACCAGAAAGTCGTCTCCGAAATGGAACAGCTCAACGGATCTCCAAAATGACAAGAGATATGGGGGTCCCGTTTTAACTGAAATTGGAGTAGATCTTGGGATGTTCCAGAGAAACACAAAAAATAGGGTTGCCATTCAAAATTGAAACGCTTACCTATAAATGGAAAACGGTAAGAGATAAGTGGGTAGCAAGGAAGTTATATATATTACTGTGGGTAGTAAGTTAAGTATTCAATCAAATGTCATAGGGGATGACGAAGCTGTCAAGTGGTGGTCATTAAAAACCAAAATGGCGGAATCAAATGGCGGCCATTTTGAAACTTGGTCTGATCGGGGTGGTTTTTTGCATGGGGTTCGTACTAAGCAGGTGGACCACGGGCAATAATTTGATATTTGAAAAAATTCTTTGGTTTCCGGCATTTTTAAAGATGGCTGCCATGGATTTTTGACGTATTGTTTAGTGATAACCTATGTATAATTTTGATCACTTTTTTGTATGTTCGTGTCAAGGTGCTCGACGTGTTTTCAGAAAAACTGATGACGTGGTCTTTCGAGCTTCCGTCATTCGGACAGTCAACGGGCTGGCTAAATGATATGAGATGGGTTATGTGCGTTTTAAACAATGTCATAGCAAACCCTAGGACAATTATGGAGCTATAAACAAAAATTCAAAAAGGTGGAATAAAAATCCGCCATAAAAATTTTAACCGTAAATGACGGCGAAACAATGTCACTTTAGTATAAAGAACGCAAACCATACGCAAAACTAATGTTGTTTGTACGCCAGAATCCCTTCTGGCGTACAAACAACATTGGCAAAAATTTCGATAAATATACTTACTAAGCGTTTGGTACCTAGAAACATTATTATTTAGGACGATATCACCACGAGGAAATGGCAGATTAAAAGATTATTTTTTAAAATGTGAAAACAACATTAACCATGCGCCGTGAAAACCAACCCCTCGCATAAAATCGGCCCGATATATATAATTATGAACTTTGACGGATGTTGAGCGGCATACACGCGTCAGGAGCGCTACTAGATCCATCGTAATATATGCTGTTAAAAATTAAGTCTGTAAAAAATGACATAGCCGCCAAAGTGAAAACAACTGTCAAAAACGACATTCGCTGTCAAAATTGACATCCGCTGTCATCAATGACATCTGCTGATTCCGCTGTCAATAATTATATGCACTCTTGGCAGAGTTGTGACAACTAGCCACAGAAGCCATAAACCAAGAAGTCATAGTCAGTCTATATGCACTGTCAAAATTGACATCCGCTGTCAAAAATGACATCAGCTGTCAAAACTGACATCAGCTGTCAAAAATGACAAGCTATCAAAGATAAAACACTCACTTGACATTGGCAGAATTATTGCAAACACGCGATAGAAAGCCATAAAGAAGAAGAAGAAGAAGAAACAGCACATTGCTGTGCTGTTTTATTTTTGGCGCCAACTTTACAGCTACGAGCATTTTTTTAGTAAAATATTTTTTTTTCATTAATATTTAATTTAAATACGCAGTGCTGTCTAATTCCTTCAAGCTCACTATATTCTGTATTTTTTTCTAATAGTTAGCATTTGTTTTTCTCGCAGGGTGTTCACAAAAGTGAGTAGGTCCACAAGGACATGTATGTACTCGTGGACCTACTGGTAGGACAAAATAGTAGGTCCACAAGGAAACACCGGAGGCGAGCAGCCGCTCTAAGTGGCGCTCCTTGGGGGAGGCCTATGTTCAGCAATGGACGTCTTCAGGCTGTTAACGATGATGATGATGATGACTGCTTACTTACTACAATAATATTACATAAAACACTAAATGATACTACACTACCTATTTTATGTACTTATACAAAAAAAATGTATTGTATAGTGTAGTGTAGCTGTAGAGACACTAGCCATCCGGAGATTGAAAATCCGGACTGTTTGGATTGCGGCTATCATCATTACAGTCTTTTTTGCATATTATTGGTTAAATATCTACTTACCTGGATATCAAATAGTTGTTGTTCAAGAACTAAGTACTTAACTAAAATTATGATAAAGTCACACCATTTAATCCAACGAATTGAATAAAAACATTTTTGATACTTTTTACTCTGGTAAAATTACGAGAAGCGTTTAAACAGACAGCTAAGCACCAGTAAATGTTTTCAGCAGCACACAACTGCACGACGCTTTAAACTAAGTCCATTCTTCATTATCTATCTACAAAACAGTTGAAAATTATGTAGTAGCCTACGGGCATGGGTATTAAATTATATCCACAAACTGCACACGAGTGCACAATGATGAGTTTCAAAGGCCTATTCTAATGCGCAATCAACCGAAGAAACTCAGTTCGCTTAGGTTAAAATATGATTTATCATGAACTAGCTGACCCGCCCCGGCTTCGCACGGGTTTATTAGTTTTCCGCCTTACCTCAGTCTAACGAAGAGAGAAGGAAGAGGGGAAAAGAAAAGGAGGGAAATAGATAAATGAATGAAAGGCGAATTGAGGCAGGTGCGCCAGGTTGTAACAATGCAGGGTGTCTCGTGACGTCACAAATATTAGAAATGTTTTTCAGTTTAAAAATAAAACACAATAGTTCAAACAAATCATTTTACAAGTAAATAAAAATCCAAAAATAAAGCAAATTTTCGTTTGATACTGCACTAACTGGTATAGGACGTAGAGATAGGTATAAAAGTAGTTATTTAAACGTAAAATGAGGTAATATTAGAAAGCATAAAAACTCTTTACTCACATTTCATACTAAAACGGTTCATACTTGATCGCGAGCTAGCAGTCTAGAATGTGTCAAAGACTTTTCAAATAATTTCAGATTGGGAGATGTCAGTGGGGATTAGGAAATGAAAAAAAAATGGCAAAATATAGTTTTTTCCAGATTTTATAGATTTTTTTATTTTCAGATAGTGGATTACTAAAAAGAGAAAAGATGTTCATCGAGTGAGGAAAACTAATCAGCAAGAAGGAACGGAGCAGTTCTATTTAAAAAAACAGGAATAATGAATTAATATTACTTAAGACCATCAGGTTCAAAGGGAAGTACTTCGCTATATTTAGTCTGTGGAAATTGAAAGGTGAAATCTTCTAATTCATTGTTTAGTAGGTGTAGTTCTTTAAGTACTTGAAGATATACACGGACGGAAAATGTTTGCTGCTGAGCGTACTGCTTTCTTGGTAGGTTGATGTTGGTGCAGATGCTTAGTGTAGGACAAGGACGACGTGGGAAACACTCCGAGCGGGCGGATTGATGATGGTAGAAGGTTTTAATGTACAGAACGGAATGCGTAGAGCTTTCCTTGTAGGTTGATGTTGAGTGAAAATGCTTATTGTAGGACGATATCGTTGTGGACATCACTCTAGGCGGATGGTATGATGATGGCAGGTGGTTTTAATGTACAGAAGGGAAAGTTAATGCTATTCTTTGCATATTTCCTAGTCGGCAGGAGCTTAGATGATGATGAGTGTAGATGCTTATTGTAGCACAAGATCATCGTAGACATCACTCTAGGCGAAAGGTTTGATGATGGCAGGGGATTTTATTGTAGAAGGGAAGCTAGTGCTATTCTCTGCACATTTCTTTAGCCGGCAGAAACCTAGCGTTATACACGAAGAAGAAGAAAAGAGCTTATCCCCACGCAGTGATGTAAAACATCGTAGATATTGTATTGATATAAATAAATAAATAAATAAATAAATAAATAAATATGTGTGGACTTTTCACACAGCGCCATCTAGGCCCAAACTAAGCATAGCTTGTACTATGGGAACCAGATAACTGATACAATATTTATATACTTTTTTTGTTTGTAAATACATACATAGAATACAATATAACACCCAGACGAAGAACAAACATCTATATTCATCACACAAATGTTTGTCCTTGGTAGGAATCGAACCCACAGCCCTCAGTTCAGAAGGTAGGGATACTACCAACTGAGCTATTGGGCCCGTCAAATGAGTTAGTTCTAACTGGAAACTTTGACTGCTGCATATTCCGTGTTTAATGTTGCTATCCATTCTAGTGGATAATATTGTTTTACAGACTCTGCATAAGTAGGTAGGTAACCTTTAGTTGTCACAGGTGGAGCGGACGGAAGTGGATTAAAAAAATCATACTATTTTAGATACAATGCTTTTTCACGAAGCAGGAACTAGGAGGAGGAGGAAATCTTATTTTCTCAAGTGGTTTTAGAAAGTATCACGACTATGTATGAATATCGATATAGTTTCAAAATAGGTAATGTTTTTATGCATCTATTATGTAATAACTTGGAATTTAGAATAGAGACTTCCTTAGTATGTAATAGGTATTTATCTCAATCAAGCAAGTGCGACCACAAACCGGAAGATGCAGTGTAGGATGGTTCCATTAGGTGGACCGATGATCTGGTCCAAGTCGTGGGAAGCCAATGGAAGCGGAAGACTAACGGCTGCACAGAGTGGCATGGGATTAGGATGATGGTGGTGGTGATGATGATGATGATGAGGTTTGACCTGGTCAGAGCCGTGGGAAGTCGAAGGCAGCGGAAGACTAACGGTTGCACAGTGTGACATGGGTTTATGATGATGGTGGTGATGATGATGATGGTGTTGATGATTATGTTTATGACGTCTTCAGGATAATGAGGGTCTTATGATGATGATAATGATTATGACGTCTTCCGGATGATAAAGATGACGATGATGATGATGTTGAGGGTCGAGATAAGCAAAGATCTTATAAGATAAGATGCAATATATTTATTTATCTCAAATCTATGGGCATAGTTCAGTTTGGTGAAGTTCAGGTTTGACATTGTTTTAATGAATTTTCAATAAAACCTTTAACTTTTATTTTACAACAAATTTATAATTTTTTTTAATAGGTAATTATTGTCCTTGGTATTTATATAGGTCAAGCACAAGCAGTACCTGTTAGTGACTCCTCACCACACGGATAGGATAGCTAATTGTATAAATTCGAATGAGAATAACATCTTGTTGATAAATGATATCAATAATACTTACAATACATAATACACTTTGTTCTACGGATCAAACATAACTTTAGCATATTTCATTATACTGAAATACGTCTTAGATATATGGATGATTTCTATGAAAGTTCAGGAGAAGCAAAGTCAGCCTGAGAATTCATAAACGGTTCAATGTCTATAGTATACAAAATATATACATAATATTATTATAATATCAATAAATACGGGTATGGAAACGATTAGGAATAAATGAAATGAAACGAAATGATCTTTATTTCCGACACACAATATCGCGAAAGGAACAATATAACACGGAACATAAAATAAGAAACTTACATAAATATACTAATTATACTCTGAAGCGATATTGCACGATGTCAGAAACAGATCCCGGCTCAGCTCAGCATACAACTTATTATCATTGTGTAATTACTCCGAAATAAATATCCTGAGGTTTTATTCAACATTATTAATCTCCATTTTCATGTCGGCCGAATCTTCGAGAGAGGTGCAGAGGTTTCACACAGCGGGGTTGTGCATATTACATAACCTACGGGCTCTTCTTTGTAGGAGAATTCAGCAAGACATGTCTGATTGTCATTCATCGAAACATATTTAAAAGGTCATGTACTCCTCATAGATAATAGTATTTAATCTCGATAGATGTATTAACTCTAAATTTACAGTTTTCCAAAATATTATATCGTATCGTAACTCGACTTTATAATTATTGTAAAATCAAATATTGTAAGACAAACAAATATTAAAAAAAAAGGAATAAAAAAAAGATAAACCCTGAGGAGTTTCTTTGGGCTTCTTCTCAATCAGGAGTAATCGAAGTTTTCGGATATATTTTTAAAACTCAAAGTTAGTTATGAACTACAAAATAATTCTAACATTTAATTATATATTCTGAGTACTAAAATTCAATAAAAGTATTCTGGTAAAGTAAATTCTAAATTCATAATCGTTTGAAATAACTTTCTTAATAAATAATTTGAGTTTTACTTATGTTTTTATTTATTAATCTTTAATATAGGATACAACGTAGGAAAGTTAGGGTAACGAATTCTAGTCTATCATCGTAGATGGCCATTTTAATAAACCAGATTTAGGTTTTGCATTAATTTATAGTTAGGAAATGGGGCTCAGTAGACGGCGTCATGATAAGCAGAAGAGGTTTATCATGACTTCGTTAATATGGTTAAAACAGGCGTAAGGAAATGGTAGAATGGGTTGTAAGCATTTCCGGTAGAAATGATAACATTGTTGTACTAGTGGGGAATTTTGGACTGAAAAGTTGGTAGTGGGCTAAAGTTGTAAGCATTTCCGGTAGAAATGATAACATTTTGTACTAGTGGGGAATTTTGGAGTTTTGCGTTTAGAGATTCTGATATATACACTTGAAGTATGATTCTGAAGTTCAATTATAGGAAGTACTTCAGATTTTCTAAATTAGGTTAATGTGAGTTGTTTTCGAGCAACCTACGTTTTCGATATTTCCAGCAGCTATAGGATTAGCGCTCATCATAGATTCAGATTGCAAAGCTTAGTAAAATAAAGAAATTCCATTCTACTAAATTAATCGCGTATTGAGTAGGTGTTAGTTAGGAATTGTCTCATTACTTTAAAAGGATTTGGATTACTACATTATCACAACGTACGGGTTCTACCACTATTAGGAGACGATCACTTGGCCATAACAATTCTAAAACATACAACAAGCTTAGGTTAATCTTAGGTTCTTTTTTCTACGGTATTAGATTTGCTAGCGTTTATTTAATTGCAATTGATAGGTTATTTAAATTTAGCCATTAAAGTTAGTTTTAAAAAATATAATTATGAATATAAGGGGAATAGGGGGGTTAGAAAGGGGGGGTTATTACAAGGTGCAGTGTTGCCAACTCTAACAGCCTAAAAAACAGTACGACAGCCTAAAAAAAACAGTAAATGACACATAACATGTTCATTCTAAACAATAAACCTATTGTTTGAATAAAATACGTCAAAATTCATAGAAACGGTGTTTAATGTACATACATTATTTTTATTCCAAAGAAAATTTAATAAGTGCTCAATGAAATTTTTAATTTTAATTTTTAATCTTCTTCCGAAAGTGAGCAGTGACCTATCACTGCTACAACAATAGACAATATAAAACAATGTGACAATATAAAATATCTTTGAATACCTATATTCAAACATATTTTATATTATGCTCAGCTATAAAGCAAGTTATATTGACTTCAATTTCTTTTGCTATTTGTTTTGGATTTTATGATTTTTGGACTTTAGTTCGTATGTATAATCCCTTTATTTCTGTTTAGGGGGAATTGCAACAAGATAAATCACTACATTGTTTTAAAATGGTACCACTTTCGCAAATACGTAATAAACAAAATAATTGATCTTGCTTCAACTTGCCGAAAACAGATATATAAAATAATGATTTACAAAATAGAAAGAAAGAAAGACAGAAAATACATTTATTCGTGACTGTAACACACACAACATTACACTACATAAATGACATTACAAAACAATATACACACAAACAGAAGCAGTGCAAATGCTGCGTGGTGTTACGAATGGGCTCCGACTCAGCATACAATTAAGGTCCTAAAGACCTTAATTACTGATTTTCAGTCAGTGAAATAATAATGATCTTCCCGTATAATAATGTAGAGTAAGTACTTAAGTAGCAGCAACTTTTCTATGTGCTATGTTGTATATTTTTTGCAATTTGTATCAGATGGCTCTAAAATTATAGAAAAGCAGTAGAATTTGTACCTAAAACAGAAAACAGGGTTGCTAATCAAAAAACAGCAAATCTACTGTTAAAACAGTAGGGTTGGCAACACTGGCCAGGTGCTTGCTTACACCTTCATTCGTTCATCCTTTTCGCCCCTCCATTCTGGCTTTCCCATAGTACAAGTCACAAGATAGGACTGGCTTTGGACCTAATACTGAAGGTTGGATATCTTTTATTTCTGAATTATATAATCGATGAACTGATTATTGAAATATTTACGGCACAATATAAAGTACTTACCCTCTTTCTAATAAAAAAAAAGAATAAATGACTTAAGTACATATTTTACTTTCATCCCCTCTGCCAAGGGAACCGTGATGAATTTCGGGATCAAAAGTATAGCAGACAGAAAGACAGACAGAAAAAATGAAAAAAGTTTTGGCTTCCGGCATCGATAATAGAAAGACATCCAAAAAAATTTTTTTCGACATATCTTATGTACAGAATTGGACCTCATCTTATAACGTTATAATCCGCAAGCACCATTTTCTGCCAATTTCTACGGGGGACGAGGTAGACACACATAGCACACGCGCAAACGGCGCGTGTAAACGCATGCCGCACACCGTCTTAAAACACGAACACCGTCATATAATCTAGACACGCACACTATAATTTTGTAGATGACCAAATAACTTCATATGACCGGCAGGAACGCCTTGCTTTGCCGACTCCTATTATAAATGCTCTAAGCCTACGCTGGAAGGTAATGGACTTATTATTCTCTAGAGATGTAAGTAGTCTATAGTTTTCCTACCTAACGTAATCGCAGATGTCTAATCTAAGTACAGTTAGTCACCACCGCGGCCTTGATGCGGCTCGTTGCGCAACAACAGCTCACATAACCGCTGACCCGCCAGCGAACTTGTTGCCGCCTTCTAATTTATTTTATTGCGTGAGAGACTGCTCTTATTTTTGAAATGGTCCGGTCGAGTGTGATGATTCGCTTGTCCTTGTCTCAATTATCATGGTGCTGTATGAATAAGGTACCGCTATTGCCCGGGCTCTCAGTAGATTGTTAATTGAACTACTGAGAATAGAAGGCTTGTACGAAGCGAATTCATATTGGCCTTATTAGCCCTTAGCAGTTAAATAAACCCATTTTGTTATGATTCGACTCTGCGTGTGTTATCTTATCGTTGTTTCTGGGATAAGTACTTAAATTACAATACCTACTTGACAAACGTTGGTTATGTTATCATTATTAAACTAGTTCAATGGCTCTTTTCTCTTTATGAAGATACTTAAAATAAAAAAGACTGGTACCTATCATAGGCACAAAAGCAATAGAGATGCGTTAAAAATTAGAGGACCTATTGATTTATGTCAGCCTATGGAATCGTTTCTCACAACGTCTTCTACTGACACGAGACATGAATTATGATAGGTTTCCATTCCCAAATACGATTTGCGAATGTCACAAACAATCGCTTCCTCAGCTGCGCGCGTCTATCTGCGAAAGGCTGCGATTCGGACGGTCGGCGCACCCCCGCAGGAGCCGTCTCGCCGAGCTCGGTGCGGACAGTGCGTCGCGTGAACCCACACCGACTGCTTGAGTGCTTCACGTTTTTTGCGCCAATAACACTTCCCGGTTCATTGTACTATTCAAAACTAACTTAGCTAATCCAAAACAGACTCATATATACCTTACCCGGATTCCATTGGTGCGTGTTTGTGCATCAAGTGCGGTTTTGTTCGGTGGCAACATTGGAAGGAGTTTGTTGACAAATAAAACGGGATGCTGAGGGGTTGGTGAGTGCCAGTAATGGACGCATTAACGACGCGTGCCGCGGTTTACTTACAGATGTCGGATGATTAGAAGAATCGGCTGATTATTTTTTCAGTTTTTGATAGATTTATTTGTTAAAAGCATTTATAAATTTTGTCTCCGAATCAAAGAAAGCTGCATTTACAGTCAGTACTTATACCCACATTATTAGCTGATGCACTTGGCTTCACGTGCGTGGGCTTATTGACATATTATTTCGTTGACTAACATAAACACATAATTTATTTGTTATTTAAGTATCTTCTACTTTAAACTTTTCTCTATCACTAGCACACCATTCTACAATTCTACATTCACAACCGCGAACTAAGCCAATGACCTGGATATCGCTTAGTCGCGTCGTTTTGGTAACACATCCTATAGCTATACTTACAACATGTAAATATGTATCATAATAACAAAACAATGCTGCTATTATGGTGCGGCTGCAATATCCGGCTTCGGCGAATATTTGCGTCATGCCCGAAGTGTGGCCGAGTATATACATACTTCGTTGGATAGCCGTGGCTACCGTATCGGGCTTCGGCCAACATTCGCGTCATAGCGGGATAAGTGGCCGAATAGTATTTCGTTGGATTGCTGTGGCTACCGTATCGGGCGTCGGCAAATATTCAGGTTATTCACATCCACCAATATTCCCGCGGTAGTGTAGTCACACCATTACTATACTAGTATTAGTTCAGTTTGCAAAATCTGGCGCCCAACGTGGGACGGTGGGACCTCTTTTAGAATGCAGAAATAATTGTATAAATTAATTTAATTATTTATTAATAAAGTAATATAAGTATCTACCTATCTACAGAACTTAGATACAAAAAATATAGCTAGGTAGGTCATAGGTAGGTGCATATATTTTTTAACCACACTTAGCTACCTAACTATAATTTGAAAGGGTGGATACGTTGATATAATCAATTACTTAGTATGCTTTCGATCATTATTAATTCGAGCGCCCAACGTGGGCCATATATTTTGCCCCATTTAACTGGTTGATTGCAATCTATTTAGATAGTGCTCGTCATCGAAGCCTGTTAAAAACCCAAATTACTTTACGAAATTGCCCCAATATTGGATTGCCATTGCCATTGCCGCTACGTGTAGCTAACGATCGGCGTTTGTTTAACGTAGACTTTACGTAACGCAACATTTTTGTAAACGCGTACCTACTTGACATTAAGTCTTACCTACTTGACATTAAGCGGTTACGTGATAATCAATCAGCTTTCTTTAAAAATATCCTACCTTTTGATTTTTTGAGTTTCTAGTCTCTTCAATTATTTTAGACTAAAGGTGCCCTGCAGTTTCACTCCCGATCATTTTCCCCGCGCTAACTCTTAACACAAAGCATTCCATGTTGTCCGCAATACAAGGTGACCTTGAATTGGTATGTTATCCCGAAATGGGGGACTGGGACCATGATACCCAACAAGTTGTGAGAGCCTTACTTGAAACTGGGTGTTTCAAAACCTCCATGGTAAAAAATAAATCCACTCGCAAAATTGCACGTGCGATTGCTACGAGAGTTAACATGACCCATAAATTCATTTCTAAACACAGGTCGTTAAACTCATTTATGTGCACTCGGTCAAGGACAAACTTTAACCACCCAGCTGCGCTAAGGCTATTATCGAAAGTAAACTTTACATGGCAATTCTTCAACGAAAAACTATTTATTTAATAAAGTCGTAGAAGAAACATTGTCTACCTTGGGGTGTAGATTTACCCCCTTTCGGGATACCATACCAATTCAAGGTCACCTTGTATAAGCAATTCGCATGTTCGCGGGTTCGATTGAAAAACTAAGTAAAATCGGTAAATAAATCACGGAGTAATAAGCTTTTAAAGTTTCTGTAGGGGGCATCTCCTGTCCCTTTCTCGCGAAACAGAGCGCCTTCGCAGTTACTATGAAAAATCCACTCGTGACGTCATATGCCAATGAGATTATAAATAAAATAAATAAATAAATAAATATGTGTGGACAATTCACACATCGCCATCTAGCCCCAAACTAAGCATAGCTTGTACTATGGGAACAGATTGTATGAAAAGCTACCACAGCTTAGTATTGAGGTACTATGAACGACCTTGCTCTGACGTCACTGGCCGATGGCCGTATGAGCTATCTCTTTCTATTCCGGTTTTTAAAATGCTTGTAACTTTGTCATTTTTTGAAATATTTTATTTTTGTTTTCACAAATGTTTATCTTTTGAGGAATATTATTAATTTATGCAAAAAAAAATTTGTCATCATGCCTATTGGGACAGTCGTTGTAAATCCTATATCCATGGCTACCATTATTATTTATTACCTATTATTATAATGCTTATCTACCATCCCTACTTATATGTAGATATATTTTATTTGCACACAACCAAACCAAATCTAACGCTTTTGAGATGATGAGGAATTGAGGATGGGTAGATGGGTAGTATATATCCTATAGTATATGTGGGTGTAGTAGGCAGACAGACTATAACTCACGCATGGCTGATTCTCTGACATTAAACGAGGGTTGTGGGATGGGGTATTTTCAAACGATTTTGAAGGATTATGCAACCATACTTGGGGATTAACTGACCTAGTAAGTTTGAACTTTATTTACACACCACATATTATTTTATTGGTTATAGGTTATTGTTATAGACTTATTTAATAGATCAAACGTATTAGGTGAGCTCAAGAATAGTATATTTGTGCCTTATTTAATTGACTATCTGCCACCTACATTTGATCAGTAGCTAAACAGTAACATGCTAATAAAATTTAAGCTCACGAAGTTTTCTAATTTGGAGCGTAGGTAGTAGAGGTACAGGTAGGGTAGGCGGGTACTCATACTTAATTTAGCATCCTCATGTCCCCAATACAATAACATTTTCTCGGAAGCTCTTATTGCTAATAAAAATCTCATACTACATACAGATAATATAATATCTACAGAACAGATGCCTCATCCCATACAACGGAATAACGCGGGCTATTTTACAAATTATTTTATTTCTGCATAACGCAAGATTATCAAGCGACATTTATTGCGTGTTGGCGAAGTATTGGGCCAAATGAATACACTGGATACTAACTGGTAACGCTCGCGACACGATCACTACCTTTTTCACGTTCGGGCTATTTTTCATTTGTACCTGGTGGAACCTCATGTCACTACACTGTGTGGAATGTGGATGTCCTAGGATGGTTATTTATTACCAAAGACAAAAAGTGTACAGCAGTAAATGCAGAACTTTATAATTTAGAGTTCCAGTAGCAACTGTAATGGGCGACTGTGACACTCAACATCAGGTGAACGTTCAGCATGCCATGCGTTTGAATAAGAAAAAATCACCTATGGCGGCTGGCGGCCACATAAAGGATTTGAAATCTTCTGGGCTTACGGAGATTACTTAACAGAGTTTTACCTTCGAACAGTACCTACTACTACTTGCCAGAGAAATATAAACGTTAAATGATAGTTTTAAAGATTTTTTTATTGAGCCGAAGGGTGCAGGTTGGCTCGCCCCTGTGGGGTGAACGACCCTCGCGGAAGCCTCGTCCCCGGACCAGCGTTGCGCAACATGCCCGTCTGTATCACGTCGACAAGCCACGGTTGATAATGGCTGCAACTTGTAATTGGCTGTCTACATGCTCTACTCAAGTCAATTTATTACTTAGCCGTGGTTAAGGGCGACCAGGGAGAACCAATAACGAGTGGTTAAATTGCTTAATCCAATCTGCAATCCTCAGTCAGCCAGACTAGTTATTGCTCCGACTTGACCCTACTACTTGACTTATTGTATACGACCACTACACCGTACGTGTACGACGCGGCGGCCTCGGCATTTCGGTTGTTAGCAAAGCCAACTAATATCACATCTTATTCTATACCATTCAGTGAGTCTTTCAGTTTTTGAAACAGAATTACATCACATACAATATTAAGTAGGTACTTGTTACAAATGATATACTTACCTAAGTTGTAGAACCTACTTGATTTGAAGACTTCTCATTGGTATTTGGGGTATTCTCAGCATGTCATGACATTGACAAATGATCCCTCCTACTGTGCTCCTTCCTACTAATCGCAGTAGATGTACTACAAGCCGCTGCCGTTCGCTAACGGACGCGATCAGTCGGAAGGTGTTTGATATTTCGATACTAGCGCAAGGGGGGGTCATTTATCACAGATCTTGGGGGAGATTCCAGCTGAGGGATTTGGATTGAACTGGAATTTCTGAAGTTTTGCGCTTTGGTAGATGCTGAATAAGTAATGGAGACGTGAAACTTCTGCGCTATTAAAGATTAGGGTAATGGATAAGTAGGTAAAGGATATGGATTTATGTAACCTATAAGTACGCAGTAGGTAAGTAAGGTTATGTAATCGGTACGTATACTCCCAGATAATATAATACCTACAGTACAGATGCTTCATCCCATACAACGGAATAACGCGGGCTATTTTACGAATTATTTTATTTCTGCAGAACACAAGTTTATCAAGCGACATTTACTGCGTTTTGGCGAAGTATTGGGCCAAATGAATACACTGGACACTAACTAGTAACTCTTTAGACACTATTACTACATTTTTTTCAAGTTCGGGCTATTTTTCGTTTGTACCTGATGAGACCCCATGGTATACTCTACCTTATTACTACCAACCTACTAATACTTAATATGAAATTGCACTCTAGGCCCATAACGTTACACTCTAGTATAAGAGTCATCAATTTCATCACACTAATATTATAAAGGCAAATGTTTGTTACCTACTCCTACGCGCTTAAGCGGTTGGACCGATTTGGATGAAATTTGGAATAGAGACAGCATATAGGTACACTAGATTAACATTGTCCGCGCGGATAAACCGGGCTCAGCTTAGTAGGTCTATAACTAATAGCTATAGCATAGAATACATAACAGTACTTTTTAGCACTTGTTAAGTAGGTAATTAGGTATAGGTACTGTAGGTAAGTATTATAAGTATTATCGGGGGTATTTTCAAACACTGATCATTAAATCAGTTAAGTAGTTGAGAATTATTATTCAAATAAATTAGTAATTAAATAGGTACCTATAGGTACCTTCCTGTCTGCAAAGCTTTTGAGAGTAACTCGAATAAAGAAGTAGGTAGGATTAAAAAGCGCGTGGATAATTAAAATAATGGCATCGAACCCTACACGATGGTTCCGGGCCTCGCCCTCGGGAGAGCCGAGGGCGGCGGTATCGGCATGGAATATAATTTTAATGAATTGCCGTAATTGCGGTGCACGCCGCGCCGTCCGACATCCAGCCGGTAAAAGAATAATATGCCTATAAAAAATTACGGATTAATAAAAATACCCGGTAATACCCGGTTAAACGACCACATCCCTCTGGCCTCTTCAATTGCAGTCTTACCTACCTACTATATGAACAAGTAATATCTGAATTGTACAAATACAATAACGAGTTGATGTAGTTGATACCGGTCCGCTCTTTGTCCCAGAATTAGCTAGCCCACACAAAACACTTATCACAAATCTCGACATTGTCCCGCATAATAGTAAAAATCGAGGCCTTGCATTCAGCCGCCACAGAGCACAGTGGAAATAGCTGGTAAGGCCCACTATGGCCGACCTGCGAATAGGTACAGGTATACCTAGACTTAGATATACCTAGCTAGAGAGCTGCAGTTTCAGACAAAATTAAACGGACTATGCATCGCCGCAAACGCAATTCTCTTCCCTTCCTATGTAGTGCAACGATAGTGAAAATATGTAAGCCATAGTAGACAAGATTTCTATTTCCCTCTGGAGATTCGCACACCTTCTGGCACCTGTCTGCCAACAGTATTGAGTATTGAGCGTGGCGGGCTCGGGGGGGGCGTGTGTTTGCAAACTCAATTTACACAATTGTCGCCGGAAGCCTTGCGAGGGTTCGCGGCTTGTACACGGAAGGTGCAATCAATCAATGATCTGCTCTGTGTTTTTAAATAAATAAATAAGGTTTTAGTGTTTTTAGTTTTGTATTTTTTGTTAAGCAAATAACTGAAGTACTTAAGTAGTTGTGTAGAAGACCTAGCTTGGCACGTAGTCAAAGTCAGAAATTTATTGCACACTATTTAGACATAGGTATTTCAATGAGGAGCTCCGCAGGACTAATGTGCGGTCACCATATAGCTCATAGAATTAGCAAGTTGAATAAATAAATAACGCCCAAAGATCACATCCATCAATCCTGGACCCTAACTAGGTCTCCCTAATAGGTATCTAGGGGCCCAGGAACTGCCAGGACCATTCTCTCACAACACCCAGACACAGAACCAGTATTTACACCTATTTTTTCTTGTGCTGAAATACTAGTCCTGTCGCAGGAATCGAACCCGCCGCCTCCGGGTTATGAGCTAACCTGCTCAACCACCACACCACGGACGGATGCAGTCCAAATGGCAATGGACAGGCCACACCGCTCGTAGAACGAACCGTCGGTCAATCTATAAATATAATATAAAATTATTATAATCTAGTGAAATAAAATATCTCTGTCTTATTCATATCCCCTCTATCAGAAAAGTACCTACCGCAACGCAATACTTAAGTTAGACCGCGACACAATATTATTACTTACAATAAATTCGTTTTCATTTAAAAAATCCGGAACAACATACCTATCTACATCCCAAGGTTGTCTGGTAGAAATCGCTTTAAGCGATAAGACCGCCGATGCTACTAGCATTATAAGTCGATTAAGTTTTGTTTCTTTTTTTTATATGTTAGTATATTTGGTGTAAAATAAAGAGTGAATCTATCTACCTACCTACCTACCGAGGTAGATTTGCAATTATTTTTTAGATAGGCTAAGCAGGTGTTTACCCAACTTCGTTATGCAGACCACTAAAACCACTTCGCCATTCATGAGGAAACAAATATTTATGTTTTAATATTTAGCAGAAAGCAGAAGTCGGTTAATGATTTTTTTTCCTGTAGGAAGGTACGTACAAAATATATGACTGATCATTCAGTATGTATTTACACGTCCGTGAACGCTATCGTATTGTTATAATTTGGTTTCAGTTTAAATGTGGAAGTGTTTTTGTAAACATTGGGTAAATTAGTGACCATTAGTGATTGACAAGTCTTGAAGCGACCATGCCTGAAACAGTGCCATATCAAGAACTCGGAAAAGAACATGGTAACATTTTTAATTAATAAGTTAATATACTTAATGCATAAAATTAGGGGCCTGCCTACGCTGCGTCTTCCGGTTCGTGGTCGCCAGTGGTCGCCAAACAAGAACCTTTCTTCCCCATCGGTTGTCGGTTGTCAGTTCTGCGAGCGATGTGGCCTGCCAATTCTAAGAGCTGTAACTGTCCTCTTGCGGATCTCCTCATTTGAACCACCTACATTTCGAATTCAACTCAATTAAACTACACCCCTCTTAATTCAATTTAAAAACTCTGGCAGCGTTAGACTCCAATCTCTAGCAGACATTATGCGAGGGACGCCGCGCGCATCATCTGTATTCATGGCGGGAGACGATCGTTTGGGACTTCTCTGCGGCGCTCCTGTCTGGCTATATTTTATAGACTTTGTTAGTTCACGTTTAGTAGAGCTCTATACTTTTGGTACACCTCTTATGGGTATCATTACGACAGACTGATTGTTTGACGACCTCCAAAACTTTTGGACGAGTGCATCCAACGTACCTACCTAGTTAATTTTTATAGGCATTTAGAAAAAAATATTATAAGTATCGGCTAATTATTTGATTCAATTCTCTCAAAATCTTCAACTTCTCAGCTAAAACGTGCTGTGCTATTTTGCTAAAGCAAAATAATACCTACCTACGTAGGTAAGTAATTATGATTTACTTTCTATTGCTGGTACCTATTCAGCTATTCGTGGTTCTAGAACCATAGTATAATTTTATAGATCTGTATACGAAATATAAAGAGCTAAGCGTTAGCAGCTAAACGGTCGCTGAAACGATGTTAGGCCCCCCTTTCACCCGCTCTCGCCCCACCGCTGTCCATTCCATTCCTAACGGAGGCTTGACTTGAATAGCCGAGATTCAAGTGAAATATGATGCGATATTTTATGACAGATGAGATGTGCCAATTTGAATGAGGCAGATGGGAAGGAAGCGATGGAGGTAATAGGATTGGTGTACCACTTACGTTTACCTATCTATAGTACATACCTAAAATACATTGTAAGTAATGTAATATAAATATATTATGTCATAGCAGCATTCTCTGGGGTCTTTGTAATTTACTACAAGTTAACGAAAAAGGAATTTGATTGAAAATTGAGTAAGATGGCGGGTATTTTTTATAATTTTTAGGGTTGCCATCGTATCATCAGCGCCCCAGTGGTGACCATTGACCATTATGTTGCCATCCTGGAGGCATTTTTTGAACGTATTACTTAGCCCATATACGGTTTTCGCTGAAAATCTCAGATCTCGCAGACATATGTAGGTACATATAGTAGGGATCTATAGATTATAGGAAAAGGTACCAAATCCAATTGGCCTCCCTCGAGGGTGGTAATCTCTGGGAGGCAGGAAGGCTTAGACCTTTGTTGTCTAGCCCGAGGGGAAGATTTCATTAAGGGGTTGATACGGGCTAATAATGTTACTGTCGTAAATAACGGTTTATGTAATATATCTTCTTTCTTTGGGACCGGCCATTATTGCTTTGTGTCTGCCCATAGGTGGAGTCCAAGCATAACTTTTATGTTATTAAGGGACTACTCTTCAGAGCTTTGCTTAAAGTTGAAAATCGCAAATCATGTTTGATGTCAAGCTGGTTCTGCGCTTGAAACTAATAATTTTGCGAGTATTTAGTGGATTACTTAAATAAGTAGGTAAACACATATGAAATAAAAAAAATTACGTGTTTTACATAACTAATCTAGTCATTCCTACAATTAAACTTAATTTGTACACCCTGTGTTATTATTGAATTATAAAAGCTCTCGGCTCTCCTCTGTCCTGTGACTAGCACGGTGCCCTCTCCTAACTAATGTCACAACAGTCACTTCAGCCTTGCGAACAAGCCTGCAAAACAAACTTGCCGTCAGCTACCGTCCACCCCTCAACCACCATAAAAAGACCAACACCTCCCCCCGCTGTTGTTGTTATACGGACCGTGAAGGGGACAAATATTATCAGATTCAGGGTTCTTAGCTAAATTGTCACATCCTAGGAAGGGCTGCTGATGCGGGGATACTCGTACTCGGTAATTACTGGTGGTTAAATATTTGATGAGCAGTGTGGACAGGTGAAAGTTTGTATTGACTCAGCAGGTTGATGGTGAATCGAGCGGATAAGCCCATATCTTGCTATTTAAGTGTGCTACTGTAATTCCGACAAAACTGTAAGCCGTAGTACTAATTATATCTTATTCTGTGACAAAACCCATAAGAACCAAAGCAGTAAAAAGATAAGAATATCAAAATATCCTCAAAAGGACTGGAAGAAGGAAGGATCGATATCTAGGTCCACCTCCTCCCGTGCCATGTCAGCGCTAGTTGCCTCGTAACTTGTAACAACACTTGGCTGGGGTCCAGCTATTCGGTTACATAAAGCACTACTTGGCTCCGGCGGGTCCTTTGTATACTTCCGGATTATTATATCACTGGGGCGGTGGTTTTGCTGCGGGAATTTATGTTTGAAGTTTCGGAATTACGCGAGCTTTAGATGTTATTTCCGTAGGTAACTTGTAACGATAAAAACTGTCTAATTCTACCTAAGTATACTTCTTATACCTATAGGTAGGTACTTACTTACCTAATGACATTGTTATAGCTTATTAACGTTCCGGCATTTCAGGCATGTTTCTCAAAAAATCATTTACACTCTCAAGATGCCCTTTTACAAACCAATAAAACCGCCGTTCCGTTTCCCTTAACTAATATTTACAAGTTGTAAACGATAACTCTCCCTCTCGAGCTTTATGGGTCGCAATTTTTCAAGCAATACTTATTCTTATGCACGCATGAAGGCGGAGGGCCTAACAACGAGCCCTGAGGGACACCCACGCCGACGCGACGCGCGACCATTTCATTTGCCTCGCATATGCAGACGGTACCAAAGTAGTTGGTGATTTCTGAGCCGTGCGAGGGGAGTAATGCATTTATTGAAGGGGGCTTCTTTGATCTCGGCCACTTCTCGATCTTGTGCGGGGGAACCTACGAAATTATGGAGTGTTTGTAACGTTGCCGCAGGCTTAATAGCGCGCATTTTATTAGAATTTTGAATTATATGTTCGTGTTGGCTTGAAAGTTTTTGGTAACTTACTATTTATTGGCTGCGTAAAATATTTGTTATCGCTATTTGATTTAGCTTTATTACCACATTGATAACGCGGGAATAAAATAATAATCCTATACCAACTTTTCGAGTGCATTAATTTGAGCATCGATTATGTTATTGTGAGCTATGCCGTTTCACGAAGGCTATTCGTACCTACATCTTATCAGTAACGAATGGCTTAAATGCACGTAACTCCGACACCACAGAATTAATATTTAATTGCTTATTACCAACTGGTGTAGAATAAGCTATTTCCAAACCGATTTCTTGATTCTGCAAAAATATTGCTGAATTTACTAATTTTTAATACAGGGTTACAGAAATCTGTGTGTATTTATTTGATACTTTCAGCTCCGTGTTTCGTAGTAGTAACGAAATTCGTCGTTACAAGAGGCGTTATTGCTACGCTACGCTACGCGGATACTACATAACAGCGTAGCGATGCCTACGTAGCGTAGGCACCGAATTTTGCATAGAACATCTACTCATTTGCATAGGATCTCCTGGGGATGCAATTCGATTTTTTCTCCACACTGATGTTCGGGGGGATTTACTTGGATATTTTGTCCACATAGATCTCCGACGCTTTGCGTACCTAACCTGGGGGTCTAGCAAAGATCACAATCGCTAACGTTAACGCCTCACGCTTACTCCAAAAATGTATCGAAATAACATTCGCTACGGAAAAGTTAACGATTTCCGAAATGTCATTTCAGTACATTTTGGAGTTAGCGTTTGGCGATAGCGTTAGCGTGAGGGAGCCTTGCTAGACCCCCTGGCTGTTCGACTATTCATCCAGTATCAGTATCATCATCATCATCAACATCATCCCCATCAACAGCCTGAAGATGTCCACTGCTGAACATCGGCCTCCTCCTGAGGCCAATTTGAGCGGCTGCTCGTCAGACTAATTAGTAAGACTAATATATGAATTAAGCGGATGTGAGAGATGATTGGTTATGTTTCCAGATGAAATGTGGAGCACGGTGGATAGCGGGCCGGGGTCGGGTCCCGGGGAACCGGCGGCGGCGCCGTGCGCGCGCGGCAAGCACTCGGCGACGCTGGTGGGCGGTCACGTGTACGTGCTGGGCGGCCGCGGGGCGGGCGGCGCGCTGCCGCTTCGCGACTTCTGGCGGTACACTCTCGGTGAGGTCTTTCCCCTAGTATATTTTGAGCTGGTCCAGGGGAAAAAGCTTCCCGTGGTTCCCAGGTGAACTAAGCAAAACCACGGGCATTATCCGGTACATGGATGGTAGGCCTCCATTGACGGGGGGCTGCCATCTTCTTCTGCTCGTGTAGGCAAGTGGTCAAACCTGGCGTGAAAAAAAACCCTGGTGTCAAAATTTTTAGGCCGCCCAAAGGCTTCCGACTCGGCTTATTGTCTTAGAATAGAATAAACTTCATTGTATAAAAACTGTGGATACATGCAAAGGTCTTAAACTATAAAACTTGTCACAAACAGTAGGTATTATCCATTCCGGACGTACCTACAATAGAAGTGGGCTTACGACATCAGCCGGGATCGACGGCTACCTACCTAGGTGTGATGAGATCGCAAGAAATTATACTAAGGTAAGTATTAGGCTTAGCGGCTTGTAGTAAGTACCGACCGAAGTAAAGGTTCAAATTGTAATCCGGCTGATACCCGCTTAACTTTGTACCTACTAATATTTACTCTGCGGCACAGGGTTAATCCCGAGTTGACCTCGGGAGACGCAACATTGCGATTCGTTGTGCGATAAAAAATTCAGAACTCGATATTAAACCCTTACAATTTATCTCGCTCATCTTGTCCGACTACCAATATGTAATATGCACTTTATTTCCGAAACATGCTATGAAGTTATGCAGAGACCGAGTTAAGATCTCGTGAAAATCTTTCGTCCTGTGACCCATTTATAGGTGAAGACCTAGCTAAGAAAATTTGTGCAAGCTTTGAAACATACCTAATTAAGTAGCATATAGAGCTATTAAAATATTATTGAGTAAGTCGTAACAGTGCTGTCTGTAATAGATACTCATAGATATAGGGAAATAGAGAATGAGAACTAGCTGCAATTGAGAGCATCTCGAACCTCGCGAGATGCTCGAGTCTCGTCGCCACTCGCTGCACGCGACTTGCAGATCTCAGCAGATAAGCGGCTCTTGACTTGAACTAAGCAAGCGTTCCCTCGGTTCAGATCCCTCGCACTAATGGCTCGGCACGAGTCTCAGCCTCACGAACGTCTCCGTATACCTATGTACCTCGTTCAATATCTAGTTATTGGGTCGAGAGCACGGGACGCAGCGGAAGTGACAGTTTTTGAACTTAGGTACCTACATATAATTTTCAAATACAAAATGCTGCACAGTGAAAGTGCCCGGCCGAAGTACTCAGCGTGGGCAGTGGGCACGCGCCCATAGCCAGAGACCAGCAGAGTCCATTCCTGGACGATAGAAAGTTAATAACCACCTATCTCTATAGCAACTGCCTGTACAGTACCTACTAAGTACCTAATAGTAAGTCTACAATGCTTAGTAGGTATAGTATAGGTACCGATGTATTGCAATTTGCATTGTCAGGTAGGCTACTTACCCATATGGTTTCCTAACCCTCACAGCTATTATAATTTACGTCACAACAAACTGTCGACAATAGCCACTGGACGTTCTACCCTCCTATTGCGCGCAGCAGTGATTCTTTTGAAAACGCTGCTGTTTCGCGCTATCCGATAATGATCGATCTTTCCCTACATGTATACATAACAGAGTACTCTGTGGATCGATCTATGGCTATTAATTCTAGCCATGTGGTTTCTGGTGTTCCAGCGAGCGGCGAGTGGGAGCGGTTGGAGTGCCGCGGGGAGCCGCCGCCCGCGCTGCAGGAGCACAGTGCCACCGCGCACGAGGGGCGCCTCTTCGTCTTCGGCGGGGAGGCAGGCGCATTGTCCAACGAGACGCCGCTCTGGATATATGACACTCAGGTCACAACTACACTCTCAGTTACATAATAAAAGACACCAAGCGTATATAGAAAATAGAGTCATTCATTCATAATCAGGTTCCTATATCTAGGCAGCAATTAAAGTAGTCAAAGGATGAGTCTACGTTCATGTGGTGTAAGTAGGTCAGGTAGTACTACGTAGCGGCGCGCGGCGTCGGGTCGGTCGCGTGCCTTACATTGGTAACGATAAAAGCAGGAGGCTTTACGTAATGTCAGACAAAGTAAAATCTTGATAAATCCACACTAGTGTATAGAATGGACAATGTTGTAAATGGTTCCTTTTAATTATGACTTTCGCTTCAGGTCCAGCTATGTTAGTGTTTCTGTTAAATTACTTAGGTGGTGTTGTGTTTATAAAAATTATTTTGACTAGACCAAATTGTCGACGCTATCTAACGCTTCAAATAGGGAGCTTCTTCTTTTTTGAGTTTCTTAAAAACTTATTTCTACAATGACCCTTTTTCCAACAGACGCAGGTATGGCGCAAGCTGCCCGGCCAAGCGGCCCGCGCGCGCGCGTCGTCCGTGCGGCGCGCGGCCGGCGGCGCGGACGGCGCGGGCCCGCGCGGCCGCCGCGGGCACTCCGCGCACGCGCTGCGGGACTGTCTGCTCATATACGGCGGGTACAAGGATCTCAGGGGATCCACGGACGAACTCTGGGCCTTTCATTACGGTGAGATGGTGACACTTGGATAGGTTGTCATCAGTTTTATTTTTTATTTATTTATTTATTTCATCTTAGGAAAACTTACAGCCAATATAAACAATAGAAAGTAACATAATTATAGAAAATAAACTAGGCCAATTACAAGTTTCCACCTATAGAAAAAACATAAAAGAAATCCGTAGTAGATAGCTAGTGAAGTCAACATGAAGCAGATAAATAAACCTAACGATAGTGTAATTAAATGAAACAGTACATCTAAGTTTGACATCAAGTTCGAGAACCGAAGAAATCAGCTGCCAGTTTTTTTATTTAAGTATGTGTATTTGTATGCTCGAGATAACACCTACTTTTATCTTATACACGACCTGGAGGACGTAGATAATGCTATTAGCTTTTTGTGCAAAATCATTAAATAAATAAATAACGAGAATTTCTTCAAATTAGCAAAAACAACAAAAGTAACAAGACTTTTCTGAGGCACTGCAAAGTGGATTGCATGAACGATTAGTTCGTCACGCCAAACGTATCCACAACGCAGCCATCGTATCAGCTTCCACCTACTGCCGCTAGCAATAAGAATGGTGTGACGTGGTATTCCAGAGTCGGAGTCGTGGCAGCGCGTCCGCACGAGCTCGGCGGGCCCGGCGCGGCACCGGCACGCGGCCGCGCTGCACGGCGCGCGTCTCTACGTGCACGCGGGCCGCTGCGACCTGCGCCCCGTGGCCGACCTCTGGCACTACGACACGCGTGAGTCCTCTACCTACTGTACCGCTGTACCATGCCGTGTCATGTTATTTATTTCTTATATTTTTGACTCCACACATAGTGTATTTAGCCAGTGTCAAGTATTTTAATTTTTCATCGTTATAGAATATTACACTACACGTAAAGTAATTTCTTAGTCATAGTCATAGTTCAGTCTAAGTCTGATCTCCCGCAGTGTCCCGCGTGTGGAGCGCGGTGCGGGGCGCGGGGCGGGGGCCGGGGGCGCGCAGCGGGCACGCGGCGGCCCGCGCCGGCGCGCATCTCTACATATTCGGCGGGGAGGCGCACGGACACTCCTGCAACGATATGTGGCGGTACCACTTCGGTAAATTTGGCATTTTTACAATCCACGATCGCACAAAAATACATGACACCGATGGGGTCACGATTCCTTTAAAAATAACCCCACCGATAGCAATGGTAATATCGTCCCCGCAGAGTCGGAGACATGGGAGCGCATCCTGCCGACGGTATCGTGGCCGGCGCCGCGCGTGGACGCGTGCGCGCTGCTGGTGGGGGGGCGGGTGGGGCGCGCGGGGGCCGCGGGGCGCGCCGAGCCGCGCGTGGCGGCGCGCGAGGCGGGCGGCATCCTGCGCGAGCTGTCCCGGCTCTCCTCGCTGCACATCCGGCGCGCCGCGCGCTGCTCGTACAGCGCGCTGGCGGGCGCGGGGGACGGCGAGCGGGACTCCACCGAGAGCCTCGTGCGGCAGCAGGCCGCGCTCGCCAAGTCGCACTCGGCGTACGTGATCCACCGCGCGCCCGCCCGCCCGCGCGGCTCCGAGCCGGACCTCACCGACCTGCTGCACCTGGAGCCGGGGCCGCGCGTGCCGCACTCCGTGTCGGTGCGGTTCCCGCGCGGCTCGGACGACGCGGACCTCTCCACCTCGGACTACGCGAGCGCGGAGCGCGTGGGGCGCGGGTTCAGCAACCCGCACTACCTGGGGCCGGACGTGCGGGCGCTCGGCCTCGCCCTCACGCCGGACTCGGGGCTCGGCGCGGGGGACATCGAGCTGCAGGATCTAGGGGCCCGCCGGGACCCGGGGGCCACAGGGGCCCCGCCGCGCGAGCCCCGGGGGCCCCCGCCGGACGCGCAGCTGCACCTGCTGCTGGTGGGAGGCAAGGAGCCCCCGCACGTGGCGTTACTGCAGAGTCCGCTCTCCATGTGGGCGTACCGGCTGCTGTAGGCTCACTTGGTAGCGATGTTTAGTTTGAAGAGTTTATCTGAGACTTGTAGCCGTTTGTAGCGAGTTTCGATTAGATTGTGACCGTAGCAAGTTGAGGACGGATCGGGGTCGGACGATATTTTTGAAGATAGATGCTTCGTTCAATCTTACTTAACGTCCGATTAGCTTTTGGTGAATGCGCATTTGTTACCTACTCTCTAATAACTTAGGTATCTGAGGCATTCGAATTTTGAAATACGTTCTCGGGTGCGTCATCTAGATACCTAGGTACTTGAAGGTATTATGGTATTATTGAAAACTTGTGTAGTATTTTACTGTAGATTTTGTAGATCTAGCCTTTAAGCGAAGTTCAATTTTTCATAGCATTGAAGAAAAGTGGTAGTTAACATTATTTAGATAAGAAATATGACAGAATAATGTAGGTATTATATGCAAAACAATTATTGGAAGCGATTTGGATCATGAGAGATAAAATGATTTACTCATAGAAAATACGTCCAAATTATGTAGGTACTCAAAGAGAAGAATAATAATTATGAAGCAATTTTATTAGAGTGTATTATGTATATCCCTTCAAGAATATGCCATTCGAAAATGTCCGAGGGGCCTTTTTGTTCATCGTGCTCCCAGCATTTTGACTTCCAGTGTGCTGGAATTTCTGAAGTTGGCTTCCGTAAGTTGGGTGCGGAAAGGAAGTCATTGTGGAAATGTTCCGCCTGCAGAGTTGTGCCTGCCGTTGTAGCCTCCGCAGCTTTGCCAAAGAGTCAATCCACGCCTGACATGGAGACGATCCTGGTTGCCATCCAACAGCTGTCAGATAAACTGAAGCCGATTGACCGATTGGTCGCGGATATGGGCGAGGTCAAATCTGACCTAGGCGACCTAAAGACGTCGGTAGACCTGGCGCATTCATGGATGAAGGACTTGGGTGATACGATGAAGGCATTTGATGGAAGACTCACCGCGGTTGAAGAAGTCACAGATGAGGTATCTTCACTCCAATCATCCATCAAGAAAATGGAGCTAAGTCTTAATGAGAAAGAGCAGTGGTCTCGGTTGAGTAACATTGAGATAAAGGGGGTGCCGCTGAAAAGAGATGAAAATCTATTCGGAGTGCTGAGCCTGATCGCCAAAAAAGCGGGTGTACCGTTCAGGAATGAAGACTTAAATTTTATATCCAGAGTCCCAACTCGCGTGAAAGATGCCCCCAAGCCTATTATAGCTTGCTTCAATAACAGATACATAAAAGAAAATTTTGTGTCTGCTGTGCGCAGCCTAAAGGGGCTTTTGGCTGCCGAACTTGGATTTCAGGAAAACTCAAAGATTTTCGTGAACGATCATCTCACGGCAGCCAACAAGCAGCTTCTGTCCAAAGCCAAAGCTGCGGCAAAGGAGAACCACTACCAATTTATTTGGGTGAAGCAGTGCAAAATTATGCTACGGAAAAGTGTAACTTCTCCGTTTCTGACGGTGAGGAACGAAGAGGATCTAAAGAAGATATGTTGAGCATTTTTAAATTCGTGTTTTTATATTTTTTTGCTGTTACGTCGTGTA
Organism: Ennomos erosarius; assembly: GCA_963580505.1. Classification (NCBI taxonomy): domain Eukaryota; kingdom Metazoa; phylum Arthropoda; class Insecta; order Lepidoptera; family Geometridae; genus Ennomos; species Ennomos erosarius. The sequence continues at coordinate 271,019 of OY756989.1, forward strand.
AAAGTTTGAGAATCATAGCTCTGTTATCTGCCTGTCAAGCGAACGCGTGCATGCCGCACCGCTCCGAAGTAAGGTATTTGCAGTGTTTGTTTGCTGCTACGGACCAGTGTTTATCCCCAGCCCCGCATTCTATTCTGACCCGTACTACGGTGTCTTTATGTGTCATTATCTCCTGCATAAGAAGTTGTTTACGTGCTAAACTTCTGTCATTATTTCATATATTATTTAATAATTATGCAGTAATCAATTTTCCTAAATTATGTAATAATGTTATATTAATTATTTCTATGCAATTTTTACGTTTTTCGGCCACGAACTCACACATTAAAGGTTATTGGAACACAATAACAACCGCTCATTGTACCCTATTTAAAATTGGCTTTAGTCTTGGATTATTTGTTTACCTACTGCGTTACACCAGTTATAGTCCGGCTTTTATTAAGTTGCTTACGTTTTTTACAAAATATGATAACTTTTTTATTTCCACTATGTTAATGCTACGTGGGCTATTTTTGCGATGTTTTTACAATGTAGAAAAGGGTATTAACTTAACACGATTACGAATAATAAGTGAGTACATACTCACTTTTTCGCATACGTACCTATGGTGTTGTTATTTGTATTGTAAGGATTCGAAATACTATAGACATTTTTATTGGTTGTATCCTGTTAATGGTTTTAATGGCGTGACATCGATGATCGTGTTAATAGCGTGTTACTTTATTCTACCGTCTGACCTGTATACGTATAGTAGTAATATATTTTCCTATTTTATTTTATCTTTCGATGAGTACGGTCTCAGCGTAGTAGTAAATCCTAAGTATAGTAATATCTTCTGTATTAATAGTAGTCGTCCCCAATTTATTCTATGGTTCCCGTGTTTATTGCATATTAAAACCAATTATTCACAATGGATAACTTGAAGGTATTTTATCAAAACGTACGGGGATTACGTACTAAAACGGATATATTCTATAGAAATCTGCAGCTTAATAATTATGACATCATATGTCTTACAGAAACATGGCTTTTGCCGAGTATAAAAAGCGAGGAGCTTTTTGATGATTCTTATGTTGTTTTTAGAAGGGACCGCAATTATGAACGTACCGCACAGACGCTCGGGGGTGGGGTTATTATTGCGATAAAGCGGGATCTTGCCGCTGTTGCTAACTCGGATTGGTGCTCGTCCGCTGAGGATATTTGGCTGACTGTTACTTTGCCTGGGAGTCGTGTTATATCAAAACAATTACATATTTGTTGTATTTATCTTTGCAATCAAGCTCAGGGCTTCAGTGCGACATCGCAGTTGGGATTTTTTGCCGATAAATTGCAGGACATTTATACACAGCACTCATCAGACTCGTTCCTTATAGTGGGTGATTTTAATCTCCCTTCTATTAAATGGTCTCAGCAGCAAGCTGGCCAATCTGGACTCGCAGCATCAGCCGTATCGGGTGATATACTTAGAACATTTATTGATACTTTAATTTTATGCAATTTGTCGCAATTAAATTTTATTGAGAATCAGAATAATCGAATTCTTGACTTAGTTTTATCTAACTTGGCATTAAATATAAACAGCTGTGTTGACCCACTTGTCCCCGAGGACGTGCACCATCCTTCATTACTAATCGAGCTGGATCTCTCCGTTCAGAAATGTTGCACTAATAAACCAAGGCTGAAATATTATTATGAATCCGGTGACTACTCTAACTTATGTAAAGATCTTGATAAAATCGACTGGCAACACAATTTAAATATAAATTCGATTGACGGAGCTCTTGATTTCTTTTATAAGATCTTATATAAATTGCGTGATATTTATGTTCCTCATAAGACAGTGTCTGTAAGTAGCAGGCAACCTCCCTGGTTCACCGCAGGTCTTAAGAAAATACTTAGCGAGAAATATAAGCATATCCGCAAGTATAGACAATACGGGAATAGGTCTGATTACGTTTCTTTCTGCACACTGCGGGACCGTGCGAGAGTGTATGAGAAAGAGTGTTATAACTCGTACATCACTAGGATTGAAACCTCAATTTCTCACTCACCCAAAGCATTCTGGTCTTTTGTTAAAACTAAGACTTCCAACTCAACTTTTCCTTCTACTATGACGTATGGCAATGACACTGCAAACACTGGTGAGGGTCTTTGTGAATTGTTTTCTAGGTTTTTCAAATCAACCTTCCTGCACTCGACTGGTAATAGGCCTTCAACTTCCACTTGCCGCGTGGCTCATCGTACGGATAATCCAGTGAGCATTGGTTCCATTGAAATCTCATTGGAAGTTTTGGAGAAACTGTTAAAGTCAGTTGACACCAATAAGTCAGCAGGGTCGGACGACCTTCCACCCATTTTTATTGTTAAATGCTCGCGAAGTCTTGTTCTTCCGCTTGGTATGATTTACACCAGGTCAATTCGAGAGGGCGTTGTTCCGCGCGTGTGGAAATCTGCTTTAGTGTCGCCTATACATAAGAAAGGGTCTAAATCACAAGTCGAGAACTACCGCCCTATATCGAAACTATGTATTTTTGCCAAATTGCTTGAGAGGATAGTCTATGCACAAACTTACGCAGCTTTAAAACCAATATTTATAGAGGACCAGCATGGATTTCTTAAAGGGCGTTCCACAACCTCCAATCTACTTCTCGCAAATGAATTTATAGTGGACCAAATGGCGTCGGGGCTCCAGGTAGATGGCATATTTACAGATTATAGTAAGGCGTTCGACAAGTTAGATCACTCGTTACTCTTAATTAAATTACAGTCGGCAGGTATACACGGTGATCTTTTTAGATGGTACTCCTCCTACATAGAATGTCGATCTCAAGCGGTGGTTCTCAATGGGTTTAGGTCATCTTGGACTGATATAACATCTGGAGTCCCCCAGGGGTCGTTACTGGGACCACTGCTCTTTGTTATTTTTATTAATGATGTTAACTCCTGTTTTTTGCACTCAAAATTCTATTTGTTTGCAGATGATATGAAAATTCTTAAACCAATCAGTAGTCTTGTTGATACGATTAAACTTCAGGAAGATCTCGTTAGATTTAGTGATTATTGCCTAACAAATAAACTAGACCTCAATGTTGATAAATGTTATACGCTTACCTTCTCTAGGAAAAGGAACACTATTCATACAAATTATTACTTAAAAGGTAGAATATTAAGCCGAGTAGAAATCATGAGAGATTTGGGTGTGCTGCAGGATTCTAAGCTAATGTATATTCAGCATATAGATAACATCGTCACAAGATCTTTGCAAGCCCTTGGGTTTATCATGAGAGTATCTACACCATTCAATAGTATCAAAACGTTAAAGATTCTGTACTGTGCGTACGTCCGCAGTATCCTAGAGTACTGCTCTCAGGTGTGGAACCCACACTATGAGTGCCATATTTTGCGTATAGAAAGAGTACAGCGGAAGTTTCTAAAATTTTTGCAATTTCGCTCAAAAACATTTGACATCAGTTATGAGCAGCGCTGCAGACGGCATCATTTTCTGCCACTTAAGACAAGGCGGACTATAGCAGATGTGACATACTATTTGAATATCTTAAATAATAAAGTTGATAGTTCTGAGTTACTTAACAAAATTTCCCTTCGTACTCCAACATTTAATTCACGCCATACGCCACTTCTTTCTGTTCCGTTAGCCAGGACAAATTACATGCAAAATACTTTCTTCTGGAGAACATCTTCATTTCTTAATGACTATTTAAAGACTAATAGTGATATTGACGTTTTCTTTGATGGGGTGCGTTCTATAAGGCAAAAACTGGCAGCTGATTTCTTCGGTTCTCAAACTTAGATGTCAAGCTTAGATGTACTGTTTCATTTAATTACACTATCGGTAGGTTTATTTATCTGCTTCATGTTGACTTCTCTAGCTATCTACTACGGATTTCTTTTATATGATTTTTCTATAGGTGGAAACTTGTAATTGGCCTAGTTTATTTTCTATAACTATGTTACGTTCTATTGTTTATTTGGCTGTAAGTTTTCCTATGATGAAATAAATAAAATAAATATATATAATAAAAAACTTATAAATATTTAATAACTTATTAAAAATCGCATGCTAAATTTTTTTTTTAATTTCCTTCGAATCTTGATTAAACAATAGGTTAATGTTAGTGTATTTAGTTTTATAGGTACTTATCAAAACTTGTGCGTATATAATTTAACTGATAATGAAATATGCATTTAATTAATGAACATAGATTTAACGGTAGGTATTGCCAAAAAGCAGTTTAAAGATGACTGTTTAAGTTGTTTTTCCAGTGTTAGGTACAATGTTTTGTATTTTTGTATGTTACATTAAGTTTGTTGTTGTTTTGACACTTTTAGTATTATTGACTCTGTTTTTATACAATTTATTGACATAATTCTAAGTTCCATTGTTTGATCATGATCTTTATTTTATAAAGCTGTAATTTAGTCTGAATTTTAGGTATACATAGGTGACGCATTTTATTTAACGCAGGGGTTGGTGGGATTTTAAATTGGGTTGTTCCTCGGAAAGTATGAATGAAAAAAGCGGTTAGGTACTCGTTCCAATGTAGAAAGTACCTGCCGAGGCTGTTTTATAACTTATGTTCGTTATAAAGCTGTACATCCGTAGTGTCCACGTTGTGACGAGACATGTACGTGCCGTTGGTAGCGTGTAGACGCAAGACTGAGTAGCGTGTAGCGTAGGCCCTTCGTTCTACTGCCAACTTTTTTACTTCTACCCTTATTTTAAGTTAGGTAGCTACGTAGTAGAGCGACCAGCCACGGCCATGAAAATTAGAAAATCACTATTTTGTTCACAATAATGTTTATTACATGTATTTCAATTGCGTTTTCTTTCGTAAAACAAAAATTATGTATTTTCAGGTAACGCTGCCGCTATACGAATTAGGAATGCACAAAAATCACCACCCTGAAAGATTTTTTACGAAACTTATTATAATTTAAGTATTTTACTAATCAGTTATCAGTTCTAAATTACCTAGTATCCAGAGTATATGCTACGCTAACCTAGTATCTATTGTGCCTAGACTTATTACCTACAGTATTATATTATTATCGTCTGTGCCCCTACCGTGTTACCTACCTGCCACTACCCACACGCACACGCACACTGCGGGTGTTGTCGTCACGTCACAAGCCGTGGCTGGCGGTGTACTAACAAACATTCCTTGCCAGTTTTATAATTATTGCGTACGTATCTACGATCGTGTGATGATCAAGTACAACATTTTCAACTGTTATTAAATGTACTATGTCCATAAATATATTTTTATTTTGTCAAAAACTAAATTATTTGCCACTTTAATCTAAGTAGTAAGGTTTTGAATAAAATACAAACATCTGCTTCCACAAACATTTATTCAGGATAACTAGTTAATGGAGTAATGTTAAATTCAACTTACTTGCTAATTCTCTATCTAAATTACCGGAATATTTGATATTTCTTGTCAAATATATCTAGTCAAGTTATATATTTAAGAAATAATATTAATACAAGACTTCTATTTAAACATAAAAAAGGCTTCTTTACTTTATCACACAAAATATAAATAATGAAATATTTTATAGCTAATATTCTAAACTTTTTTATAATAAGGATTTCGTTTCATATTTGTATTTGATTGAATAGGCACGCAGCTGTCCAATTAAATAATTATAGTACCATATTGGTAAACGCTAACAATAAAGATTATTTATAGATGTAACTAAGAACTATATAATAGGAAGAAAACATTTGCTACATTCGTAACAGAAGCAATGTGCTGACACTGTCACGTTACAACTACATACATACACACAAGCTAGCTGCGATCGCCAATGATGAAACAATCATAGCCAGACAATCCAGTAGAGAATATCAGAATGAACTATGTAAGTAATTATTTATAGATAAAATAAGAATTAAAATATTACCTCACAACTATGAGCAAAAACGAGAGATGAAGTCCTAGCCGGCAAATTGTAACTTAATACCTTAACCTCGGTAAATGAAAGGCGGACTCTACTTTAAGAGTGACTCCACCAGTTTAGGAGGGACCCCCTCTACAGTTTAGGAGTAACCCCGTCAACGTTTAGGAGAGTACCTCTGTAGAGTAGTGGCCCCCCACATTATTAGTGGCCCCACAGCCTCCAGTTTACGCACTGTTCCCGCCGCCATCAAGGAACTGCACCCCGAAGAGCGCGGTACAAGCCGCGCGAGCCGCCGCCTTGCGAGCTTCCTTCTTGTTGGTCGCTGGAATCGTACACCAATACAAGTGTTATTGTTATTGCTAAACAAACAATTCATGTTGAAATATTTATTTATTTTTATATCTTTTTTATTTACTCAAGTAATTTACACCCAAACAATAAAATACTCTCGAGATATATGATATGAGGGGAAGGAGAGGATACGGCCCACTTGCCCGCTTGTGAAATACACAACTCGTATGCACTTTTGTTTTTACTGCACAGATGGCGTGGTGGAATAACAATCAGAATAAAAAACACCCACATAACCCCACCACACAACATAACCAACATTACCCCCTGAACCCTAATTAGCATCCCTCTTACGTAACGCTCGGGAACTAAGAGGGGTAAAGCTTCTGAAAAACATGATTATAGTATTAAGGATCAGAGTTTGTTGTGTTACCCTTCCCGATGTAAGTGGCCCCGTCGACCTCGACGCCCATGGTGTAGACCATGTTCTGCGGTCGGTCCCCCTGCACGTCGAGCTCGCGGTACTCGAGCTGCGGCCGCATGTGCGCCAGCACCATGCACGGGTGCATGCTGGCCGCCTTCTCGGGCACCACGCGGGGGCCCTTCGCCTTGCGCACGCGGGGCTTCGCCGGGGCCGCCGGGGCCCCCTCCTCCGCGCCCGCAGCCGGCTCCAAGTCGCCCGCCTCCGACGGCTGATATTATACGTACATTACTGCACTGCGCCTACATTATGTGCAGGTAGGGGCCTCTACCGTTTCTTTTTGTTACAAGTTTTCCTGTGGCTATAAAATTATACTTGTACCAAAAAAAATGGTGTTTAATATAAACGATTTTACAGAATATGTATTTGTGATTAACAAATGTAAAATTGTTCAAATAAAATAAATTAAAATGGATAATGCCATTAATTCATAAGATTAAAATGACGTTACTTTTCAATACAATACGAAAACTCTGAAATATCACAAATTAACACTCACTTAAAATTGTTTAAAAATATGGACCTGTTTATAGTACGAAGTATCAGATTGTAAGGTTGCCTATAATTACGTTTATTAGGTATGGTACATTGTACAATAATATTTAGTTTTAATATTTTTTTTAAATACCTAAAATCAAACTTTTATTTTAAGGGGAATGCGTGACGTGACGAGCTGGTCGTTCACCTGATGTTAAGCAACACGGCCGCCCATAACAGTTGCAGTGTCACTCGAAACTTTAAAATAATAAAGTTTCGCGTGACACTGCACTGCGCACGCCATCCCGAGACATCACCCAGTCTAGCAATCAGATTACTAGACTGTGTAATCAGGTCATAAAGTCTCATTTGCCCAGTAATTTCACTAGCTACAATGCCCTTCAAACCGGAACACAGTAGTGCTTGCACACTACTGCTTGGCGGCAGAATAACTGGCAAAGCGGTGGTACCTACCTAGACGAACTTTGCAGAAAAGTCCTACCACCTAGTAAACTTTGACTTATAAGTGCTAAAAATAGCCTATATGCAATAAATAATGAGAGTTTAAGAGTTAGAATGGGCCCGGGGCGGTCAGCCGCGAGCCCGCACCGACCGGCGCGGAGCCGGGCGGGCCGGGCCGCAGGTGCGGCACGCGGTGGCCCTCGTACTCCCACTCGGCGAACAGCTTGTGCAGCGCGAACGACGCGAGCTGGATCATGGGCAGCGCCTCCTCCTCCGCCCCCGCCTCGCCTGCGTACATACGATCGCTCGGTTTCAATAGGCCCGCATTTCACCGCAATCTCACCGAAACTGCCCAACTGCTTATGGAACTGACACATGGTCTCTTACGGTTGGCCTCATTAGTAAGCTCAAAGTCGCGCAACAAGCTATGGAGGGAACAATGCTCGGTGTTTCCCTGCGAAATAGATCCGAAATGAGGGGACTAAAGTGACCGATGTAGCTGTTAGAATTAGTAAGTTGCAATGACAGTGGACAGGCCACATCGGTCACAGAACTGATAATCGAAAGGGAAGAAAGGTCGTCGAGTGGCGACCGCGAACCGGAAGGCGCAGCGTAGGTCACTAGGTGGCCCGAGGATCTGGTGAAAACCGCGGGAAGCCGATGGATGCTTATGTAGGTGTTGGAGGCTTATGTTCAGCAGTGGGATGTCTTCAAGCTGTTGATGATGAAAATGGTGATCTTTGTTAATATGCCTCCATTCCGCACCATGGTTCCGTGACTCACTATCATCAGCAGCGGTGACGGAACAAGCCTTGCTCATCTTCTTGATGATGAGATCCCGGATGGCCTGCTCCGCGGCAGAGTTGCGGGCGCTCATCTTGTTGTCGCCTGCAATGTTACATGCGTGCTTGTCTTTACTAACTTCACGACATTTGGTTCTTGGAAATAACAATAAAATGGTCCGGTGCAAGCCAATAATATAAAAAAGGAAAATAGATTTTGTACTAGAGTGTATAAGTAGATAGTTGTTTGTGTTTATGGATAACTATAATCTGTGAGTTTTTTTAATATAAAAATTGTACTCAAAATTTCTGTTTATGAACAGGTTTAGCTGTTTTTTTTTTTAAAATAAATATGACACTAAAATTCAAAAAAGTCTATTGGGACATTACTATAATGTATACTCCCACTCCATATTTTGTTCTAATGGAAACATTCTTCCCTAAATGTGCTTCCTTAGAACCCATACAATGGTGCAAGTAATAGCGAGCACTCACCATATCCCTTGTAGGTGCTGCCATCTAGGTTCAGATCCGCACAGTAGCTCTTAGAGTTCTTCGAGTAGTACTGGTTCTGTGCCGCCTCCACTTTGAATTGCTGTTTAATTATCACTTTTATTACAAACGGTACATTACATTGTCACTAATATTTATGATACATTTTTTACAGATACACAATAGTATTGAATAAAAATAATATATTGGCAGCTCTGTCTGATCCCCCTTAGTTGAAAGGGACAGAACTATATAAACTAAAATAAATCTGTGGCACTTATGATAGAGCAATAAATTTAAATATCATCACATAAAGCTGTATATTGAAAGTCAGACCATAAGTCAGCTGGTCTGACTTTCTTTTAATAGATGGTAGACCAAATTAGATAATTTCTCATTCACAAGATTGTGTTTCATTAAATCATTGTTTGCAGAGTCATTGATGGAAAAGTAGTACAGTGCGATTCAAACTCAATGGCGACTATGAAACCGGCGCGAAAGGCTGCGCAGTAGCAAAACATAGATGTGCACGGATAGAGGTAAGCGGGAGGGGGCTTGTACTTGTAGCGCACTCGACAGCCGCCATCGAGTTTAAATCACGCTCTACTTATATAATGGACCTGTTCATTGGGCATCATTTCGTTGAGCACCATGAGAGCATTCTTGGGTGTCAGCAGCCGACGCAACGTTTCGTTCTGCCTGCGCCGCCGCTCCTTGTTGCTGATCTTCTTGACTGTAGACACAGTTACACCACTTCTAGTACTTACACTTTTATACAACTAGCTGAGCCATGCGGTTTTACCCAAGGATAAATATCCTTTGTTAATCCAGTATACTACACCCATAATTGAATTCATTAGCATCCTTTGAGACTACCTATCCTTTGACCTACTCCTGACACCGGTCACATGTGGACCAACATTTTTGAATTCTAACACATTTGTTTGGTAATAATAATAACTCCAAAAAATGGAATAACTTACTTAATCCAATGCTACAATACAAAATTTAACTGGAATAATGGAGTACTGTTTTTAATTAGTACACACAAGGTATAAAACGTTAAAATGTATCAAAATCATCCGTGTCAACTGCGTTAGGCGCCGCGAAAATCTTCATAATTTTCAATAAAAATATTTTCATTTACACTCTTTACTCTTTAATAATCATCTATAAATGATGTACTATCATGGGCTCAATTTATGCTAATGAATTAAATTACATCCTGTATAAGCTATTTCTGTTCCAAATATCATTCAAATCAGACCAACTATTGCATCGTGAATAGGGAACAAAACACACACAAACTTTCGCCTTTACAATATTACACAAAATAACTTAATAAATAAATTGGGAGCAATGGGCGATGTGATGATTCATGAAGAAGCAGAAAATACAAAAAAAGCGTATTTATTTCATTAAATATATGTACTTAAGGCTTCATAGTTACACAACTACTCTCACTCAATTTTGAATTTCTAGAACTTTATTCCCTCTATTTGATTTTCTCTATTTTCGTTTTTTTTAAATTATGCTTTACACAGACACCTGGGTCCGTGCCCTTTGTTAATTTTTCATTTATTTTTATTTGTTTATTTCTATTTCTAGTTTCTGAGTTTCTCTTTTGTTAGTTTGTTTTGTAGTTTTTTGTTTTTTTGTCTAGTGGTTTTAAGGCCTTAACGCAAATATAGCTTCCCCAGACTCAGAGTATCCTACCGTGGGTGCTAGTGACTTATAATTTGTTATCTTTTATTGTACAAATAAATAACTTTTCTTTCTTTCTTTCTTTCAAATAACAGCAGTGAAGTGAATCAAACTGTTATAGTAACTAACCTCCGCCCAACTTGGACTTCATCCAGGCTGGCCTCTCTTGTTTCACCGTCACACCGTCTTCTTCAGCGCTTGGTTCGCTTGGTTTCATTTCCACATCATCGTTCTAAAATATATTACCAGCTATAGTACATCAGGATAAAAAAGGCCTACCTATTCCTAGGATCATTATAATTTATGAAAAATGGACAGATATAAGAAAAAATTAACAAAGGCATACATCACTGTCGGCCACATCATCACTTAACATCAGGTGAGATAGAGGGCAAATGATATAGCTATAAATTATTTAAAGAACGTATACGATCAGAATAGGCATGAGTAAATTTTTTTTTTTGATAATTTAATTATATGAACCAAAAGATAAACATTTGTGAAAACAAAAATTAAATATCTCAAAAAATGACCAAGTTACAAGCATTTTAAAAACCGGAATTGAAAGAGATAGCTCAAACGGCCAGTGACGTCAGAGGAAGGTCGTTATAGTACCTCATTACTAAGCTGTGGTAACTTTTCATACAATCTCTTTGGCATGTGACGTCACGAGTAGATTTTTCACAGTAACTGTGGGAGCGCTCTGTTTCGCGAGAAAGGGACAGGAGGGGCCTCCTGTAGAAACTTTAAAAGCTTATTACTCCCGTGATTTATTTACCGATTTTGCTTATTTTTTCAATTATTGCATTCATTTTTTAATATTCTTTATGAAAGTAATATTTACTTGTTCATTTTTAATAGTAGTCATCATCCCTATTAAAAATTTTTTTCATTGTTTTGGTATGATGGCACTGGTAGTAAAGTAGTAGGTATGGATTCACCTGCAAGGGAACCTCCTCAGGTTGTTCTTGTTGCTGCTGTTGTTGTTTTTGTTTCTGAGAAAATATTTAAGTGACAATCATTGTTTTGATATGGGATAGTAAATGAGGTAAGTACCTATGCTGGCACAAACAAACAAATATTTTGTTTTTTTTTTTTCTCAGTCTTTTCTATCACAAAGTAGCAGCAAGTAATTCATCATCATAATCAGCTTGAAAACATCCACTGCAGAACATAGGCTTCCCCCAAAGAGCACCACTTTGATTTACTGCTCGCCTCCTGCATCCATCGGCTCCCCACAGTTTTCACCAGATTGATGGTCACCTAGTAGAGGCCTACGCTGCGTCTTCCGGCTCGTGGTCGCCATAGAGAACCTTCTTCCCCATTGGTTGTCAGTTCTATGAGCTAGGTGGCCTGCCTATTGCTATTGCAACTTGCTCATTATAAGAATCTTATATCCTCTGATATCAGTATCACACTTACTTGTAAGTAAATACCAAGTTTATCACAACATAACTAAATAATAAAATAACAGAATTCTCACCTTGTTCTTTTTACGGCTGACTGTAGACACGGGCTCCACTGCCTCCGCTTCCAGCTGGCATCAATCAGCCAGTGAGCGGTGTGGTGCCACCTCTCACTCTAACATACCACCAACCATACCAAGATAAAAGAGGAAAGCAGCCAAAGCCCATGAGAAATAAAGAAAACAAAATCCTTTTGAGGTGTTTTGTAATGATGCTGAGCATTTGAGAAAAATAAATGAAGGTACTGAGTAAACAAACTAGTAAACCAACTATTGAAATATAAAAAGAAATTGGATATTAAATCCAAAACAAACACAAAGGTATAAGATGAAAAATAATACAATTCCTCATACAATCATTCATACAGTGAAGGTGGGATCACACCGCACATTACAACCAAACTCCTAACATGTGTCTCCCGGTGAAATTGTAACACTTTACCACCAATTCTATGCACATATAATAATGCCTGTTCAGCATTGTTACAAGCTCAGAGGGCTTACACATCCCAGGAAGCTGGAGCAGCTTACTGTCTACTTAGTCTAGAGAACCCTGTATGCGCACGAGGTGTAACTCTCATGACCATAATGTTTTCTCAACCCACAAGGCTACTCTCCGAGAGGCTTGTATCCTCATCTTGCATCCTGATTAGTAACACCAAAATAATATGATGTGTTTTAATACTTTGACAATTTAGGTGTGATTTCACTCAAATCTTGGCAATACTTAGTCAGGTTTTAAAATAGCTACCTACACCAAAGGCTGAGCATTAACATCAACCAGTCAACATTATAATGCCAATGATGTGTTCTATCATGGCAAGAAATATAACACCAAAAGACTAATTCTTTTGTGTTCTCTCTTGCCATGATGGGTGGTAGATGGCAAAGACCCAAGCACAGTCAGAGAGTAACTGTTGACTTCTAGCCAGTACCAGGGCTCACGGAGTTCCGCCTATGCTGTGATAACAAAATGCAGTTTCATTAACTTATAGTTTAAAAAATAATTTGACTGGTTTTCATTTTAATTAGATAAATTCAGCTTACTTTCAGATTTTCACATGTCTTGTTTACTAATAACATAAAAAAACAAGTCAGGAATAATTAAATAAGTATACTCATGTTTCCCTACTGGTTTTAGCAGTATCAGAGCAAGCACAATGCTATTTTCACACCACAAGTTTTTCATATTAAAGCTCATGCTGCTAGTTGTTTTGAGTGCCTTGCTTCGTGTGAATGAGGGCATGCTGGCTGGCTACCCGCCGTGTCAATTTGACAAATGCCATACAGTATACTAGTCATAGTCTATGATTGTAAAAACTCTTATCATATGCATACTCTTCATTGAATTGGAATAGAATACACCCAATTTTATTACCTCTCCTGCAGCCACAAACTGCCCCGGCGTGTTGAAGCGGCCAGATGTGCGGGTGTGGTGGTCTATAAACACAAGTGGGGTACCGGTTATTGTTGAAACCTAACATTGTAAATAAAAACCAAGTTCAAGCATCAAGTAAGGTATAATCAACAAGTGTTTAAAGAATTGATAGATTAAATGCGTACTTTGTTACTGTAAAAATCAATAACTCGGTCTCGGTAGGGGCGTCGTCGTGGCGGCAGCCAATATTGTAGACAAACCATGTGTAATTTATGTACATTTATGTACAATACACTGTATTATTAAAGAAATAAAACATGACGTGCCTGTATTTTGTAAAATAATGCGATAAATTGCTTAGATAGACATGATAATAGCACACTACTATTTTTAGGTTATAATGCTCAGCGTAGATTTGCTATATTTATAGAAAGAAACGCTAGAAACACTTACATGGTGATTTATTGTTGTACATTTTGCTTGTTGTGTCGAGGTTTTCACTATTTTATTCACTAGAAATCGGATTTTCGAGGAAATCACGGCGCGCTTTTTATTAAAGAAAATGGAAAGAGTATATCAGTGTTGCCACCTGCTAATCGTAAAAAATCTGTGGGCCTATTGTCTAGTACCGGTCGTCTTCATCCATCGAACTTCACCACGTTTCAATGATCTTCATTACGATTATTTGATGCCGATTAAAGGGGATTGTCTATGAGCTTGGATCGTAATGGACATGAAATGAACTACCAGAATTGAACACAGAATGAACCCAATTCGCCCCCGATTTGCGTTTCGTTTCAGCAAATAAAAAATTAAGGGGCACGTGGGGCTTGACATGGGGGCATTAAAATAATGTCGAAAGATGTGGAACAGAGATTTGTAATATTAGTAACAATGTTTATTAAGCTGTAAGATGAGCTAAAGTATGTTAATATGTCTACATTTGCCATGTAATGCGCTTTAAATTTTTATTCCGAAATTATAGTAATATCGAAACGCTTTTTCTGTCCCGACTGTCAGTGTCAAAAGTGACCTACTGTTGTTGTCAATTTTTTTTTATTTTTGTATTATGCGATATGCGTATGCTGCCAGTAAATGAATAATTTAGCTCAAATGGCCATTTTTAGCTATAATTTGAAAGTAAATAACTTTATTAATATTATTATATTTATGTACTTTCTTTACCTAAATCGAAAAATGTGGCCGAAGCTATAAAATTCACATTATTTTTATATATCAATAACAGATATTTTGTGGTTGAAAAAGTTTGTGCTTTTGATTAATTTATTATTATTAATTAACTAAGTAGCCCCAGGCCCGGCTTTACACTAGTCGTGGGTGAATATGAATCATTCGTATAATCGATTTATTTGCTATTACTAATGTTTATAATCGATTATGAAATTAGCAACTAATTCACTTTCATAATCGAATTACGTTACCTATTTGTACTACTAATTCTGTTTTAATACGTCGAGAGATCGATAGGTACGACAGTTGCTTTTCACAGAACAACGTCGTATGTTTTGTTTTATTCTAGTGGTAGTGAAAGCCGTGACGCTGTTTTGGCGGATTTATTTAATACGAACTTTACTTAATTTAGAAAGAAAGAAAAAAAAAAGATATTTATTTGTTTTAGTTTTTTTTTATTAATATGTTGCTATTGATGACATGATGATCATTGATTGGGGAGGAAAAATCGACTTTTTAACCATCGATTATATCTTGACTAAAAAAAAACGACTATTTCAAACACGATTTTAAAGAGAAATAAATCGATTATCCTAAAATCGATATAAAAAGTCGATACAAATATCGGTTTTCTTGTAATGTAATATTGTATGTAATATTCGATTATTTATAGAACTATATAGTCATTTAAAAAAGATCGATAAGTATATAAAAAAAAAACTTTGAGTACCTACATAAGTAAATTATTTTCAGTTTCACACCTTTGGTTCCATATTCGCGATGTCTGCTCCATTCACTGCTCCACTACCATATTCAATCAAAACCAAAACGTTTGTTTTGATTGAATATGGTAGTGATGTTGCCTTATTATAATATTATCCCAGTAGAAAAAATTTAAACCAGAATAGTAAAATCTATTTTAAAATAATCGATTTTTTGATAAATTAATAGACCAATAAAAATCGATTTTAAATAGTAATCCACTTTTTAATAAATAATAATTGACCATTAAAAATCGATTATTTCTAATATCCCTAGACTTGTTCTCAACGAAATCTTGCTTCACTGCAACGCACCGTAACACGCATTTGGCCGTTTTACACAATTACTTAGCTATTCTATTGTTTTGTTGACTTGGCAACACTAACAAATTAGGCAATAGCAAGAATTGTTTGCAAAATGATATTTTCGAACTTTTCTATTAAAACTCTTAATCTAGTTAAATAATTCGGTTAGTGTAGGTAATTAGGTATTCTCTTTCAGCTTTTATGAAAATACGATATGTGATTTAAGTGAAGCGTGAAGCATTCAAATGCTGATGGCGTTCAATATCACTGGGCGGCGTTATTCTTCTATGACGAGGCAGGCTTCCGATTCAACATGATTCGTCCTTTTTTCACATCGCAACTAATTATACTGTGACATGGCTGTGACGACGCACTTGCAGTGCTGATTCGCTCAGAGGTTGTAACGATAAAAGGAGCCCTTCCGAATGATAAAAGGCTATAGCCTTCAGTTCAAGGTAGGCACCCATAAGCCAGAGAACTATACATTGCATTCTGCGTTTTATAAAGCTGCAAGTCTTGCACTTGTAGTAAAATACTGGCAGAACCACACGGGTGTTTTCTATAGCCACAAGACAATTCAAGCGGGAAAACGAGGCGGAACATTTAAAACAGACTAACTTTAAGTGGTGTTTATAAGGCCCTATTTTGTTATAGGTATGGATTAGTATGACTGCACCTGCATTTCTATATTCTGTGTAATAATTACAGCTGCACAAAGCGTTCAACTAGAAAGTTGGTGTGCTGCGCTGGCAGGGGGATTTAGGAAATACATAGTGCATCTCATACCTACCTTCAAATCTTCATTACATAGATAGGTACTCCTATTCTGTGAATATGTAGGTACCTCAATAAGCTATATTTTGTTACAGGTATCTGAAAAAATACTATAATTATAGATGTTCAACTATGGATTAGTATGACTGCATCTGCAATCCTATATGCTGCCTAATTAATTATTATAGACACACAATGCGTTCAATCAGGAAGTTACTGTGCTGTGCCTGTCAGTGCATTGCAGTCATGAAAATCTAGAAATGGTGCATTCTAAGTATCTTAACAATTTCATTCTAGTATTTAAGTCTAGAGTACAAATTGATATTGTAACTTACCTACAAGGATAACTAAAACGATAAATGATATTATTAAGTAACCAAATTTACTTTATTTAATTAAACCTAAAATAAATGGTTTATGGAAACAAAAAGTATATTGTTTTACTTTAAAAAAATAATAAAAATAACATAAAAAAAGCCTTTTATTTCTTGCATTTCTTCTAAGTAGGTACCAAACGTGGGAGCTAGTTATGTTCATAATTTGTATTTTTGGATTATTACTTTATTGATTACACAATTATTAATATATTATGAAAAATTTGATTTGTTTTACTTACATACCTATTAATTCTTTATCTTTTTAACATGTCCCTGGTTCATAAAATAGGCAAGGCAAATTTGATGTAGGCAGTTAACCTAAGTACTTTTAATTTTATGGCTGTATAGTTTTGGCTTAGTCGCATCAGTCTTCATCAACAGCAGTGCCAGCACTGTAGACAAGATAGTAGAGGTGTGTGTGTGATGCCTGAAATATAAGTAAGTATATTAACAATTGTTATATTATTTTTGCAATATTTAGTCAAAAAGGGTTGTCAACACATAATAGATATGATTATTGTCTGGGAAGTGGGGCCTGGCAACCTGTGATACAGACTGTTTATGCCTACATCAGGCATCTTACACAGGTTTGCAATATGTATTCTAATAAATAAATGATTAGGTATTTGTAGGGTTAGTATCCTACTTCCACTTACTATCTACCATGTGGGCTGCCTGTCTGCCCCTTTACCACTCATAATAACATTTAAAAAATAAATAGGTGTAGTACCTACTAGTATTCAAAGAAGTAGTATACATAGCTTGTCTATTCTCAGTAGTCCTTTTAACAATTCAATTGATTGAACTACTGAGATGTTTTAAAGCCAATCTCTTATAGATTGGCTATTTACATTAACACTACCTCTCTGCTTTTAGTATAGGTACTGGTAATGTAGGTAAAAAACATAAATATATCAATAATTTTTTACCTGAATTATACATATTATAAAATGAATGAATTATATTATCCTGCATGATGATTATGAAAATGTGAAAGCTTGTGCGGGTAAACTGTATACAGTATATTTGATGGTTTAACAGTTTGGTATGTTAACTAAAGATTTTAAGCTAACACATAGGATTTTTTAAACTGAATGTTTTAGTTCCACTGACTATTAATACTTTGGAAAAAATTCACTGATAGAAAGCTACCCAGTTGCTCCCACACAGATACACGCTATCTACCCATCTTTGAATAAGCTTAACATTATAACAGTTTGTTGAAGTTGGTATACTTACCTGTGTATATAATAAGTAGGTACGTATAGATTAATCCCCTTAGGTATAATTAGTAGTATCAGAGGAATAAGTAGTTAACCAAAACCCCAAAGAAAGCATGTATTAACTATTCCAATTTTATGCAATGTTTACCTATAGAAGGAGGTTGGTGTAGAAATAAAGACTAGGTACTTTTATTATAATATTACCATGCCTGCAAGTACTGCAAGGTCTTGCTTGAGCAAAGTTTACATAGTATACCTACCAGCAACTGTGGTTTTTTCAACAAGTTAATTGCTATTTTTCATCATTGTGTTTAAAGTCCTTGGACACTTATAACTGCGATTTTCATGATGAACCCACAAACTTCGTTTCAGGCAAGAAAATATATCGTCGTAGAGCCACAGAATTCACCATATATACGTATAGAGCCCTCGATAGAGCATCGATGTTAAAAAGTCCAAGGACATTAGAAGACTTCTGCAACTGTTATTGACATTTTATTCATGCAGCTGTAAATTCCACCATAAGTTTCTGTAATTCTGTGGGATAGGTATGTAGGGTGGTAGACATACTTAAATGGATAATTTGTAGCACTTATTCATTGTTTGTTTGTATTCATTGGAATAGGTAGGTACCAACGTCCATTTTAGTTCGGTGTTTTCACTTTTTCCATATATCAATGTCGAGATGCTTAAAATATCACAATAAATCTAATCAAACTTAGACCTAAATCTACACTCGTCAAATGAATAAAAAATGGAGATATAACCGCGAAAACATATAATAATACTTGAAGCCCATACCGAAATACCTGCCAGTTTCATTTGACAGATTGATTCCGATTGAGTACTGTCATTGGACTTAGACGGTACGAATATCTGTCAAAAACACTGCTTTTGTTCACTCACTCTGAATGGAGTTCGATGCCGATCGGTGGGAATCATAGCCGGTACGCTGAAGCCGACTCATCGCTTGTGATTGGCTGGCCGGCAATGAACTTCAGTACGATGAAGATCGGAATCCTTCCGCGGTAAGCCCGCTGGATTGAAATGTCTAGAAATCTGTATGAAATCTGTATGCTATAAAAAGGCCAAAATCTGTATGAAATCTGTATATTAAAAATTTTAATCCCTTAAACTCCTATAGTTTATTGAAAAAAACCGTGGAAAAAAAATAGCAACTTGAATTAAAGTTATATTTATTTATTTTAATACATGTTTTTGTTTATTTTACAAATTAATATTGGTTCTCCATTTTTTTCAACACTGATTAAAACTGCGTGATCCGCGACTTCTTAGCTAACATGATAGAAAAAAATCCCTCAATTATTCCCAACTGAATCACAGAAAAAGAATTATATCAGTCTTTCACTGGCAAACTAACAATACCTAGCACCAAAGACTTTTTATCCAGACCACTAATACGAAATTAAAGCAGGGGAAAACCGTACACACCACTTTGGGTGTGATTGAGTCTCAGCTGTCAAAATCAAAATCAGTCGTTACTTGGGTGTGCTTTTGAATACATACCAAAAAATGCCGTCTTGCGTGATAAAACTGTGCCGAAATCACTCGAGGCACGAATCACAGAAGCACACGATCACAATTCACTTGTAAGTGGCCTTAATCATGTATTTTTATAAGATTATTTTAATTATTTCTATTTGACGAAGAGTATTTCACATTTCACAATAAAAAGTTGACATGTCAAAATCAGTATTGCCACACGACCTCTGAATAATTACCCGATTTCTTTTGTATAGATTTCCAACAGATCCACCCATGTCTAGCTGGGCCCTTATTCCGTATCGATTCCTTACTTCGAAACCACGCGAATTCCTTGTCTTACAAAAGAAATCTGCAAAACTCTACTCTCTATGAAACGAAAACAAAACCGCGCGAAATGAATTTGGAATTGGCGCGATTAGAACTGTCAAAAATCATATGTTTTACCGAGACGCGTTCCGAAACATCAACACATCAAAAGATTATGACCACTTATGTCAATATATTTTATTCAAAATAAAGATAACTTTAATGTAAAGCGAAGGTACATCTAACGCTGTGACACGGTTTGAACAAGACACGATAACGACGTGGTTTCATATCGTGTGGAATCTATGTTTCCATAGAGAATAACCGCCCTGATCGTTGGATAAAAGTAGTTCGAAAAAGTCGAAATGAAGATTAGTGGAAACCTAATACCCGCTCAATAATATGTTTAGCGCATTTCTATAGTAAAAAACACACAGAACACCGAAGTGCAATTACTGATAATAGTTTTATTGTCAACTATAGGCGTTCCACGCGCCCACTATTTTCCCATTTTTAAGGTTATTTTTTTTATCCTAAAATATGAAACATTATTTTGGTTGAGGCCCAGAGGGTCTAGCAAAGATCACAATCGCTAACGCTAACGCCACACGCTAATTCCAAAAATGTATCGAAATGACATTCGCTACGGAAAAGTTAGCGATTTCCGAAATGTCATTTCAGTACATTTTGGAGTTAGCGTTAGTGGTTGGTATCTTTGCTAGACCCCCTGTCGAACTAACTGTTGTAACTGTGATAACTGTTGTTCTTTAATCTCTTTAACTTGGTCATATTGAAAAACTCGTGAGTTATTAAAAGAAATGTTGAATAAACTGCTGGTTATACTTAATTTGAATCCTTTTTATTAAAAGATTGCATGAGCTATCTATAGACCTTTTTCTTGTCTATAGATAGTAGTATGATGGTAATTAATTTTATTATTTTATATTTTTTTAATGTAGGCGTTATATAAATTTTATTATTTACATTTTACATCTAGCTAGATTTGTATTTAGGTACCCGACTAAATCGGGTAATACTATTCATATGGTATGTTGAAAGAGGAACTGACATTAGAAGAAGAAAAAAATGTGCTCTATGGTTTGATTCATGTTCAAACAAGGTTAAGTATGGAGACTTCGGTTCTGGACCTATGTAATAGGGGAATTCTGTGCCTAGCACAAACTAGCCGGCAACTTAAGTCATAGAGTAACTTTTTATGACTTAAGTAGTTCTAGTGTAACCCGACTGAGCAAAGTAGATGAACAGAATTTAAAGATCTCTTGCGCTCCACCCATCCTAATAACTTGCTCGTGTAGTATTATACCGCAAACCGACTTATCTCAGGAAATCCCCGCTGGTACGCTGCATAGTATTGCCATGACAAGAAAATCTAAAGTACCCAACACAATATAGTAAAAAATTCACTACATAATACTTACTTACAAATATTTTTACTAGATGTGAATCATGCTTGAATAAGTATATGTCTAAAATAATATTGTGTATTTAAATATTGTGTGCTTTTTTATTAGATACTATGTACAATTCAAAAAATCTGTATAAAAGTAGAGGCAAATCTGTCATCTGTATCGGTGGCCCAAAATCTGTATACATATAGATAAATCCATGGAGGTCTATGGAGAGAGCCAAAATCTGCCAATGCGGCGTTGCCGCTCCGCATCCTTCGTGTAAACATACTGTCTTGTATCTCTGTCTAATACACGAATCGTCGCATAGAGTATGTGAGAAAGCGAATGTCGGTACGGCAACGTCGCCTTACCGACACCGCGTGTCATGTTCTGACAGTTTGGTGTGTCATGAAATTAAACGCGAGAGCATAAAACGTGAAAATTTAGTGATTATATTGTTATTAGGGCTATATATTGTATCAATAGTGAAATTGTGTCGTGTTGTGCTGTGTTTTGTGCATCAAGAGTAACCCGAGGAGTCGAAGGAAAACCAGGATCATCATTTTATACGTTAAAGTTTACTGGCTATTTTTATGTTAAACATCGAAGTTTCGAAGTAAATATGCATTTCATATTAAGAATATACGTTTTTTCCACCGTATAATTACCATGCGATTGCAATTACTGAAAGATTTAATGCTTTAATTGATATTTTTGGGATGGGCGATTTTACGCCTCTCGAATAGTGATGTACCTACACTGTCCATTACATTTTGTCGATATTCGTAAATCTTCATACATTTGCACAAAATTACTTTGGTTTTGGGGAGATTAAAAAGTAGAAAATCTCTTTCCTTAAAAGTGGCTGAATGGATTTAGATCAAAGTGCAAACAGAATGAAAAAGTAGGTGTAAATCTGGCAATTTAAAAATAGGCACCTAACCTACTTTTATAAAATACAATAGGTAGGCCAGTGTCGTCTGGCTTCAATATGAGTTATGAAATTAATAATAAACTAGCTGACCCGCCCCGGTTTCGCACGGGTTTATTAGTTTTATGCCTTACCCTGTTTATGTGTAAGAGAGAAGCAAAAGTGAAAAATATAGGGGAAAAGGATGAATAGATGGGACGGCGAAGGGAGACAGGCGCACCCGTCCCATCCATTCATCCTTTTCCCCTATATTTTTCCCTAAAATAAATATAGGGGCTTCAATACAACAAACGTGATTTTTTTCTCGTTTTTATAGATAATGGTACGGAACCCTTTTTACAAATTTAACCATCATTTTAATGAATAGAATAAGAAAACGCGAATGTAAAATAAAAACTAACTATTATGGAACAATGTTATTTGAACAGCCTGAAGACGTCCACTGCTGATCATAGGCCTCCCCCAGGGAGCGCCACTTAGAGCGGCTGCTCGCCTCCTGCATCCATCGGCTCCCCGCGACTTTTACCAGGTTGTCGATCCACCTAGTGGGGGGCCGGCCTACGCTGTGTCTTTCAGTTCGTGGTCGCCACTCGAAAACCTCTCTTCCCATCGGTTGTCAGCGATGTGGCCTGTCCATTGCCATTTCAACTTGTTAATCCTAAGAGCCACATCGGTCACTTTAGTTCTTCTGCGGATCTCCTCATTTCGGATCTTATCTCGCAGGGAAACACCGAGCATTGCTCTCTCCATAGCTCGTTGCGCGACTTTGAGCTTAGTAATGAGGCCAACAGTTAGAGACCACGTCTCAGTTCCATAAGTCATCACTGGCAACACACATATAAAAATGTTACTTACAAACGTTATTTCATGTAATGTTTCAATATACTTTTACTAGGGTCATCATCATCATTATCATCATTAACAGCCCGAAGACGTCAACTGCTGAACATAGGCCTTCCCCATAGAGTGCCACCTTGAGCGGCCACTCGCCTCCTGCATCAATCAGCTCCCCGTAGTTTTCACCAGATCTTCGGTCCACCAAGTGGGGGCCGGCCTAAGCTGCGTCTTCTGGTTCTACGAATATCAAATTTTCTTTATTGTATTAAAACTAAAAAGTATCGAAATTCTGCAGCACTGTTTGGTTAGGTTTATTATATATCGATATATTGTGTAATAGGGGTCACTTCCCTACTCACGCATACTAATGCATATTTAAATACTCACACCAAAAGAAAATGGACAGGCGTTTTGTGAAAGTCCGCCGTCCATATGATTCTATGTTGATGAATTTACTACATAGAGAGAAAAAATCCAAAGCAAAGAGTATATAGTACCTATGAAAATTCGATCAAAGCACCACCGAGTACATTGGTAAATACTGAGAGAACAAAGCAAAGAGTATAATATAACATAGAGAAAATTAATATAATATTGGAATTAGGGCATGGCGGTATTGGCCTTTTACCAATACCGGTATTGTTTCGGTATTGATATTTTTAAAACCGGGATCCCGGTATTTCGGTATTTTTTCGGTATTGGACTATAAATATTAAAAACGAGGAAAAACCGATATTTTCCACTCCACATATTTAGTTTTAGACTAAATGAATATGCCTAAATTATTATAAAACTTGTTATTTTTAAAAGTTTCTTTAACATTATAAATAAACTACTTTTAAGGATACACACTTTAAATATTTCGTAATCAAAGGGTAAAGCAAACCTTATTGCCGAGCCTTCGCTATCCGTCTATCTGTCTTTCTGTCCGTCTGCCCGTCTGTCACCTGTCAGGCTGTATCTCATCAACCGTGATAGTTAGGAAGTTGTCATTTTTAGAGATTATATAGTTCTGTTGGCGCTATAACAACAAATACTAAAAATCAGAATAAAATAAATATTTAAGGGGGCTCCCATACAACAAACGTGATGTTTCGCCCGATTTTATAGATAATAGTACGCAATTCTCCGTGCGCGAGACCAATTTGCACCTAGCCGGTTATTAAAATTATATTTAAGTTTAAAGTTTGCGCCAAAGCAATTGTCGGTGTGGATGGCGTCTACTTGTCACGGTTGGGTAAACAGACCGTAAATACGAAGCCAAAGCAATCAGTTATTTTACATATTGAATATTAATTCCAAAGTACATTATTGGTATGCGGTGCCTCAGTGCGTTAATACGTCACAAAAACTGTCAAAAAATTATTTGTTTACGATTTATTTTCCAGTTGTCAAAAGATATTACCTAACAGTTTTACAGAGTATCCCCGTAATAAAAGGGCCTGTAGAAACAAACCTTTGAACCTTAGAAACCTTTTGCTATCTAGGATCAAGCGTGGCGAGCAACCTATCTCTCGACGCGGAGATTAGCGGTCGCATTGGCAAGGCGGCTACGATGTTCGGGAAGCTTAGTACAAGAGTATGGAATAATAAACACCTAACAATCAAGACTAAGATGACCGTTTATCACACATGCATCTTGAGCATACTCTTGTATGGAGCTGAAGCTTGGACATCGTATGCTAAGCAAGAGAAAAGATTAAACTCATTTCACATGCCCTGTCTTCGGAGCATTTTGGGCATCTCATGGAGGGATCGGGTAACGAATGAGAGGGTGCTGCATACTGCACAGCTTCCTAGTATAGCCGCTCTTCTCAAACAGAGAAGATTGCGCTGGCTAGGGCATGTGCACAGAATGGCACCATCTCATTTGCCAAGACAGACCCATCTCGGAAAAATTGCAGCGATGCTAAGCGACCAGTCGGTCGTCCTTTATTGAGATTCAAAGATAGCGTTAAGCGCGACATGTTGAGTTTCGGTATCGGAGTTGCCGATTGGGAGCGAATTGCAGAGGATTGCCATCAGTGGAGAAAGGTTACGGTGGATTGTATAACCGCTCATGACAACCCCTGGTTTGAACTACTTGCTAAAAAACGCACAATAAGACACCAACGTGTAGAAAACCGGCTACCTTCCACGTCACAACATATTTGCCAAAAATGTGACCGCATCTGTGGCTCTCGCATCGGCTTAATAACCCACGAGCGGAGATGCATTAACACGGACGCCACTTGAATCATCTCTTGTAGATGAAAATAGGCCAATGATGAGAAACAAAGAATCAATTTGTAAGTATCAGTGATAGTTATATAGACGTAGTGATTTAAAACAATTTATTAAAGTAACATAACCTGTAATAGTCTAAAGAAGTATTCTTTATCGGTCGTCGGTACCTAGTGGGAGGAACAAAATCAACTTCAGGCATATTTGCCTTACTAAACTCTTCCATGTTTCAAGAAAAACTAAACTAACTGATCGATGGAAATCAAGAAACTATTGTTTACCCATACGTGATGTGCCTAATTTACTCTGATTAGTATTCAACTTATCATGGTGGCCTGGCCTGCTGTATTTTTTTAGATTCAGTTTATTAAATTACATATCAATCTCGTTTTAAATCTCTTACCTTATTAGATAAACATATTACCTTAATGATACTTAGTTACTGTCATCATGCCTTTTAAAATTCAAAAGCTTTTCTTACAATATTTTCAATAATGATTAAAATAAACTGAATATGTAAATTTTAAACGGACGATTATTAATACCTAGAGTCGCCATAAAGGTTTTTAATTAGTTTTACAACCATTTAAGCATTTTACTTTAAATACCGAAATACCGGTATTTGTGTTTTCAATACCGGTATTGAGAAGTGCCTTAAATAGTGCGGTATTACCGGTTTTTCGGTATTACCGAATACCGGTATCCATGCCCTAATTGGAATCAAGGAACTTATTATAGCATACCACCAACATAGAATCAGAATGGACGGAGGACATTCACAAAATGCGTGTCCATTTTCTGTTGGTGTGAGTATCTAAATATGCATTAGTATGCGTGAGTAGGGAAGTGACCCCTATTACACGACGTATCGATATATAGTAAACGTAAACAATCAGTGCTGTAGAATATCGATACTTTTTACTTTTAATAAAATAAAGAAAATTAGATATTAGTAGAACCAGAAGACGCAGCGTAGGCCGGCCCCACTCAGTGGACCGACGATCTGGTGAAAAGCACGGGGAGCCGATGTATGCAGGAGGCGAGAGGCCGCTCAGGTGGCGCTCTATGGGGGAGGCCTCCGTTCAGCAGTGGAGCAATGGTGGTCATAATTTTATTATATGTATTGATAAGTCCGTCCTACCTAGTCTTATCATACCATACCTATGAGTACGTACTAAGGTATGCCACCTACCTATAAATACATAATCTATATTTCCCTAACGTTTATTACTTTTTTACTTTTACTTAGAATGACAACATCAATAAAATCCCCTACCTAGTCTGTGGAACCCACATTCTCACTGGGGGTTGACGAACGAATTACAATTTATTAGAAACATAACTTTAGACGTAGTATTTCGGTGATCCACGCGTGAGGTTGGCAAAAGGGGCCCCGCTATCGCCATCGCCACGGAGATAAGGCCAGGATAAAGAAGACCTGGTGGATCCCGGTGGTAGGTTAGTCGAGGAACGCCCGGGTGCACAGCGGGCAGCTGCGGAGTGTGGAGTGTCCTTCAGCACAGGAATAGGTGCCGCGCGCCTCAGCTCGCTGTTGGGCCTCGACTGGACCCAGCCTAGAAGTGCCTGGTGGGGCGGTGGGCAGCTGTGCAGAGAGTGGTCCCGGGTGGCCTTGTAGGCCGCTGCAGTGAAGAATTTTTAAGAAATTTAAATTTTTTAGAAGTTATCATTTTTTTTATTAATTAAGTTTCAGTAATCATAAAGACGCCAGGCAACTAGCCTACCTCCTCAAATTCAAAAACGATTATTTTATTTTAAAAATAACATGAAGATTATGACCGAATGCGCAGCGAGCACGAAAATAAATTATAATAATTATTATTGTAAAATCACTAGATCTAAATCCACCCTTGTGATTTACACTGAGCACCCGTGTATTTGGTAATTTGGTAGGGGTGTTGTCTTATTATTTTTAATACCAGAGAAAAAAAATCAAAACAAAAGTTAAAAAATAGATTTTTTAATAATCGTTTTTTTTTTCAACATCCCTAGTTGCAGTGCTGCCATATATACAGAATTATCTGTACTAGTACAGATTTTAGGGTACCAATACAAATGACAGATTTAACTCTTCTTTTATACAGATTTTTTGATTTGAAGATTTTTCTTATTTTTATACTAAGTAAATAGGTACTCGTTTTAGTTTTGCATGCATTTTTTTCATGTTTGTTTGGGTAGATAATCTTGATACGATTGAAGAATATTTTGCCCATTCAATTTAAGAAAAACGAAAACACATTACCATACCTACGTCATTTCAAAGCCCACATCATCATCATTAACAGCCTAAAGACGTCCACTGCTGAACATAGGCCTCCCCCCGGGAGCGCCACTCAGAGCGGTTGCTCGCCTCCTGCATCCATCGTCTCCACGCGGCTTTTACCGGGCGTCCACCTAGTGGGGGGCCGGCCTACGCTGCGTCTTCCAATTCGTGGTCGCCACTCGAGAACCTTTCTTCCCCATCGGTTGTCAGTTCTACGAGCGATGTGGCCTGCCCATTGCCATTTCAACTTGCTAATCCTAAGAGCTACATCGGTCACTTTAGTTCTCCTGCGGATCTCCTCATTACGGATCTTATCTCGCAGGGAAACACCGAGCATTGCTCTGTTCATAGCCCGTTGTGCGACTCTGAGCTTAGTAATGAGGCCAACAGTTAGAGACCACGTGTCAGTTCCATAAGTCATCACTGGCAACACACATTGATTGAATACTTTTGTTTTCAGGCTTTGTGGTATTTTGGACGAAAAGATAGGTCGAAGCTTCCCGAACGCTGCCCAGCCGAGTTGGATTCTTCGGGCGATCTCTTTGTCGAAGTTGGACCTACCCAATTGGACAGTCTGCCCTAGATAGACGTATTTGTCAACAACTTCGAGAGTGTCGTTCCCAACAATTACCGGTATAGGTGGAACATGGGCATTTGACATGATTTTCGTCTTGTCCATATTCATCAGACCAACCTGTCGGGAGACTCTACTGAGGTCGTTGAGCATGGTGCTGAGATCATCGAGTGACTCCGCCATTATGACTATATCATCGGCAAAACGAAGGTTAGTGATATACTCGCCATTTATGTTGATGCCAAATCTTTTCCACTCCAAGAGCTTGAAAACATCCTCCAATGCGTTTGTGAACAGTTTCGGAGAAATAACGTCTCCCTGTCTCACGCCTCTCTGCAATGGGATCTGTTCCGTACTCTGGTCCTGTAGTCGGACTGACATAGTGGCCTTACTGTACAAACACTTCAACACTTTGATATACCTATAGTCAATTTGGCATCGCTGTAAGACTGCAGCACCGCCCAAGTCTCGATTGAATTGAAGGCTTTCTCATCCACATACGCTAGGCATAGCGGCCGATTATACTCTTCGGTCTTCTGTATAATCTGGCGTAGCGTATGGATGTGGTCTATGGTGCTAAAGCCTTTTCAGAAACCGGCTTGTTCGGGAGGCTGGAATTCATCAAACCTGCGTGCGAGACGATTCGTAATGACCCTCGAGAACAGCTTATACACATGACTCAAGAGCGAGATGGGCCTATAGTTCTTCAATAAGGTGTTATCATCTTTTTTGAAGAAGAGCACCACCACGCTCTTGTGCCACGCCTCCGGCGTTGTACCTTCAAGGATGACAGAACTGAATAACTTCTGGAGGACTATAAGTACCGGTCTACCACCCGCTCTCAGAAGTTCGGTCGTAATTCCATCCTCACCTGGCGCCTTGTTGTTTTTAAGATGTTCGAGGGCCATTATAATCTCGTACAGGCTGACGTCCGGGATATCTTCGGTATAGTGTTGGACTAACTTGGCTCTGGTGTCCTGAGCTGTGTTAGTAGCGGGCTCACGTGTCGAGGTGTATAACTGTCCACAGAAGTTCTCAATCTCTCTCAGAATCTCAGGCTTGGATGAAATGACACTACCATTCTCGGTCTTCAGTTTAGTCATTTGGCTTTGCCCAATAGACGAATCTTTTGCGAACACCTTAGAGCCTTGGTTCCGCTCAGTTGCGGCCTCAATACGTGAAGTACTAAAAGCACGCAAGTCGTGTCGCATGGAACTCCAGATACGTCTATTGAGTTCACCGTAGGCTGACATGTCAACTGAAGACTGTAGTTTCATTTCCGTTAATTTAAGAGTGTTTCCTGAGAGTGTCTGAGTCCTCCTTCGGCGTTGGATCTTGAAGAACTCAGCTCCAACAGCTTGGACAGTTTCCACCAACCCGTTGTTCAACTCGTCCACTGTGTTGCAATCGGCAAGGCACTGGAAGCGATTTTGAAGTTCTAGCTGAAAGCCTTCGGGGTTTTGGATTTGGACAGGATTTGGACGGAGCATAGACTTCACCAGACACGACCTCCAATTCGACCATCCTTTCGCCAGCCCTCAACGTGCGCACGTTATAAGTTGCCAGGGCCGGGGGTCGTGTTTGGTGGGGTTGGTAGCCGGGCGTCTTCCGGTGATTCTTCGCACCCCCTGCCCTGCCGTTACCGTGACAGCTACCAGAGCCACGGGATAGCAGAGCCGCCGGGGACTGGGGGCCGATAATTTTTGTGCTTGTCATTATTTTTGCCATAATCACCACGCTTGGCAGGCGGCTTGGTGATCGCAGTAGATTATGATGGTGGAGACCAAGGAGAATGCTGCAGCCCATTCCCTGGATGTTCCCTTAGCCGACTTTTACGGCACCCACGGGAAGAGATGGGGTGGTCCTATTCGTAACCGGGACCACACGGCACAGTTTCATCAAAGCCCACAGTTTCATCAAATGACAGCTAATAGGTACTTATATGATGACAGATTTATACAGAAATACAGATACAGATTTCTAGACTTTTCAGTCAGTACAGGTTCTTAAATTTGGGAGGTGGCAACACTGCCTAGTTGTGTTGTGTTCAGTTTTTACTTGTTTCAGTCTTTACCAATGTACTCTGTGGTTGCGTTGTTAATTTATTTTCTTTTATGTTTTCATGAATAAATCTAGTACTCACTGAACAATCTTCGTTTGATGTTCTATCTTAGTCCACGTGACACTGGCAAAATTGCGGTCACCTCTCCACAAAGGCCATTAACCAAGAGTTGAAGTTGAAGTTGATAAATCTAGTACCTACATAATACTTTATAATTAGTGTCAACTGGTAATTATTATTTAATTTATTATTTAATAAAAATCTGTGTCCCTGTGTCCCTGCAGTGGTAGCTCTTGGTTTTTCTTGGGTCTAAAAATCCATTAGTTTTCCATCATGAATGAGTACTCTTCGTTAGCCTACTCCCTATATGTTACATGATTTTTAGTGGTGAGCACAAACTAAGTAGAGGATACAAGGTGGTGAGATGACAGTACCCCAAGATGTCATCCGTCCACTGTGTAGTGGTTTGGGAGTATCAAAGCAACGGGCAATGGTTGCCACACACTCCTGGAGTTGCTTGCACATTGGAACGGGCATATGCCAAGAAGCTAACAAGGGTTGTGCTGGCCGATGCTGACCCTGCCTTAAATGGACATTATGTTAACTTGAGAACACTTACACAGTGTCTAGATTCTCCCGGTAAGTGCCTGTAAAATGATTGTTTTGCACACTATACCTTATCATTGTTATGGTGGAGATTTGTAACCATAGTGATGCTCGGGCTGAGTTCCGCTCGATGTTTGTACCAGTGTGTGTTGTCGCGACAGATGGTGGCACAGTGGAGTGCATGGTGCGGCGGCAGTGCTACAGCGTACAGTCGGTGGGCGGACGCGGAGCGCGCTGGGAGTGGGCGCGCCTTACTTCGCCGCCACTGCCTGCCGAGCTCAACTATGAACCCATGCCCATGGAGGTATGTGATTTATACTTATCGGTTTATTATAATACTCTTGGGTGCTTGTTCTGTGCCCCCTCATAATTGTAAAGTCAGTACAAGTATTTGTAGCAACATTTTCAACCTGTACATGTTTCAGCAGTCAAACTGAATTGAATAGATTTTTTTTATTTTAGATTGTACTTTGGGTAATATTAACGCATAGGATAGCTTTTATTTTATGAATGTAGAAAATACTATTATGGGTACTCTCTGGAATGCAGGATGAAGGTGGATGTGTCGTTGGGATTTTTGTATTGTTGAGCATAACACTTTTGTAATACGTGTTAGGTTTAATGTTGTGTTTATGAGTACAGTACATGCTTGTTACCTGATGCATGGTCTAAAATTACTTACAATAATATTGCCATTATTGTCTATGACGAATGTGAAGTTTATGTTCAGCATTAGCTGTCTGATACAATTGAGAGTTGTAACATTACAAACAAACAAACAATCAAGGGCATTACTGATGAAAGTTCGTGCTTAAACTAGATGAATAGACTCATTTGTAACCCCTATCACAATCATTTATGCAGTCCAATTAAAGAATATACAGTAGAAATAAACGCTATATTATTTATTAATTTAAATGTAAACAAACGTTACGTATGGTGTGTCAATCAATCTTTTAAAGAAGGTACGTTTCCAGACCTACTAAAAATGTCACTAATCAAACCCATTCATAAAAAAGCATCCAAACTTGATCCAAATAACTACAGACCGATCGCACTTCTACCCACTTCTTAAAAAATATTTGAAAAAGCAATGCAAAAACGCCTTAATTCCTTCTGCGAAAAATATAAAATATTTGATGACTCTCAAAATGGCTTTCGTAAGAACCGTTCAATGACATTAGCAGTTTATAAATATATTAAAAATATTCTAGACATTATAAATAAAAAACAGTACGCAATTGGAATTTTACTTGACATGACAAAAGCATATGACAAAGTTCAATATAATATACTTTTAGATAAGTTATATGGAGTAGGGATCCGCGGAATATCACATAAATGGTTTTACTCGTATTTACAAAATCGTAAACAATTCGTTGAAATCGAAAATCACGACTCCGAAGCTGCGACGATAAATACAGTGAGATCGCCACCCCTACAAGTAAATAACTCAATTCCCCAAGGAAGCGTCCTCGGCTGCATTTTGTTTTTAATATATATAAATGACCTCCCAAAAATTTTAGACGAATCCTGTATACTATTTGCGGACGATATTTTATTTTATTTTATTTTATTTTATTATCTTCGGAAAACTTACAGCTAACTAAAACACATCATGTATATTTATACATAACTTAAGGCTAATTATGAGTTTTCACATTTATGTAACTACGTACTTTTTTATCAAAATTACACAGGCGTTAGACCAAATTCTAAAAAAGATAAGTTAAGTTAAGATATAGGATACTTAATTCCTTTTCTTATAAGACCAAAACAATAATAATTCGAAACAATTACTTAATAATAAAAAAAGTTATATGGAGTAGGGATCCGCGGAATATCACATAAATGGTTTTACTCGTATTTACAAAATCGTAAACAATTCGTTGAAATCGAAAATCACGACTCCGAAGCTGCGACGATAAATACAGTGAGATCGCCACCCCTACAAGTAAATAACTCAATTCCCCAAGGAAGCGTCCTCGGCTGCATTTTGTTTTTAATATATATAAATGACCTCCCAAAAATTTTAGACGAATCCTGTATACTATTTGCGGACGATATTTTATTTTATTTTATTTTATTTTATTATCTTCGGAAAACTTACAGCTAACTAAAACACATCATGTATATTTATACATAACTTAAGGCTAATTATGAGTTTTCACATTTATGTAACTACGTACTTTTTTATCAAAATTACACAGGCGTTAGACCAAATTCTAAAAAAGATAAGTTAAGTTAAGATATAGGATACTTAATTCCTTTTCTTATAAGACCAAAACAATAATAATTCGAAACAATTACTTAATAATAACAAAACTGATTTTAAGAGTTGAAAAAACAATTATTTAAACTTTGCTTCAGCTTGGAAACCGACATATTAAATAAATCTAAATCCCATTCCTTCGCCATTATATTATAACACCTGCATGATCTAATTAAATAACATATATCTCTTTTGACATCATGTAATACTAATAATAATTTAAACAAAATTCTTACTGACATATTTAATAAAATTATAAACTGGATGACAGATCACAACCTCGACTTAAATTTTAATTAAACTAAAATAATGCAATTCAGACCATACCAGAAAAAACCTCTCGACATAAATTTTTATTATGATAATATTAAATTGGAATGTATTGATACGTGTTCATTATTAGGCCTAGAAATAGACACAAACATTAACTGGAAAAACCACTTAAAAAAAACTAAGGCCAAATTATCGAGCTTTACGTATGCGCTTAGGGAATTAAAAAAAGCAACCGACATAAACACTGCCGTTACTGCATACTATGCCTACGCGTACTCGTGGCTTAGGTACGGTATTATATTGTGGGGAAATAGCGTAGACGCCCATGACCTTTTTATTTCCCAAAAAAAGTGTGTCCGAATCCTCGCTAATATAAAAGAACCAGCTAGTTGTAAACCGCATTTTATTAATTTCAAATTATTAACACTAACGTCAATTTATATACAAGAAGCATGCAAATTTGTAAAAAAGTACCCCCAGTTTTTTATAAAAGAAGTAGACCAGCTCCAATGGTATGAAACAAGATTTAAACACAAACTCGCCGTACCAAGTTCTAAGCTAAAAATGCATAGTTCAGGCCCCAACATAATGGCAGTAAAAATATACAATAAAATCCCGAAAGAAATTCTCACTGAAGAAAAAGAATCGGTATTTAATAATGTTTTGAAAGATTTTCTGATAAAAAAATGCTACTATAGTTTGACAGATTTCTTTAATGATAAAAGTAAAAACACCGTTTTAGTAAAAACACTGGCCAAAGATTTTTTGTAGATTTATTTAATGAATCGGCCTGGTCCTGGACCTAACTGTTGTTATACCCTAATGGGGTCATATGTCCTGCACACTCATACATACCACCTGTATTAAAAATATGTACATCATCATCATCATCATTAACAGCCTGAAGACGTCCACTGCTGAACATAGGCCTCCCCCAGGGAGCGCCACTTAGAGCGGCTGCTCGCCTCCTGCATCCATCGGCTCCCCGCGGCTTTCATCAGGTCGTCGGTCCACCTAGTGGGGGGCCGGCCTACGCTGCGTCTTCCAGTTCGTGGTCGCTACTCGTGAACCACAAAATATGAGAAATATGTACATATGTTGCAATAAACAATTGAGTATTGACTATTGAGTATTGTGTTGTTGCGCCCTGCAGCTGCAGTGCATAGTGGAGGAGGCGTGGGCGGGCGGCGTGGAGCGCGTGGTGGGGTGCGGGTGGGCCGTGTGCCCGGCGCGCGGCGCGGCGCGGCGCGGCGGCGCGCTCCGCCTCGTGCGCCGCGCGCCCCAGCCGCCCTACCCGCGCGCGCGCGCCCCGCCCGCCGCCGGTCAGTACGCACTACCCGCACATGGCGTATAGTGAATCAACTCGCCCGAGTTGCTGAGTTGCATCGTTGCTCCGTCTTAGGTAGTACCGGCTAGCTCCACTGGCTTGCCGGTACGCGGTAGCCCCACTACGGTCGAGGCGGCCTTTTAGATATATTGCGGTATAACACAAGAGTTGACCCACTATTAGTATTTATTACACTATGACCCGCACCGCGCTGCGACACATGACATTTACGTCTAGATTAAATAGAGATGGTGAAAGAATGGACCCCTGAAGTATGCCAGTGTTGATGGGCCTACTTTCGGAACAGAAGCACTCAAGAACAACCTTAATAGTTCTGTGATTGGAGATGAAGTTGGTAACCCAAGTACTCCGACTGCTGGTGACCCTTCGGAAGTACCGTAATGTGGAGGCGTCGATAAAAGTGGCTTATGCCACAACTAATTTTTATTATTTTTAGAAACCACTCATAATGTACTTAAATGTGCAGCGGCCTTACAGGGCACATATATTGATCCTTAAGACAAGCTACTGTTAAATATATAGTCTGTATTATATGTAAGCACAATAAATGAATATGAAAATATGAATATCAAAAGCTTTGGTATTATAAAGCCTGATCGCCAAAGCTTCCACTCGCCACAGCTTCAGCCCAACGGTAAATTAGGTATACTAAGTGATCAAAAAAAGAGAGGAAAGGAAGAGATTAAAGTTTATCTATTCTATCTACCTTCGACTTTTTTCGCTAGTAAAAAATAAATAAAATAAAATAAATATGTGTGGACATTTCACACAGCGCTATCTAGCCCCAAACTAAGCATAGCTTGTACTATGTACTTGTACCAGATAACGGATACAATACTTATATACTTTTTTTTGTTTGTAAATACATACATAGAATACAATATAACACCCAGACGCAGAACAAACATCTATGTTCTACAATAGTGTACCAATTTCACACTCAGAACTGTTCACTCTATCCTAATATCCAGACTATAAGTACCAAAAAATTCTGAACATGGCAACAAGTTCCATTACCCATACCACATATATTAAAATAGTAGTTACCTACTACCCATACCTAACTTGATAAGTTTACTTTACCTTCCCATCTGAATCCGAATCTAAAACCTTATTATTTTTACAGTTCCATGTCGGCGACCACGTATACCGCAACAACACACGGGCTCAAGCGTGCATTCAGTGCAGTCTACCATGTCCAACCTTTCAACACATTCGAATCTCTCCACCCACTCCAACCTCTCCACTCACTCAAACCTCTCCACCCACTCAAATCTCTCCACTCGCTCAAACCACTCGAGCGACTCGAGCCACTCGGGGCAGAGCGCAGCAGGTCGTGGCGGCGCTCGGAGCGCCTCACCGAAGGATAGGAAACCGGGCCTCGCGAGGCAGATACTGCACAACTTGAATATATTCAGTAAGTTTACGGCTACCTACATATGTGGCAGAACCATTCGGTTCTCAAGTATGAAAACTGCTATAAAAATTGTGGTTGTGCAGTTTCTGTGTGTAGAAGTGCTAGTTATATTCCAGGCACCAACAGCAAGCAGGCGGGGGCGGGCGAGCCGCGCGCCGGCGCCGCCTGCACGCGCTCCGGCCGGCGGCACAGTGTCGACACCGTCTCCACCTACCTCAGCCACGGGAGCAAGGACAGTCTGCAGGTAGCCCACAGTGTCGACACCGTCTCCACCTACCTCAGCCACGGGAGCAAGGACAGTCTGCAGGTAGCCCACAGTGTCGACACCGTCTCCACCTACCTCAGCCACGGGAGCAAGGACAGTCTGCAGGTAGCCCACAGTGTCGACACCGTCTCCACCTACCTCAGCCACGGGAGCAAGGACAGTCTGCAGGTAGCCCACAGTGTCGACACCGTCTCCACCTACCTCAGCCACGGGAGCAAGGACAGTCTGCAGGTAGCCCACAGTGTCGACACCGTCTCCACCTACCTCAGCCACGGGAGCAAGGACAGTCTGCAGGTAGCCCACAGTGTCGACACCGTCTCCACCTACCTCAGCCACGGGAGCAAGGACAGTCTGCAGGTAGCCCACAGTGTCGACACCGTCTCCACCTACCTCAGCCACGGGAGCAAGGACAGTCTGCAGGTAGCCCACAGTGTCGACACCGTCTCCACCTACCTCAGCCACGGGAGCAAGGACAGTCTGCAGGTAGCCCACAGTGTCGACACCGTCTCCACCTACCTCAGCCACGGGAGCAAGGACAGTCTGCAGGTAGCCCACAGTGTCGACACCGTCTCCACCTACCTCAGCCACGGGAGCAAGGACAGTCTGCAGGTAGCCCACAGTGTCGACACCGTCTCCACCTACCTCAGCCACGGGAGCAAGGACAGTCTGCAGGTAGCCCACAGTGTCGACACCGTCTCCACCTACCTCAGCCACGGGAGCAAGGACAGTCTGCAGGTAGCCCACAGTGTCGACACCGTCTCCACCTACCTCAGCCACGGGAGCAAGGACAGTCTGCAGGTAGCCCACAGTGTCGACACCGTCTCCACCTACCTCAGCCACGGGAGCAAGGACTGTCTGCAGGTAGCCCACAGTGTCGACACCGTCTCCACCTACCTCAGCCACGGGAGCAAGGACAGTCTGCAGGTAGCCCACAGTGTCGACACCGTCTCCACCTACCTCAGCCACGGGAGCAAGGACAGTCTGCAGGTAGCCCACAGTGTCGACACCGTCTCCACCTACCTCAGCCACGGGAGCAAGGACAGTCTGCAGGTAGCCCACAGTGTCGACACCGTCTCCACCTACCTCAGCCACGGGAGCAAGGACAGTCTGCAGGTAGCCCACAGTGTCGACACCGTCTCCACCTACCTCAGCCACGGGAGCAAGGACAGTCTGCAGGTAGCCCACAGTGTCGACACCGTCTCCACCTACCTCAGCCACGGGAGCAAGGACAGTCTGCAGGTAGCCCACAGTGTCGACACCGTCTCCACCTACCTCAGCCACGGGAGCAAGGACAGTCTGCAGGTAGCCCACAGTGTGGACACCGTCTCCACCTACCTCAGCCACGGCAGCAAGGACAGTCTGCAGGTAGCCCACAGTGTGGACACCGTCTCCACCTACCTCAGCCACGGCAGCAAGGACAGTCTGCAGGTAGCCCACAGTGTGGACACCGTCTCCACCTACCTCAGCCACGGGAGCAAGGACAGTCTGCAGGTAGCCCACAGTGTCGACACCGTCTCCACCTACCTCAGCCACGGGAGCAAGGACAGTCTGCAGGTAGCCCACAGTGTGGACACCGTCTCCACCTACCTCAGCCACGGCAGCAAGGACAGTCTGCAGGTAGCCCACAGTGTGGACACCGTCTCCACCTACCTCAGCCACGGGAGCAAGGACAGTCTGCAGGTAGCCCACAGTGTCGACACCGTCTCCACCTACCTCAGCCACGGGAGCAAGGACAGTCTGCAGGTAGCCCACAGTGTGGACACCGTCTCCACCTACCTCAGCCACGGCAGCAAGGACAGTCTGCAGGTAGCCCACAGTGTGGACACCGTTTCCACATACCTCAGCCGTGGGTTGCTAGAGTCATACTGGGTCGAATAGTAGCCACCGTCACACCAAGCTCGAATAGTAGTCAACGTCACACTAGGTTTGGCTAGTCGCCAGCATCACACTTTCTCTTCTCCTACTCACAGTATTGTAATATCAGAAACCCTCTAGTAGGTTATCATTTTGGTTATTATGGTTTACAGCGCGGTTCAGTAGGCGAATTGCTGAACTGCAGTGGTGGCAGCGACGATGTGTTCGAACCGCTGTCACAGTCGCCGTCACTGTTGCCGCCGTCACGCTCGCTGTCAGACTCGTCGCCGTCACACTCGCCGCTCCCACACGAGGCCCCACACCACTCGCTAGCGCACAACGACGACGCTAATCTAGGTGAGGATTTATCGAGTTAGGAGGTTTTGTTTACTGATTGGACTGCGCGCTGAGGGTATGTTAGCTTTAACATCACCATTTAAAAGCGAGCTCCATCTGGTCCGAAGAGTGCGGGCCAGCTCCAATACGGTGCTGAAAATGATCGCGGCGAGCTGGAACTGCTCCATATGGCATTACTGCGACAGACATGTCACTGCACGTTTATATTTTAAGGTTATTTATTATTTTCGTGAATAAACATTAATAAATAAATAAATAAATAAATAAATAACGAAAATAATAAATAATACAACAAATAAAGGGCCACAGTCGCCGGTCGTGCATTCTAATTTTTATTCTAATTTGGCATTGGCCCTGCACTGACGTTCCGCATTCGTTGTATTGTGCATTTCCCCTGCCAGCATCTACTCAAGCCAGCCCAGCTCCAAGTAACGGAGTGCGGCTTTGAGGTGCTGGTACAACTGGTCCAGTGTTAGCGTCGCAGATGGTGGCGATGATGAGTGGATGCTAAGTTGACGCGGTCGTGCATGGTTCCAGGGGCGGCCCGCGCGCCCCCGCCGGCCCGCGCGCCCCCGCCGGCCCGCGCGCCCCCGCCGGCCCGCGCGCCCCCGCCGGCCCGCGCGCCCCCGCCGGCCCGCGCCTGCCCGCCCGCCCGCCGGCCCTGCACGCACGCCCCGCACCGCCACTGTCGACCGCAGGTATGTACCGACTCTAGACCTAGGGATACCCTGCACTAGTGTCACGTAAATACACTGATAATAATAATAGTTAATGTTTACGTAGTTCTGAAAGTAACACATGAGACAATCTATACATATAATAAAACTGTAGAGATAAAAAAATCTGTAAATGCAAGATATCGAAAAAAAAATGACACAGGTTGGCTTGAAATTTTTCGCTGATCACGTTAAGCTACTTTTTAGACATTTTGTCTGTTTGTTTGTTTGTTTGTTTGTTTGTTTGTTTGTTACGGCACAAGTCCGAAAATACTGAACGGATTTTCATGCGGTTTTCACTAATAAGCTTAGAAAAACCCGGCGCAAAACATAGGATATATTAAATTTTATATTTCGTTGATTTTTTTTGTGAAAATGATTAAGATAACATTATGAAATGGAACGGGATTTTAACAAGATGGCCGCTTCAAAGCCTCAAGGTAAGTTTTTTTTTCTTATACTTTGGCTCACACATAGTGTAGGTATTTAGCCAGTGTCAAAAGGTAAGTTTTATTTTGGCTACTAACCATAGATGAGAGAAAAAAAATGTTACACTGCTACTGACGGTAATTTTATCTCGGGTTTATCCGGATGCACAGATTAAAGAAAAAACTCTGTTACTATTATGGCACGGCTTCATATACGCCCGAACCTTCGCTATTGAGTTGGCGCGAATTATAGAGGGGCTGCAGCGGGAGTAATAGAGTAAAACCATGTGATGAAGTTTTTACCTTTTATTTAAGGTTTTTACATATAACACTATAATTAGGTCCTAAAATTAATTATATGTATGTGACAAGTCTCGACGATCGAGAACAAGTGCCGGGGGAGGATGATGTAAGCCTCGCGGAGCTTAGAGGGGATCGCGGGCGCGGGCGGTACGCGGACGGTGGTCGCGATCTGTCTCACGCTTTTGCTGGTCAGCGCTTTTCCATGTGTTAGTACATCTTCTCCATGTGTGCAAATCGCGCTGACACGGCGGTGACGATGCCTAGGTAGCGCGATATGCGGTACGTTCGATGTACTTGTCGTTCTACGTAACACCTCCCACCGCAGATCAGCAACCATTTCAGTACTTTCAGACTAAATGTTGCTGGATGATCTGGATTTGTGCAGGTCTGGATGCTGGATTCTCATCGTTGGCTTTTCTTATTGATTGAATAATCGTCGTGGAGAAAGCGTTGTTGATCTTTCTCTGATTTAACCAATATCTTCTGCTGATTATATAAAGATGACAAGTACTCCTGCACTGATTAATAAGATGTCAAATGGTATGGTTGTATGATTTGTTGAACTCGGCGGATTTTCAAGAGTAAGTGTAAGTTGCACTGCTATTAATTTCTTCTTGAATTTTGTTGAGTCCGTTGAAATTTATCCAATTGTGTTTTGTGGCAGGAT
Source organism: Ennomos erosarius (assembly GCA_963580505.1). NCBI lineage: Eukaryota > Metazoa > Arthropoda > Insecta > Lepidoptera > Geometridae > Ennomos > Ennomos erosarius. The sequence goes on from OY756989.1 coordinate 311,743, forward strand.
ATGTATCAGGTTCAGTATATTCTGGGATGTTAATGATCTTCGGTGACTGTTCTTTGATTTCATTTTTAATACTCATAGCTGCTAGTTCATCAAGTTCATAAAAGTTTTGCGATATTTTAACAGAGTACAGCGGCCTTGCAAGGTAGTGGTCTCTTCTCTTTCGTAATGCCTCGTCACATGGTTGCTTTCAGGAATATGATGAAATAGTGTTGATCGTTCAATCTTTCTATGTCTTCTTAAGAAAATGTTATCTATAGGTATTCTTGTGCATGAGCTTCCAGTGTGCATAAGCTTGCAGTTGTATGTTCTAGTAAGAAATCTTGAATGCTGTTGGTTTGAATATAATTTGATGATTGAGACTCGATTTGCATAGGAACCGGGCGTGCTACCTTCGGGCATTCAGCCTCTAATGTACACAGAATTACTCGTTGGTTGCTATGCTATATAGGTACTGATAAGGGGATAGTATGAGTTACAAGTTAAGTTGGATAGGTTTAAAAGTTAAGTTTTAGGTATATTAAGTAGAATAGGCAAAGGGATGTACTTATTGTACTTGAAGAACAAATAGGAATTTTAAGAACTACTGCTATCTTATTTTCTAAGAAATATGATCTAGTACTTATAATGCTATAATATTTTCTAAATTTCATATCTAAAATTTGATTTTTATCGGCAATTTCTTTTCCAAATAATTTTCTGAAGTCTACTGCAAGGTGCCATTTTTGTCGACGGGAAGCATCAGTCTTCTTTGGTACTACGGGTACTACCAAAATAGGCGAGCTTCATGCAGAGTCGAATGGTCTTATAATGCCTTGCTAACATATTCCCAATTTGATCACTTGTGAACAAAGGGATATCTGTAGCTCTTCATACATACGGGGTTGTACATTATATTTTATTTTATTTATCTAATTTGAAATATCTTTTTGTTTTATTATATTCTAAAAATTACTTTTTTTTTAATTTCTTTTAAAATTTTTAATGTATCGTTTTTTTCTACGTTTTCTAATTCATTCAAATTGTTGCATTTAATTATTGTTTAAATTTTTTTTTTTGTTTAAAAATTATTTTATGTGATAAACCTATTTAATTAATTTTTAAATTGTATTTAATTAATTTACTTTTTATTTTAATGCAATACTATTTTATTTAATTATTTCTGTGACTTACTTGATTTTTTTTTCATTTTTAATTTGGTCAATTTATTAAATAAATTTCACAATTAATTGAATTAATCCAATTAAATAAATGATTTAATTTTAAAATGAACTGAATTCCTAAAATACAACTTTAAAGTTTATTTCAGCAATTTATCTAATCTCTAAAACCTATAACCTAGTTTTAACTCTTAAAATTTATTTAATTTTTAAAATTTATATAATTTCCAAAATCATTAATTTTTTTATACTACTCAATAGTTATTTTATTTCTTTCTTTTATGTATTTAAAATAAATTTGATTTTTTTGAATAAAGTTATTTTATTTTTATATTTCTTTTTTCGTCTTTTAATATTTAATTTTAGTTGATATTTAATGTTGATTTTATTATTTTATATTGAAATTGCTTAATTATTTTATATTTATTTTTTATTTTACCATTTTTAAATATTTTTTTTTCCAATTTTTATTTTTATTTATTGAAATTCATTTAACTTTTTATATTGTTTTTTTTTTAATTTAATTTTAGAAATTTGAATTTTGGTTTATTTAGTTTCTTTTTTTTTATTCATGATTTTAATTTAATACTATTTCATTAGTTAAATTTTATAATGTAATTTTATTCATTAAAATTGTTTATTTAATTAATTTTTTAAATGTAATTTTCTAAGATTTGCGTAATCGTATAATTAATGAAGTTTTATAATCTACAGACTTTCAAAATGCATTTGATTATAAAATTTATACAATTTCCAAATTTAGTTAATATTAGAATATTGTAATATACTTTACAAAAACCGCTCAATTTCTAAAATATATTTGATCCCTAATTATTTATTTAAATTAAACGGTTAGTTTCTATTTTTAACGTATTTAATATCGTTTTATATTTTATTTTATTTTTTAATTTAAGGCAATGAAAGGTTTATTTAATGTGGGTATATAATTTTTTAAAATGATTTTATTTACTTTATTTCATTGGGTAAATTATTTGATTCTCAAATCAATTTAATTCCTCAAAAGAATTTCGCTATTTTATTACTTTGTTTTCGCCATATTATTTTTATCCTTTTTAATTGATTTCCAAAACTTATGTAATCTTATTATTAATATACTTTTTTACAATACACCATTTTTCAACATTATTTCATTTTTATTTCATTTATATTTTATTTTGATAACTACTCATTTTATTTCTTTTTTTTTTAACTTCCTTTCAAATATTTCAAATGAATTTAATTGTTCAAACTTTACTTTAATTTTTTTTATGATATTATAATTTTATTCTTCAAAATTTAAAATTTCCAGTGATTTAACATTTTTTTTGTTAGATTAAAAAGTTTTTTTTTTGTTGTTACATTTTTTAAATAAATTAATGAATTTAATTTTTTTTAAATAATTCATTTAAACATGTTATTTTATTTTTATTTAACATTTTCAATAAATTTTTTTTTGTTTTCAATAATTTATTTCTTTATTTAAATTTTTATTTAATTTTAATATTTCTTCTAAAATATCATATTTTTAACAATGTAATTCCTCAAATTAATTCAAACCTAAATCAATTTATTTTAATTTATTTTTAAATCTTTTGAATTGTTTATTTTTTAATTCCATCACTTAAATTTATTTCATTTAAGTACCTATATATTTTTCAAAATTTTAATGATATAACTTTGTTTATATGATTTTTGCAATTTATTTAATTTTGTAATATGTACTTAATATTTTAATTTACATGATTATCTAATTCTTTCAATTTTTATTTAAATTTTTTTTATACATAAAATTTTATTTCATTCTTTAGTTTTCAAAATCTAATATTTTTTTTTGTTTATTTTATTTTGCCAAATAATGATTGAAAGTAACTTTGTTTTTACAAATCACATTTAAATACCTATTTATTACATTTATTTCTTTCATGTTACATTAAATAAATTTTATTTATTTAATTTTTAATGATTATCATAATTTTTTTTAATATCTTATTTCTTATTTAATTTCCCAAATTAATTCATATTTTTAAATAAATTTCGTTTTATTTATTTCAATATTAATTTTTTTTATGTTTTTTTTTAATTTAGCTATTTTTTTTCTTCAAATATTAACTTTTATTAGACATTATTTCTGTCAAAGAGAAAAATCAATATTTTTTTTTACAACCCTTTTCATATTTCAGTTTTTTTTTATTTATTTTTTTATTTTAATATATTTCGTTTTTTTTTGAGTTCACATTTTTTTATAAAATTTTTCCAATTCCGTTAAATTTATGTCATTATACATTTTTCCATTTTTTTTTACATTTATTTAATTTATGTATTATTTTGCGATTTTTTTTTTGCATTAATTTTTTTTAATACATTTTTTTGTTCACGTGTTATTTTATTTTATTTCTAATTATTCTATTTTTTTTTGTATTTAATTTTTTTTTTTAGTTTTTATTATTTTATTTTAAAATAATTTTAATTACTAATTAATTTTGGCCATTTGATTATTTAAATTTATTTCACTTTTTTAAATTTAATTTATGTAATTATATTTAAAGTATTTAATAATGACTTTATTTAAATTTGTCTTAGTTTTTTTTTTATTTACATTTTACCGCTTTTTTATTTTATTCCGATTAAAATTTATCAAATTCATTATTCTTTTAATTTTATTATAATTAATTTTGGCTAATTTTATTTTTATTAATAATAGAATTAATTAAAATGTATTACCTATCTATTATAACTTAATTACAATAAGGCTTAAATTTTTCGTAATTATTAAAATTCCTTTTCTCATGAATTTTACATAAGAATTTCTATAATATTAGAATATATTCATTTTCAATTATCTGTTCTTGGATTTTACTTAATTATATCTTACACCAGAGCGATTCTGGGAAAGATAGATTTTAACTTACTTAAATACCTTACCAGAGCGATTCTGGAAAAAGATAGATTTAAATTTAAATTTACTGAAACACCTTATCAGACCGATTCTGAAAAAGGTATCGTCAGGTAAAATCCTGACGGAAACTATCACTAAAAAGGGGAAGCAACACCAGAGACAATTCTAGCGTACTTACTGTATAATTATTCATCATCTTCGGTTCACTATATTAGTCTTCGATTTCTTGAAAGCTCCAGCTGCAGTCCATAGGTATAGATGTTCGAATCCTTGGTTAAGGCTCAATAGCCAATCACGCACGCGCACAGCATTAACAGCTATAATGTCCAGAGTTCACCGATTGACCTCAAAGTCCAAAAAACTGCCAACACTCCCGAGGGTCGTACGCGCACTTGACCCAAAGACTCTACCAACTGCGCCAATTATAGAGGGGCTGCAGCGGGAGTAATAGAGTAAAACCATGTGATGAAGTTTTTACCTTTTATTTAAGGTTTTTACATAAGGAGTGGTGGTTTAGTATTTGTAATTCCTAATTAGTATTAAGAAAATTAATTATGTACGCGTCGTACAGGTAAATGCATATCTCCAGCAATTTATAAACTTATTATTGACACTGGCTATGTGTAGGTAGTTAGGTACTCAATTCGTATGGAACCAAACTTAAGAAGGTAAAAAAAAATGTGGTAAATGGAACAAAAAGCGCGCGGATAATATGTAAAACTGAGCAAAACAGGATCATCGTGTGTGATTCTTTCATATTTTTCTAAACTGTGCCTGCCTGCTTAGGTAACTACTACCTAAACAACATTTACTGAAACTTCTGTTAAAGACCTGAGTAAAGTGATGATGATTTCTTTTTGTTGTTTTTTGTTTGAAATTTCTTTAACCGTTATAAATCTATATTAGACTCAAAACATTTAATTTTAGGTAATGGCTTAAATAGCTTCCACTCACGGCTATGCTTGCGTTATACCTATACCTAATACAGGTTACAGTGCTCAGCTTCGAAAAGATTTATTGGATTTTGTTGTTTGGTACGAAATGCATGATCTATTATTAGACTATAACGTAAAAATAACATAACACAAGCGTGCGAAGCCGCGGGCAAAAGCTAGTGCTCAATATAGAAATGGCATAATTACCGCTGGATACATTTCAAGTAGCAAGCATACATCCTGATTTGATAACCGAGTGTTTGAAACGGGCTTCTCTCTACCCTCTGATCTGATCTTAGAACGGGACCTCTCATCCTTCTCGGGTCTTGCTGAAGACATTTTCACAGTGGCCTCCAACCGCCCCTACAGCCACCCCATGCCTACTATACTGACTCATCAAAACTCTGCCTGTCTTGCAGGTTACTCACTCTTTAAATTCTGAACCAGTTCATGAATCTGGGATTCTACTCTGTGACTGAACCACTGTGCATGTCTGAACTGAAGCTGTAGTAAAAGTGCCGGTCGTTCTCACCGTTACACCATCGTTGCGCGCCTAAAACCCATGCCACGCCTCATTGGCTTCCACATTATCACAAGGCCAATCGCCCGTTACTCTCACACTTGCTTGACGAATCACGTTTCTTCTGTTTACTGAATGTATGATATGTCTCCATAGATTCATTGATATGTTACGACTGCGTTGCTTGTCGATGTGATCGTTTATTTCTTAGTATTTATGTGTACCTGACTTCGCATTCGCGGCTGGTATATCGGTACTTACTCGATGGATTTAGGCGTAATTTTCAGGGTTTATCGCTAAGGTTTCTGTTGAAAATGTGGTGTATGGGGGTATTGCTATATGCTGTGATATTGGAGTACTAAAATTGTTGTCAATCTAGTTAAAAGTGGCGTTTGTCCGCAGGAGCCGTTGTACCCGGAATGCCTGGCGTGCGGACGGATGTACGGAGATGTGGGGACACGGGGCACAGACGGGTCGTGGGGCACGGATGGGTCGTGGGGTACTGAGGGAGCGTGGGGCATGGATGGGTCGTGGGGCACGGAAGAGACGTGGGGCACGCAGCCACCAGGCAGCATGGCGTGGCGGGTGCAAAACATATCGCTGCCGCAGTACGACAACATAAACTCCATACTCGTCACATACAAGTACGTGCGATCGTTACTTACAATGAGAATAATTTATGCAAGAGTACTTGTACTTTTTATATTATTGTATTCCTTGTGTAGCTTCCAGTCAGGAGTTCAAGGGTCGGAGCAGCCGGTGCCGGGCGCGCCGTACTATGCGGTGGGGTTCCCGCGGTACTCGCTGCTGCCGGACACCGCGCTCGGCCACCAGGTGGGTACCACGCCACGCCCTACCCACTAGTGGGGTGGCCTGTACTACAGTATACACTACGCGGTGGGGTTCCCGCGGTACTCGCTGCTGCCGGACACCGCGCTCGGCCACCAGGTGGGTACCACGCCACGCCCTACCCACTAGTGGGGTGGCCTGTACTACAGTATACACTACGCGGTGGGGTTCCCGTGATACTCGCTGCTGCCGGACACCGCGCTCGGCCACCGGGTGGGTACCACGCCACGCCCTACCCACTAGTGGGGTGGCCTGTACTACAGTATACACTACGCGGTGGGGTTCCCGCGGTACTCGCTGCTGCCGGACACCGCGCTCGGCCACCAGGTGGGTACCACGCCACGCCCTACCCACTAGTGGGGTGGCCTGTACTACAGTATACACTACGCGGTGGGGTTCCCGTGATACTCGCTGCTGCCGGACACCGCGCTCGGCCACCGGGTGGGTACCACGCCACGCCCTACCCACTAGTGGGGTGGCCTGTACTACAGTATACACTACGCGGTGGGGTTCCCGTGATACTCGCTGCTGCCGGACACCGCGCTCGGCCACCGGGTGGGTACCACGCCACGCCCTACCCACTAGTGGGGTGGCCTGTACTACAGTATACACTACGCGGTGGGGTTCCCGTGATACTCGCTGCTGCCGGACACCGCGCTCGGCCACCGGGTGGGTACCACGCCACGCCCTACCCACTAGTGGGGTGGGCTGTACTACAGTATACACTACGCGGTGGGGTTCCCGTGATACTCGCTGCTGCTGGACACCGCGCTCGGCTACCAGGTGGGTACCACACCACGCCCCGTCTACTAGTGCGGCGTGCTGCCGTATAATGTACCGGCGCAGGTAGGGATGTGATTTAAGGGAGGAAAAATCGATTATCCATAGTATCATTTTTAAAGCAAAATTATCGAATTTAATGAATCGATTTTTGGTGCTTGTAATAGAATAAAAACAAATCAGATTTATCGACTTTATTTCTATCTTTGTCTGAAGAAAACTCTCGTTACAGGAATTTGGAATTGGTGTAGCTTTACTATTTTTAATACCAGTAGAAAAAAATCGTAAATAAAACAATAAAATCGATTTTTTGATAAATAATAGTCAATTTTGATATATAGTCGATTTTTTGACAAACAATAATCGATATTGAAATAATCGATTTTTAGACAAATAATAATAGTTTTTTACATAATCAATTTATTGACATTAAAATAATCGATTTTCACAAACACAATCGATGATTCTAATAACCGATTATGATGAACCACCCGGTGGGTCAGGTCCTGTGGGCGCTGCGGTGCGCGTGGGAGCGGCGCGTGCTGTTCACGGTGCGCGCGTCGCGGACCACCGGGCGCGAGCACGTGGTGCGGTGGCGCGCCCCGCCCCCGCCCGCCGCGCCCGCGCACTACCGGCCCCCCGCGCGCCCCGCCCTCCTGCTGCGCGCCGCGCTCGCCCGCCTCCACTCCCTGCTGCCGCCCCCGCCCCCGCCCCCTCCACTATAGTAGCTCACGTGGTGCTCGCCTGACTCCACGCCCAGGGCCATTATTCCGTATCGATTCCTTACTTCGAAACCACGCGAATTCCTTGTCTTACATAAGAAATCTGTGAAACAGTGTGATTATTCTCTATGGAAACACAGATTCCACACGATACGAAACCACGTCGTTATCGTGTCTTGTTCAAATCGTGTCACAGTGTCATATACCTTCACTTTACATTAAAGTTGTCTTTATTTTGAATAAAATATATTGACATAAGTGGTCAAATCTTTTGATGTGTTGATGCTTTAGAACGCGTCTCGGTAAAATATATGGTTTTTGACAGTTCAAATCGGGCCATTTCCAAATTATTTCACGCGGTTTTCAGCGCCGCGCTCGCCGCCACCGCTACCTGCGCTGGCTGCCACACCAGGGCGGTTATTCTGTATCGATTCCTTACTTCGAATCCACGCGAATTCCTTATCTTACATAAGAAATCTGCAAAACTATATTCTCTATGAAACGAAAACAAAACCGCGCGAAATGAATTTGGAATTGACGCGATTTGAACTGTCAAAAATCGTATGTTTTACCGAGACGCGTTCCGAAACATCAACACATCAAAAGATATGACCACTTATGTCAATATATTTTATTCAAAATAAAGATAACATTAACGTAAAGTAAAGGTATATCTGACGCTGTGACACGATTTGAACAAGACACGATAATGACGTGGTTTCGTATCGTGTGGAATCTGTGTTTCCATAGAGAATAACCGCCCAGCATAGGCAGCTAAATACACTTACCGCAAAGTCATAATATTAAAAAATCACTCTGTCTCACGCAGTGAGCAAAATGCAATTTTGCACACTATTTTCTCGGGTGCCATTTCGAGCTGCTTAGGTAAAAAGTAATTTTTTAATATTATGACTTTGCGGTTAGTATATTTGGCCAGCTTTAGGTTACATTTATATGGAGTTTTGGAGAGAACAAGTTTTTTTTTCTTTTTTTTCTAGTTAAGTATACACTTGTAATAATGCTTATGTAGCTTTTAATAATTTAAGAGTACCTATAAAAAACAAAAAGATTATATTTATACAACGAAGCTATTTAGCATGTAACTGTAAGATTAGCAAACTAAAATGATTGTGCAAAAGCAATGAATAAATACATAAAATAATCGGCAAGTATATAATAGGCATGATGACTAAAATTTTTATTTTGCATTAATTAATAATATTCCTCAAAAGATAAACATTTGTGAAAACAAAAATAAAATATCTCAAAAAATGACAAAGTTACAAGCATTTTAAAAACCGGAATAGAAAGAGATAGTTCAAACGGCCAGTGACGTCAGAGCAAGGTCGTTCATAGTACCTCATTACTAAGCTGTGGTAGATTTTCATACAATATCTTTGGCATGTGACGTCACGAGTAGATTTTTCATAGTAACTGTGGCGGCGCTCTGTTTCGCGAGAAAGGGACTCCTGTAGAAACTTTAAAAGCTTATTACTCCGTGATTTATTTACCTATTTTACTTATTTTTCAATTATTGCATTCATTATTAATCTTCTTTATGATAGTAATATTTACTTGTTCATTTTTAATAGTAGTCATCATGCCTATTATTGATCTAAGTGGTCTTTAAATAAACAATAATACACAAAAACATGGATACTCGTTTTTTACGAGAATTATATCATGACAAAATTATTTTTTAACTTAAGTAGAAACATTATGCAATAAATATGTTATTGTCTTCCAAATATGTTCAATGCGACATTTTGTCTTCCTTTTAAAAACGTTCTATTATGTTTGTATGTACTATGTAGCCTATTGTTATTATGGCAGTTGTTTTGTTAATGCTAGACTGATTTATATGAAAACGTATCGTAAACCTGTTACAAGGTGCCACATTGTGTCACCGTATCACTAGACGGACAGTCTTCCTTTTATATATACAGTATAAAAAAGGAGAGTTAGTAAAAATCTCCTCATTTTCTTGTATTTATAAGTAAATTTTTAATTGTACCATATAAATTCCATTAATTATTTTTAGTATAGTGTCCGGCGAATAAGTTGAGCCAATGACAGGAGCATTACGTTGCCTGCGCAGAATAAAATTGTGTGTATCGTACTGCTCAGGGGGTCTAGCAAAGATGCCAACCACTAAAGCTAACGCCAAACGCTAACTCCAAAATGTACTGAAATGACATTTCTGAAATCGCTTACTTTTCCGCAGTGAATGTCATTTCAATACATTTTTGGAGTTAGCGTTTGGCGATAGCGTTAGCGTTTGTGATCTTTGCTAGACCCACAGGTCACTCGGTGCATCTTGCATGGCTATTTAGGGTCTGTGCACACCTCACTGGCACAGGTCCGGCCGGCGTAGGCGGCATTGTTAGGCTGCCAAACAAGCCGCCGGGGCTGCGCTGGACCTGTGCCGAGCCTGCGCCGGTGTACTGTGCGCAGACCCTCATTGTGCATCTTCTATAAGCCTATAAGTTAGTAGCTATCGAAAACGAAAGCAGTATTTAAATGCAGTTATATTATATTCCAGTAATTGTTAAGTTATCGTTTAATCTTGCCAGTAAGTGCCTTAGAACAAAGACAATATTTATTAATAGTCTTTGCTAGTATAATGTAATTGTTGTTGTGTTAACATTAGGTAGTACTTGCGTCGTTAAAGCAACGATTTTGATGATAACTGAAAAATAGCTGTCTCGCTCTCACCGTACTGTCTGTACTGTAACTAAAAGGGGAGGAAGTAAGATAGAAAATAAATGTCAGTTTTATTAGGACTGTTGTGTTAACGGCGCATATTTTGTATTGTAAATTGTTATAAAAATGTAACAAAAATAACACGGAGGATTCAATCAATGGACTAAAGATATATACAGTTACAGACTCCGTTATTTTGCTTTATATCAAACATTTAATATTGATCCGTGCATGTCGAAATATCCGCCATAGATGGAGTAATTCATACATTATAGTCTTTTATCTATATACAATAGGAACTTAACATGTATCTTTTGTTGTTGATGGGACACGCCATTTTCTTTTATCTATCTCTCTATTATTCCATTGATTTGTCCTCTAGCTTAGATTAAATAATATAGACGGCGCGTTCAAAACTTAAAAGTGAAGCCATAAAATGCGATATCTCAAAATCATAACTTTTCTTTAACATTATTCTCATGCAACATCAGGAGCATGTTATAATGACAATAATAGTAATGAATGCTAATTAATGTAATTTAATTATTGTCAATCAGATTCTTGCCAGTCGACGAATATAGTTACAATTTTGCTATTTCGAATTTAGTTTTGAGCATGCTGGTCTATAATATTATTGTCTTTTGAATCTAGCTTTGTGTAGTTAATAAGATATTGATATTGCCATGACATGTCTTCCTCAGATCTTCCAACGTAGTTTTACAAAGATGGGAGGAGTGTGTTGCCAAAGCTTCTCTACATCGAAATGTATTTTGTATGTACGTTTTTAATTTTTTTTAGTAATAATGATATTATTATATTATTTACAAATATTTTATTGTTAAAAGTACTGAAAAATATATTGTAATATGTGAATTCATTTCGTTTGATTGATGCCTTTGTAGAATTAATTCATTATTAATGATGCGTCAGAATATATCTCGGGCACAAATAACTAATGTCGGTACTTAATACATAACGTATCTTGTTTAATGTGATGACGTTATGAGATGGTTCAATGCACCGGCACGAATGAAGGTGCATTGAACAAATCATACCAAAAGAAGGTATAACGTTTTCAATGTTTATTCATGTAATTACCCTCGCACAGTAATTTAAATTACTATAACATCTTTCTCTCTCATATCTATTACTAAATGTTAAACAAATTGCCTCATGCCAATTCTACCTTGCGTAAAACCGGTGGCAAATATTTGCAATACGAAAACAATTGTATTGTGACTAGGTAGGATAACGTACGTCCTCGTGTGAAATTTCGCCCTTATTTAAACTGCATTATATACGGACTAATATTTACTTGGAACGTCACTTGATTGCATATAAATGGGTATAAAACGATTTCAATATGAAGGAGTTCTACATCCGACGAGATGGTTGGCAAAGACAGTGCTAAGAGGCGCTACAGCCTCGAGCAAGTGCTGAGTGAAAAGCAAGTCAACTACATCCTGAAACAAGTGATAAAAGATCCCAGTAATGATTACGAGCTGATCTGCAGCGAGTTGAAGCCCGCGGCAGATGGTCTCAGTGGTTACTTGGGGGATCACATCCGGGCCGTGCTGCATGTGAAGGTGAAGGACGGAGTGGAAAAGGTGCACTTGTTTGTAAAGAGGATCCCAATAGAGAACAAGCCCAAGGCAGAGTTCATTGATGGGAACGACTATTTTAAAAGGGAGATGCTGATGTTGGGGCTGTTGGATGAGATGAAAGGAGCTGAAGGTAAGTCTGGATCTGAATATTTTTCATTGTGAAAATCGTTTATATTTTTCTTGTGATTACATGGGTACTCAATTAGCTGGTTAAATCTACTTAGGTATTACCAAATTAGGTACCATTAGACTTGCCCCCAATGTTAATACACTACTTACAAAAAATTTAAGAAAAACTGATTGTGTAGTCTCTCTGCTGGAAACCTGTGCTAAAAGTCTATTTTCTCAGGTCCAGAACCATGGTGTGCTAAAGCCTACGTATACACGGATTCCTTAGTCGTGATGCCGGACTTGGCAGTGGCAGGATACTCTATACACCCGCTACTAGATACCCTAGACTTGCAGCACGTTTGGCTCACAGTAACATCCATCGCTCGCTACCACGCAGCTTTCGTCAACTACGAGACGAAAACAACGTTTAATGCAATCCGCCCTTACAATTTCTATCAGAAACATAAGCATGTTCTAGTGGAAACAACCTTCCAGGACACGCCCTGGGTCCGAACAGCTGCCAAGTTGACAGCTGATGTGCTGGACGTTTTCTCTACAAGATATTCCAAGAAACAAATTCCGGATTTGGAAATTAAACTAGCTGCGTCTTACGTACAAGCATGTGCCAGCCTGGATGTGGCAGAAGATTCGCTTAACGTCATGATTCATAAGGATTTGTGGAATAACAATGTTCTGTTTAAATATGAAGACGGAGTGCCAATAAACGCGATTCTGATTGACTACCAGTGCGTGCGTTACGGGCCGCCTACTTTTGATCTCATGGCCTTTTTGTATATGATGACTTCGAAAGCGTTCCGCAAAGATCACGAAAGCACTGTCTTCAAACATTACTTTGAAGTTTTTTCTGATTCCCTTGACGATGCAGCTAAAAAGCATCTGAGGATGATCGGCTATAATGAGCAGGAGTTTTTGTCGTGGTGTGAAAAGAGTAGAATGTTCGGGATCTTTGAGGCCATTGCCATATTTCCTCAAGTGCTGATGGATGGAAAGACTGCTCAGCGAATCTTTGATGACCCTGACACGTTTATGTCACTGGTGGAGCAAGACCGCTCTGGGCCTGTCGTGGAATACGCTCACAAGCATCCAGTTTACACAGAGAGGCAGCTGGAAGTGTCGGAAGAGTTTGTGGAACGCTATATACTGGGCCAACCTTAGTTATATATATTAACTATCTAGGTAATTAATCAAAATAGGAAGCAAGCAGCCAGGCCAGTGGTTTGTTTATCAGTTTTAGAAAACGGTGTTATGGATATGGACTTGAAGCGACGCTGACGACGATGAAACTTGTATAAATAATTCCTACCTAGGTTACAGAAATATTTTATTGTCGTGAGTAAATAAAACGATTTATATGTGATTTTCTTTGTCTGGAAAAACCATGATAACTTTATTATGCAGAAGGTGCTTATGTATAACGTCCGCCAAAGCGCCAATATTCTTTTTAAAGGATTTTTCTTGAAGTTTATTACGTCGATGATCCCATTTTGATTAGGAACGTTGAGGTCCATCATAACCCTTATCACGTAACTGTTTTGGACATGGACTTCACCTGCCATCCTGAACGTGCCAATTTACTAATATACATGAGTGCGAGCAATAGAGCCCACGATCACCATCTTCACCAGACTTACCTACGCGGTAAGACCCCATGTCAAGTATATTTTAACGGATGTGAAGACGGAACATCTCTTACTTCACTACATAAACTCACAGTATATAAACCTCTACTACCCGTGCGAATTGGTCTCGTCTGGTCATATTAGGGCCTTAAGCATAGCTTACATTCTCCGATACCATTTCACAATCAACTTAGACGTCAATCTAGCTTTCTACATCATCAGGTCATCCTACCCTGATGTAACGTGGCCATATGGCTGCCATATGTCCCGCTCGGTATGGGCATGGCTAACTGTGTCACTTACTAGTATTGCCATAACGAGATCTCGAAGCGGGCTGTTTGTGCTTTGAAACTTGGTGTATGATATTATACGGAGATATTTTTTTAGTTCATATGGTTTACGGGACATGTTATTGTTGGTCATGAATCATGATGGACACGGTGGTACGGTAATATACGTGCCTTCGTCTTGTCCGTAAACTGCATTACGAATAGTTGTGCGGGACACTGTCTGTAAGTCTGATATGAAGTCCGAAAAGCTCCTATTATTTCATTGGTATTCGTTTGTCTTTGAGCATTTATTCCTTTGATGGGATTATTTTATTACCAACAGCCACCATTAAAATTGGTGATGGTTGCTATTAATTATTAGGTAGGTACTGCTAGCATCTTGGATGCAACTCCGAGTGCCAAGGTATCCGAGCAAGTGCGCTGGCACGGCGGATCCCGAGGTCGACTGCTTGCGTCTCGGCAGAGTGATGTGCGTACAATGCAGTCAACAACAATGTGATGCAGTATGGAACCTAGTAGACACTACACTACAGGTATTGTACGTAGCTCGTAAGGCGTGGAATTATGATTATTTGTTTAGGTAGGTACTATTCATCATTTTCAAAGCTGTCCTAACCTAATCCACCGGCTCCAATCCTAGGTTTAGGCTTGTGTAGTATAATATCCATACACGGATGCTACAACATTATAACTACTTTTAACTTTGTTCAGATATTTTCAATAGGCTCTTTAACTACAAAAACTCTTTATTGCACACGAAATCAAAAATAACAGATAAGTAACAATACATTTTACGAAGCTTAGGACTTACAATGGGCGGTCTTATCGCTATCTACAGCAGCGTCGTTTCCCATCAGTTGAGTGAGATAGTGGTCAAACGGAAACCTATCAAACAATAAAAAAATCCGTTATTTTCATTCAAGTATGAGCTCTGAGGAGAAGGTAAGGACGACGCCGATGCCGATGATGAAATGATTGATCGTGATATCAGCCGGGCATAAAACAAGAAGCCCACGCAAATGTGACATTATAATCACAAGCAATATGCCAAACTGCGTGAAAGGATTTATATAATATACACAAGTTAACCAGTGCTGGCTTCCCACGATACTTATTAAAGGTACCTGTTATTCATCATCAGCCTGAAGACGTCCACTGCTGAACATTGTCCCCCCCCTAGCGTGCGCCACTTTGAGCGGCGGTGGCTCGTCTCCTGTATCCATCTGCTCCCCGTGGTTTTCACCAGATCGTCGGTCCACCTAGTGGAGATCGGCCTTCATTGCGTCTTCCGGTTCGTGGTTGCCACTCGAAAACCTTTCTTCCCCATCGGTTGTCAGTTCTGCATGCGATGTGGCCTGCCCAGATAGGTAGGTACTTATCAGGTGATAATTATGTCACGGGGTTGACTTGTCATTTGATAGCATTTTCTTTTGCTTCTTAAGTAGGGCTCTACGAACCATTCTACCCGCCAAATGGTTTGTTGACTCAGTCAAATTGCATCGTGCGGAGACGTATTGTGCTCGACTATCCAGCGAACGAATTGCATCGCGTGGAAGCGTTTTGCGGCTCCCATCCAGCAGATTGTGTCAACAAATCGCGTGACAGATTGAATGATGTGTAGAGTAGGTAGGTAGAGGTACCTATACCTACTTCCATACTATCAATTCACGTAAGTGAATCGGGTGCAATATCACGGCAGCAAAGAATGATAGTAGGTAAGGTACATAGTAATAAGTAGTTTCCTAAAGAGCACCTCTGCCTTGTTTCTGTAATCTGGCATGACGACCAAGGGTAGAGGCCGCCGTGTCACCATGTGGCCGGGCTCCTAATTGCATAAGATAATATAAATCTTCTTATTTACGAGAGACGGCGGGCTTGAACCACCGTGCTTATATGGAGAGGTTGATTCAGCACTTGTTCGCCTAGGGTTGAAATAAAACACCTAACTAGATGTTTTCTAAAGTAGATAATCGTAGCACCTAATCTATACTTTTTATAATAAAACTGTAACAGGTCCAATTCTGAACATTGAAGATAATTTGTAGTCGATGCTGAAGCCAAAACTATTTTTTTAGTCTGTCTGTATCTTGGCTGAGCATCGCGCCGAAACATAGGAATGGATTCAAATGAAACTTGGCATGATTTGACTTCTTACTTCAAGGTAGGATACTTTTTATCCCGAAATTCTTTTTTTTTCTCTACAGGTGCAAGCAATCCGGCAATACATAGGTAGCCTACTATAATTTTTTTTAAAAAGGATTTTATATTTAAAGTTTGTGGCAGCCCTGCGAGCGAAGAGCGGAGCCTGTGGCAGACGGCAGTCACCCCCAGCCTCAGTAGGGCAAGGGCGACGTGTCTCCCGATACGGCGCGTCAATGCCTGCCAAACACTGCATGCACTCTTTACTATACACAGAATTAATATTATAATTATACCAAGTAGGTACCTAAATTCTATGTAGAACCCATATTATCTGTGCTCGCCAATCTCGTAGGTAGGTATATGGGTCATTGAAGTGACTATAGCGAGAAATCTACAAGTTGCAGGAAAATAAGTTGTAGGTAAGCAGAGGACCGGCGATGTCATCAGCATTGGGAGTGTTTACTGAAATTACCTAAGTATTCTACTTAATTCTATGAATGTTTTGATGAATAACTTGGATAAGTATGTACAGTAATTAATTTAGCAGATATTTAGGTATTGATTGGCCTACTTGTAGGTAATGAATCCTATTAATACGTTTGATGATCTCAACAATTTTAACTTATGAGAGTAGCTATGCAGTTGCACCTATCAGACCAGAAAATGTAAAGAATATTCTACCTATCATGAACAAGGTCATAATATGAATGTTTCCTGTCTCTCCATCTTCTATCCCGAAGCTTGGTAATTCCAGCCAACCCCGTAATGATAAGCAACGTTTTATGGGGAAGGCTTGATGACAGGCCTCCCCCATAAAACGCTCAGCAGGGTACGTCTTTCTTGGATGTGATGTGTGCGTGATTTGGTTTCATGGGTTCCATACAATCTTCCCCATCTTCAGTGACCTGAAATGTATAACCTAGGGTCTGCGAGGTCGGAGTGAATAGTAACTTAAACGTGCTTTAACTTTGGCTTTCGTATACCATAAGGAGATTTGATAGTCAAACGTACCTATAGGTTGTACCTGATTATAAAAAGTAACAGTTTACACCCAAACTATCAAGTTCTGATGATTCAACGAGCGACCTCAACAAACATTGCTTTGTCAGAGCTTTCTCAGGTCTTTGGTACGTATTATTGGTATGAGACCAAACGCCGAATACTTATCACAACGCTTTATTTATTGATGTTATCCCAAGATGTCCACCGTTACGCCATTTGTCAAGTGATGCTGATCTCATCTGACAGGTATAATATATTTTTTGCCCGCTGTCACTTTCTTATCGCACTAACTTGTAACTAGTGTGTAATCTGTGGTCACTCGCCACTTTCCTGACATGTATTGTGAAAGTGATTTATTTGGCCGTTAGAAGGCTTTTGACGATAACGACGTTATTAATAACGTTGTTATCGTTTGGCAAAGGATAATTATACTAGTCTACGTAACATTGGCATTTTTTTGTTTTTAGTGTACATTAATGACCTTCCTTTTCTTGCGAGTCAGTTCTGTAAAATTATTTTATTCGCAGATGACACGTCCTTACTGTGCGATCTTAATAGGAAATGTTTTGATCCCACTAAGATCACACAGATCCTGAATGTCATTCGGGAATGGTTTGGTGTCAATAATCTTATGCTCAATGCTAGCAAAACTAACTGTGTTAGATTCTCTTTTGCGAACAATGTGACCACTAATAATATTAACATAGATGATAAAAAACTCGACCTAACTAACACTACTAAATTTCTTGGATTAAATTTCTTAGATTCTAAACTCTGCTGGGGAGCTCACATAGCCGAGCTCTCTGGGAAGCTCAGCTCTGCAGCATATGCTGTGCGTAAAATACGAGAGATATCCGACATCAAGACTGCAAGAATTGTTTACTTCAGCTATTTTCACTCGTTGATGTCGTATGGCATACTGCTATGGGGTAATGCCGCAACTGTGAATAGCATCTTCATATTGTAAAAGAGGGCCGTACGAGCCATTTATGGACTTGGGCCCAGAGTATCTCTGAGGGAACGTTTTAAATCTATAGGAATCTTGACTATGCCGTGTTTGTATATTTTTATGAACATCATGTATGTACGCAAAAATTTGACCAAATATAGAACCTATAGTGACAGTCACAACTATGATACCAGGAACAAATTAGAACTTGTACTTCCAAAAACGAGGCAGTCTAAGGTTAGTAAAACATTTGTTTTAAATTGTGTACGTTTTTATAATATACTGCCTGATACCTTGCTTCGGCTAAAGGAAAAACAATTTAAGATTATTTTAAAGATCATTTTAATGCTAAAAGCTTATTACAGTATTGGTGATTATCTAGCTGACAGAACCTCATGGCAGCGTATTGTATTGGAAATTATGACGATTTAATTGATAGATTTGTATGTTACAATATTAATTTCTTAAAATTTAATTAATTTCTTTTATATTTTGTATTTTTCTTGACATTAATTTTATTTGGATTGTTTTTAACAAATGTTATCTTAGTGTATAGACTAATATACTCTAAGAATGTTATTGATTATAAACTGTTATACATATGTAATTATCATTATCAATGTAACTCTTGTAGGTGCCAAAATTATGAATAAATGAAATGAAATGAAATGAATCTCTAACTGAATGCATAATTAGTATTAGGTACCTAAGTAGGTAGAGTAGATATTTAAAAATTAATGTAAATCATCTACCTACTTCGGTAACCGTTTTAGTGTATAAAATCAGGAGCAAGGCAAGTTAATAGATATAGTAGGTAAGATATAAAAGTGGAAGGTAATGTTTTCGAAAGTGATCTGAAATAACCAGCCAAGTGCGAGTCGGACTCGCGCACGAAGGGTTCCATTATCTATAATAACGAGCAAAAAATCACGTTTGTTGTATGAGAGCCCCCTAAATATTTATTTTATTCTGTTATTTTAGTATTTGTTGATATAGCGGCAAAAAAAACAGCTGTCTATCACGGTTCATGAGACAGCCTGGGGGTCTAGCAAAGATACCAACCACTAACGCTAACGCCTCACGCTAACTCCAAAAATGTATTGAAATGACATTCGCTGCGGAAAAGTTAGCGATTTCCGAAACGTCATTCCAATACATTTTGGAGTTAGCGTGAGGCGTTAGCGTTAGTGGTTGGTATATTTGCTAGACCCCCAGGTCACAGACGGACGGACAGCGAAGCCTTAGTAATAGGGTCCGTTTTACCCTTTGGGTACGGAACCCTAAAAATTAAAACAATAGTTATAGGAGGTTATAGGTACGTTCCTAGGGCTAGTGCTAACTCGAGCTCGAACTTGTTCTTTGTGCTGTAGGTTGTGTGTGCTGCTTATTAGTTATATTATGTCAGTGAAAAAGTGTTGTGTAATGAGTTTATTCATCATCATCATCATCATCATCATCATCATCATCATCATCATCAGCCCAGTAGATGTCCACTGCTGAACGTAGGCCTCCTCCAGAGAGCGCCACTTTGAGAGATTACTAAGTAATAAAAACAAAGATATTATAGTCCACAAAATTTTAGCAACCAGCGGGATTTGAACCCGCGCCCTCCAACTACTACTACTAATAGTGTGGTTTACACTTTAAAAAATCATTCCTATAGTAAAAACAAGTTTAATGTAAGTTGTGAAATGCTAGTTTCCACGAGGTTTGTGACAGTGCGGTCATGGTGTAGTGTTACGGGAGTGTAAGGAGTTGCACCATTTGCGGTGGTCGACTGCGCTTGCGACAATACGGAAGCTATCCTAATGACTTGATCTGAATGTGTATGAAAACTAGGAAGAAGGAATTGATAAAAGAGCTACCGAAAAGAACTTCCAAACTCACGTCAGATTTAGGTATTGCTCGTAAAAATCTACGTTTATTCCACTAAATAGTAACTACGACGATCGACCCGATTGGACAAAACGTAAACGTATTATTTGATTACCAGTTATGAAATTGATTTTCTGTAAGGAAATGCAAATCTTGATAGTTAACCGGGTAATCAAACAGTAAATTTTTTTCTTGTTTGACTACCAGTTACCAAACTTGGTATTCTAACGGGAATAAACGGTATTTTCGCGAGAGCCTTGATGTTTATTCCTTTCAAGTTTACACTAAACTGTTGCTGCAATAAACTTCATGCACGGATTGATGTGGTGATTTTCTCAATATTTTCATTATCATAATTAGATTTTCTACTTTTTTAATTATTATCATGGCAGATTGGCAGCCTATCGGATCTTTTAATTCGTACTTTATTGTATTCATTATTATTTCAGGTGGTTTGCTATTAGGTAACTAGTAACTACCGTTTTAAATATGATCTAAGCAATGCCTACCTACTACAAAACTGAAGGAAAACTTGTGGTAAGTATGTAACTACTAACTAGGTATCTGCAGTGCACTGGTCATCTGTGCATAGTAGGTAGGTAAGTATAATGGGAAGCTAAATCAAGGAAAAGTAATGAATAACTTACAATCTATATTTTTTCGTCCAAAATACCACAAAGCCTGAAAACAAAAGTTTTCAATCAATGTGTGTTGCCAGTGATGACTTATGGAACTGAGACGTGGTCTCTAACTGTTGGCCTCATTACTAAGCTCAAAGTCGCACAACGAGCTATGGAAAGAGCAATGCTTGGTGTTTCCCTGCGAGATAAGATCCGAAATGAGGAGATCCGCAGGAGAACTAAAGTGACCGATGTAGCTCTTAGGATTAGCAAGTTGAAATGGCAATGGGCAGGCCACATCGCTCGTAGAACTGACAACCGTTGGGAAAGAAAGGTTCTCGAGTGGCGACCACGATCTGGAAGACGCAGCGTAGGTCGGCCCCTCACTAGGTGGACCGACGACCTGGTGAAAGCCGCGGGGAGCCGATGGATGCAGGAGGCGAGCAGCCGCTCTAAGTGGCGCTCACGGGGGGAGGCCTATGTTCAGCAGTGGACGTATTCAGGCTGTTAATGATGAATGATGATGAAGAAGTAGATATAGTTTAATTTTAAGTATGACTTTCAAACACGATTTTAATTGTTAATGAATGAATAATACAATACAATACAATAGAAACGTGCATCTGTCGCATACAATATTAGGTAACAATTGGTAAGTACTCTAGGTACCTACTAAACAGGGTGTCAGTATAATAACAACTAGGTACCAGTCCTTCTTATAAATTGCACTAGGAAGGCCTTTCACCGTCTCTTCTCTTGGCAGTATTACATTTAACCTCGACATCCAACACAACTTCTAGGTTCATGAACATGAGCGGGCACGTCTGCCTGTCTGCTTCGCTGCCTCGTCACCTTGCAAGGTTGGCAAGCGCCGCCCACGCTGCCGCTGTCGAGTCATGACGCTGATCATGGGTATTAGCTATTAGATTATTTACGACTAGGTACACCACAGTTGTCACTTGTTTTGCTGTGCGGTTAAGTAGTACTAAGAGGTGTTTCATTGTTGAAATCACCTGATGCAGCTTTTGATGACACATCTTTTGCTTGTAAGTACACCAAGATAGGATTATTCTGTTCTGCATCACTCGTTGGTGATTTCATTTCTAAACTGATCTTTCAGTAACGGAAAGGAAGTTATATAGGTAGGTAGGTAGACACTTAGGTAACTAATAGTTAGTAAGTAGGTACCTATTTACTTATTATTACCAATCCTTTATGAACGATCACGTTTTGTAATAATTCGTAAGTCAATTACAAACTGGCACCATAAATCGTGATGCGTGTCATCAAAATTATACTGTTTCACTCGCTGGTGCCACCCCATAACTATTGTCTAATCTGTGGAATCCGAGCGCTGCGTGAGCTATACGCGTGCGGCGCGTGCGCACGGTACGTGATCCGTGCAATATTTACATACGTGACCAGAAGTTTGGGCGTGGTCGAGACTGGGCACAGGACCTAAACAGTTATACTTAATGCACAATTTTGGTTCAAACGGCCTCGGTCTGTTTTTAAAACTTTTACAGAATACAAAGAATAAATAGTATAATCAATACACGTTCGCTACGACCGACGCAATGGGTCAGGTTGATTGGTAAATTATAAGTAGGTACCTACCTCATGCTATTATGCTCCTGTCCGTTTACCCAGTGAACGATCCCTATAGAAATTGTCTAAGTCAGTAGATAAAATAACCAACGTTACCTTCAAAGTATTTTCTTCATTCTCACAAAAATTTAGTATGCGATCTATAACCATTTTTTTTTACAAAATTACCTAGCTATTTCCTTTCATAAAAGGTCTCCATGATTTCATTCACAACCAGTCTCGGCTCGGGGCATTGATTCGGGGGTGCGTGGGCGCAGGTGACGTCATGCCGCCAACCACCCCCATATATGGCAGTTGCCACCATTGCAGGTACATTACCTAGACATGTGGATGAAGTTAATAAATTGTTGCAAATGGAGGTACAGAACTCGATAAGAAACCTAGGTGTTATAGGTATTTATGAGCTACTTATTGAGATGCGGTAACATAACGACGTATGTAGGTACCTATATCTACAGCAACATTTTTAAAAACTAATTTGTAGACACATCATGTTCCACTTATAGCCAAGCTGAATGAAAATTTAAAAAGCTCGAATGTGATAAGCACCCAATCCAAAACCGAATCTATTTTTTAAATAATAACACATTAGGTTGGATACTACTACAAAATGTTACTAATAATAAAACAAATATACCTACTTAACAGGTATTTACAGTCAACAATTAACAGAAAACAAAGCTTAAGTAGACAGGATAGCCTCATACAGGCATGTGAACATCATACAGGCATGTATGTCGATCGATAACGCAAGAATTTAGGACAAAAACTGGTTGCAGTCGGTTTTTGTCAAGGGTTTCAAAAGTATCTACAAATATGGACAGGAGCGCAGTTCGAGGGCAAGGAATTAAAAATCGAAGGTGGCTCTTGCAAGCCTTTCCATTTGTTTTTGAGGCCAGGTTTTTTTATCATAACTATTGAGTCAGACATTGGAATGAGAAAATATTATGTTGTCCATATGTTTACAAAATGTGACACACAGAGACAACACAAGCATATTATAGTAAACAAGTTGCGAGCTGACGGTAGGTATTCACCTTAGGAATCATCATCATCATCATCAGCCGCAAGACGTCTCCTGCTGAACATAGGCCTCCCCCAAAGAGCGGCACTTTGAACGACTGCTTGCCTCCTGCATCCATCAGCTCCCCGCGGTTTTGTCCAGTCGTCGGTCCACCTAGGGGGGGGGGGGGGGCGATCCACCTCAGGAATATATTCTAATAACTTGAAGCTCATAATAAATAGGTATATATGCCTACTCTAATCATCAACTATATATAAGGATAGAATTATAGATGCTGAGACTCGCAAGATCTATAAAATTGATTGATGTGACCACAATTTCCTGAAGCATTTACGACGATGATTAACATTCCTGTAACTTTGAACGCATTATTTAATTCATCTCCAAATGTAGACGTCTCTAAAAGGAGAAGCGTGGGATTATCTCTGCATTCTCAAGACTGAGAGCAAATGATCTGATTCACCACGAGAGCGAGTATTTTTAGGTGAAACATCAAAGTATTTCTCTGGACATCTTTTCCATGCTGCTGAAATTGACAATCAAGTTACGTATTCCTGTCTAGGTTCATTTGATAAAATTAGTGCAACCAGGCAGGTGGTCAACCTGGTGATAAGTGGCCGTCACCGCCTATAGCCTCTGCCACAACATCACGACTTGTTCACGTCTGAATAACTGAAAACGTTAGATCAACATGAAAAGACAAACTTCAAACCCACCAGTGAAAAAGCTACCAGCTAGCATTTTGGCAGCTCTTCTTGCTTTACTTCGTTTTGCAATACTTTGCATTGTACCTTACCTACCAACATAAAAACACGCAGATATTATCTACGCCCATCGAATCTGTCTAAGGCAATTCGCCAATACATATTTACCATCCGCCAACGCATCTTCTCACGGACTCTATTAGCTCTGCACCCAACTTACCTTCTCTACGGCTTTGATTTATTGGTGCTGGTGCTGTTATTGATTTCGTCACTTTTATTTTCAGCTTAAGATTTAAAGTAGCTGTCGGATTGATTGTTATGGCAAAAATAACAAAAATCAAAATCGTTGTCGGCTTTTATCTCTGATTTATACAGTTTTAAAACTTTGAGCATATGTATTTTTTAATTATTCTTAGTTTTTGGAACATCTACTTATCGATGTCATTGATTTATTGTTAATTTAAATGCTATATTTGTCTACGTCGTTTTAATTCATCTATTGCCCCTAAGTTCCATAACTTGTAGAAATTTTGGCATAATCTGCTAAAAATTTAGGTGCCTTCCAATGTTTTACGATTCTCTGCAGTCCCTAGAGATGGGTTCATTTGTGATGAAATAAGTTTTTATTTTATCAGTAAGATTCCGGGAATGGGTCCATTTACCACTGTTGTATCTAATGGAACCTATATACCTGTTCACCACAGGTCCTATTGCGTTGGATGTGAGTCAATAGATTTTACAGATTCTACCTACTCCAAAACACTTCAAAACAATTAAATTGAAATTACTCACAGTAATTTAAAGGTTTTATTCTGACCCTGATGTTTGTGATGAATGTCGTATTAATTAGCCATAATTACATATGCATATATTAATGGTATAGCATTAATGAGCATTTAGATCCTTCTCACTAGGCTGTTTTGCGGTACCATAACCTAGAATTTCAATAGCTATCATCTTCATAAATTATGCTAAAAGTCGATCAAACTGCTCATTATTCCAATAATTAATACCGGTAAGTAAGTATAACAATCGAATGTTTACATACTGACCAGCCGACGAACGTCAGACAATGACACCAGCGAGCCTCAAACAATCACGCATTGCTCCTTTCAAGCAACATATTGTAAGCCTTATGGCCTCGGGTATAGGGGTAAAAAGAACCAGCTTAGCTCTATCTAGGTCCACGACAAGGAACTTGTATAGTATACGTATAAGTTCCTTGGTCCACCATTTATATCACTTTCAGATTGAGGACATGGCGTCATCAATGACAGGGTTATTTTGTTTCTGTTACTTAGAACCAAATCAAAGTTTCTATATTTCTTCTCAGAAGCGATAGCCAGTCTGGGTCGTATAATATTTATTTATAATTTGTTGTTATTTGTCCTTGTTAGGATTCATAATAAGTAGAGGAACTATTAATAATATTATCGAACCATAAATACCTTATTTTCTCTTCATTAACAGCCTGAAGACGTCCACTGCTGAACATAGGCCTCCCCCAGGGAACGCCACTTCGAGCGGCTGCTCGCCTCCTGCATCCATTGGCCCCCACGGCTTTCACCAGATCGTCGGTCCACCTAGTGGGGGGCCGGCCTACGCTACGTCTTCCGGCTCGTGGTCGCCACTCGAGTACCTTTCTTCCCCTTATTTTCTACAGACCATTTAAATATTCACTGAGCGAATTTTAAAACATTTGGTCAAACATAGATATTACAATTCTTTCCCATGAAGTTTCTGACTCACCACTAGATCATTTATGGATCACAATGGCGATGCAAATGTGTGACGTCATAGACTGAGCGCGTTGGAGTGCCAATGTCGACCGTGGGGGTGAAATGACGGACCAGCTCTGCCGTATGATGAAAACAGGACTTAAGTGTATTTTAATAATTTTACCATCTATGTAAAGCTGGAAACCAGTGATCATGGCATAGCTTGTGATTACAATATAAAGTCACTGCATTTAAAATTGTGATCACAAATAATTGACGAATACAAGTTAAGCATACTAAAGTACTAATTTCACAGTTAATACCAAATTATAAAAGTCTCGTACATATTTTTCCTTCTTGTAAAGGATGTATTGTATCAGAGTTATTATGCCGGTTGAAGGCATCTGACTTAGATACAACCACCTTTCAAAACGTTGGTGCTCAGCTACCTAATTATTAAATTACTAAAGGTATACTTAGTATACTGGAGATTAATTTCACAGATTTTGTGTAGTCGGTAGCAAAATCAAACGGATCGTGTTATGTTAAAATTCGTCATAAAACATAAAATATGTCCGCGTAAACTGGTTTTAGTTGTTTGCTGAGATGCTATAACATGTTCCCACTTTAATTTTATAATCGAGGTACTTTAATTACATAAGTAAAATATTTATAATAATATTACAAGAGAAACGCATCTCTTTGTGTGAAACTTTCGATGTTCATGATGGATGATATATGTCTTAAAATATTCTAGTAAGTAAAGATTTACAAATAACATTATAACTTATTCATAGATTTTGTATCCGCGATGATAATCCCGTAATCTTATTAACATGTGTATGAAGATCGTTTGACAAACAAGTATTTAAATGAAGTTGTATTAAATCCATGTTTAATATTCTTGATTTTGCAATATGATATAATAATTGTAAAGTAAAGCTTACGATACAATTTGTAGGGTTACCCCTACGCCTCAGTCCTTTTACATAGTATTTTAGGCATCTGGCTGTTGACGTCGCCTCATCCTCCATGAAGAGTACGCCGGACAACCCGTGCAGGCTCCTGGAATGATTTAAAAGCTTGTAATACTCAATTACAGACGTTAGATACGTTTTCATGTTAGGTTGTTATTTTCTTCAATAAACTTTATGTTCTAAAATTGTGGTTAAAGGCTTCGGTATAGGTTACTTTGGCAGTGGAGCGATAGGTACAGATCGTAGGATCACCTTTCGTGCTGTTTCTCTACACTTTTCACTCGATTACGAGTGTTTTTAGATGAAATTTTAGATGAATACTGTTTCGACAGCCGAACTGAGCAGACGTGTATTTAATTTTTTCTAAAAATTCTCTACTAGTTACACGCGATAACAAATTATAAAATCAACTATCTAAGAGTGACATCACTATAAGCTAAAGTGTTCCGCTTACGGCCTTTTTGAAAGTGCGCACGGGCCGCGTCATCGGGGCGACGAGAGGCACGCGTCAGCCTGCACCCCGCTCCATCTCGGGTAAAAAAGGGATAGTTACATTTTTGGTTCTTGTCGCTCTCGTGCGCTGCTCGCGCCGGAGGCAAACAAAGCGCTATGAGTGCACAACCATCGCCACAGGGTAAAGATAAACCAGTGGGCTCGGGTAGCTCACACTCTCAGCCAGACCTATCAAGGCCCAGCGAATATGAAGTAGACAGTAAGGCGACTTTCCGAAAAAGAAAACAGAGAGGGTGTGACTGCGACTGTAGCCAGGCATTAATGAGTGTATAACACACTTTTCAGGCAGATATGATCTCTGCCATAGAAACAAACCTCAAACCGATGCGTGAAGATATTTCTTCTATGAAAAAGCAGACTAGTGACATAAAAAGCTTAACGGAAAAGCTGCTGGTTGAACATGTCAATATGAAAGCTGAAATATCCCAACTCAAAGAAACTAACACTACTATGCAATCAAAAGTCTCTATACTCGAAACAGAGATGGACAAACTTAAAGGTACGCCATCTACTTCCACTGCGCTTACGGTATTTGAGAATGAAAAAATTATAAATGAAGTAAAAGAAAGAGCCAATAGGAGTAGAAATGTTATTGTTGTCGGATTACCGGAATCGACTAATGCAGATGACTCTATCCACCGTGCTGAAGACGTGAAGGGTATGCAAAGTATTTTCCATAATTCAATCATGGTCAGCGCTGAGATAATGAAGGTCATACGACTTGGAGCCTATTTCACTGGCAAAGTTCGCCCATTAAAAGTGTGCTTACAGAGTTCTCAAAAGGTCAAAGATATCATGAAGAACAAAGATAAACTTCCAACTAATGTCAAAATATACTACGAGGGGCGGCTGATAAGTTCGCGCCCTAAGGTACTTAGCGAAAAGGTATCATCTCATTACTGATAGCATAACTTGCGGCACTTATTAATAGTATAAATAACACCCATTTGTTCAATTTGGTTCATTAACACTTCAAACCTGGAACAAGCAACAATACCATGTCGACCGAAACTGAAAATTCTCGCAATTTTGAGCACCGCGCAGTGATTAAATTCCTTGTAAAAAGAGGAAACTAGCCGAATGACATTTTTGAAGAAATGTCATCGGTTCTTCAGGATTCCGGGCCATCATATACAATGGTAAAAAAATGGGCTCGACTTTTTAAACAAGGAAGAGAGAGCTGTCTAGACGTCCCCCGCCCGGGCCGCCCTGTGACAGTAGTGTAACCGAAGAAAATGTTAAAAAAGTTGAAAAATTAGTATTGGCTGATCAAAGAATAAAATTGTGGCAGATAGCTGAAGAGTTACAGATTAGTAAAGAGCGAATCGGAGAAATTTTACACCAAAATTTACACATGAAAAAAATTTGTGCGCGGTGGGTACCGCGAATGCTCACACCATTCGACAAACAACGATGACTGGCGACTTGTACGGATTTTTTGGAGTTGTGTCAGAACGATTTGGATGGTGTTTGTAACCGCATTGTGACAGTAAACGAAACCTGGATTCGTCAGTATGATCCGGAGTCCAAACAAGAGTCTATGCAGTGGATTAAAAAAGGAGAAAGACCACCAAAGAAGTTTAAAGTGGAAAAGTCGGCCTCTAAGATTATGGCGACTATTTTCTGGGATTGCGAGGGAATTTTACTAATTGATTACTTGCCTAAAGGAACTACTATGAATAGTCAATACTACGGCAATTTATTGGGTCAGGCACGTGAAGCAGTCGTACAGAAGAGACGTGGCAAATTGGCGCGCGGTGTGTTATTTCTGCAAGACAACGCGCCCGTTCACACCGCTCGCGTTTCGAGGGATGCTTTAAAAACCACTGGGTTTGCAGAAATTGGCCATCCCCCCTATAGTCCGGACCTGGCTCCCAGTGACTTTTTTCTTTTTTCGAAACTGAAAAAGGGGTTAAGGGGGCGAAGATTTTCGGATGACAATGAAATGAAGTCAGCCGTGGAGAGTCATTTTCAAGAGAAATCTTCAGAATATTTTTTCAATGGTTTAAAGGCATTGTATTCACGATGTGAGAAGTGTATTTCATTTGACGGTGATTATTAAAAAACTAAACTTTTCTTTCATTAAGTAACCTAGGCCGCGAACTTATCAGCCGCCCTGGTACGATCAAACTCCTACTGAAAGAAAATATCTAAAGGAACTTGCCCAAGAGCTAGCCCGTCGCAAAGAGAACGGCGAAAAAGATTTGGTCATCAAGTATATTAAGGGTTCTCCTAGAATCATTCAAATGGCATCAAAAAACTAAATGATATGTTACGCGAGCTGCGAGTTGCAACACGAGGAGCCGAGTCAGCAGAACGGATCGTCTTCATGGGACCTAGATGCACTTTTTAACGCTATTTAGTTTTATATAATTTTAATTCATTGCATATCTCGCATCGATTGCATTCGGACAACTTTTGTAATTTAGAATAGATCCTTAAGATTAAATTTAATTAAAAAGTTTTTGGTTTTTTTTGAGTCCTCCAGCTGTAGCCTACGTAATTGGCGCAGACGGTAGGATTTATTTGGACAAAGTAGCTAGCTAGGGCTGTGTTAAAATCAAACCGTCCCTCCTGGTTGCTGTGCGGCGTGGAAGATCGCGGCGCGACCGTCCAAATTCTTCAAAGAACCTGTAGGCCTGCGGCTGGAGGAAGAATCTAGACATCGATTCACAAGGAGCCAAAGATGAAATTTATGTAAGTACTTGAATTGCTCCTGTACTTGCTTGTCCCCCTAGAATTTATCCCTTTAGTGTTTTAAATTAACAAAAATTTTCCATCCAAGGGAATACCCCTCAAGTCCTGCACCTGGTAGGCAATCTCGTTGTAGGTTAGCAGATAGGTCTAGAAGTTTAGATACTGTGTTAGAAGAAGCCGATATAGATAATCTTATAATAAGTAGCGTAGATACTAAAATGGACCCTGATACCATTTTTAAGGCATTACGGCCGTTGCCCGAGTTCGATGGCAACCCCAATGTATTGACCCGATTTATAAGATTATCTTCTTCTGCCTAGCGATTTCCCGGCTTCAGCCAGGGTCCGCTTTCCTACTCTTATGCCTCCACTTCGCACGGTCATTGGCATCTTCAGTGGTAAGTCCATTGGCTCTCATATCCTCCTTCACAACGTCAAGCCATCGCCGCTTGGGCCGGCCACGGGGTCTAGCTCCGGAGACATTAAGGCCTAGGCACTGCTTACCGATGTACTCCGGTGGTCTGCGGAGAACATGGCCTAACCATCTTAATTGACTTTCCTGCAGCTTATCCGCTACGTCCCGAACTCCAAGGCTGCCGCGGATATGCTCGTTGCGTATGCGATCCATACGCGTAACGTCGCACATCCACCGCAGCATTTTCATTTCGGTGACGTGAAGCTGACGGACATGTCGTTGTAGTGTAGGCCACGCTTCGCTACCATAAAGAAGTACTGGTCGGATGATGCTCTTGTACACTAGACCTTTGAGCTTTGGTAGAATCTTTTTGTCGCAAAGTACACCCGTAACTTCCCGCCATTTGGCCCAAGCAGCGCTAATTCGGGCGTTAACGTCGTGATCGATGTCGCCAGAGACGTGCAGTACGCTCCCGAGGTACTTAAACTTTTCGGCTCTTGTAACCAGTTCATTCCCTATATGGATAGAGCTGGTGTCTATGCTGCCACATGCCATATACTCAGTCTTCGCTACATTTAGTTTGAGACCGCCATTTTCAAGCGAGCCCTTCCACCGATTGACCTTTTGCTCTAGCATTTGTCTGTCCTCATCTATCAGTGCAATATCATCAGCATATATCATTGTCCCTAGTGCCGACTTTTCAATGTCTGCTGTAACGACATCAAGAACAACACTGAACAGAAAAGGACTTAAGACGGAGCCTTGGTGGACTCCCGCAGAAACAAGGAAAGGTTGCGTATCGCCAACGGCAGTCCTAACCATGGAAGCAGAGTTGAAGTACATGTCTCTTATCAGGTCAATGTACGCCTCCGGGACGCCTTTAGATCGCAGTGCCCACCATATTACGTCTCGAGGCACACAGTCGAAGGCCTTTTGCAGGTCTAAGAAAGCTAGGTGCAGGGGCTTACTTCTCTCCCTGTATGTCTCAACAAGCAATCGAAGGGCAAAAATTGGATCTGATGCCCCATACCCGGGGCGAAAACCGAACTGACATTCCGAAACAAGACATTCCTTGCGAATACGGGCATCGATAACGCGCTCGAAGAGCTTCATGGTGTGACACATGACCTTAATACCACGGTAGTTCTCGCATTCCTGAACGCTACCCTTCCCTTTGTATACGGGCGTAATGATGCTTTGCCTCCAAATGTTAGGCATCTTCTTGTTGACAAGAATGCGGTTAAACAGGTCAGTAAGTAACAGCACACCGCGGATGCCCAAAGCCTTCCAGGATTCTATCGGAATGTCGTCTGGTCCAACCGCTTTCCGATTCTTCATGTAGCGTAGACTTCTTGCAACCTCATCAGGTTCTATGGGGGCAACCAGACCAAGATTGGATGGCAACTCAGGTGGTAATATGGAGTTATGTTGTCTATTGAGCAATTCACAGAAGTAGGTACGCCAGCGCTCTTTCACTTTAGTCGCATCATGTAGAAGAAAGCCAGAGGCATCTTTCACGCAAAGACATTTTGTTATGTCTTGCGTCGCTTTCTCTCGTGCTTTTGATAGACGAAATATAAGCTTGCGGCCTTCTTCCGTCTCAAGCTTGTCGTAGAGTGGAGCCAGTTGTTCACTGCGGGCTTTTGCGACCTCTCTCTTTGTTTTCTGCTTGGCCATGATGTACTCAGCATGGTCTTCGTGAGATTTTGTTTCTTGCCACCTCTTGAATAGCGTCTTTTTATTTCGAGTCGCCTCCTGAACCTTTTTGTTCCACAACCACGTTTCCTTGTCAATAACCCGACCACCCTTTGCGGTGCCCAAAACCTGTTTACCCAAAGTGGTGATTGCTGACTCTATCTTCACCCACTGCTCATTAGGAGACTCGTCATCTAGTGCTTTCAGGCTTTGTCCTTCAGCACCATCGATGAATTCCTGGCGCTTTGGGCCATTCAGCAGCCACCACTTAGTTCTGGGTGTGCAGGTTTCGGCGACTTTTTTCTTAGGGAATATTCTCAGGTCCATCACAAGGATGCGGTGTTGAGCCGTGAGGCTCTCCCCAGGTATAACTTTGCAGTTTGTTACTTTCCTGATTTGGCACCGTCTAATCAGCAGGTAGTCAATTTGTGATGCATAGGGTCCACTTTTGTATGTGATAAGATGCTCAGGCTTCTTCTGGAAAAACGTGTTTACTATAGCTAGGTCGGCTACTAAACACGTCCTAAGAATTGAATCTCCTTCTGCGTTAGGCCTGCCATACCCAAAACCACCGTGCACACGTTCATACTCCTGCTGAGCCTGACCCACGTGACCATTAAGATCTCCGCCTACAATAATGCCTTCACTTGGTGGTATCGCGTGTAGGACGTCCTCAAGGTTAGACCAGAATGAATCCTTCTCCGAATCTGCGCACCCAGCCTGCGGAGTGTACGCGCTTATAAGGTTGGTAATTCCACCCTCAACCAGCACCTTCACTCGCATAAGCCTATCGCTGACCCTATCGACCTCAAGAAGGCCTTTCTGGAGTTCCTGAGACAGAACTACAGCTACACCATTTTTTCCCGACTGTGACCCAGTGTAAATCAGTTTAAATCCCTGCCCGATATTACGTGACTTGTTGCCCTTCCATCGCGTTTCCTGTAGAAACGCAACCTGGACTCGGCGCCTGGCGAGGACATCTGCGAGTTCTCTGCACCGCCCTGTTAGAGAGCCAATATTCCATGTTACGAAGCGGATCTTAATTGGTACTTGCGTAAGATTATGTGACCATTTATGTGCAACTTATTTGAGCGCGGAACCTGGTAGGGAGTTAACTAATCTATGCTTGCTGAACGGAATACTTAATAAAATCACTGGGCCTGCCGCCCGCACTATTAATTCACATGGCATACCAGAGAGCTGGGAAGGCATCAGAAATTCTCTAATAAATAATTTCTCTGACCAGAGGGATGAAACAGCCCTCTATAACGACCTTTCTCTCGCTACCCAAGGCAATAAGTCACCCCAAGAATTTTATGACCACTGCCAAAATTTATTCAGCACTATCATGACGTATGTGAGTTTACACGAGACTATCCTCACAACCATAGAGGCTAAACGCACTCTTTATAAAAAACTCACCATGCAAGCATTTGTTCGAGGTTTAAAAGAGCCGCTTGGCTCCCGAATAAGGTGCATGCGTCCTGACAGTGCCGAAAAAGCTTTAGAATATGTGCAAGAGGAACTTAATGTCATGTACCTACAGCAACGTAATGATTCAGTTAAAGTTAATACCGCACCGAAACCGATGCAGCTGCTACCAATGCCGGTGCAAAAATCATTCGTTCCTCCTGCACCCATGTATAATATGCCATTTAATGTGCCATTACAGCGATCTATGCCTTTGCCTCAATTCCAGCCCCAACAATCCTGGAGGCCTAACTTCCCTATGAACCGACCTCCTCAAGGTCCCACACGAACCCAACAAATGTTCCGCGCCTTGCCGCCGAACTATAACGCTCAGCATAACACATTTAGAGCGATGCCACGTAACCAACCTCAAAATACAGGCCCTAAGCCTATGAGTGGTGTCAGTCACTATGTTACTAGACCTTTGCCATCCACCGGTCTATCAGGACACGACTGGGCGAAGTCGGGAAACCCGCCGCCCAGCAATTATTTCAAAACCCGTGAGATGAATCTCAACGAATGCTATGACTATGAAGGGTATAATGACTACTACCAAAGTTGCGAACCTTACTCATACTACCCTGAGTATGAATACGCGTATGAGTGTCCTACATTCGAATATGAAGAGCCACAGTACTATACCGACTATAACATAACTGAACAGACAGACACAGAAAATGTTAACCATCAACCCTCTACAAGCAATCCCGATCAGGATTTTCAGAAGGGTTCGATGTCAAGAAAGTCAAAATAGAGGTTAACTTGCAAACCCAAAGGCAACTCCCATACATCCAGATTTCCAATCCCCCATTAAAACTCTTGATTGATACAGGGGCTAACCAGTCCTTTATCAACCCCGAGACGATCGAGAATCACTTTCCACAGGCACCTCTTAACTATGATCCTTTTGAAGTAACCAATGTGCATGCAACTACTCGTAATAACTATTCTGTGTCATTGCCGTGTTCTAATGAATTTCAGGATTCTGACTATATAAAACTATTTGTATACCGCTTTCATAATTACTTTGACGGACTCATCGGACTTGACTTACTAGAAAAATGGGAAGCTAAGATTGACTTAAAGAACAAGACACTGATTACTCGCAACGCAATGAACCCTATCCACATGTATAACTCGCGTAACGTTAACTTGTACGAAGACGTAGTACCCGCGAATTCCTCGAAGTTGGTACGGCTACCAATTAATATTCACGACGGGGAGGCATTTATACCGGAACAAATGGTCTCCAATTGTTTTATTCGGGACTGTCTAACGGTAGTAAAAGACAATCGTCGCGTCTTAGAGATCGTAAATCCATCTCCGCACGATATAATATTTTCTATGGACCACCCGCTAGTAGCCGAGGTTCATACGAACGAGTGCCCGAGCACCGAACTACCCCGCTCGCGAGTCGACGAAGTGCTATCGCGGCTACGTACGGACCATTTAAACGCCGAAGAACGCGCGAATTTAGAAGCTTTATGTGCTCAGTACGCGGACGTTTTTTATATAGAGGGCGAGCCTTTGACATTCACGAATAAGGTAAAGCATCGGATCCGAACTACCGATGAAGAACCGGTGTACACGAAAAGCTATCGGTACCCGTATGTTCACAGAGACGAGGATAAACAACAGATAGGTAAAATGTTAGAGCAGGGCATTATACAACCCTCCGAATCAGCTTGGAGCTCTCCAATATGGGTCGTACCTAAGAAAGCCGATGCATCAGGCGAAGTAAAGTGGCGAATCGTTATAGACTTTCGGAAACTTAACGAAAAGACGATAGATGATAAATATCCAATACCAAATATATCTCTGACGTATTGGATAAGCTGGGCAACTGTCAGTATTTTACGACTCTTGACCTGGCCAGTGGCTTCCACCAGGTGGAGATGAGCCCTGAGGATGTACCCAAAACTGCGTTCAGTGTGGAGCATGGGCACTACGAATTTCTACGTATGCCCATGGGATTGAAAAATTCTCCATCCACATTCCAACCAGTAATGGATAATTTGCTCAAGGACCTCCAGAACACCGTCTGCCTAGTCTATCTGGATGACATTATCGTCTTTAGCACCTCGCTCCAAGAGCACATGGTGAATCTCCAGAAAGTCTTCCAGAAACTCCGCGAATCTAACTTTAAAATCCAGATGAACAAATCCGAGTTTTTGAAGTTAGAAACCGCACACCTAGGACACGTTATCAGCAGGGAGGGCATAAAACCAAACCCCGACAAGATTTCGGCGATACAGAACTATCCCATTCCCAAGACTCCTAAAGAGATCAAACAATTTCTGGGGCTAGTTGGGTATTACAGAAAATTCATCCCTGACTTTGCTAGACTGACCAAACCTTTGACTCAGTGTCTAAAGAAGGCCAAAAAGATCACCTTTGACGCTGATTATACAAACTGCTTCGAGAAATGCAAAACTCTTCTCACCAACGACCCCATACTACAGTACCCCGATTTTAGTAAAGACTTTATTCTTACCACCGACGCCTCTAACGTGGCCATTGGCGCCATTCTTTCCCAAGGCCCTGTAGGATCCGACAAGCCTGTGTGCTATGCATCTCGTACCCTAAATGATAGCGAAGTCAACTATAGCACAATAGAAAAGGAGCTATTGGCTATAGTTTGGGCTACCAAGTACTTCCGGCCGTACCTATTCGGTCGAAAATTCAAGATTCTTACGGATCATAAGCCTCTACAGTGGGTCATGAACCTTAAGGAGCCGAATTCCCGACTGACAAGGTGGAAACTTAAACTTAGCGAATATGACTTCTCAGTCATATACAAAAAGGGTGTAAGCAACACAAACGCCGATGCACTTTCGAGGGTAGAGATTCATAATGAAGGGATAAGCTCTGTCGCCGTCAATCCGTCAGATAAACCAGCTAGCTCTATTAACGGTTCAACAACAGTTACTGCCCGCACTAGTTGTGACAACCCTATTACCGAAGCTATCAACGGCTCAACAACAGCCACCGCACACACTAGTTGTGAGAACCCTATTCTCGAAGTGCCCATAACGGATGACCCACTGAATAAATTCCACAGACAACTCATAATGACAGTAGTAGGTGACGTAAAGCGACGACCGACGGCTTCGAAGCCATTTAACACGCACACTAGGACTTGTGTACAGATATCTGAGAACAACTTATGTGACGACGTAGTGAGTGCTATCAAAGAGTACGTTAACCCAAAGGTTAAGACGGCCCGCCCTCTTAATAATTCCTCCCTTACGCATGTACGATATAATTCCAATAATTCAGGAAAAATTCCGCAGCTCAGCAATGAACTTAGTACTAGCTAAAAAAGAAGTCGAAAACGTCAAAGAATACCTCAGGCAACAAGAGTTAATTCGTACGGTACCACGACGATAAAACAAACCACCGCGGAATTAACGAATGTTTTCTTTCTCTGTCTAACAGGTACTATTGGCCTAAAATGAGAGACCACATAACTAAATTTATTAATGACTGTACCCTATGTGGTCAAGCTAAGTATGACAGGAATCCAATTAGACAGCAATTTAAAATAGTACCGCCAGCAACGAAACCATTCGAGATTCTTCACTTAGACTTATTCACTGCTCAAAACGAAAAGTACTTAACTTTTATTGACGTTTTTTCTAAATACGGACAGGCATACCACCTCAGAGATGGAACTGCCCTCAGCATAATTCAAAGCCTGCTTCACTATTGCACTCACCACGGACTACCATTGACAGTGATCACAGACAATGGAACTGAATTTACTAACCAGCTATTCGCAGAATTTACTCAGCTACATAAGATTACTCACCACAGAACATTGCCCCATGCACCCAACCACAACGGTAATATAGAAAGATTTCACTCGACAATCTTGGAACATCTCCGCATCTTAAAGTTACAGCGGAAAGATGAGCCCGCGATTAATCTC
Organism: Ennomos erosarius; assembly: GCA_963580505.1. Taxonomy (NCBI): domain Eukaryota; kingdom Metazoa; phylum Arthropoda; class Insecta; order Lepidoptera; family Geometridae; genus Ennomos; species Ennomos erosarius. The sequence goes on from OY756989.1 coordinate 349,289, forward strand.
ATGCCATACGCCATTCTTGCATACAATAGCTCAGTGCATAGTTTCACCAAGTGCCGACCTTACGACATAATTAATGGACACTTTGACCCACGGGACCCCGTTGACATGGACTTGACTAAGCATCTACTGCAACAGTACACACAGACTCACCGCGAACAGATGAAAACCGTATACGAATTGATAAATGAGACTGCACTGACTAACCGTACTTCTCTTATAGAGAATCGTAACAAAGACCATGAACCCGAATCGGAATACCAACCGACTCAACAAGTTTTTGTTAGTAACCCTTTTGCGACTAGGCAAAAGCTCGCACCGCGATATACTCAGGACTCCGTACTCGCGGACCTACCAATTCACATTTATACATCTAAAAAGCGCGGCCCCGTAGCAAAGTCCCGACTCAAGAGAGTCCCTAAATCAGCAAAATTGTTGCAGGTTCCTTCTGACCCTGACCGCGATGACAATGCTGGAAGCTCAAGAAATAAAACTTGAAAGCTTGAACGACGGACCTGGACTTTTACCGTTCAGACTGGGACCAGCCACATTCATAACTCACTACCATTCATTCTTACAATACGTAGAACTTGACAACATCGAGCTTCAAATTAATAACTTGCAGACTCAGATATTCAGAGATTCAGTCTACCCGTGAAAATGGTGCATGTAACTGTGCCGAAATATCGGGAACTCAAAAATGATTCTAATCACGGTAAATATCCCGTAAGTACTATTAAAAACGTCAGATATTCGATTTCAAAGACAGACTTGAAAATGACACCTATACACTATACGAGCTTCAAATTGAATACTTAACGAACAAAGTACAAAAAATATTAAATCACTTAAACAGCTTTGAGCCTAATCGTAGCAAGAGAGGTCTTGTAGACGGCTTAGGCTCTGTTATCAAGAGTATTACCGGAAATCTTGATTATTCGGATTATTATCTCTGAAAATGCAGATGATATTATGGCAGAACTTTTAAGATTGGAGAATACTCTGGAGTGCATCGAGCACACACCCTTCTTTAGTTAGCGTAGATATATTAGATAAAATGATAAAAAAGTTAGAATTAATTTATCCTAATGGTCACGTCTTAGGACTAGACTTAAGAGAATACTATGACGTTATCAAGCCAGGCTACTATTTTGCAGGGAAACGTATAGTCATCACTTTAAAATTTCCTATAGTATCACCCACAGAATATAATTTGTATAGGCTAGCTATCGTTCCTAATAGACACAACCAGTCCATCATACCTCCCTTTCCCCTCATAGCAAGCAACAGGCAAGCGTTCATGTACATAGAGACAGAATGTCCGAAGTACAGTGGTCGGTTCCTTTGTGAAGAAAGTCTCAAACACCAAGTTCGAACACAAGCAGACTGCACGCAGAATCTCATCACCAACCAGGCCCTGGACGCAACCTGTGAGATGACCACAATCAACTTGGCCAAGGAGGCCGTGGACCGGCTCGACGAGAGACATTATGCTATCTCTTTCCCGCGCCCGACGAAAATTCATACCATCTGTGGACACGAGAGCTACGATACCATTCAAGGGAGTTTCCTAGCCACCATTCCAGCTAGCTGCTCCTTGAACACGGGAGTACTCACCATCAGTAACAGTCACGACAGGATCCAAGGACAACCATTGAAAATAATGGAGATAACTATGAACACTGAAACATCGACAACCTCACCGCTACCTCATGTCAAGCTGAACTCAATAAATCTGAGAGATCTTCATGAATACCAAGATAAAATGATACTGCAACCAATGATACACCTGGACCACGTCTCAACTGATAGCATGTACCATACGACTATACCCATCTACTCTATATTACTATGTGCCTTCATACTAGGAGCAGCCCTGACCATGCGCCGCTACTACAACCACTATCTTATGAAGAACCAGAAAGATAAAACTGAAGAACCACACTACGAGGATGCTGAGAAGCCTGCAACCTCTTCGCCAAGAGCACCGGCAACATTTTCTCTCAAAGTTCTAAAATAGTTGCCGCTCTAAGGGTGGAGGTGTTACGCCATCGTTCCCATAGCAAACCGCTGGCTAAGGACACCGCATCTATTTACAAGCCGACTTGCGTCACGAGCTGCGAGTTGCAACACGAGGAGCCGAGTCAGCAGAACGGATCGTCTTCATGCGACCTAGATGCACTTTTTAACGCTATTTAGTTTTATATAATTTTAATTCATTGCATATCTCGCATCGATTGCATTCGGACAACTTTTGTAATTTAGAATAGATCCTTAAGATTAAATTTAATTAAAAAGTTTTTGGTTTTTTTTGAGTCCTCCGGCTGTAGCCTACGTAATTTACGTTGACGTTATAATAACATACGATATAATTTGTTATGCTTTATGTTCTTACCTATTCGAGGAGCGAAATACGAAAATATCGACGTACTATATTTTAATATATTGTCTGTTTCTTGCTTATGGTACTCAAAATGTCGAAACACTGTTATATATACTAGTATTTAATTTTTTCTCAAGTAAGTGAAATTGTAATTTCTTTTTGAGAAATAAATAATCTTTAACCAGAATAACTTTTTCAACTTACCTCACGGATCTCGTCCCAAATTGCACAGTTTGTTAAGCCGATTTTATTAGGGCTTTTCATACGATTTTCATCGTGTTTCTTCCGATAGTTTTAGTAATATATCGTTGCAAAGGTTTATTTACCTTTTTGACATACGTCACATTTTGACTTTGGTCGGGTACTGTAACGGTTTGTTTTACGCTTCTGCATAATTTTAATTGTGTTTGGATCACAAATGTCGGGTTACCCCTACGCCTCAGTCCTTTTACATAGTATTTTAGGCATCTGGCTGTTGACGTCGCCTCATCCTCCATGAAGAGTACGCCGGACAACCCGTGCAGGCTCCTGGAATGATTTAAAAGCTTGTAATACTCAATTACAGACGTTAGATACGTTTTCATGTTAGGTTGTTATTTTCTTCAATAAACTTTATGTTCTAAAATTGCGGTTAAAGACTTCGATATGGGTTACTTTGGCAGTGGAGCGATAGGTACAGATCGTAGGATCACCTTTCGTGTTGTTTCTCTACGCTTTTCACTCGATTACGAGTGTTTTTAGATGAAATTACTTTTTCAACTTACCTCACGGATCTCGTCACCTAGTTTTTTTGGATTACATTTAGGACAATCTGGCGTCTTAACGCCTTTTTCGTCACATCTAAAACAAAGTATTACTCTAGGCGCTGAGCAACGGTTAAGAGTATACCCGTTTATCTTACAGCGAACGCAATATTCATGAGTATTAAATTTCCTAACGAAGTAAAGTTTATTCCTAAGCAGGGTAATGAATATCGGTTTAACGTTAAGCAGAATCTCTATTAAAATGAAACAGTCGGAACTTTTTCTAGATTTTGGCTTACGCCCGACTCATTTAGCCAACCCCTCATTGGTTAAAGAAAATCGATTGACTGTGACTGTGATTCAACCACAATTAAAATTATGCAGAAGCGCAAAACAAACCGTTACAAATTTCAACTTACAAAATGAGTACGTGGTAGTTACTTACGCGTAAAAAATTCTAAAAATGTTACTTACGTACTTAAATGTTTTTAGTCCTCGCACTTTCATCCTGAATTTAGAGAAAATAGTCATCAAAGTATTATTCTAAAACCACTATATAGATTACTACAACACAAAGTATTTCGTCTTAATTATGAGACAGACAGGGTGCAGGCGAAGGCTTCTCCAAAACTAAGTATAACATGTGGTTATTTGCTGCTGCCGCATCACATCCGCTTCGTATAGGAACACCTATAATGCATTTTTATAGTCCTTTGGCTGTTAGGTATAGGTACTAGATGTAAGCAAGGAAGTTTTAAGTATACTATACCTCGATGTAAGTAATTAGCAATTTAGAAACAATGTTTATAAGTATTTACCGTAGTCGGGTGGTAATGGGGGCGAATACGCATTGATTATTGTCGTTTTTGTATCCCGGGGCCATCTGTGTGCTTTTGGTTTTTGAATGCACTTGAAACAGGCTAAGGGGGCGATAAATAAATAAAAAAATACATAAATAAATGCGATGCGATGCTTGAACATAATTTGTTATGTACGTTACCGCAACATTTTTTTTTGACTCCTTTCCTTTTTCGAGTGTATTGAAGATATATTTAATGTAACTTTAGAAGTAACTATTTTACCTAGATATATTTATTATGTATTTATAAAACTATATATTTTGTTTTGTATATATTTTTTATAGGTATAAATTTCACACAGTGTTATTTTTATAATTGTATTTTCTTTGTCTCGTTAAGGTCGAATTAAGTTATACTCGTTTGCTTTCCTTTTTTAATATATATTTTCGATTTTATGATAGGTATGTAATTATCACTGTTTGTACCAGGCAGAGTGCATGTATCATTGGATTATGGGATTGATTTTATTTACTCTTTAAATCATGTTGTTTTGCAATTGTATGTTCCATTATCTGTTATGTGCACCTATGAAATAAAATAAAATAAAAAGTATTGATCACGTTATTAATCCTTGGTGACCAGCACAGGTAATGTTTTAATTGATATGTTTTTAATAACAGCAGTAGCTTCTTTTACAATGAATAACGGTAGATGGACCCACAATACAAACATCTCAAAAGAGCACATCATTTCTTTTATTATATTTTTAATTTAAGTTTTGTTTATTGTTTTTTGTTTTTTTTTTACATAATTAAGAACTATTTAAAATATTTGATATTCTAAGCTATAAAATAAAAATTGTTTCATTAATTTAAATGATGCCGTGATTGATTTTAGGTTTATATTCGGTCCGTGTATCTAGTTTTGGTTGTGTAATTACTTTAGATAAGCCGCATGAGACCATTTGTATAAATGTGTTTTTAGTTACCTAATTAGTAGGTACCTATATGGCGGCAGCATTATTTGAAGTTGGTTTCATGTTATTTGAATTGTTCGGAAGTGCCTAAGAGTTCTGCGTAAATTGTGGAGTTTGAGTTAAATCCTTACAATGGCATCTTAAATACAAACAAAATACTTACGTATTGTAGTGTAGGTACTTGTCAGGGAACTTGATTTGTCGATGTAGGATGAATGTAGGTATATCCTCCACCTTGGGTTAATTCTCCAATGCTCAGCATGAGGTCGTTGGCATGGAGTTTACTTTCCTTCCTGGTCACCATCAACCGTCAATTTTCGAAGCTATGCTTAATTTACGTGTAGGGTTCAGAACCGGAGTATCCCCCGGTATCCCCGGGTACTTATTTCTCGCTTCTCGGAATTGGGTGCAATGTGACCAAAAAATTTGAAAATCCGGTGGGGGCAATTAATCATTGGTCAGTCTTTGACTGTAGGAAGGTAGTTATATATCTTATTCCCTATTTCAGTTCAAATATTATATTAGTGTGGTTAGAAAAGTTAGTTATACTGCTATGTTTGGTTTGGGACCTCTTCATCATTTGTTCTTCGTGAGGCCATTAACACAATTTCACTAATTGAACAGCTGCTTATAATGTAATCAATGATCATTTTTTGGATTCCAAATTTAATTAACCTTGTTTCTCTTGTAGTTCTTAATCGTACTTTGTTTCTTGCGGATCTGCAACAATGGTCGCGGAGTTCCGTCTAGTTCCGACAATGGCTGGCAGCCGGCGGCTGGCATTGTCCACTATCGCTCCATCGTCGCAGCCCATTGTGCGATGATCGTTTTTCGATACCTCATTGTCTCCACTGCTATCTCGAGCTTCCATTGACCCTTTTATCTCACGATCGTAACTTTCTTCCATTTGTACTCTATCTTCTATCGTATTCAAAGGACTGATGTCGAATCGAACTGGAATGTTTCTAAAGTTTTCGAAAACATTCCGAGGCTATCTATCGAGACAGGAACGGGCTTTTATCGTCAAAATAAATAACACACTTAAACTAATTAGTGTGGTGTATGTATTAGGTTTCTCGGAACGTGGTTGATAACCGTTGAAGTGGCGCAGCGCAGACGCGCCGGTCTGGGAGTTGCGGCATGGAGGCAAGCTGGAGGGTGGAGGGATGCGGAGGAGGCGCGCATCCCGCGGTGGTGGAGGCGCCCGCGCAGCCTGCGCTGCTGCCACCGCCACCGGTCCGGCCCGGCACGGCCAGTGATCGCTCGGACATCGCGCGCACAGCACGTCGCCCCCTCCGCTCTCATCCCGCAAAATAACAATAAAACTGATCGACCCCGAGTGACCCCAAAAGTGCATACCGAGCGGACCGACCCGAACGAAACGACTTCGCGAACACTCACATTTGACTTTATAAAAGCACTAACAACTAATGGGTTAATAATAACCCGCGCGAGCTTTAATAACTGTTTAATTTAAGATAATATATTAACGCAGAGGTGGAAAACTGTGCACTGGAAAATAATTCAGTTGAAAAGCGATATTTAAATGTTAACGGGCAAACAGTAGCAGCCGGGGGCGAATTTCCACAGGTGAGTCTTGAATTAAATTACATCTGATCCTGATCTAAGTAAACTAAATTAATTTTATATGATTCTATCTTCGTCCGCCCTTCCTTCTTTTAACCGTCTCACACGTTTAAACGAAGCGGCAGGTTTTTGACAGATTATTTTTATACGTGTGTGCGCATAAATTCAACTCAGATTTAGAATGTAGATAAATGAAGCCTCCCTCAGCCGTTCACATGGTCTTGATTTTTTGTTCTTGGGCTGTAGACTCTACCACTTTCTTTTAGGGATCAAATCTCGATAAATGTCGCCAATGGAGTAGATGTCAATTCATTGTTGATAGTATATGAGTAACTCCTGAGTTATCGTGTCAAATGTTTAGGCGTTGAGTGGAGTTTTCTTAAAATGCGTTTGGTGTGAGGTCAGTGGCGGAATGCATCGGCTTTGTCCGCGCTTGCCATCACCACAACAAATACTTCTGGGGCGAGTTGTGTACTCCGACGAATGTTTGTTTGTTCACCTGTTTCTTGCATTCTTGAGTCTGTGGTATTTTCATCTTTGCTTTTTATGACTTTGTCGTCGTCTAAAATAGTCATAATGATAGTGATAAAGTTTCACATTATATTTACAACTCCATAATTACGGAGGGTACGTACATTTTGGCCGTAGTCTAAGTAGGTATAGTATAAATACCGCTTTGAACTTTCAATCTCAGTGCTTAAGGAATATACCTACCTAATAACATTTGAGGAAAGCGTTAAATATTCTTCAATGCCTTATTATTAATAAGCTGATCCGTTAGTTGATAGATAGTGAAAAAAAAAAACTTAAACATCAGCATTTTATGGAAAGGTACTAAGTGTAAAGCTCTTGAACATTATAGATGTTATCACAAACGCAACATCATCGATCCTGCACAATATTACTTTAAATAAATGAATATAATATTATACCACAAACCAGTATAGCAAGCTGCAAGCTTGCACTGCGACCGCTGTTTTTATCGACTAAAACATCTTTAACATATGGAGATAATACAATTTATGCCATCTTTCCCACGCAAATCAGAATAAGTTTTAATTTTGCGTCTGATAAAGAGGCGTAGAGAGAGCTTCTAACATTTAATCTTGAGAAACTAGCTAAAGATTTTTATAAGTATTCGTGTAAGTTGCTTTGTCTTTCTGTTTGAAATCCGGATTGGACATCTTTTCTTCGACAGCGACTCCAACCTAAAGGTATTTTGAGATCGCTTAATGCGATTGCACAATATCTATCTCATCTAGTTAGGTACTCCTACTGCATTTTACGAATTCAAGAACATTTAACCTGCACGGCCTCGCGCTGCATTTCATGTTTCGGTTCTCGCCTCCATAAAAATTAAGTTAATCATTAAAACTTCGATTGTCGAAGGAACACTGAGATAATAATATGACCTCGCGCCCGTCTGTGTGTTGTGTTAGGTTCATATCCGCGCAGTTGTCTGCATGCTCTGTCCATAATGTAAAATGTGTGGAAATACGGCATGGATTTTTTTAAATTCAAATCATTTATTATGTGATGCAAGGGTTTGATACCCAGACGTTGCTATTATTGCTGATGTAGGTAGGCAATAGGCATGTGCTCATCACGAATGTATGATATTTGGTTATTTAATATGTCTACACATGTCATCACCATCATCATCAAAAGCCTGAAGACGTCCACTGCAGAACATAGGCCTCCCCCAGGAAGCGCCACTTTGGGCGGCTTCTCGGCTCCTGCATCCATTGGCTCCCCGCGGCTTTCACCAGATCGTCGGTCCACCTAGTGGGGGGCTGGCCTACGCTGCCTCCATTGCCATTTCAACTTGCTAATCCTAAGGGCTGTATCGATCACCCTAACCTAAAAATGAATCGCTAATGTCAAAGCAAAATTATTCGCATGGCTGCAATCCTTTCTCGGAATGATCGCGAGAGCCCGAACCACAGCCTCACATCAGCATCATCCATTAGCAGTCATCACGCCATCAGTGTCATGGATCACAATGAGAAGCCTTGAATCATCTGCCATTTCCGCGAACCATATAATAACATTTCGAACGTCCCACATTTCATTATGCCGTATGGTTGTTATGGCGGTGTTGGGTTGGGTATATGTGTATCGTCATAATATTTTCCTTTTTTATTTTTTACCACTTAAGTATCTTAGTAATATATTCAGTAATCTGTGCCTATCGGTATTTAAATGATACATTTGTATTGTTTGTAGTTTTTTATTTGTGTTTGTGTCGCTCACACTTTTGTAGCGAATGCGATTAAAAATATTTAGCCAGTTTACCAACTACGTAATACAGGTAGGTCATTCAAATATTATTCATGTAGGTGGTAGTTTCAGTCACAGTTTAAGGATAAATAAATAAATAAATAACGCCCACCTCTCATACATAGGTGACCCTGGACCCTAACTAGGATTGCCTGTATCTAGGGACCCAGAAACTACGAGGACCATGGGCCCACAACAAAGATGCCCCACAACAACAAGCATTTGGGCTTTTTTTCCTGTGCAAAAATACTTGTCCTATCGCGGAAATCAAACCCGTTGCCTCCGCGTAGTAGTAGTAGTAGTAGTAGTTGGGATAGTAATACCACATAATACTGTGATAATACTATACCGGTGGACCGTTAACTTTACGTTGGTAAATACGCATCAGCCTTTTGATCTTAGCGATTTTTCTCAATTTACATCTGAGAGTTCACTTTAGCTTTGTAAACAATTATATCGTTTACATTAATAAGCATTTCAACACCAACTAGTACAGTTACTAAACATCCAAGGATGAGCATGTCTATCTCAGTTCTCACACAACGCACGTGCGCTATCATCCTCACGTTTGTTTTGTTTAATTTCTTCTATTATTTGCTGTTATCTTGTTTTATTACACATCGCCATATTGAGCCTTCCTATTATGATATGCTTAGATAATTTTCTAGATACCTAACCTAGGATGTCGTTTATTTGTGTAGTGTGTTTATGGTTTGGAAGTGGATAGCTCGGCAGAGTACGTGAGAGAAATTTATGTATGGTATGTACACCTACTACAAGTATAATTATAATGTTTTTGTCATTTCAATTAATATAGTATCAACCCAATCAAATTGTTTCTAGTTTCCTCGTACTTTAAGTAAATTATATTGCGGCTACAAGCATCTGTTAAATATATAATTAGTTCCGTAACGAGATCGTAAAATAAATTGCAAAGTTGCGGAGTTGCGGTCATGTCGTAGTTAGTGGAGGCTGTAATCTGAAGATTGATTTTAGCCGATGATGGCAGGATCAGAATTGCATGTGAGAAATTAAGATAAATGAACTTATAATCTTGTTATTATACCGAACGAAACGTAGGTAATTGAAACGAGAAAACAAGAAAAGTCGCAGCATAAGCAAAAGATGTGCATGCGCATGTCTCGTAGAATGGTGTGGTCTTTAGTTACCTACATATTTTAATAACCATGCTTAATTGTCTATGATAGGTACTTAATTATTTATTGCATTATTCATCGTAAACTGTTAGTTTTGTGGAAGATACGTCTGCAATAATATTGTTTCTTCTCTGCGGTAAAGCGTGTAGGTAGGTGTAGATAGGTATGTATAAAACTCATTTTTATATTCATAGAGATTACTATCATAAATACAATTTATATATATATATATAGGCATAGAATAAACCTTGTACTTTAGATGCTATCAAAAGTAAGTAAATAGATGAAACATTGCAAGACATACGGACAGAGAGTTGATTTATGATTTGTGATAGAGATTTTAACAGAAAATGTATACTTATTAAAATTATTTTGAGTTGCATCAGAAGCTAAATACTTTTTAAATAAGAAACATTATATAATCAACACTCACGGCAACAAAATGAAATGCAACTCGAGGCACTCATACGAATGTCCAACGGTCATCTTCGGTCATCATCCAATCCGTCCAGTTCTGCACAACTTCATCATCGTTACGGTCCAGCGGATTGCATCCATCACTATTAGCCGGTGCATCCTCAGGTGTCACGCACGGATAGTTGGTACGCCCACACAGTTTGATGCGATCTAGTAGGGCGGAGATTAGGATGCTGTGTATTAGGGCCATCGCTGTTTAATTAGATAATTTAAATTGAGCAGTTATAGATTTACGATTGGTCCAATAAGGCCGAGTGATGTCCAATCAGTTGAACAACTTCTCTCAGCTATTAAATAAATAAATAATTAAACAATAATTGAACTGTACCTAAAAGGCAGGTAAACTAAGAAATTGGCAACGTGGTCATAGATAAAACTACAGAGAATAGACATGATGACTATTAGTAAAATGAACAAGTAAATATTACTTTCATAAAGAAGATTAAAAATGAATGCAATAATTGAATAAATAAGTATAGTCGGTAAATAAATCACGGAGTAATAAGCGTTTAAAGTTTCTGTAGGGGGCATCTCCTGTCCCTTTTTCGCGAAACAGAGCGCCTCCACAGTTACTATGAAAAATCCACTGGTGACGTCACATGCCAAAGAGATTGTATGTAAAGCTACCACAACTTAGTAATGAGGTACTATGAACGACTTTGCTCTGACGTCACTGGCCGTTTGATCTATCTCTTTCTATTCCGGTTTTTAAACTGCTTGTAACGTTGTCATTGGTTGAGACATTTTATTTTTGTTTTCACAAATGTTTATCTGTTGAGGAATATTATTAATTTATGCAAAAAAAATGTTAGTCATCATGCCTATTATCATCGTTGTCTAAAAGATTTGGTGCCAAAAATATGATGCCAAATGAACACGTCTATTTTAGAAAGACGTTTATAATTATTATTAACTGAAGTATGTAGTGTACCTACCAACATCAATAAGTGAATGGTGTGGTAGCCCTAAAGCAAGTGTGATAATCTAATGATAAGGAAATCTACCAGCAATGCGATTACGATCGCCGCTACGGAGACCGCGTCACGGGATGAAATGTTAGGAGTCAGGTTTATCGGGTGGTTACTGGTTAGGTTAGATACACATGCAGCGGGAGAAACGCTGCCTTTTATTTTAACTTGTGTTTAAAATAATTATAAATAGTTCTTTATTTTCCCTTATTTAAACTTGGGTCTCTCTACAATAAGTTTTTTTAAATTCCGTCTCTAAATGAAGTCGTCTTGTTAATTAATTTTACCTCGACAGTTAACTTTTGGCGCGAATTCATTATCAATTTATTCCAGTTTCAAGGATATCCTCTAGAATGATCGCCGACGTGGGCCGCCCACAGCTGCTAATAGTCATATCAATAATAATTAAATACACAAGTCGGTGTTAGTCACTGTATTGACTTTGAGAATACGTGACTTACGAACATAAGCTGAAAGTCAATACAAAAAATGTAGTAAGTACCAAAACATGTTGGGTTTTGTTAATGCGAAGACATTGAGTGAATATTTTGTTTTTTAAATGCGAAGATTTTTGCAAGTTTTACTTTTAAAATGTAGTTCAGTCAATTAACTGTGAGCTTTGGATCTAATTCATGCGGGCCATGTCCAAAATGCTGGTGCTTTATTTAATTAGGTATACTGCAATTCGACTAATTTGAGCTGCGTTCCTTCTATTATAAAAATATAGAAGCGAAATTTCATAGTGTGAAAGACTTGCTATGCAATTAAAAGAAATTTATTATTTACCCTTACGCGAGTATAAGCGTAAAAAAAGCGACGTGTCTCGCGCCCGTGTCACCGCTGCGTAGGCGTGATCCTGCCATACCACCCCGCAGCCGGCGCGCGCGCGGATCGCACTCCGTCGCGCGCCTCGCCGACATTCGCGCGTCCTCACCTGTTGCACATCCATCCACTCCTACCTGTCCACAAGCATAACACTTTGACGGTTGACAGCGTGTGTCACAGTTTCTACGGCTCGACTCTGACCGGCGCCGCCGTCCACCCGTGGGAATTACTGTTTGTTTTTGTCGGTGAGTGAAGAGCCCTTCTCGATTCGCGGATATTATATGTCTTCAATACTTCAAAATGTAAATATATGAAAAAATGCTGAAACCCTGATAGTCTATAAGGTATCTATAAAAATCTTTAATTAAACCATGCATAGGTATATTATAATTACAGTGATTATAGAATAATAAAGTATTTTAGTACATATTAAAACTAAACCAAAAAATCTCTAAAGTATAAAATAATGATGGTCTCTGCAAGTTTAGAGCATTTCTAAATGCTCTAAGTCTGCAAGCGACGACGCGGCGGCGGCGGTTCTGTAACAGAAAAATCTTTTCTGTCTTGATTCGCAGACGGGGTCTTTAATAACCACTTAAGTATTTGGCTAGATTATAGGCTGTACATTATTTTTATCTGGTGGTAAGGTAGTGAGAGTAAAACTCTTTCGATTTAAAAAATGGCTATGCTGGCATGTACCTGAGGGTCTAGCAAAGACCCTTCTATTAGCTTTTGGAATGACATCAGCTGCGTAAAATAAGCGATTTCCAAATTGTTATTTCCATACACTTTGAGTTAGCCTTAGTCTTAGTTTTCCTATTTCGGCTAGGTTCATCACAGTTTACCGTACCACATTTTTACACGCAATTTTAAGTAACATAAATGTAATTAGCGGTAATTTACCAATTGTTTTGGTGACTATTTCAAGTGTCATTAGAATTGCAAATCATTCTTTTATTTTCTGAGTTGTTATCAATATGAGCTAAGTTGTCGCAACTGTGCCAATTTCTTGTTAAAAACCGGTATGATATATTGTTATTTTACCTTGTTTTATGTTGATTCTTGTAACCAAGTGCGTCTTGTTTATTTTAAGGTGACGTCACTTATTAAATAGGTCCCAATTGCAAATCTAGGGCCTTGACACAGTCGTGGTATGGACCATGTATCGAATCGTGAATAATACTTATTTATAGGCATTCAAGTAGGTATTTATGTGACAGTTGGCCGGTGAGTGTGTTCATTGTAATTGCAGATGATAGCTTACATGTCCTTTAGGGGACGTAGTGACTATTTATAGAGATGATGTCGATAATATTATATCCACGATTTGTCAATCTTTTAAACTTGATACTACAATTTAGTAGTGTTTTATCTGTTCATACTTTATGAAAAACTAAAAATCATGGTGTTTTGCACTTTGCAGACGCAGCGTTCGGTAGTGCTAACACATAATACCTACTTTGAAAGTTTTAAAGAATAAACTAAGTAAGAAACCGATGGGTGCCTTAATACAATTTTTATGGAGGAAAAGAAAACCTACTTACCTAAAAGATTTAGTTGATCGTAAGTAACCATAGACATATAATATAAGGACAGGCCTAATGACAGATTAAACCGTCGCTTCAAAGAGGGAGTCAACTTCACAGATTGACATCCGCTAGCGCCCAGTCTGTGTTGGAAATGAGAAGATATCGGTCGTGTTTCTCAAAGAAAATATGCCAAGTTGTGTTGTGAAGGGTTGCACAAACTACACTCTAAAGTGCAATAAAAAGAAATACAAAGTTTCTTACCACAAGTAAGTCAATATTTTCAATATTACACTCCGTTTTGTACGAAAATAATCGAATTTATATTTGGGATAATCATTGTAAACAAACATTGACGGACATAATGGCAGCGTTTAATTTCCCAACTCATCGTAGTTCCTGAGTAATCTAAGAGATGGCGCTGACTTTTCCCCACACCATTTTGAGTAAATAAAATGTTCCTTCGGGCATATCCTGATATATAGATCTATGTAAGTAACTTTACTGCATTGAAAAGCACCGGTCATTGCTTGTGTGGGACAAGCTAGTAAGACTCCGCCATCTCTAAGCGATGATTTTAAAATTCTGTTGACAAAAGACATTAGTAGTGTGTGAAATATTCGCGGCGACGGTCAATACACTTTGCGGGACACAACAAAATATACAAATTAGTGAAACATGTCCGGTTACGGCTGTAACATCGCTCCTCGACCATTCATGTTGAGACCAATGTCTTTATCTTCTTCTCATTTCTATTTATTCGTACACCAATTTTACACGATAAAGCAAGATTGAATTAATAATTACTATTATCAAAAATTAATAGCAAAGCCTTTTGACAAAAACGCCGCGTTTTGAATGCCCTTCACTTGAGCCAACCCAATGGTTTCGCTTTATAACTATTCATTCACACTGCTGACTGAATCATAGGTCAACTCAAACCTGTCGTTTGATATATCGTAGATCAGTAATATAATATTGCAGGCAAAAAAGATGGTGCATTCATTAGATTAGACTATTCTATAAACTCTTACACAATCTATAGTGTATTTTGTGACAGTATACACTACCTGTTTCTTTTATTATATTGTATAAATTGTATTGGTCTGTTTATCTTTATAGACAGGCCTCACATTCAGTCAAAACAGTTGTATCGCTCGAGTAACTATAGCCCGTTATCTTACTTATTCGGACTTTGTAAGTAAGTATGCTTTGCGTAAGTAAATAACGTTATCACCGTAAAACGATAATCCCGTTTGAATAGTAGTATCAGTCTTTCTTTGTTTCATTTGATATTTAATTTTAATAGTGCACTAATTATTTAAAACGCAAAACATTATAAACATTTCCTTTAACCATCAAAATACTCTTTCAAAATAGTAATTTATATTGATCCAAATGCTTGTGAATATAAGAAACATCGCGCATCCTAAAGTATTCAAAATATACGTATATAATATATATTCGTATGTCGAGTGGAGGCTGTGGGGAACAGGTTTGCGAGCAGCGACCGTGGGACGCCCGAGCCCGTGATATATCTGTTTTATACCTACTCTACACTAAAGCTAAAATCTGGCGAAATAGATCAAATATCATAAACAACAACGAGAGGTAAAGATTGAAACCAAATGCAGTAGATGTGATGTGTTATTTAGGTCAAAAGTTATTCGTTTTTTAAAATCTTGTTACTTATTTAAATTAAATATTGACATAATTGTAGGCATAAGTTGTAATTAGTATTTCACAAATCTACTATCTATAGTATTGGCTTACTAAAGGTAAACAGCTCCAATATTAAATTTTAAAAGTTCAACGAATGTTGTGCATACTGACGAAAATAGGAAATATTATATTTGGAATAGCAAATAGGCTTTATTAGCAAACGCCAAATAGTTACAGCCATAAACGTGCGATTGGTTTACTAACACCTACGGTGATTGTATCTACTAGCATGATATACCTATACTGCCTGAAATAAGCCAATGATGATGGTTGTTTTGCATACTTGCCACATTACTAAATAACAGGAATAGTTTTGTGTTTCTTTATCAGACTTGAAATAAAACAAGAGAAAATACTGAGTAGTTATTTCATTGTTATAAGTCTGTAACTACCTGTGGTTAAAAGAATTAGCAAGTTGAAGTGGCAATGGGCAGGCCGCATCGCTTGTAGAACCTAAAACCGATCGGGAAGAAAGTTCCCAAGTGGCGACTACAAACCGGCAGGCACAGCGTAGGCCACACTAGGCTGACCGACCGGCGATCTGGTCAAACAAAACTGCGGGGAGCTGATGGATGACCTGGGCAGTTGTTCAAAGTGGAGGTGTGTGGAGGAAGCCTATGTTCAGAATTAGTTATCTTCAGGCTGTTGTTGATGATGATGATGATGATGATGATGATGATGACCGTGTCTATTAATAAGGAGAAGGCTATTCGATAAACCGTTAGCACAGCTACATATTTTATCTGTGGCACATTTCAGAAATTGTCTACACAAGTTACCAGTAATCGTATGTGTATAGGTATTTCACACTACACCGTAACATGCTAGTATCAATACTACTAAAGCAATAAGTTCTCAAGAAACATGCTAAGCAAGCGGAACAAGCGGAGTAAGTGAAACAGGCGGAGTAAGCAAAATGAGCGGAACAAGCGAAGGCGTGCTTAGCGCGATAGTTTCGCATGTAACGTCTGCAGACGTCGTTGGTTTGTTGTAATGCGATACCAGGGGGTAGTTAGTATAGTTAGTTCTCAAAACAGTTGCAACGGCTTGTAAACAACTAACTACATGATTGATTGTCAACGTGGATGTTTTTTTTTTATATTAGAATCACATTCAATACAACACTTTTACTTTTGCAGTTTAATTGTAAAATAAACCAACTCGTGGTCACTGGACATTACTTAACATTTTAAAACTATTCAAAATAATTGGTATGGTAAAATTTTAATAAAAAAAATGTTTGGAAGTTTCAACTTTCTAACGTAGGTATATTTTATTATTCAAACAATACAATACAATTACTAAAAGCTAAATTAAATCTAAACTAAGTACTTATCAAAAATTAAAACTATCTCTATACACTTATAAACGTACATTTTCAAACAGAATAATTTATGAATATGCAAAATCATGAAAAACGAAAAAGCTCGCGTTGATGTCTTTTGTTCGGAAAACTACGCCCAGGTATAAAAATTGTTCAAGTGTATTTCGAACCTTCTTCTACTTCAAATTTTCACCCTTTTTGTATAATACTGTATATAAATACCTATATCTAGCCGTAAAATTGTAAATGGTGAGCATGTGGTGCAGCCTTCACGGGTGGCGGCTCGCTGGTGAGTGGTCACACTGGTCCTGTCCACTCCGCACTACATTT
This sequence comes from Ennomos erosarius, assembly GCA_963580505.1. Lineage (NCBI taxonomy): Eukaryota > Metazoa > Arthropoda > Insecta > Lepidoptera > Geometridae > Ennomos > Ennomos erosarius. The sequence continues at coordinate 366,384 of OY756989.1, forward strand.
CTACGGCTATTGTCCGTGATTCTTGTTGTAATAACACTTCACGTGATACTTAAGTATATAAAGAAGAAACTAGAATGAGTATTATATTCCTGTTATTGCGCTTATAAATAATATTTGTTTAAAAAACACGGGGAGTCAATTCTATGAATTTTTTTACGTTTTTAATTTTTTAAGTCATTGAATAATTTGTTCAGTCAACCAGGATTTCAATTATACATTTTTGAATGACAAACGCTATCCGTTTGCCCACAGAGCTAGAATTCCTTATTGCCTGATATTAAGCGTCAGAGCCACACTAAACAGCTGCAGCGACACTCGGAACTCTAAAATACTAAACATTTTCGTGGTACTGCTTCTACCTTGTGTATTGGTTTGTATACCTAAGGCTGAGTTGCACCATAATCACGGTTAAAGTTACGGTCAAATTTTGACATTAGCCCGCCCTGCAAAGCGTGGAACGGTTATAGTTAGCGTTAAAGTTAGAGTTAAAGTAAGCTGGTGCAACTCAGCCTTAGTATACCTATTATTCTGAATAACTGACTGATAACCAGACAACGAACGAACAGCTTAAACTGCTGGACTTGAAGTTTGATATTTGGATGGTCTTCCTCGTTTATGGCGTTATCCTTTATCAGTACGTACAAAAAAATTAAAAATCAACCAATGATGTTGTGTGAGGGGATTTTAGAGTTAAGAATGAATTAATGGAGAAGTACGCGGGCGGAAATAGCTCCTCCATTTATCTATAATACTGTCATTGTTAGACGTTATTTAAAACCGAATCAATTATTACACACGACTCTATTCATCAATGACAAATTACAAACAAACACATTCAAGAAGTATCTATCACCAGCAGTTATTGGCGGTCGGCCGTCGCGTCGCGTTTGTCAGGTGACAATGGACGTGGGTGGCTCGCTCTACCACTTTAACTAATATGTTTACTGACTAATCCATGTACAGTTCATTGATAAAATAGTTACATTTTTGTTTAGTTTAGTTAACTTTATGTAAGTAATGTAAAGTTTATTTCATGTGGAACAGTTAGAATAGTACACAGTAGTGCACAATCTGATTCCACCTTCTCCGTTTCACCATCGGACGTCAATACGTACAGCTATACGCCATCCATTTATGGTTGATATTCTTTCAATTCGTACAAAGCGGTTCGACTCGACATTTATTATCCGAGCAGCGAAAGAATGGAACACATTACCGGCGGCGTCTTTGTATCCCGATAAGTACAATCTGGAGCTCTTCAAGTCGCGAGTGAATAGGTATCTTCTAGGCAAGCATGTACCACCGTAGACCGCATCGTCACTTTCCATCAGGTGAGATTGCGGTCAAAATATGTGGGCCCATTCAGTTATAAAAAAAGTAGCTAATGAGGTAGACGCTGAGGTTAACATGGAGAAAACCTAACTTCATCCAATTGGTGATGGTTCATGTATTTTATTTACCCACTTTAATCTAGACACAAGAACTATCCTCGACTTGCGTATCTTTCGTATTTTTGAACGTCGACCACACATAGGTAATCCGTGTTTGTTTACGCCTTTAGTCGCTGAGATCACTCCTCGCCGGTCTCCGCTATGTGGGATTCGCTGACCTCATCGGAAGCCGCGGTTTCAGTCATTTTATCGCAAACGCCTTCATTGTTTGCACAGACTGGATTTCCGATCTCAATTGTACTAATGGCATAGATTTACCTGCTGATTGTCGACTTTACGACATCCTCAAAAGGAAAACCAATGGAGAGTTGGCACACCTTTGGCACGCTGACTCTTGCATTCTTTTCAGCAAACTGCAAAAATTTTAATTTTTATATGAGTGTTGTATTGTCTCTACTATAGCCCGTCTTTGAATTACGTTCGCTCTTGTCTGCTTTCTTTGTATACAGAAATAAGAACCATAATAATATTAAGTACTAAACGAATGCTGACAGTCGTCGTCATTCAAAACATTGTGATGTCATGTATTATTAATTTATTATGACTACACACGGAAACAGCTACAATTATTGAATGAAACAACCGGTAAATGTTTTGGCATAGATGAACTGGAATCTGATAATATGTCAACTAATAAAACATTCATATTAAGTACCTATTACGGATTACGGAACTATACCTACCTATAGTTTCAGTCACATTATGGGCATAACGCGCGGGATATGTATGCCATACATTTTCTGCGTTATTTCAGGATCTACATGCACAAAAACAGTATTTTAGCTATGTAGTAACAAACATACAGACACACGAACTTTTGCATTTTAATATTATGAATGGTGGTATGCATCGTGGGTACTATCTTATTTAATCTAACTATTATGTACGGGTACAAAGAATATGAATATTTGACGACAAGGAAATGAATCAGTGAGTCATATTTCCACAAAATAACCATACAAGTACTAATCTAATACGTGATGGGTCACTTATCGCAAATCCTCAATATCTTAACATGTATTAAGAAGCAGTCTGTCCGTATGACATCACCTGCATCCGCTGCACTGTTTACCTCGTTCTCTCAAGGGCATTATAATATTTAATTTTAAACTTTACTTGTGGTTTATGTCTTTATGCTATTGTGTTTGTTTCAACAATGTCAACTCATGCTTTATATATACAGTACATATTATGTACGGTAATTTTTGTATTTTGATATGTTAATTTGCCCTAAACTATTATCAACATGAATAAGTAAAAATTTATGTTCTGCTTAAGGCGCTAGATATCATCTCTCTGTCTTGACCTTTACTATATTTTTAGAGTTGTCAGACTAGCTGGATTAATGTGATTAAAAAAATATGTTTACTGATTAAGTTGATACAAATAATATTAATCATTTTTTTAATTATTTTAATTGTTGTTTTTCTAATATGTTACGTAAGTATCTAAGTACGTAGCAGCCACAATAACTTAAGTAACACTATTCCATTTATTCTTGAATGTTGATTGAGTATTTTCGAACTTTCCTAAGGAACAATTGAAAACGTAACTGCTCTTCAACGTTCTGTCTCATCACATCCGGTATCGAATATAAATCACAAGTTCACAACGTTTTCCTCAAGTCAGTAATCGCCATGAATGGAACGGCCGACGCCGGCGCCCTGAATACGGAAACAGACAGACATACAGACGTGTCCAGCTTCAGAATGATCTGTGATGTGCAGGATACTACAGGTAGTGAAAGCTTTCGTATAATTACTGGGTTACTATCCACTAGTAAAAGAGTTTTTGTTATTTAACGAAGTTACGAAAAGTTTCATTTTGTGGTCGATGGAAAGTGCGACACTGATACAACTACAACCGTATCTGAGATAGGTACCATGGGGTCCCATCAGGTACAAATGAAAAATAGCCCGAACGTGAAAAAAATGTAGTAATCGTGTCGTGAGCGTTACTAATTAGTGTCCAGTGTATTCCCAATAGTGGCCCAATACTTCGCCAACACGCAATAAATGTCGTTTGATAATCTTGCGTTATGCAGAAATAAAATATTTCGTAAAATAGCCCGAGTTATGCCGTTGTATGGGTTGAGGGTTCTGTACTGTAGGTATTATATTATCTGGGCTTTATAGTATCTGAGGTAGTTGCTGGTGAAGGAAATCCTGCTTGTATTGAGCTTTATGGCTTTAAACAGTCAAAGATTCAGTTCTACTACACGATAATTGCATTGTTACTATCTACGTGCTATACACTACTAGCAAACAGCTATTGAGCAGGAGAATGACTAGCTCTTTTTGTCATTTTTTACATTTACAACAAAGAGTGCTCGTGTAAATCATCTCTCATTTTGCATATTGCGATTATAAGCTTCAACATTGTACAGCAATGGGATAATGCCTATCCCTAGTTCTCTTCGTCATGCTTAGTTGCATCGTTACAGACCCAATAGCTTTTATTTCCGTTGAAGTTATAATTACGAGCTTTTTCTGTTTGACAAATTGTTGATTCAACTTACACTGTTCACGGCACTCTAAAGTTTTTGTGCTGATACTTTAATTATGGACTACTAATCCATATAAGTTTATGAACTCTACTCATTGAGATTAATAATATTATGCCAATTATAAACAGTTTTTACTATCTTTATTCTCATGCTAATTAAACACTGAATAAATCTTCCCATCATAAAGTAACGTTATAATTTCTGCCTTCATTTTTGACATGAGACTGTTACCAATTTGCCACACACACTCACGCATGCTGCCATATCTGTTGATATATGCAAATTAATGTAATTTAAATTCGAATAACGCGTACAAATATAAAATGCCTTTTGAAGTGAGGATTATGTCATTGCCGAATGTTTGTGTAGAGATAAGTAACACTGTAACACTGAGAAGAAACTCATACAGTAAATTCAAATAACAGGCAACTTAAGATACAGACACACAAAAAACACATCACAACTACACACTTTAAAAATCAGTTCTATAATAATAGACAAGCTCATAAAGTAATGAAAAGTATAAAAGACATTAATTTAAAATCCTCGTAGTTCCTGGTTCCTGGTTACAGGGAATCCTAGTTAGGGTCCAGGATCTATGTCTGTGATCGTTGGGCGTTATTTATTTATTTAAAAAAAGAACTTTGTTGCTGAAAACAATATGGTTTTCATTTTTTTTTTAAAAGAATGGGTTTTTTTAATGGAAGCGGTTTCCTTTTTGTCTGAAAACATTCTTTGGTCATCGATATAACCGGCACCGGCACACATAACACATACCAGCATGGTCAAACACTGCTCAAGTTCAAGGTATATTTAGTGCCATAACCAACTGTGTACATACATAAGATAATTATTATGTTTTATTATTTGTTGTATCTTCTTATAGGTGGACATTTTTTTGGCGTTGACTCATTTCATTGCAATCTTCAGACCTTTCTCTGACCTCATATATCAGATTCGGACAGTTCGGATTACCTCTCTTCCACGTACTTAGGATGTAGTGGTGTGTGTGGTAGTTCGCCTGTGAGGGTGCGGGTCCTGTGACCTCAGACGATCTGCGTATCTGGGCCTGCGCCTGCGCAGAGCCGGTTTCAGTCTGACTGATCTTGTGATGCAACACGAAGAGTATGTTATTTTAACAACATTACGACTGCTGCATTTTTTTTTCGATATATTTCTTCCAGTTTGTTCGTGGAACCTTTTGTTGGTATTGTCAGTATATAAATTAATTTTACTTTCCTGTCATGAAAATATAGATCCACATATGGAATTTTATCATAATATTAATTTTTTAAGATTTCAAAGTGTTTCAATACTACCAGTTTGTAACAAAGTTGCATGGTTTAGGTATGTGGTTTGCAACTTTGATTCTGAATACAAGTCGTTCTTATAGTACTTATGGATATTCCACAATGTGTGGAGCGGTATTGACCAAACATGTTTCGTATTCCTCAGTTTGTTTGCGTCATTAACACTTTCTGTTTCGGTGGCAGTGGGAACAGTGCACTCTCCAGTCCACACCTCAGCTTATCACGGGACCATTAGTGAAGATATATGGCAGACAGGCGGGCTCTGCGCTCGTTTGGTGATGTCATGGTGCGCAGCCGCATCGAGTGGTCACTACACACCTATGAGGCCATTTCAATTTGTTGTTTCAACTGTTTCCTATTTGATTCTTAACTGGTTGATTTCTTAGTTACTCACCGACTGGATCTATCATCTTGTAAGTGATAAAATGATTCCAATAATATTTTTGGGGGGTTTGACCGACTTCACTCTGAGAAAGACTAAGATTATATTGTCATATATCTTTTTGTCTTCCATTATTACAAAACCCCCCTACCGTTTTTGATGATATTTCTATGGGATCAGCCTGAAAGTATGTCCGTTCAAGTAAAAAATGAATTTTCAAGTTTATTAATGACGGGTTCTGTCGGGTTAGTAAACATTCTAAAAATACACCTTTTCGAAGTGTTCAAAACAAAAATGAATTGAAGATTTACATATATCCTGCTTGTGTTAAAGACGTAAAGGAATTCCTCGTGCTACTAGGGGTCTAGTAAAGATCACGTACGCTAACGCTATCGCCAAACGCTAACTCCAAAAATGTATTGAAATGACATTCGCTGCGGCTATGTCATTTCAGTAAACTTTGGAGTTAGCGTTTGCCGTTAGCGTTAGCAGTTGGTATCTTTGCTAGACCCCCTGGTATGACAAACTATGAACACGAGGAAACGGCGATAATATTGCATATAGAGAATGCTTTATTGCACAAACATCAAATGAATAGGCAAACTTAATGCTACTTATTGCATCTTATGCATCTACTTTAAACACAAAAGGAAAACCTAACTAGAAATTGTACTCTAATACTGTATGTATCCTGTATTGATTAAGATTTCTGTGGTTTAAATAAATCAGATTTGGTTGAGGTATTAACTCAACTGTCCCTCCGAGTCTAGAAAAACTCAGCAATATTTTCTTTTAGACACCTTTACCAAGTAGTATACCTTGCCCTTTAGCCTTCTAGGTGTCAACCGGCCTAATTCCCAGGAAACCGAATGAATATTTATTTACTAACCTGCGCCGTATGTCACACATATCAAGAATTTCGCTTATTTACTTTTATAGCAGTAGCTCAATAAAGATTTATACTTACAAGCTGTCGAGAAAAAACATCTCCATATATGTGAAACTGGAGGTAACTGGGACAAGGGCGACTCTGGTTATGGTGATAGCCTCATGACAAGTATATTCTGGTGGTGATGTGACAGGGTAATTAGTGATGATATTGTTGTACTGACAAGGTTAATGGGAGATGAGATAACCTCGCTGTATGGTTATGAGAAGGTAGCAGTAAGAAATGTGTCAAGAGAGACAAGATTTTGAGGGCGATGAAAACATATTCCAATTACATTTCACAGGCGAAACTGCTATAAAAATCATAAATACATTTCTCATGTCTGACAAGTCCTACAGTCGACAGTCTTTCCTTATTTCTACAGAAATAAAACATTTTTGATGGCAACAACGAAATTAAATGCATTGTATATTAATTGTTATTTTTTTTTCATGTGAATGATTGACGTGACGAGTTAGTCATTCACCGGCCACCATTACAGTTGTACTGTCACTCGGAACTTTAAAATAATAAATTTTGGCGTGCCACTGCGCTGCGCGTGTAATTCACATTACACAGTCTAGTAATAAGATCACTAGACTGTGTAATCAGATCATAAAGTCTCATTTGCCCAGTAATATCAGTAGCTACAATGCCCTTCAAAGCGGAACACATTAGTGCTTGCGGCAGAATAACTGGCAAAGCGGTGGTACCTACCTAGACGAACTTTGCAGAAAAGTCCTACCACCTAGTATTATTACTGATCATGGTTTGTAATTGGCTAAATCAATAGTCGGATTAAGGCTATTTTATTAGACAAGTACATTATTAATTTACATCTCCTATTTACCGCCTACATCGTGTAGGTATGATATAACTTTATTACAGGTGCTAGGTGGTCTACTTTGTTGCTAATATCTCGAATTGTCCGATTGTTCTGCATACGCGTGGGTAGCGAGGTCAAGTAGAAGTGGTCTTCGTCGTCGTAAATCTGGCACTGCGCTGTCCAACGCTGATGACCACTAATTGGTTGATGTGTATAACTACTTATAAACAAACACACTGTTAACAGTTTAGAACTTTGTCATACTAAAAATGTGTTCCTTGAGTTTAGGAGAGTGGAGAGTACGGTAGTATAGTGTAGTGTAATTGAGTAGTTAATTGTGACACGGTATTTGTTGACGTTAGGTGGTTACTATGCATTTTAGTATGCTTACGTAACGGCAATTTAATTATTACATCAATTAAAAATGGTCGACCTCAGTCATTTGACCGCTTATTTTTTGCGCAGTTGTAAATGCCTGTTTCAATTTGGATTAAAAATATGTTTGACAGGTTTATGTGCCGGGCGCAGAAGGAAGTTTTAAAAAGCAAAGAGCCCCACGTCACTGCTTAGGTTACTAAACTCGTTAATTAGAATTGAGAATATTGTATTTCAATATCTATTTTCCTTTGTTTCCAGCATGTCAGAGAGTGAGGTGTCACAGATCCACGACGAAGACGTGCTACGTCGTATGGTATGTACTACATTATTATATGTTTTCCTTCCTGATGTACACAATTTCCTTCACAAGTCTTCATGAACGCGTGGGTACTGGGTACTACGATTTCATCGAGATTTCATCATACCATAACTCCTTATATAAAAGTTAAAGCAATCTTACACATTACACATTTTATACCTAAGTAATTTTAGGGTAACGCACGCACGCATTAGCTACTGTCCACGCCATTGTGACTGTGTTGAACTGAAAGGGCTGAACAGCTCGGCCTGAAGTCTTGTTGATGTTTTTTTTGGTGGTCTACAAACCATAAGTAGATTACCATTAGTGTCAAAATCTGTTATCATGATAGATTTTGACACTAACGGTAGTGTACAAACCATAAGTCGACTACCATTAGTTTAAAAATCTGACATTCTAAGGTACCATTCATGAACCATTATGACAGTTGAAATTGCAGACTTCGGACCCTGTTAGTTTTCTCTGGTTCAATCTAAGTAATGTCGGGGATTTTGATTCGTTAAAATTACTCATGGTTAAAAATGCTAATTAATTCTAAACATTAGTCAAAATTTGTCAGAGTTATTAACCAACCATTAACTATAGATCAAGAAACTTACCCTAACACACTATTATTATGAACAACCTGGTGAAAATTTTTTGAAACGAGGTGCGTATTACCCTATAGGATTTATGCACGTGTTTTTTATATTTACTTAGGTATTGTTTTAGGTGTAAAGTATTTAGTATCTGAGCAATTGTAACGTTTCCAGTGGCAGCAGACCGAAGACTTCTCCCGCAAGAAAGAGATCCGCGCACACATGTACCGCCTGCGCGAGGAGCGCCTGCGCAACCTGTACTCGCCCGAGCCCACGCCTGATGGAAAAGGTAACGCAACGCACACCACAAACACTTGTAATATAATAAGGGTTATGTTCAGTTCAGTTTATTTATATACTGGGAAGTAGAAAGGGTTAGTCTGGGGTCTGGGGTATCTTGGGGGAGATTGCTTTGCGGTTAAAGCTATGTAACAAATGTAGCAAGCTATGTAGCATATGTAACAAATAATTGTGATCGGTAGTACTTTAAAATTTAATGACCTACTAAACAGGTAGGTGCCTACATTATACGAGTATTTTGTTAAACTTGGGAATGCTTTTTGTGTAGAGCCATGAATGTAGGTGACCTTATAAGTGCCTAAAATTTTAAATAACTTGACAAACAAGGCTCCGAAACAGCAATAAAACTTATGATATAATCGTGGACTAAAGTATTGCATGTTGTTCTCATACTTAAATGCTAATAGTTGCTTTGTGTTGTGCTTAAATCTATGTTTGTGTCTAAGCTAAAGTATTTTTGGCAAGAGATGTAGAGTAGTTGTGCCGCTCCTGCAGGTTGTGAGTTCACGTCGGCGCAGGGCCACGTCAAGTCCTTCGCGGACCAGAACTTCCAGTCCATGAAGAGCAAGGAGGTGCGCGACGCAGGCTCCCCTCCCAAGGATTTCACGTACCGCGGTCAAGGTGCACACCGACCCTCTACTCTACCCTAACCGACTAACGCTTCGTAACTCCTAACCCCAAAGCGGTACTCTTGCTCCTCGGTCACATTCTTAATAAACAATAACTCCTTGCAGATCTGAAGGAGCTGTCGAACGCGGGCTGGAATGTGGAGTCGGAGGATCGCACCACGGATGACGGGCGCACGCACGTCAAATCCGTGAATGCGAACATTGAAGGGCGATACGACGTGGAAGGCGGGCGAGGCCAGTTTGCGGCTGTCGACCGGCAACGGCAAGCCGTCACAGAGCACCACGACGACCACTCCAGCCTGCGGCGTGACGAGACCTCCTCCGACACCGCCGCGCACGAGCACGTGGTCCGCCAGCTCGACGACGGCACCCGCGTCTCCAGCACCACCAGCTCGTCGAACACCTCTTCCAAGTTCCAGCAGGTGTCCTCGACGAAACACGAAACAGTGCCATATGTTACCGACGACGACTATGACCAAGCGCGACGCACCGCGCACGATACTAACCGCAATGAACAAGTTACTCGGACTACTAATAAAAATGACTGCGAGCAGAACTTGAGAAAGAATGACTCTTTAAACGCAGAGTTAGTGGCGAGGAAGGTCGAGTACCCTGATGATAACACTAGAGTAATCGTGGAAACACGCTGCCTGCCTGACGGTACCCGGGTGACGAGCACGCGGCGAGAGTTCCGTGCGCCCGTGCAAAGCACCCGCTCTGAGTACCAGACCAGGAGCGAGAGCAAATCTTACTCGTCGCAGCACAAATCCGATACTAAAGATTCTACCTACAAAACTACTCATCACATAACCGACCATCGTACCAATGATATAGTCGATTCACAGAGAAATGTTGATGACCATGATTTTAAAAGACAAATGCGTCAATATACCAGTAAAAATGACGATGACTACTCGGATAATCAGCAGCGCAATGTTACCAAAATCAATAGAACAGTTACTGACTTTTCCCAAACTGACAATGATCATTCTCAGAACCGTTATGAATCCCGAGTGAGCAATAAAGTAGTTGATCACTCTACTACAAACAAAAATGAACATATACAACATATACATTCTGAACATCAAATCATTGACCGGCGTAATGATCACCAAGTAGATGAAATTGACCGTTCTCATTTAAATACTACAATACGTGATCATGATATCCAGAATAAGGTGTTTAAAGAATCTATTGATGACACCGAAGAAAGAATTCTGAACGTTACGAGAGAAAAGAAAGATACGGAAGAAAAACGTCACATTTCTAAAGACAAAATTGTTACACAAGAAAGAGTACGTGATATCACAAGAGATAAACCAATCTCCGTAGAAACCATTCATGATATCCCAAAACATAGTTTTGCCCCTACAGATCATGACATTCCCAGAGATGCAAGAGTGCCTGAGGAGAGAGCCCGTGACATTCCAAAAGATGTAAGAATGCCTGAGGAAAAAGCCCGTGATATTCCAAGAGATGCAAGAGTGCCTGAAGAGAGAGCCCGTGATATTCCAAGAGATGCAAGAGTGCCTGAAGAGAGAGCCCGTGACATCCCAAGAGAAAAAGTAGTCCCTGAAGATGAACCAGTTCATGTTCCATATAGGGACAGAAATATCACTGATGAAAGAGTTCATAAAATCACTAGAGACACGAAAGTTGATGAAGTTATTGAAAGAAAGTCAAGTAGTGATCACTACCAAACAACATATCAAAATGATTTTCAATCACGAAAGATAAGCACTGATTGGAGCCCAACACACCAAGCGTGGGCTAGTACTTTGCGCTCTGATACTCCTTCTACAACGCGCCCATCTACTAGAGCTTCATCACCAGGTAGCAAAACTTTCAAATCAAGCACTTCTTCGCTACGAAGCAGTGTTAGTCCCGACAAGTCATCCAGAAAGCCCTCCAGTCGCGGAGGAAGCCCCAACAAAGTGGACCGCTACTCACCAACACGCACTGTATCTTCAGATCGTTACTCCAGCACTCATTCAACTCACTCTGTCACTGAAGTAAGAATAAATAAAAATACTAGCCCTGAACGAAGACCTCCAACCGGCCGGTCTACAATAAGACCTGGATACAGCCCCGATAGAAAGCAGCAGGATGTTCACCGTCAGAGACCAAGTGTCAGTCCAGAGAAAAGACCCAAAAATTCCGTAGACCGACCAAGTTTGAGTCCTGAACGAAAGCCATCTCACAAATCAACACCCAACGATAAACAAACCAGGGCAATTTCACCATCAGAAGAAAGAGGGTACCCTAAATCTTCAGCGGGACCAAGACAAAGTCCTGAGAGAAAGCCAACATACCAACCATCGGATGAAAATCCATCTCATACCCATCATCGGGCCTCTCCGTATCGCTCGACTTCTAGCCCAGACAGAAAGCCTAGCGATGGTTACCCTAATCTTACATCGCCAAGATCTAGTCCAAGTCCTGATGACAAACTGGGACGACAAAAGCCAACTGACTCGCCTACAGCTAACTTTCCCAAAGCTTCTTCACCTTCACAACTTCCAACTAATGATACTCCACAAAAATCAGGAACAATTCCTGACCAAAAACTGAGCTACCCGACACAACCAGCCCAACCAGGACAAAAGTCAGGCACGCCTATCAATATTTCCACTTCAACGAGATCAAGTGCAAGTCCTGACCGTAAACCTGGGTACATGAAACCAACTGCTGCAAGTCAACCCAATAACAAGACCCGAAGACCTTCCAAACCGGGAGATGAACTTGATAGAAAATCTCCCAGTAAACAAGTTCCTACTCAAAGCCCTGATCGTAAGTTTAATGATTTAAACAAAACTACAAAAGTTAAAGAAGATTACTATAGATTTGTTGATGAAGAAACAAAGACATACATTCATAAAGACAAGAGCGATATTAATAAAACACCAACGATAGCATCTACTTCAGACAAGCCTCGACCTCGAGACAAAAGCTTTTCTCCAATAAGGAAAGTGCCTAGCGAAGATTTTCCTGATAACAGCAAGGCACCATTAAATAAAAATCAGTCACCATCCAGGAAAGAAAATACTACTGTTTTTACTGAAAATGAAGAACATTATGAAACAAAAACAGTTGAAACAACTGACACTCTTAATAAACAAGATGAAAACATTGCAGATATTACGACAGAAAAACAAACTTCGCAAATCAAGGAACAGCCTTCAGAAAAAGAGCTTCCGAACCGAGAAATATCTCCCTCAAAATATGGAACTTACGATAAGAAAAAGCCTCGTGACATTATTGAAACAACCGAAAAGACTATTATCTCAACTGAAAATGCTAAAGACGTCAAGTACGACTCATTAACTCATCAAGATAAGACCATGACTAAAAAACTAACTGATGTTCCATCGCCACTTAACAAAAAAAGTCTAAGAGATAGCAGTTCTCCTCTCAAGTCGCCAACTAAAGATACTAAATACAAGTACACTACAGAGTTTCTTGCCTCTGAGAGAACTGCCGAAGAAGTAAATAAAAAGTCAACTACAAAAACACATCCTCGACAACTAGTTACTCCATCAACAAGTCCTACAAGGAAACCAAATACAATTGAAACTGAACCCTCGACTGGTCAAAGCTCACCAACAACTTCTGTTAGTGGTTTTGTTTATTTTGGCTCTCCGCGTACAGAAAAGCCTGTGGTCACAGATCTAGATGAGTTTTACCCTGATTTACAAAATACAGAAGAAGTACCTAAAAGACCCGAGATCTTAGATGTGAAAAAATCTCCTTCCCCGTCTAAAATTCCTTGCAGGTCTCCTTCGCCTGAAAAATATGTGCCTGTAACAAAAGATAGTCTGCCAAGAAAAAGTAGCTTAAAAAAACCATCGACGGATCATAATCAATTGTCTCCACTCGAGAAACCACCAACGAGCTTCCGCGTTTCACCAACTGGTGATAAGCATGAAGTACCTGGACACAAAGTAGTTAAAAAAGATTTTGCTAGTGAACCAGAAACTGGTGAACCCAAAACTAGTGAATCAGATACCACAACCAAAGCCAAACCACCTCTACAAAGACGTGAGACTTATGAAGATCGTTGCAAAAAAATTCTTGGAATGGCCGATGATACAACGACCGACTCTCTTACCAGAGACACCACAAACACAAAGAAGCTTTATTCTAGCCAGAGCTCTCCTAGTGTATCGCCATGTTATAGCCCGACTCCAAAAGATACATTACCTTTCCCTGATTATCCCGGTATGAATAAAGTCATTACTACAAAAATTGATATTACTGACTTTATAACTCATGAGCAAGAAGATCTCACGAACAAAGCTTATGACTCTAAAACTGCTAAAATTTTGTCAAGAGAAAGCTCTCCTACTAAACAGGATAATAAGAAAAATATAATAGACAGAATAAGCAAAGAAAATGTTGAAAGAGACACAAAATCTAAATGCTCATCTACAAGACTTAGCCCTGACAAAACCAGTTATGACTCATATTCTCATGAAAACTTCTCACAGGAGGCACTTACAGATACTAGAAAGAAACAGCCAAGTAAGAGCCCTGAGAGAAGCGTTACTTCTTCACCAATGAAACCATCCCGGCTAACAGAGAGTTCACCTGCAAGAGCACACCTGAGCCCTGAACGAAAAATAGAAGACAAATTACCAGAAGAAAATTCATCATCTAACACAAATCCACAAAAATCTACAGGCCACAGTAAAACTACTACGTCTAAAACTTCTGAATATGACTCCACGTTTGCAACAGATTTTGTTGAAGAAACTACAAAAACCATCAAGAGTATTGTCGAAAAATCAGAACCGAGTAGAGTAATAGAGTCTCCTACGCGGAAAATTCCCAAATCGACGAAAACGTCAGAAAATTTACGCACTACTTCACCATCACGATTACAGCCAAAGGATAATTCTCCTGTTAGAAAATCCGTGCCACGTGATCAAACCGTTGAGTCCGACCGTCCCAGAGATAGGAACTTGAATCATGAAGACGTACATCCCAAAGATATTAGACGGGGTAAACTAAGCGAATCTACAACGACAAAAAATTCTAAATATAACAGTACAACTGAAAATGTAAATGAAACTTACATGACAAGAATTCAAGAAAAGAAAAACTCTCAAACTAAAACCCCATCTTCTCCTACACGTCATACTCTACAAGCCGCGCCTCAAGGAGGGGCTCCAAATAAAACTTCTCAACCTACAAGCGCGTCTCAAAAAAGACCAGATACATCTCCGCAGAGAAATCTACCAAAGGATGATTCTGTGATAACACCAAGCCCTGAAGAACCGAAAGAATCACTTTCGACCAAGCCACATGATATTCCAGGGTACATGAAAACCACGGCTGCGATGAATAAGAAATTTGATACGACAACAGTTTCCGAAAAGATCTATGAAACTAATAAATCGAAGAACATAAATAGCAATTATGATTCCTCAGGTCGCCCAGATTCACCTTCTCGTAAATCTGCTCAACCAAAAATCACGTCTGATCACCGTGCATCCTCTCCGACCAAACCTACTCGTTCATCAGACATTTCACCAGACAGAAAACCTAAACATTCCCAGCAACCTTCATCGACAATCAAAGAGAAACCGATGAAAAACTCTGAAAATAAATATTCATCAGAGCCATCACCAACGCGATCTAGCCCTGAAAAGATCCCAGGTTATATGAAAACCACGTCATCTGTATCGTCGAAGCATAAAACAACTGAATACGATAATGTAACTATGGAAGATAATATTCAGGAGGTGATTATGTCAACTACTATAGAAAGAGATTATCCAGATCGAAGGAAATCAGAATCACCTACTCGACAAAAACAGCCAACAGATAATTCTAAAATGTCAACTAATTCACCAAACCAAAAGCTAAGTCCCAAGTCACCTGTCAAAGATAGGTCTAGTATTAGTCCAGAAAGACCAGGTTATATGAAACCTACTGCATCATTGATTTCCAAAATTGATAATACTATTACAATTCAAGACAAAAAAGACATTCATGTGTCAAAAGTTATGAAAGAGGCCAATCCATCACTGGTGTCATCTGATCGTCAATCTCCTAAACATAAACTTACAGAATGTTCTGATTATGTCTTGGAACCTCAAGAGCCTAGACAATTAAGAACTCCATCCCCAGTTAAAAAGACGATGAAGTTAAATGAAGTGAATACTGACTTTTTAGTATCAGAAAGAGAACAGGAGATAATTAATAAAGTGCAAAAGTCACTCAGAAAACTATCGCCAGAGCGCAAGGAAAGACCACTAAGTAGAGAAAAAAGTCCTAACAAAACTACTACTAGCCTGCAGGACCTAGATATTATTACTACAGAAACAACCCAGACCAATAATCAAACAAATGAAGACCTATCTGAAATAGTAGAAGAGCACATTACTAGAACATCCAAGATTACTCACCCTAAACAACCCAAAGGGGAGAAACTTGTAGAGAATAAGTCACCAAATAAACCCTCGTCCAGAAACGTTTCGCCAGTTAAAAAAACTTCATCAGTTCCTACTCCCAACAAAGCAGATAAGAGTCCAGAATCGCCAACTAAACCAAGAAGCTTCTCACCAAAAAAATCTGGTTCTCAGGTTGAGCGGCCTCAATCACCACAAGTGCCTAAAGCCGTCAGTGGGATAAAGCCAAGAGAGCAAATCCCGGTCCATTTGACTCGAAAGCCAACACCTGCTACTTTATCTCCTACAAAAGTAGATCGAATTACAACTGATATAAAAAAAACGACAGGTGTGACAAAACAAAACATTTCTGTCAAAACAAGCACTTCTAAGATCCTCCATAGATCTGTGACATCGCCGACAAGCAAAACGAATGAGCCCGAGTCTAAACGAACACAGAATTCTAAAGGCGTAAAAGACAGTGCTAGCCCTAAAAAAGACGCTGTCACTCGTACTGCTAGTGATATTGTAATTAAACCTAAGAAGACATCATCACCTCAAAGAATGAAATCGAAACCTGACATTCAAGTAAGCGATATGTCTACTAAGTCAACTAAAGTACACAAATCTATAGTAAATGAACCTCACTCAAAACTTCCTAATAAACCAAAGTCAGCCACAGCTCTCAATACCTCTATTGATGATGATGATATTATAATAGATGTCCAGCAGTCAAAATCATCTAGAGAAAATTCTCCGGACCGCATCTGTCCAACTCCGATTAACTTCTGTGATGATGTTGGCATTCCTAGGTTTCCGGATGAAGTAAGTGAACCTGACGACGAACTTGATAAGCGAACTCATCACACAATTCATGAAACTGAGTCAGTAGTTGATGACATTGTAGAGATTGATGAAGATGAAGAATTATTCGTCAAAAGAACAGACATGGATGGTATCACCGAATATGATGAGAGTCTGTTAAGTGTCAATGATAAAGTTAGTAAGTTCACGGGCAAAATTAGTTCAATGACGGAGTCGAAAGATACTACTACAATGTTCAATACTACTGAGAAGAGAGTTCATTCAGATTTCATAGACGATAACTTAAAATCGGACGAGTGTTTGTTGACGGTATCAGAAAAGGTTAACAAATTTGCTAAGGGCCCAAGAGACTCTAAAGACAGTCGCAGCCCGTCGCGGAAAATCACTGACGAGTATGACAGGGACACCGTTTATCAGGATGACTACACTAAGCTTAGCGTCAACGATAAAGCACACCTTTTTATCGAAACGGCTGAAAATGTAAAGATGACAAAAGTGAAACCCGTGCAAAAAATAGAAAGACCTGATTTGACTCATGTTGATGACTCTTTGAAGAGTGACAATTGTTTGCTCAGTGTTTCAGATAAAGTGAATAAATTTGTCAAAACTACAGAGCAATATTTTATAGAGACACAAGAAATTGATGAGACTGAAAAGAAAATCAAAGAACAGCATGAAAAAATTATGAAGCAGATTGTTGACGACGACGATGATGATGAGACCTACAACACAAAAGAAATAGATTATACTGAAGAAACAACCAGATTAGATGAAACTAGCAGTTATCATGAGGATAGATCGAAACCACTTACTAAAGCACCAAAAACATCACAGCCAAAAGTAAAAGATTTCGGTAGTCCTAGCTCCAAACCAGTGGAAAGAGTTCCTGCGGTTAAAATCACAGCTCTCCGCAGCAGTGAAGCTGTAAAGAAAGCTAAGGCTCTATTTGAAAACATTGCTTCCACTCAAAAACTAATTCAGAAAGAAACAACATCAACTACAAAAACAACTAAACTAACAGACATAGGTGTGTTAAAAACATCACCTAAAACTGAATCTACTACTGTTTTACATCCTTCAGTAGAAGACATATCTCCCCAGATAACAAACATAGAAAGTGAGATCGATGTATATCCAAATAGCAAAGAACGTCCATCAATTGGTACCCTTACAAAGCCTCAACATCCTCGCGTGCATGAAAATAAGCCACAGAGCAGCCCCAGCCGCCTGGCGGCTCAGTCTCCAGAAATACCGCGATCCAAGTCACCAATGCGTCAAAGTGTCGAAGAAACAACAGCAAAAACAGTACTCTCAAGGTATCCAGCCGCGACTAGAGCTGAGTCTCCAAAACAGCGCATTGAGTCCCCAAGGCAACGTGCTGAGTCCCCGAGGCAGCAACGTGCCGAGTCTCCAAGGCAACGCACCGAGTCGCCAAGATATCATGCTGAGTCTCCTAGACAGCGTACTGAGTCACCAAGGCAGCGTCCTGAGTCAGATAGACTAGATAAAGTTCCGGGATACTTGCGGCCTACCAAGACAAGTCAGATAAAGGAGGAAACAAAAATCGTTGAAGAAAGTGAAGTAAGCACTCGCCGTGGAAGTGGCAAGTTTGGAGTAGAGCTGCGAAGGACTAGCGTCGAGCGTTCCACTGTCAGCAGTGAACGCCGCCGCAGCGTTGAACATCATCAGCCCTGCATAGAAGATATCTTTGATCTAGACCTCCTAGAACAAATGGTTAGTACAAAGATTTGTATATAGGTACATTGTAATTAGCAACCGACTTCAAAAAGGACGACTAAACGGCTGTATTTCTTAAAATTTTTGGTACCTCGGAACGGCATAATTTATTAACCAATTTGGATTTTTTTGTTGAGAGGGCATTCTCTTATATTGGTCCCATAGAAATTGCTCAGTACTTTGATTTTAAAAGCAAATAAGTAATTAGAAAAATACAAACAATTATCTAAATATCAATTATTTTTGATTATGTAATTCAAACAATTGAAGTCGGGTTCATCCCATTTCTTAAATAGGATATTATTTTTATTTTTTTATTTACTTGCACGCTTTCTGATCATTTCATACTTTTCAGTTGGAAAAAGTCGTAGGCTACGAGCAGAGGCGACGCATAAGAGCTCAAATCCGGGTGGCTAAACAGCAGAGTGAACAGACTGTTGATACTAATACTTACACGAGGACAACTAAACAAACTACTACCGCCCCTAAAACGCGATCTCCAGAAAGAACTCCTCAGTCCCAAAAGACTTCCTCACCTGATCGCCACAGCAAATCAACACCAAACAAAACAACAACTGAACAAGCTCAACCTATTGAACCAACCATTAATGGCCATACTAAAGAACCTGTGAGATCTGTAATTGTAGCCAAGCAAAGACCACATAGCCCAGAGAAACCAGCTCCAAAATCTACTCTAGCGCCCAGAAATCCCTTACGACAACCCAGCCCTGATAAAAGAAGGACAACATCTCCAAGCAAATCAGCTCCTAAGCCTAAAGGCAACCGCTTTAACGAATATGCATCTGCTTATATGAAAAAAGTTGGCCTCAATGAATCGGAGAAAATAGCTGTTAATAAAACAAAGAAAACAACGGAAGCAAAACATACAGTGAAGCATGAAAGACAGCAGGAAACTGTCCAAGAGTTCTCTACAACAAGAAGTTTCAGTGATCGTACTTCATCAAAAGACGTGATTGAAATAGTCCAAACAAACGGAAAGAGATCGCCATCACCTGAGCTTAGACAGAGTCCTGAGCGAAAAGTTCAATTTCCCGAACGCATAGAACAGGTGCCGAAACGCAAGGCACTAAGCCCAGAACGGACGGCACAAAGTCCAGCGCGTAAAGCACAGAGCCCAGTGCGCAAATCACAAAGTCCTGAACGAAAACCCCAGAGTCCTGAACTCAGGACACACAGCACTGAGCAGAAGGCTCAGAGTCCTGAACGATTACACCAACGAACTCCGTCTCCCGACTTTAAACGATCTAAAGCAAACAAAATCAAAGAAACTGTAACTAAAACAACACATGAAATTGAGAAAAAGATTCCTGCCAAACCAGTTCAGGAGGAGAAACCATCTTGGGTGACCAACAGGAACTTGAAGAAGATCACATCTGAGACAAGGACGTACAGCTCAAAGAAGATAGAAAATGAAAAGCCGAAATACCGCGCTCCCAGTCCTTCTAAAGTGATTTCGAAGCCCATAGACGTCATCAC
Organism: Ennomos erosarius; assembly: GCA_963580505.1. Lineage (NCBI taxonomy): Eukaryota > Metazoa > Arthropoda > Insecta > Lepidoptera > Geometridae > Ennomos > Ennomos erosarius. Next base: position 386,442 of record OY756989.1, read on the forward strand.
GTCGAGCTACGGGCCGGGTCCACTGGACGCTGACGGGAAGCCTCTGTTTGGTATCAAGGCTCTTCGGAACGGTGCCAGTAACTTCCAAGGTAATTGCCCCTCTGTCATGACTCATATAGCTTAATTTAATTTTACAGTCATCGAACAAATATTGAGTCAGGTGAATGTCGCTATCGCGTTATCTTGTAGTGCCGCTCGCTGTTCTGTCTCAGTGGTTGATAGTAGTGCAAATGTTTTCATCTCTGATAGTAGAACTGCGATGAAAGCGAGATAAATATTTTTGTTGCCTATAGTTTGGATTGGAAGTTTTTGTGAGTATAAAAATCTAAAGAGAGTTTAATCATTTAGATTTATTTTGAGTTAATTGTGTCAATGATTATTTTTTTATAGTTTTTAAGTGATAAATGACTAGAATGTTTTACGGTATTGCTTCCTAAGGTTAAAATATGATACATACATTTTTTGGTTTCCAAATTTTTAACGACTGATAAGTGACAATTTTTTCATTTTTTTGACATCGAATAGCTAGATTAATACTTGATAAAACAACTACAAACTACAAACAATTTATGTTTATTTATTCGCAGTGAAAGGCACAGTAATCCGGCAAGAGTTCCACTCACGCAACGGCGAGGAACCTGAAGGCACCGTCTCCGTGACGGCGTACTCCACGCAGCCTGAGGAGCTGGAGCAACTCCTCGCCTCCCAGGGCGGGGACCCGCCCTCGAGGATCCACGGGCTCGCGGCCATCACTACCACTAAGAAGTTTGGAGGGGACACGGGGAACACGATATCTAATATCCATACGGTAAGGATTTGATAAGGGGAAACTTTCTTTGAAACTGATAGTTAATAGCGGAACTTATATATTATTGTCTAAAGTCTAAAACCTAAAGTCAACCGATGAATAGATACAGCAGCACCACCATCCAGGGTACCTACCTTTTATCACGTCCATTAAACTTGGAGCAGCTCTTGACATTCTACAATGAGAGAAAAGAATCAGAATCTTTGGACTGTAAATATTTAATGGACTTGTGATGGGAATAAATTAAAAATACTGATATCATCGTAAATTTCTGAGTTATAATAAAATTAATGTAAGAATATGAACAGTAAAGCGACGATGGGGCTGTTTCATCACTCTTACGTAAATAATGAGTATAAAAAGTTTACATGCACTTACCAATGTTTCATTTATGTCCACAGAAAGAAGAGCGCGCCAGCCTTGAACAATTCACCCATCAGGACCGCAGGGTCGGGCACCTGGAAAGCCAGGCGTACGACACCAGCAGCCAAGAGTATTCAGAAGACACCAGCCAAGAACATCTCTCTGGAAGTACCAGGAGGATAGAATCCAAGAAGGAGGAGCGTCAAACGGACAGGAACGATAGGAGTACGAGGAGGGAAGAAAGGGTCACCGAAGCAAAAAGAGGGCAAAAGGTGGACGAAAGAAGAGAGAAGATGGAGAAAAGGGAGGACAAAAAGACGGTCAGACAGAGCTCTGTGAAGTCACTTACAGAGAAATATATCAAAAGTGCAAGTAAGTAACTTAGTGCCTATACTAAAAAAATTATGAATCAGTTTTCAGCAAGTTAAAAATATAGTACCTCCTAAAATTATATCAGACTTTACTTAATGGGCATATCAGGCGCATTATAACGCTCGATCTATCGTTTAATTCATTTAAATTAAATGTACGCAAGGAGACGACAGGAATTGCAGCCAAATGGCTTAATGAAGCAATTAAGATGAGGCTAATTATTCTAATTAACAAGTCAACGACTTAACCCACAAAAATGGACTTCTGTCGTCATATTTATTGTGAAATAGGTATTTTTAGGTTTAGGTAGGTAGACACCGCGCTTTATAACCTATGGTAGAGTAGAGACCTATGTCCAACAGGGGGCTAAGGTAGACTAGTTGTGGTTTGTTTGACTCACTTTAATTGGTAAGTAGGTTCTCGAGTGGCGACCACGAACTGGAAGACGCAGCGTAGGCTGGCCCCCCCACTAGGTGGACCAACGTCCTGGTCAGAACCGTGGGGAGCAGATGGATGCAAGGGCAAGCAGCTGCTCAAAGTGGCGCTCTTTGGGGGAGGCCTATGTTCAGCAGTGGATCGTCTTCAGGCTGATGTTAATGATGATGATGTTTTCTTCAACTGTCTTCTTCAAACTAATTACAACTATAAATACAAATTACGATAACAGAAAGATAATTTTGCTTCAAAAATAACATTAACTCGTTGATCACCATGTTGAATGACCACAAATCTTAACTTTTCACCACCTTCCGTGTTTACACCCAATTGAACAAGACAATGTAACGCAAACGCTTGCATACGTTACGTTACGTTACAGCCGCCAATGAGACTCTTGCATAATAACTTTCATAGTAGCGCCGAAGTGCGCGGGCGCAAGTTAAGGCTTCAGTCGCCGGTCCGACGCGGGAAAGTTAGCACAAGCGACATGTACCAAGAGTTTGTTGATATCATACAGTTGATTAAGAGTGAGTTTGTGGTTCAAAAAGCGTTTAATAGCTATATTTAATTGTGAAAGTGATTTAATTTTTTTAGCCGTCTAAACCAAGTTATAGTTTTGCTCATAATCTTGGTCAATTATTTAGGAAGTGCACATCAAAACTTGTGTGCACATATAATTATACCTATGTCTACGATTTATATAAAATGTTTGTTCTGTTTTATGAACCTAGTGATCATTGTGATGATTACCTACCTATTATAATAGTATTCAGCTTTGAAAATGAATTATGTATAAAAATCCTACGCTGTGTCTACCGGTTCGTGGTCGCCACTCAAGGACCTTTCTTATCCATCGGATGTCAGTTCTACGAGCGATGTGGCCTGCTCAATGCCATTCCAACTTGCTTATTCTAAAAGTGCGAGCAACCGCTCAGTGACGCTCTCTGGGGGAGGTCTATGTTCAGCAGTGGACGTCATCGAGCTGCTGCTGCTGCTTATGATTATGATGATGATGATGATGATGATGATGATGATGATGATGATGATGATGATGATGATGATGATGATGGTGATGATGATGAGGATGATGATGATGCTGATGATGAAGAGGTAATCAGGTAATTTTATCATTGTCATGTTGTTTGCTTAAAGTTTTAAAAACTACTGAGTCTTGAAAATCATCGGAAGAATAGGTAGGTTTATTTGAATCATAGCAATAGACACCAGTCACCACTCAACCCAGTCACAATTCAAACACAAAAAAGGAAAATCTAAATCAGGTCATCCGTTTGAAACATGTTTGAAAGCTACGATGCTACAGTCACACATATATAACACACATCGACGTTTAAAAATTAGCTAAAAACTATCTTATATGAATCCATTTGATATACCATACTTATTTATATTAATCCGGCGTCGAACCGGTCGTTTATATTTCAATTATCTCCTAAATGACTGCACGTACACTTACCCAATACTTGTTCATTCATACCACACCGCCCTCAGCCACCGCTACTAAAATAATACGGCTGTACTAATTAATGTTAATACATTCATACCTACCGAACGCTGGTGCTGTTGAGAAAGATGTGCCTCTATTGTCTCTATAAAACACATTTGGCCATTGCTTTGCCAGATATTTTGCCGCCAAGCAGTAATGTGCAAGCAGTAAATTGCATTGTAGTCAGTGAAATCACTGGGCAAATGAGAATTATGAACTGCAGTCGAGAAATCTTTATTAGACTGAGTGATATCTCACAATGACGTGCACAGTGCACGATGTCAAAAAAAACGTAAAAAAAACTATTGGGTCGCAAGAAGGGGCTTTAAAAGGAATCCCTACTCATCCCTACTTTGATATTTATTTGTGAAAGTGAAAATTTGTCTGTTTGTTTGTTGCTGTAGGTATTTTTGCTTATGTATTATTATTCCAGGTTAACTGGAAGATAATGCTCTCTCTAGCATTAAATTCGCCTATGTACCTACATTTTCGTTGATTAAAAGCATTTTCTATCTATCTATCTATGTATCACCTCACTGCGTATTACAGATAGGGAACTCTTTATTGTTTCACAAATAAAATATACAAACAGAAATAAAATAAATGTTACGATTTGTGTATTGTTGTAGATGACAGTGGCAAGGCCGACCGGACTCACTACCCGAAAGCGGGACTCATCCTGCGAACGACCACTATGAGGGACAGCGTCTCCAGTGAGGAGGCTCATCCAGGTCAGTTACAGAGCACTAAAGAATGATGGATTAAATAATAGTATACCTCTGCGGGGAGCAGATGCAGGATGGATGCAGGAGGCAAGCAGTCGCTCAAAGTGGCGCTCTTTGGGGGAGATCTATGCTCAACAATGGACGTCTTCAGGCTGATGATCATGATATTCTGCAATTGAAAAGACGCGCCTTGCCTCATTCTTTGGGTCGGTGGTGGGGCCTGTCTTCGTGAAATATATGACCAATAGGATATAGGCCAAAATACCGCGCCATTTTACAGCACATTGAATCTTAGCTGCAGTATGCTAGACCTTAGTCAAATCACTAGGCCTAGAACACTAGGACTCACCAGGTGGTAGGACTTTTCTGCAAAGTTCATCTAAGTAGGTACCAACGCTTTGCCAGTTATTCTGCCGCCGAGCAGTAGTGTGCAAGCACTATTGTGTTCCGGTTTGAAGGGCATTGTAGCTGTGAAATTATTGGGCAAATGAGACTTTGTGACCTGATTACACAGTGTAGTAATCTGATTACTAGACTGTGTGATATCCCAGGATGACGTGTGCAGGGCAGTGTCACGCGGAACTTTATTATTTTAAAGTTCCGAGTGACACTGCAACTGTTATGGGCGGCCGTGTCACTTAACATCAGGTGAACGACTAGTTCGTCACGTCATTCATTCTCATAAAAAAAAAAACAGACAATGAGGCTCACAGCTAGGTGTAGCATTAGGTAGGATTGCGTAGCTTTTGCGTAGCATTTTATAACTTAACGTAGCATTGTGTAGCATTGCGTAGCACCGCGTGGCTTAGCTTAGCGTATCGAAGGTCGTTGCCAGAGCGTGTGTCTATAGGTATAAGCACTATACCTATACTCTTACGTAGGTCTGTATATGCATAAAAATACTAACGTAGGTGCAGGCGCTATAATTTCAGGATTTTCAATAAAGACTGTAGCACAAAACACAGACTGCTTTGTGACTGTAGAACTGTGTTAACTTGTGTCCCTTAGTTGTGTTTTATTTAATTATTATGACTACTTATTTTTTAAATTATGACCTATTTTTGTTGTACAAGACGACCGTTAAATCGCGTTAGGCCTACATCAAAGTTTGGCAATACAGTTTCGTAAAAAGTTGTAAAGTACAAGGCACGATTTCTTGCTGGTTGTGACACGAAAATGTTATCTCCTTTTTGTCCGCAGTCATTGAGTATTAAATGGAGCAGCTTGATTCGGTCCACTGGGTCTGGTCAATACTCGCGTTTCCCCATCACACTGATACGAGATCATAATAATATGCCGTTTCTAATAGCTCTAATTTCTAAAAATAAATAGTCTGTAGATAGTTAGATACTAGTCGACCGATGATCTGGGGAAAACCGCGGGAGTTGATAGATGCAGGAGGAGAGCAGCCGTTTAAGGTGGCGCTCCTTGGGGGAGGCCAATGTTCAGCAGTGGACGTCTTCAGGCTGTTAATGATAAGATAGTAGATATGCGAGCAAGCCAAAAACATGACCTAAACAATTTGTTTGCGCTACTTTAGACACTAAAATACCAATTCTATTCTAAGCACTAATTATAAAAAAAGACAATCATGTGTGTATCCTCTTTCCACGGATATAGATCTGGTGCACACCGACAGCGAGCACAGCCTGGGGTCGGTAGAGGACACGGTGGTGACCACGACGGAGCGCTCCGGCGGCGGCGTGCGAACCACCACCACGCGCACCTCCCGCCACCACGGCCCCACCGTCACCACGCACATCACGCACCACGAGCCCGTCATCACCACCAAGAAGACCTCCACTGTCATCACGCAGGAGCCCGTCATCACGCGCAGGGTGATCAGCCACGAACCTGTGGTGAAAATCACGCAGGGTCACCAAGGATCTACGGTGACGACGGAGAGGTCCTTCCTGGACAGCACCACGAAGGTTTCAGGAGTCCAGGACATATTGACTAGGATGAAGAATGCGGATATTGGTAAGTGTTCTACGTATGCAGTCTTAAGTGTGACATAAGTCATCATCATCAAAAGCCTGGAGACGTCCACTGCTAAAAATAGGCCTCTCCCAGTGAGTGCCGCTTTGAGCGGCTGCTCGCCTCCGCATCCATCGACTCCCCACGGCTTTTACACTCTGTCGGTCCACTTGATGGGGGCTAGCCTACATTCCGGTTCGTAGACGCTACCAGAAATTTTCTTCTACGAGAGATGTAGCCGACCCATTGCCATTACAACTTGCTAATTCTAGGGTCAGTAAGCATTCAGTAAGCGGTCACATTAGTTCTCCTGCGGATCTCCTCATTTCGGACTCATAGGTGACATAAGTGAACGTTTGATAACTTTCTCAGTTTTAAGCACGTCGTCCCCGTTGATGAATGGATGCTAAGTCACCATGAGTTGCATTTTTGTCGTGTTGCCGTTGCCCGTCTTCGATAGTTGCTGAGGTTACAACAACCTTGGCAAATGTAGGTGATAGTGCGGCAACGTTTCAGCTTCTAAAATTACGTAACAATGCTAAGTCACGCTATGGAATTATGAGATGCATTTATTATAAGTAAATTAAATCATAATATAGTCTACTAGTTAAAGGTACTAAGTATTTTTGGTGGTGGTTCTCTGCTTTTCTCCTCGTATTTTCTGATAGCATAAAACGTATCAGACTGTTGGTGTGAGTACCAAAACTTCACTAAGAAACATGCCCCATCGCATACAGCGGAATAACTCGGGCTATTTTACGAATAATTTTATTTCTGCATTACGCAAGATTATCAAGCGGCATTTATTGCGTATTAGCAAAATATCCTACAGAGGCAGACACACACATAGATACTCTACACTACAGAGACCGACGATCTGGTGAAAACCGTGAGGAGCAGATGCAGGATGCGAGCATCTGAGGTGGCGCTATTTGGGTGAGGCCTATGTTCAGCAGTGGACGTCTTCAGGCGGTTGGTGATGAATCAGAATCGTAATATTAATAAGAATAGAAAAAGTACATACGGAATAGATATATGTATACTGAATCCGTTAACCACCAGCATATTATCCCGCAGTGATCCAGGAAGGTGACAGCACAGAAGACGCGGAGGCGCGCGCGCTGCTGAACAAGTTCCTCGGCGCCACCGTGCTGATGGCCGGCATGCAGGGGTACGTCGCCGACCAGACGCCGGGACACCTGCACCTCGACCAGGTCAGTGGATGCTGTACCGTCTGTACTGACTCATTCGATGGGATGGGGATTGAATGATTCTTTTATTTTCTACCTTGTGATAGAGTTGATAGAGCTCGAAAGGTTTCTTTTATATTCGTTATCGCGTTTGTACTGTATTTATATTGTATTATATTATAACCTTATAATTATACTGAAATTAAATTTTACATTGACTATGTTTACCTGCCACACCTATGTAAATGGATTAGTTTTTTTTTGACGTAACGAGCCAGTCGTTTACCTGATGTTAAGCGACACGGCCGCCCATTTCAGTTGCAGCGTCACTCGGAACTTTAAAAAAGAAAGTTTTGCGTGACACTGCACTGCGCACGTCATCCTGAGACATCACACAGTCTACTAATCAGATTACTAGACTGTGAGATCAGGTCACAAAGTCTCATTTGCCCAGTAATTTCACTAGCTACAATGCCCTTCAAACCGGAACACAGTAGTGCTTGCACACTACTGCTTGGCGGCAGATAAACTGGCAAAGCGGTGATACCTACCTAGACGAACTTTGCAAAAAAGTCCTACCACCTAGTGTAAGGTAAAACGTTGTTGATCCTATTTAATTTCTAGGGTCATATGATATCTTATAAGACCCGAAAAACAATCAAAGCAAAATTCAATTAAATAGATTGTTTTATAGATAAGTACCTATTCATCATCATCAGCCTGACGTCTGTCCACTGCTGAACATAGGCCTCCCCCAAAGAGCGCCACTTTCTGACCACGGTTCCGACCAGGTCGTCGGTCCACCTAGTGGGGGGCCGGCCGAAGTACCTATTAAGATTTGTAAATTCGGTTTTCCATAATAAATAAGTCAGAAGCGAAGTAATCGCTCTGTTTCGTTATACGCGTAATCGATGCGAATTGCTAATGACTATACTTACATTTTTGAAAGTATACGATTTTCACCTTTTAAAAGATTTAAAGCGTTAGCAAACAAACCCACACTCAAGGATAATTAAGTCAAATAATTTAAATTTCTTAAAAACAACGACAACAAACTCATCATGAGTAAACACTAAACATGTCGCAATGCGCAAAAACATCAACAAAGACAGAAATAAGTCACACAAAAAAAACATCAAAGCAACTACTTCCCTGTCTTGTACAAACCCAGACAATACCTGTGAGCTGACAATGGGTGCTCATAAGCACGAGCTGACAAGTCACTGTCCACTCTAATCAGCCAGAATTATACCTACTCGGTACTTACGCGATCATTGTGCTTTGCATACGTTGCAGTTGGCAGCGTGCCTCGCCGGAACACTTTCCTATAGCTATACATAATACCGAACTCGTAGATTGTGGAGCCAGAAAACCCAGTATTTTGTCCTGTTTAAGTGTAGATTATTATGAAGATCCAGGAAGCAAGTGCGCAAAAGACAATGGATTAAATGCCTGTAATCATGGCCTGTGGCGGTGACCACGAACCGCAGCGTAGGCCGGCCCCCACTAGGTGGACCGACGATCTGGTAAAAACCGAGCCGATGAATGCGGCAAAGAGTCGCTCATAGTGGCGCTTTGTTAGGGGGAGTTCTATGTTCAGCTTGGATGTCTTCAGGCTGATAATGACAAATCATGGCCTGTAGGGAAGAAACACTTTCATGAATTATTCATTAAGACTATACAGCGTTGAGTTGAGTGGCTAAGGATTCAGAGTTAGTACCTGTAGTCCTATATACATATAGTTACATGTATCTATGAAACAATCAACAGAGCCTGAAAGTATTTCAAGGCAAGATTGCACCAGTATATTCTTCTAGGACAGATTGATCTATCTTTGACGGAGTCGTCACTTTACCATTACTAGGCGATAAAATGATCAAATGCAAGCCTATTACTTACAGATTAAAAAAATATTACGTTTGAGGGACTAAATGAACACCTTGATCGGTTAAAAATGTTCTTACTATCTTTCGTTGTTGGGTCCAATTTTCATCAAAAGTCATTCATACACCTAACAATCAAATACTTAATTTCAATGCCATTGGTTTTTTATATATCCAGACTTGTCGATGATTATTAGTACCTAACTGATGACTATAAATACCATATTGTGATGAAAAAATAGGTATAGATAGTCTATTCCCTCAGTCCAGAAGACAGTGTATTTTGTTGACATCGCGAGACCGTCGCCACGAGCTCGGGTGATACATGTGTCACCTGCTCGTGATGTCTGATCGTTGTTGGCTGCAGACTGCGGTACATTACGCTGCTGATTAGTTGGTTATAATTAGGATGTTCATCTTTCAGGAAATGCAATGCAAACAATCGTTAAACCGGTTGTAGAAAATAATATAAATAACGATATAAAAAGATTTTGCGGATAAAATCATACTTATAATTTAGAAATCGATTTTTGTTTAAAATAGGAAAGGAAAGCAAAATTTGTTATAGATACGATATTATAATATAATACCGACGTAGATAGACCGACATATACCTACCTATTTATGTATAATTATTATTATACTTACTGTTTATAAAGGACTTACTCATTTCCATTAATATTATAGCTTTTGTAGATTTCTTTTTAATTTTTACCAACACAATAAAATAATGTAAGTACTTACCTACAAACAATAATAACTGATATATCCAAGTTCAATCACCTCCACAACAAAGCCTTTGATCCGGCTCCACGCGACCTTGTCTGCCTGTCCAAGAGGACATGACAAGTACAAATAAAAGTGTATCTATTTCTGCGCGGGCGCGGGTAAACAAACCCGAGCGGTCACGCGAGATCCGCACATATCGGATTAAGATATAATATTATATAGTACTTTGAATAGAGAGAGAGAGAGAGAGAGAGAGAGAGAGAGGGAGCTGGAGAAATGGAAGGAAGGAATTGTGGTGTCTTACCATTTATCAGTGCAAGAAACAAATTGCATTTAAATCAAACCTCTAAAGAGTTTGTAAAATCACCGTTATACTCTTTGGACAGCCGTTCAAAATTACTCACGTGGCGCTTGTAGGGGAGGCCTATGTTCAGCAGACAGCAGTGGACTTCTTCAGGCTGCTGATGATGACTCTTTCGACAATAGGTAAGTAAGTTGGGCAAAAGCAGCGGACTTTAAGTACCCAACGAATTCTTTTTGTTTTCTGTTTACTATTCCACCTACATTACTTGCTGAACTTACAGAAAATGATGTAGAGCAATATTTTTAGTAAACCTGAAAACGTGGGAAAACACATCCCACGTACCATCGTACATTGTTGAAATACCTACACTCTGCAATTTATTGTTCCCAAATGTTAGTTTATTTATAAAAGTAGGTAGAGCAACTCTCGTGTACGTAACACCGAAAGTTTTTTTCATTCATGCGTTGAATTTCGTAGACTCTATCAAAATCTTGAGATAACTACTTGCATTTATAACTATGCGTCTCTAAAAGTTAGGTATATGGAAGCACAGTGCAAAGAAAACCAAATCATGAATAAGTAACGTTCTGCATCGCAAGAGACCAGCTATTTGGAAAGAAATAAAATTAAGCGTTCCACATCACGAACGTGATCAACCAAACAAGTTATGTAGACTATGTACATTACGTTACGGTTTGCGTAATTCTCACGTGCGTAGGGAATATGGGTGAACAACCCACATACCCAGTACCTTACTGTTTTCTTAGTAAACATTAAACAAAGTGCGAGAGATGCGCGCCTACATTATTGCCGTTTAAAGCCACGCGCGGTTGCGCTATCCACGCGCGCGGCAAACTCGCCGGCAAAAATAACACGCCCGGACTTTTCACACGCACCAAACATCACAACCGCCGGTACGAAACATGCTAAACTGAATCTTAATGTAATGAAATAGGGCGGAAAGCGTAGGAAAATGCAGACGCCACTATATTTGGCGAGGTGACGTCAGAGCCAGCAGTGCGCGCAGTCCGGCCCGCAATCCCGCGCCGATCGGTTCGCGCCATAACATGTCATGAAAATTAAAAATAATAACCATAATTTATGGTCTCTTAATTTTTTAAATAATAATTAGTGCAGTACCAAGCGAGTAGTCGGCCGACCGGCTCGATTGCTCGTCTCGTAGGCGATATTAGTGGTGTAGTTTACAGGATTGCGCTTTTTCACATCTCCTATTTTTGGTGAGTAAGATTTTCTGTTATTTTTAAATGTCTGGATAAACGTATATTTTTCTAAGAAAGAAAGAAAGAAATATAGTATATTTTTCTATACTCATAGTAACTATCCCAGTATCTATACCTACATTATAAAATGTGAATCTAATACCTATGCAGTGCTTTGTGCATCTTGTGTATTGTATCTTGTGCAGAAAAATATAATGTAACCTAAGCAAGACGGTAAAACCAGGAAAAAGCTCCAAAAGCTTACAGCATCAAATCATCATATTTTATTTTTACCTGCGCTGTATGCACCGTCTCAATCAGAAGTTCATCTAATTTTAACTCCCAAATCACCGTAAAACGGTATTTCCGCCGGGACACACGGCCACCGCGCCTGTCACTCCTGACATTGCATCCATCATCGCACGAAGCTCGCGGCAAAGTTTGCCGTGCGAGGTCACCGCTCGCCGGCCGTTGCGACACACAGCCACATAAATAACACAACAAACATAATGTTCATGACATTATCTATTAGTGAAATAGAAAAAGAAAACTAAACGAGAGAAAATAGATGACTTAACTGGCTGGAAGTCAAACTTTAAATAGTTCTGTTGAATGAACATTATCTCTGCATCAAGCGATTCAGTGATTAAGAGTTGCCAAACAACACCTTCGCATTGACATCGCTTGCATATTAAATGTGTGGAAGATAGATATAACCTTATCTTATTGATCAAATACAACCCAGTTTCCATACAAGCTTAAATTCCTGAAGTTTTTATGGCTTTGCGACCGATATAGTAGCATGCAAGCATGATCCGCAGACTGTCTTTGAACACGATACAGCAAAGCAAATGCCGGTCACAGAATAATTAAAAGTAGTTCAGTCTAATCAAAAAGATTTTATAGAAGCGGAGAAAGATAGTGAACATGATCATGTTGTGATAGGCTAACATTTGACCACGGTCTTACCTGAGATAAGCAACCTACAGTGTACATAATTTTAGTAGTTGCTGAGTTAAAGCTTTTCAAAGATTGTGATCATACGCTAGCCTCAATTATAAAAAAAAACACTTGCACAAACTTGCAGGACCATCTGCATTTTTGCAGTTAGGTACCTACTTTATGGAAAATATCATAAGAAAAAGAAAGCTTTTCAAGTTCTGTAAACTCTACGATTGTACGTTACAGTCTATAGTTGCAAAGCTGAAGTTATCTTGATTTACTTATTTAAGTAAAGGTTCTATGTTATGATATGTTATGATATACTATGTTCTTAAAATTCATTCATCATCAAGAGCCTGATCAAGACGTCTACAACTGAACATAGACCTCCCCCACTGAGCGCCACTTTGAACGGCTGCTTGCCTGCATTCATCGAAACCCTAGTTTTCTCCAGATTGTCGGCCCACCTAGTATTTTTTTTTATGAGAATGAATGACGTGACGAGCTTGTCGTTCACCTGATATTAAGCGACACGGCCGCCCATAACAGTTGCAGTGTCACTCGGAACTTTAAAATAATAAAGTTTCTCGAGACACTACACTGCGGACGTAATCCTGAGACTTCACACGGTCGATTAATCAGATTACTAGACGGTGTGATTAGGTCATAAAGTCTCATTTGCCCAGTGGTTTCAATAGCTACAATACCTAATGCACCAACAGCAGCTCTCATGGGGAACATGTAGAATCCCATAGACTGTAAACAAAGACGCTGAGCGCAGCTAGTCCAGTAAAGTTTAAATGACAGAGATTTCCCCATTTAAAAAAAAATATATTACTTCTAATGTCCAGTAAAGCAACCAAATAAAAAATCAGCTGGATTAGAGCCTCACCAGGTCAACACTCTGTACTTGCAGTGTTGAAATACATTGGTTCATGGAATCGCACAATGAGCCACTTAACTCGGTACAATCAACAATGAGAAGATTCTTCGTACATTACGTACTAATATTTTAATATCTGTGGTACATTAGCTCATGTTAGCAAGTTCTGTCGGTCGGATCCAACATAGCTAAGCGTCTCTCAGCGATCCTGATGAATGAATCTACTGCTTTTAGCGTAGCGACCCTGCAACTCCTGCCAGATATTTGTTAAACTGATGTACCTAAGGAGGTCACAAGTCAAGGACAGATTCGTATTAAAGGCAGCTCTCATTACGGCAGTTTAATGTTTTTTTTGTCATGATTTGATTGAAGGCAGATGTTATATTAATTTGGAATATTTTTCCTAATCGTTATCCTACCTCTGTGGTTTTTACCCACAGAGTAAAAAAAAACGCTTCTTCTAAGTGCGATGCGTCATTTGTTTCATAGCTCTGTGTTTTTACCAATGCGATTAAGTACAACCGATATGATAACATATAATTAGATAGGTATTGATTTAATCGCGAATGAACTTTCTAGAGCTTGATTGGCTATAACTGGTTGGTACTTAAAATAAACTTATCTACGTGCTTTAGCGGTGTAGCTACTAATTTTGAAGGAAATTACAACAGTTATTGCTACTTACTGTTACCAAAATGTAATCTCTCGTGATTGTTAAATTGCTAACTACGAAACGGTATTTAATTATAATTGTAATAATGTAATTACGTACAAATTAAATGTCAATGTTTAATTAATTTAAATGAGTATATAATTTAAAATAGTGATGCGTAGGTAAGAATGGTTCAAAATAAAAAACTTGCATTGCATTGCATCGTCCAACTGACAAAGATCTAATAAGCGTATGAAGGTACCTAAAAAAGAAGACGTAAGTAAATATTTTCAATGCAAAAATAAACTCATGAGAACATTTTTCTTATTACAAATTGTAACATTGGCAGTGAATTTGTAATTAAGTCCAAAATAAATCGATCCAATTGGATTCGTATTACTTGCCAAATAACGAGTAAGGCTGCGGCCACAGTGTACCATACACATACAGCCCGCGGGGTACACCACGCTCTTCTTTTGACTTATGTTACAAAGAAAAAGATGAATATTACTTATAAGAAAACGAAACTTACTACCGTTTTGCGTTGTGAAGTAAATTTACGTTCAGAAGCATTAAATAGGATAACTATTTCAGACCAATTGTGCACTTTCACTATTATAATTAATAAAATAATTATTACTTCCTCAATATTATATTATTAATTATATCTTTCAAGTTTATAGTTATTCATAATACCCACATAAATTTTACAGCTATATAATAAACTAGAGGTCTCTGTTTTCGGGTGACACGACCAACAAAAACCATTTACTCTACTTCTAGCCTTAAAACTATCGCATTGTATTTATACTTTTAACGACGGCATTAAAATAGCACACAACTTGCAAAAATACAAACATCAAACGGCTCTGCAACCGCAAACGCATTCACGGCTACCCGCTTCAGCGTCCGCTTCCGCCGTCACTAAGGTCCCTTCCTACGGCTGCGGGTCAATCCGTAACCCGAGGCGGGCGTTCACACTGGGAGCTATTACTGTTCACTTGCGCCAAATATACGCGCTCCACCACTCAGCCCGACTGAACTGGGTCAATTGCAACCCATCGCTGCAGGAGCTTTGTTGAAGCTTGCGGTGAAAATAGGACACGATCGATCGCTATTGTTAGAGATCGGAGGAGGTACATTCCATTTTGTAATCGGTCAGAAAGCTCGATGGAAAACGATTGCATTTCAGTTTGTTTTACAGATGTTTTGGGATTGATTTAAATTACAAAAGCGCTAAATAACGATCATTTGTAAAAAATTTGAAATTTGAGGATTGTCTACTGTCCATCACAGAATTTGATATTGGTGGAACGGAAATAACAAATACGGCACTAGTTTTAAACTATCAGATCTGTTAACGTAAGCTTAGCGTTTTGCACAGAAATATCATTTTTTTGTACATAAACTGCACTGCCCTGTTGTTTTGTTATTCTTCTATATCTATAATCTAATCATAGCATTCTGATTCTGACGAATCGTTTCGAGAAAATCTTAACAAATCTCAAGCATGTAATCATTGAGGTAAATTCTAGAAGAATCTGAATCAATCAGCAGCCCGCTCTAGCCATATGGCCGCCCTTTATTTACAGCTTCCCTGTGTCTGTGACGCAACACCGCGCCCATGCTTTGTTTCTCGACCGAAATACACCGCCCGTGACGTCGCCGCAGCTGCTGCTTACAGGGGCACAGGTTTACCATAGGTTTTCATAGACGTGAATTCATCTGAGTATACTTTCATTGTGCTTGTTCTATCGGTATATTAATAAAAGGCTTTGCCCTGACTGACTAACAGACAAAGTACAATTCAAACCGCTGGACGTAATGATATTTACCTCCAGCGATATTAGGAGGGTGGCTATCCTTTGTATCTTGGCAGGGTTTACTAAGAAAGGGTTTTTGAAATTTCAACCCCTAAGTGGATCAATCGGGGTGTCAAGAATGGTATTTATGTTTAAAACATTATAAGCAAAGGTTTTATTGATTGATTTTCTCTCCAGGGCAACAAAGGGCAACAGCAGACTGAATTAGACAAACATTGACTGAGCTGTGTAGTAAACACTTGTATTTGCTTTATGCAATTTGTTGAGTTTTTATTCCGCAATAAAAAAAACTGGCATTCAAGTACGAAAGAAAGTTCAAAAATTTATCGTATTCTCACCTCACATTCATGGACCCTAATAATAACCCAGAACGATCCCTTTACGCTTTCCCTGAAATTTTCCCTTCTCCCCGTGGTCCCCACGTGCGAAAAGCTTGGAAGTTGATCTCCTGCCAAACTGCGCATCTAGCGGCAGTGCGTCGACCTGGCGTGCCGGCTGTTTGACTGTTTGCTGCGTGTTCCGCGGCTGAGGGGCTGCGGTCGATGCGGGCTGCTCGTCCCCTTCCTTACCACATTTGGTGTTTGGCGCGCGACGCGCTTTCGCAAAAGGGCCAAGGTTTTATTTTGCTACTCGTTTTGTGTGCTCGATTCACCAATGTGTTTACACGATGATGTGTCTTTACGTATGTAATTTATGCGGCGCAAATATAGATTTATGAGTGCGGTGTATGCTTCCGGGCGATGTTAGATCATCGTAAGAAGGGTGAATTCGGTTTTATGTTTACGAAAATTCAATGTCAGAATTGATGTTTCGACATGTTGTTCGCTGATAGTATCTACAAAGACACATGTGTTTTACATTAGTGTAAGTAGGTGTTTTGGCAAATAGTACGCCAACTTATTAAAAATAATAAGTTTTATTACTGACTTTCAGTTGTATAATTAATTACTGCACGTTATTTTTGGCTCTATAAAAAAGCTCGTAACATCGGTGGTCGTGTATAGACATATAACAATCCCTATACTTAATAACTGATGATTGGACGGACGTTCTGCATGAACGATCTATACAATTTCCTGATACTCACCACTCTCATTATCCATTTACGGCATCAATCACGCACAGGAAAGCACTGTCCACCATTACACGCATCGATGTGAACACAAACCATCAAAACTGCAAAAGCAACTATAAAGCACCAAGAATAAAGTGTAAATCTTTGGAGGGTAGTCCAATTTATTTGCAGTAACTAGTATTTACCTGCGAATGTCAACGTTGAGGTCTATATAGTAAAGTTTCAAATGGTATGAGATAAATCCAGTCCATCATGTTTTGCAGAAACGCGTGGCGCGAAGATTGCTTTATGTGCTGATAATTCTAGTATAACATGTTAATTTCAATAAAAACGTACATAAAGTGTGCACTTGAGCGCCTCTAATTGGAGCTATTGATGATTTTGTTCCATTTTAATAGTTTTATGATTGATTAGCGGTTTTATTCCAGTTTGACGTTTTTTGTTCCAATGTAGAGCGGATACTCTAGAATTAATGTAATTACAGCTTTCATAAGTGAATCATACGCTCGTTAAGATGTGTTGTGTAATTTTAGCATGGGCTTCTATGTCTACGATCTGACATGACAAGATTGTGCAACTTTCATAATTAAATTTAATGATGTATTATTGATTAAATCATTTAAAGATTATTATCGCTCCGGTGCTTTAGAATAGTTGAGAGAATAGTCATTGAAATCATTTTGGTGCTCTCAAAACGCTGACATTATGGACAAATGACATCACTATTGAAATGAAAATAATGAGCCTTTGGAATGGTATTAGTAATCACACAATAAAAAAAACTTGCGTATTATACTTACTTAGACGGGCCCGATAGCTCAGTTGGTAGTATCCCTGCCTTCTGAACTGAGGGCTGTGGGTTCGATTCCTACCCAGGGCAAACATTTGTGTGATGAACATAGATGTTTGTTCTGCGTCTGGGTGTTATATTGTATTCTATGTATGTATTTACAAACAAAAACGTATCTAAGTATTGTATCAGTTATCTGGTTCCCATAGTACAAGCTATGCTTAGTTTGGGGCTAGATGGCGCTGTGTGAAATGTCCACACATATTTATTTACTTACGTTTTAACACTATATCATGCTGATGCTATTTCGGTGAAATTAGCCAAACCACAGGACTAAGTATACCTTTTACATAAAGCAGTGTATTCTGTCTACTTAGTATTATTTATTCTGTAATTCTGCCCCAACGCAACCGTTACTCAAACATAACTAAACAGCATTACACAACACAATTTTACAACTTCCTGATAAATATTACCTTTTCTTGTCTTGTTAGTGAGTCCAGCGCGAGCCAATAATTCTTACTTCGAGAATTTATTCACAAGTTGTTGCGCATTTTCCGCTGTTCACAACTTCACAACTTTCACGTACACTTTTTCAGGGTTGTATTTATTGCAGTTGGCTTATAACTGCAAATACCCGGATATAATAATAAGTTTTTGTCGCTTTTGGACTACTTTATTCAGTATATCATTTGCTTGCTTCTAGACTGACTGGTCGTGCCATATATAAACATGCCCGAGCATTTAGGTATTCCAATTTATCTAATGGCTCAGATTTCGCGTCTGCTACTGATTTGAAAGTGTTTCGCGTATCTCCTAAAAATGAAAACGTTTAGATACCTATGCGTATAGGCTTACTAAACAATGCGTGTAGAGATAATCGTTAGAGTCGCGCTAATTTTATTTCGAACGCAAACTTTGGTGGTAACTTTTTCAGATCAGTAGCTTAAATAACTCTCAATTCATTAGTCTAATCAGTCACGATGTCTAACACTAATTAGTAGCTGTAGCAGTGGTCCAAACGGTAGCAAAACTGACCACACCGTTACAGCGACAAGCTACTAACAGCGGCGCGTGCTGCGCGTGAGCATCTAGCTCAACAACACTCGCGTCCATCGGTCGGTGCTGTTGCTACCGTTACAGGAAGACATTGTAGTTAATCACTGTGCCATAAGCTGATCTAGATGTTAAGTTGAACCGGTTTAAAGAGATGGATTGGTATCTGCTAAGTTTGCTCTTATGCTTGACGCTTTGATGATATCGTCGTGTCGCGTGTCGGATCGATTGACAATGATACAGATTGTCTGCCGTGTATTACATTTTAGTAATATTTGCCTTGGTTCTTAGTAACGGGCGTAGGGGCTCGGGTTCGGAGTTTTCTTTTGTTTTTGTGCGTAATTAAATTTTCCACTTGTGTTTTGGTGCATTTTAGAGACTCGCTTAAGTCTCTAGAATGGACTTAGTAAAGTACCAATTTTATTTAACACTACAGATTACAGATTACAGATGACTTTGTAGAGATGTAGAGACGTAGAGCTCCTACTATCTATATTTAATTTAAATTTGAATAACCTATACTATAATCTAAAAAATCAAGAAAAAAAACATTTATGTAGTGCCTAGTTATGCAATATTTACACCTCGTGTAACTCGTGAGACTTGTGAGAAAGTAGAATGTAATACTGGGATCTCTTAATTTCATTGCTCGTTAATTTACTTTCGTTTTCATGTAATAAGACATTTTTGTAATGTGAAGAGATCCACTTACGATAAGCTCACGTTAATTAAATTAGTAATGCGTTGAAATCATAAACATAAAAGAACGTATCAATTTAAAATTAAATCTTTTTCCGCTAATCAAAACTTTCCAATCGCTTTCAGCTTTGATCGTCCAGAAATAAACCATAATCAGCTATTTTTATTGAAACATACGTTTCTTTTAGTGCACTTGACATTCACTTGCAAAATGAAAAGTTACTGACGATATATTACTGGAAGTCTTCATTACTCCGCTCTGGCGCACAGTTATTTTTAAATTCGTGAGATAGCGCGTGACCTGCCAAAAATGTGGCCCAGTCCCAGTGATCTTATAGCGATGGCTTATATAAAACGCGGTAGCACGTTATATCGGCCACCGATGTGGGCTACAGTCTACTAAAGAGTTAGGCCACTGCAGGCTCGGCTGAATGCCACCGCGATAAATGATTCTGTCACCCGCTGTAGTAAGACTTCGCAATCATCGACCGTAGGATCTAAGGGAGAGAACGCTCAAATGCTAACAATTTCCATCCAATTTACATCGCCCATGCAAACGTGCTTATACTTGTTGTATTCCAAAGAATCTGGTGGATAAAAAGACAATAACTTTTGTTTACATTGCAAGCCGACACCTTGAGCCGTCACCCGGCGGCGTTGACTCACGGATGCCGGTGGGAGGGTCTTGTTGCATTCCTTGGTAACCGATGGGTTTAATTTGAGACTAACAACGTCCTTGCTGCAGCTATGCAAAAAAATATACTGGGAAACGAGCTTAGTACTGATTCCAAATAGATAATCCATCTATTTGCCAGGACTTCTTTACCATACTACTGATTAGGCGATCATATATTCAATCAATCAATCAATCAATCAAATCGTTTATTTGCTAAAATATATGTATAGGTCTTACAAAAAGTTTTGCTCATGTATTTAGTCTGCAAGCAGACGTGCAAATGTTATTTAATAACTAATCACAAATTTTATAATTTATAGGTAAATATTTGTACAGAATTCATTATAATCCTTAACACTATAAAAACAGTTGTATTAGTTTTCTTCAAAATACAGGATGCTGAATTCCATAAAGAGAGTTGAAGCACTAACGACCATACCAACCATACCAAACCATACGTACCATTACGTATTTTTAATCAACTTCATTGATTTTACGTCAATATTGAAACTATAGAACGCATTCATTAGTTGTTTAAAGTTTAGGTAAACTACTAAACGTGTATTAATGCATCTACTAGGTGAATAAGCTGAGGTGTTTTCTTTTTAACTGACTCCTATAGTATCCTCTAACGATTCTCTCCAACGCATTTAAATTGATCAGGGGGTCTAGCAAAAATTCCTTTCCATCAGCGTTGACGCGATAGCCCCAAAATGTATGGAGAATGACATTAGCTTCGACATTAGCTGCGGCAAAGTTTCCGCAGCTAATGTCAATCCCATACATTTTGAGTTATCGTCTGGCGTTAACGCTAATGGAAGCTAATGGATCTTTGCTAGACACCCAGAACAAACGTCTTGAATAAAAAAAAATAAAATAAACGAAATCTGTCGTAAAAGGAATTCCATTTTTGTCGGAAGACACAGCCTAATTAATAATTATTCATTCTGACGAAAGCGGAATAAGTGAACCAAATCAAACATAAAATTGCGCACTGTTGTCTGAGACAACAGGGACAACAAAAACAAGCAAACATGACAACTCGTCTTGTTTTTGTTGTTTGTTATCTTGTTATTTTTACTTAGGTATAGAACTGCGTTATCACTGACATTGGTTTTTTGAGTTTTTATGTAGGTAGTCAAACTTGTTTGCAAACCGTAACGAAAATATTGTAGGTCACGCGTGAACCTAGACCTTATGTTATCAGGGGGTAGGTATATAATCAAGTAAGTACAGCATCTATTTCTACGTACCAAAATAACAGTCTAGGTTACCAAAATTTTCGAAAACATTGCCATATGTTGTGGTTGCAACAGAAATCATCAAGAAACATTTAGCGTTTTTTCGCAAAAAATATCTTAGACAAAGAAAATAATTGATCATCCATCCCTTGATGCGTCGATGATCGCCCTACATCACCGCCCCAGTTGGCACGTGTCCGCTTGTCATACCCCCTAAACCACACACGTGTGTTTACATTGATCTTTGTAATTGGCGCACATCAATCAGTGATCGTGTCGATGACTCACATGGTAGTAAAAGTGTGAAATTTCATTATTCTAGTGTAACACGTGCTAGAGTTGGTGCCTACTCGTATGCGTCGCAGAATATATCGTAGTACGCATGCGTATATAGTGACAATAAAATATAACGCATAGCTTGTGAGGTCGTTTCCCCGGTGGTGTCACGCTGAGCTTTTATTGTTCTATTTTGATCACTCCACTCAGGTACAATATCGTTGCGCTACTGCAGTTCATTCTGTTTAATTTCTACTCTATTTGAACAGGCGGCAAGCAGTTCCAAAGAACCATCATCATCAACAGCCTGAACATGTCCACTGCTGAACATACCTCTCCAAAGGGCGCCACTTTGAGCGGCTGCTCGCGTCCTAATCGTTGGTCCACCTATATAATAAGAGGCCGGCTTATGATGCGTCTGCTGCCCAGTTCCCACTAGATAATCTGGCGTTTAAAATAAAACCAGCAGTTATCAACATAACAAATCTATATACATCTAAATACACAGACAGGTAACATACCTAAATGCCACTAGAAGAATGTATATTGAACAATTCCACTTTTGACATGGAGACCAGCAGAAATGTGTAAACAGTAACAAGTGTAAAGTCACCATGACGGTACAGTGCGGTCTTGCTTCGGATTCCGGGTTGGAAGCGAGCCATTCACTCCGACTCCAGCCGGAATATAAACAAACGCGGTGCCATCGTTATAAACATTCGCGAATAGATGAGCTTTCTAGGTCGACAAGACCCGCGAAAACTATAATGACTGACGAAAATTATAATTTTTGCACTGATGAAAATTTGTCTTGCTGAGTATTCCCAAACCACGTTTGTTGGTCTTTTATAATGAAGATCATTCAAATACTTTTCGGCAGCTACGGTTTGTTGGCATGTAAGTATGTAGTGATGAGGTATGCTTTTATTTTCGTATGTAGTACCAGGCAATCATAAATTACAAAGAAACAGTCTCATTCAAATGCAAGTGCTAATCCAGGAAAAAATTGAGTTGGGAGAAATTCCATTTAACTTCAATGTTTTTTTTCTCGGATGTAGAGTTGGGATATCGATCTGAAACTTTTATATACCAGTACCAACTGAACATGAAAATATAATTGATTATTTCTCAGACAGAATGTTCCTAATTTTTCCTTATTAGGTCATCAAGACTATCAAAAGTTTATTGACATCAACGACGCTCTATTTCATCAATTGCGACTCTACATTGTTCTCTACGTCCAATACCATATCAATCAACACCACATCACTCAACATTATATTGAAAGTTTAATGATACCGCTCTCCTCATTATTTTATTCTCTGTACATATATACGAAATTTTCTAAATGCATTTAAACCTACCTATGATTTATTATCTACATAATACCTACATTAGTTAGAACGGTTAGAACCCTATGAATATATACTTAGGTATAACTATGACGCTATAGCGCACTAAACTTCCGTGAGCGAAGATAACAAATGGAAAAACTAAAAACGTAGTTAAATAAATTTGGATAATTTAATCATGTTTTGACGACCGCCCACTTTGACCATTTTATTCGCTGAGAATGCCATTTCTTAAATTGAGCACAGCTGTCTTGATTTTTAAGACTTTTAAACATATTGTTATAAATTATATCATGATAAGTAGGTATCATATTTTTATGCTATCATTAACTTTTTTTTTGGTTTCACTGTAATAGGTAGGTAATAGTTTTATAATGCGCTATAATATTTTAATGTGCCTATCTATATACATATACCTAAATATTCGGCACTTTGTCTTGTCTTTTTTGTTTCTTTCAACAGCTGCAAAAACACGAATTCATTAGCTTGCGATATCAGAAACATAAGTCAAGAATGTACCTAGAGCGATCAATAATGTCTGAAACCCAATATCCCATTCATACGCCACCGCCACAAACACAGCCCTACAAAATGACCTGATTTCTGACAACCACAAGGTTTCCGCTTACAGATCGACTGAAATATTTTATTACGATACACTCCCTATTGATGACAGATACTGGTTTTTAAGCTCGTAAAAATAAGCTAAGAGTCGGCCTCCATTGTGAGGTTTCAAGGTTCTTTCTACTATCCTAGATTCATATTTTACGTTATTTTTAAGATTTTCAGCGATATGCGTCATTGGTTTCAAAATATATCACATTTTGTAACCAGCTGCTTCTGTTTGACTCGGGTTAACGGTTTATCGTTAGGGACATCTTCTAGGTTTCTTTCTATTCGAATAAATCGGAATTTACTCTTTTTTTTAAATAAGTAAGTACTTAGAATAATTATAAAACACAATTCATGTCATATAAACAGCCGGAAGATATCTACTGCTCGACATAGGCCTCCACCATAAAAACGCCACCTTGGACTATTAACATAGGGGTAGCGATGGTAATTAATGTGATTTTGCGTAAATTTCATAAACATGCTACTTCACGAGTCTTACCATGCTAATTGCCATTGCTATGCTATTTGCTAAAATGAAATGAAAAATGAAATGAAAAATTCTATGAAAAATGAAAAGAAAATGAAATGAAAAATGTAATTAAACATGAAATGACTCTTTATATTAAAAACTATATATATTATAGATTAAATTCAAAATGAACTAAATTAATTCAAATGAAATTTCATATTTTACATAATTTTGCAACTACATTTCATTTGCGAAATGGTAATTGAGTTTTCACATGCTAAAAACGAATGCGAATTAATCCATCACTACATTTGACATAATCAGCACGCTTGACAGGCGGCTTAGGGATCGCAGTAGATTACCTATAAAGACCGAAGTAAACGCTGCTGCCCACTCCCTGGATATTCCTTTAGCCGGCTCTAGAGCACCCAAGGCAAGAGATGGGGTCTTATTCGTACCCCGGAACCATAAGGTGAATTATATTAATAAGTACTTAATATAAAAAATTGTCGCCTAATTGGATGCGTTCTTGTTCTCAGGAGACAGTTCGCAGCACCAGCAGTGAAGGGAAGGTCTCCAGCCGCACCGTTGAGGAGCTCGACCTAGACCAGTGCTGGGACGAGCGGCTTCTCAAGAAACTTGTGAGTCGATTATAATAATTACATCACACCTCGATTGTTTACGAAAATATTTTTCTTTAAGTACACAAACTTATAAAGAAAAGTCAATTTTGCAGCCAATCTTCATAATTATGTTTCGCCGGTATTTCTCATGGATTTTAAGCTCTTCTACTGCTAAATAACCAAATAGACTTTCTCAAAGCATGCTAATTACAGTAATAGTAGAATTGTGTTGACATTTTGTGCACTCTTTGAAAAGTTCAACGCACCCACTTACAAAAATCACACACGCAAGAAAGCTCGTCTATGAAAGCCGCGGGTACACGCCACTTACCCCAGCTCTCACTTTCGACGGCGAACGGACAGTCATCCTGTAACGTAACCACTTGTAATGCCATGTAACTAGTGTTGGTTGTAATGTAATAGCTAACTGTTGAGTAATGTATATCTCGGGGTTTGGCAGACGATTACTTGTAAATTGTAATGCTACTGTTGAATGAAAAAATAACGACGACTAAAATATAGGTATTCCTCGGTGATGGGGATTTATATCATCAGTTGCTATTAAAGCAAAGAACGAGTTTTTTTGCGTTTTCAATCTCTAGCGGCCTTATTAATAAACGTGGAATAGCTTTGGACTAGTTAAACCACCTTTTGTCTTATTTCGACATTCGAATATTTGAACTTGATCGAAAAAACAAAATATGGTTTAACTACTCCATAAGGCCCTAGGGTAATAAAAAAGCATATAAAGTTAGACTTTACACAATGATCTCTCTTGCGAGAGTTTCTCACGATCTGAAAAACTTATTATAACAGAAGCCCAATTCTTTAATTAATATGGGTTATTTTCAAAAATCCTCGATGCAGACTTAATGTCACAAATAGTACCAACTCTTCTAAATGATAATAAGAAACCTTTGAGTTGATACTGCAGAAAAATAGTAATTGAATCAGGCAATGAACTCTCCGAGATCAGAGTGTTCCACTCACCAGCGCGATAAAATACTGATAATGTGGATAAACAAGATTACAATACTTATGATTATATTGGGACCATACTGAGTAAAGATCACCAGAATCACCCCTCTGGTATCAACTCTCAAACAACCGGTGTTTGAGAGAAAACCTGATGGTACCTATATACCTAATAGGTATATAGTACCACCTAATACTTGTCTATTCAATGTTAATGTTAGAAATGCGGTGGACACAATCTGGTTAAATTGTATCGAAAGCCGCTCTTCCAAACATGTCGATAGATAGGTAGCCTACCTACTCTCCCGCTTACCAACTCCTAGAATGGTTAGGACTTGTTTATAAGTAGACGATAATGATGTAGATAGATCTAAAAACGATTCACCCTAGATTGAACTTAGTAGCTACTAGGTACCCTAGACTTTGATAAAAGTACAATACCAAAATACTGGGATATAATCTTTGGATATCCTATTACCGTATAGCTCTCGATCCTAGCTTTCGATAATTATAGCCTGCCCGTAGGCTAATTGGATTTACATAATATAATTACGTCTAGTTAGGCTGTCTTCTCAATATAGCTGATACCTCATTCTCATCGGGTTGGGTCACAATTCAAACAATAGACGACAACTAAAATAATTATTTTGTTGGCTAACTAGCCTTCTCCTGTGGCTTGTACTGGCAGCATGAGTTAATCGAGTGGACAGCGTGGGAACGCATCGTGCTCGCCGCCGTGCATAATAAATTTATAAACGTTCGCACTCATTACAGGGGTTTAAGTTGTATGAATTAATTTATTAATAGAAAGCTCTATAGAATAAGCTAGGACTAATATATAATAATAATAATATTAATAAATATTTATTTCCAGAGAGAGTAATTACATACAAATTACGTTACACAGGTTTACAGAAAAGAGTAGCGACTCGATATAAAAATTGAACGGTGATTCCCAAACTAGGCCAAGTGCCTGTATCTTGGGACTCAGAGATACGATTTCTACAAAAGAGACATAAATTGTTGCAAACACCGGTGAAGTGCAATTATCAAAAGCTAAATTATAATAACAAAATGCAGCTATAAATAACACAATAACAGCTATGTAAAACTAAAACACTAGAGTAAGAAGAGTAAATTTAAACATTCCATTAAATTTTGATTACGTAGAAAATAGATATACTTACATTAAAAATATACTGCGCTGTTTAATTATGTTTTTGAAAATTGTTATAATATAGTATAAATAAACTAAAATATTTGCATATTAACTAATTATACAAAAGAAAACAAAATATAATATATAATATGTTCCATTAATTATCAAGAAATAAATTTAGTTACTCGGCAATGTTCGGTGTTTCTCTGCAAGATAAGATCTGAAATGAGGAGATCCACAGAACTAAAGTGACCGATGTAGCTCTTACAATTAGCAAATTCGAGGAAACACAAGAATTTTTATTCCAGTTTGTCCTCACGTGGGGACAGGCCGTAGGGACTGGGGACAAACAGGAACAACCTCAGCTACTTATTGTATTTACACAAAGTAAACTTTGACTGTAGAAAATGTAAACTAACGGGCTTTCATCGTCGCCGTAGTGCGTACACGCAATGTCACGATGCCAATCAAAACTAGAGCGAAAAAATACAAACAACAGTTATTTAGCTATTAGTCTCTTCCGGCTTCCGGTGTTCGGCTTTACTCTCATACCTGTATGACTTGTGTAAATGTGTATGTCTCTGTGGGTGTTTGTATTATGTGTGTGCGAGTGCCACAAAGTAAATATTTGTTGACTTTGCGTAATGAGCTAATGAGTTAATGACTACTCATTCGGTTTGAAAAGTAAAGGTGTAAGCACAATATATATATAGGTACCTATAGTACAGTAGATATTATAGGTAAAAAAAATTGGTATGAGGTAGGTACTACTTAATATCTGTGGTGTAAGTACGTACCTACATTCATAGTAGGGAGATAGGTTTACCATACCTCATGTCCTGTAGTTATTATGTGAGTACGTAACGTAGTTACTTACTTACATTTTTATACCTACTTACTTAAACTAAATAAACTATCTCATGTCGATAATGTGCCAAAGTACCTACTTACCCTAGTTTAGTAACTGAACTAGTGGGATTTTACGCAATAACTAATTGAAATAGGAACTTATTAGAACTTCATATATTTTATTTATTTTGTTATATTATACACTGTAGGTACAATAGTAGTTTAAAAATCTGTCAAATTTAGATACCTAGGTTTACACAGTGAAGACTACCTTACAGAACTTAATGCGGTGCCCATTCATTCGGCGACTTTCTTCCAAACAGTAGGTACTCGTTCAGCCAAGTCACGTACTCAACTCATACATATTTGTATTTGCATTACAATACCGTTTACTTAGCGCTAAGTGTGCGGGAATCGTGAGACATGCAGAACGGGTTTCGGAGAATTTCAGTGAGTCAATAAATTAAAGAATTAAAACAAAATGCACTCGTAATTTTTTAACACTGTTAATACAAGGAGGTACGTACTTAGGTAATTATTTAATTTTTAAATAAAACATTATTACCTATTCTTATTTGATTACAATCATCGTATCCTCAAAAATTAATTGTTATTTTTTATGTTTTTATTGTTATTTTTTACTGTTTTACAACAATATAAATAGTTCGATAAACACTGTAGCTCACCCAAGCACAGGTGTTGACCTATTTGGGTGGCTATTATCTCACTACACCAAAATAGCACCGTGGAGAGCACAAGTTCTTGTTACATCCAACGAGCATCATAAGAGAAGGATGGTTATCGATTACTCCCAGACTATAAACAGATTCACAGAACTTGACGCTTATCCTTTGCCATCAATGGATGGACTCATTTCAAAGGTAGCCAAGCACAAAATTTTTAGCAAAGTAGATCTTCGCAGCGCTTACCATCAAATCCCGATCTTAGAGCACGAAAAACCGTATACAGCTTTCGAAGCTTGCGGAAATCTATATCAGTTTCGACGTATACCGTTTGGCGTAACGAACGGTGTGGCAGCTTTTCAACGAGCTATCAACAGCATAATAGAAAAAGAACAATTACAAGGAGTTTATGCCTATTTGGACGATATTATGATTTGTGGCCATGATCAAGCTGATCACGACGAAAAATTACGCTCTTTTCAGGAGATTGCAACTCGCTACAATCTAACCTTAAACCTTCAAAAACAGAAATTAACTTACTAGGTTATAACATCTGCAATAACATAATAAAACCAGATCCCGAACGACTTCGCCCTCTTTTGGATATGCCGGTTCCTGACGATCTATCATCACTTAGACGAACCATGGGCGTTTTCGCACATTATTCTAAATGGATTCCAAAATTTTCAGACAAAATAAAATTTCTTGCTAAATCAGAGAAACTTCCCCTATCAACTGAAGCCGTGGAAGCATTTCAATCACTTAAAGCAGAAATAGCTAAATCAGCAATCAAATCAATTGATCCCAATATTCAATTAACTGTAGAGACAGACGCGTCTGACCACGCTATTGCAGCCACTCTTACCCAAGAAGGGAGACCTGTAGCGTTCTTTTCAAGAACTTTAAGTACTCATGAACGTAATCATTCTGCGATAGAGAAGGAAGCTGCAGCTATTGTGGAAAGCATAAGAAAGTGGAGACAATTTCTTATCGGTAAAACATTACGACTGATTACTGATCAGAAATCAGTATCGTTTATGTTTGATCAGAAGCATATTTCTAAGATCAAGAATGATAAAATTCAACGTTGGCGCTTGGAGCTTTCAAGCTACGATTTCGATATCACTTACCGCCCAGGCAAAGACAACATTGTTGCGGATGCACTCTCACGAGTAAACGTTACAGCGCAACAACTCAATCAGTCAACGACAACCTTCTCGATCTTCATAAGAATCTATGTCATCCTGGTATTACACGTATGGTTCACTGGGTTAGAGCTAAAAACTTACCGTATTCGGTCGAAGATGTTAGGCGAATCACTGGGTCGTGCCCGATTTGTGCAGAGATAAAACCCAGATTTCTTAGGACAAAGGGGACCTTAATAAAGGCAACTGCCCCATTTGAAAGGATTGCTATTGATTTCAAAGGCCCATTACCATGTGATACAAACAACCGTTACATGCTTACTATAGTGGACGAATACTCCAGATTTCCTTTTGCATTCCCTTGTTCTGACCTAAGCTCAGAGACGGTCAAAAAGAAGCTATCAGAGCTATTTGCACTATTCGGGATACCAACCTATGTACATTCTGATAGAGGAACAGCATTTGTATCAGCTGATCTGAAAAATTTTCTGCATGGGATGGGCGTGGCTACTAGTTACACAACACCCTATAACCCACAGGGCAATGGTCAAACTGAGCGATACAATGGTATTATATGGAAAACTGTGCAACTCTCGTTAAAATCGCTAAACCTTCCTATCAACCGCTGGGAAACCGTCCTCGAGCAATCGCTGCACTCCATTCGATCTTTATTATGCACTGCGACTGGATGCACTCCACATGAGCGAATGTTTAAACATCCTCGCAGATCTTCAAACGGACAGTCAATGCCAACATGGCTCACAGGCGCGGAGAGAGCACTATTGAGGAACAATACCAGGAAAAGTAAATATGACCCCATAGTTGAAGAAGTCGAACTCGTTGATGCCAATCCTCTGCATTCTCATGTAAGATTACAGAATGGCCGAGAACTGATAGTTTCAAATCGACACCTGGCGCCAACAGGAGATGCCTCTCCTGATATCGAAGATCCTGAAACAGAATCGGATTCCAGCTGGGTTTCTGCCGAGTCTAATGAACGTGAACCAGAGTCTAGTAGCACAGAGGTTCCTGAACCACGTCGCTCAGCCAGAGAGCGACGTTCTCCTGCTTTTCTGCAAGATTATGTTACATTCTAACCACGGGAGAATGTGGTAAATAGGCAACTGGCCTCTTCTTGCTTTCGAACTATTTGATTTGTGATGTATTAGGTATTGACATTGTCAGTTTATTACAAGCTAGATTTTTATCGAATAAAGCCATGTTTTCTCAGTAATGGTTTAAATTCTACAATGTTTTTCTTCAACATATCAGTCCTAGACGCATGCATGGCATCCACAATGTGCAACTAAGGTGTTCAATAGTCACTGACTGTTTTTGAATTAAATAAATAAATAAAATAAAAATTAAATGCACGTTCGCCCCGTTGAATATCTACAGGTGCAATTGTCTGACTGACCAAAGAATACTTTTAGATTCATACCTTAACTATACATTTTATAAATAGGACTGCCAAACACTAGTCGAAATGTAAATGAGGAACCGAGCACACATTGAAGTATCAAGTTCCATACTCACTCGCAAGATACCTACCTAGTTTGTCTGAAAACATTAACAGCGGTTTTTATAACGTTCCAGTTGGACGAGTGCACGGACTACGAGCAGCGGCGACGACTGCGCGCGCGCATACGCACACTCATGGCGGAGCAAGAAGGTCAGTTCAGAATCGTGTTCGGGAAGCTTATAAATGGTGTACCGATACACTTTAGAAACGTATCGTTTTGTCGGCAGCATGCGCGAGTGCAGTAACGGAGGCGCTGGGTGTGGGTCCTGCGGACGGCTCGGGGACCGAGGCGCGCGGTGAGTCCCTCCTGCTCCCGCTGCTGCAGGGCCTGCTGGGCGGCGGCGGGTCGCGGCTGCTGGCCGGGCTGGGCGCCGCGCCCGCCGACGTGGTGGCCGACGTGCGGCGCGCGCTCGGCCGGCTGCGCGCCGCGCTCGCGCCGCCCGCCCGCCATCCGCAGGCGCGCGCGCTGCTCGCGCTCGCCGACCGCCTCGAGGACGCGCTCGACGCCGCCGACCGCCTCGACGGCTGCCGCCGCCGCCCGCGCCGCCGCTCGCGCGCCAACCGCCACACCGTCGGCGTCACGCACGACGAGCTCGAGGCGGCGCGCCGGCTCGTCGACCGCGACACGCTGCCGCTCGCCGCCGCGCCGCCCTCCTCCACCACCACCGGGGACGAGCTCACGCCGGAACGGAACCTCCACCTCAACGGGGACGACGACGGAAACTTCAATGGGAACCTCAATGGGAACCTCAACGGAAACGTTAACGGAGACGTCAGCTACCACCAGCACGCGGCCATCGAATCGCGCCAGAAGCCGTCGCCGATCACGCACTCCATCAGCTACGAACCACCCAAAATATCCCCAGAACAACCGGTGGTAGAGCGCCGCGCCTCCGGTCCGCGTCGCCCCGACTTCTTCCGGCACTCGGTCGCCGACCCCGCCCCGCAGCACCCGCAGCACCCGCCGAGGGTGGAGCGCCGCCCGTCCGAGACCAAGAGCAGCATAGCCGCGATAGCGAACAGGTTTGACGCGAACGCGCAGATGGAGCGACAGCAGGTGGCCGCGGCCCCGCGCCGCGCGCCTTTTGTGCAGCCGGTGCAGAAGCCGACCGCAAAGGAGGACCCGCAACGGACGTTCTTCCGGCCGCTACCGCCTACGTACAACTTTGCAGCGCCACCGACGTCCCAAGATGATTCGAAACCCCTGAGTAGGTATGGAAACAAGGAAAACAAGAGGTTGCGCATGAAGCGCGCCAACACCATCGACATCGGACGTCCGCTGGCCGGCTACCGATTGGACAGCGACACGGACGAGGAGGCGCCGCGCCGCGCGCCGCCGGTCCCGCAGTTCCATCCGCAGACGGAGAACGACAGGAAGTTCGTGGCATTCATGAAGAAAAATGAGGCCAACGAGAGAGACGTCACTGTGGCCGGTTCCACCGGCACCGGGCCGGCCAACTGGAGCAGCAGGTTCGGGAACATTAAGAACGCGTTCGAGAGCCGCGAGCGGGAGGAGACCAGTCGGTCGTCGAGTGCGTCGTCATCGGCGCGGCGCTTCTGGCGCGCGGCCGAGGACAGTGCGCCTGCGGGCGCGGCGCGCGGCGGGAGGTTCCCCGCGGAGCCCGCGGCGGAGGTGGTAAAGCCCCCGTGGGTAACGGAGCGCCGCGAGCCGGCCCGCGGGCGCGCTCCGCCACCGCCGCGCCAGCCGAGAGCGCCGCCCGCGCCTGCTCACATACCAGCACCCGCCTACGTCCCCGCGCCCGCTTCTATCCCTGCTCCCGCCTACGCCCCCACGCCTGCCTCTATCCCCGCTCCCGCGTACGTCCCCACGCCCGCTTCTATCCCCGCTCCCGCGTACGTCCCCACGCCCGCCTCTATCCCCGCTCCCGCAAACGTCCCCACGCCTGCCTCTATCCCCGCTCCCGCATACGTCCCCGCTCCTGCTCTTATGCCTTTGTCGTCGTCAGTACCGGCTCCCCTGCCCCCATCATCTTTGGTTCCGCAATCCCCCACCCGTCCCGTCGTGGTGAAGCCGTTTGCTGCGCGTCCGATTCCAGTAAATCAGTTTTCCCATGCCCCCATGTCCGCGTTTAAACCGCCTGCCAAGGTACCATCCCCTACGACCGCGCCGGCGTACATCTGGAGTCCTCCCTCGCTGAGCGCCGCGGCCTCTCCGTCCTCGGACCACCCTCCCGCGTTCCCCTCCAGCCCCCGGCCGCTCGCAGCGACCACCCCACCCTCCGCACCCTGGCAAGCGCCGGAGGTCGACAGGCCGAGGCAGATGGTGAATTCCACTGCACAAGATTTCCATAACAAGTACGAACCCCCAACACCCCCGGCACAGAATCGGCCGGCTGCGTTCGACCACCCACCTCCCCCACCACCGACTCACGCGCCCCCACCGACGCACGGTTACCCGGTCAAGTCGATTCCGAGTCAAAACAACCTCGCAGCTCCGGAACTCGTGCGGAAAATCGACGAAGTCAAGTATCCCACCGACCTGCCCAACGTGGATGCGCAACAGCTGCAGATCGAGTTCTACGAGCGGCAAATCCGCGAAAAGAACGCACGGCGCGAGCTCCCCGCCCCTCGGCCCCCGGAGGCCGACCGTAAGCCCCCCGCCCCGCCAGGCTACACCGTCACCGACTACACGCCCAAGGGCGGGGTATCCTCCACGTTCGTCCCGCTGCAGCGCACGCCCGACATCGAGAGGACCCGCGCGCACAAGGTCGACTACCTGCCCGACGTGGTGACCAACGAGACGGACTGCCCGCGCTCGCCGGCCGCCGAGCTGCCGCCCGCGTACAGGAACGGCGGCGCGCACGAGGAGGGGCCCACCGAGCACGAGGTGGCCGTGACGCGCGTGATGCGCGGCCCGGTGCGCGGCGCCGCCACCATCACGGCCGGCGTGCGCACCCGCGCCGAGCCCGCCGGCGCCGCCGACGCGCTGCGCGGGGCGCTCGATAAGATATCCTCGCCGAAGCGCGAGACGCTCTCGCAGATCGAGCGCAAGAAGCGCGAGGCCCCCCGGAGCCAGGTACGAGCCCCCGCACCGAGCGGCCGCTCACCCCCACCCTTCCCGCACGTCCGTCCGTCCCCGCCCTCCCTGGGCGCGTCTCGCGAGTCGGTCGCCTCGAGCGGGTCGGTGGCGAGCGCCGGCAGCGGGCTGAGCCGGTCGGGCTCGTGGCACCAGCTGGCCGGCGCGGGCGGCGGCAAGGCGGTATCGCCGCGGCGGGTGGTCGCCCGCGCCAAGTCCATGCACCTGCTGGCCGTGCCGAAGCTGTACGAGGGCGGGATCGCGCGCGAGGAGGTGTCGGAGAAGAAGCGCACCGTGGAGGCGTACTTCGGTCAGCGCGCGGGTGCGCCGGCGCCGACGCCGCGGTCCCCGCCGCGCCGCGCGGGTCGCGCGCCGCAGTACGCGCTGGGCCGCAGCCGCACCATGTCCGCGCTGACGGAGCTCCAGTTCCTGGACGAGAGTAACGCGGACGACGCGTTCGAAGATCTGGTGTCGGCGCTCGCGTAGCGCCGCGCGCACATTCCACTAGTTAGGAGCGAGAGACGAGCGAGACGCGCGTGAGTCGTGTGTGTGTGGGTGCCTGCCGCTTGTCGCGCCCCGTGTCGCATGTCCCCCCCCCCCCCCCCCCCCCTGCCCCCGCCTGTGCCCCCCTCGCCCTCACGTCATCCGCGCCGCCGCGTCACCTCACGTCGACTGTATATACTGTGTAACATTAAAAGTGTCATACCACCGTGCCCGTAACCGTGTTATTTTGACTAATAGCTTATAAGTATTGTGACATGTCTTGCTAATTGTTTTTCTAGTATTTTACTTTTGATTTATGGCGTATATATCTAGTTCGTTTTTTTTACACTTTTGAGTAATGTACTGTTTCTGTTGCAGAGGAAGAGGAAGTAACTGTGACATCGAGCGTAAGGAGGGACTCTTCAGACAAAACTGTTAGCAGTAGTACCATCAGTAAAACTTCGAAAGGTTATTTATTTATTTATTTATTTATTTATTTAATTCAAAAACAGTGACTATTGAACACCTTAGTTACATATTGTGGATGCCATGCATGCGTCTGGGACTGACATGTTGAAGAAAAACATAGGTAGTTATTTTGGTGTAATGACATAATAGCCACCCAAATAGGTCAAAACCTGTGCTTGGGTGAGCTACAGTGTTTATCGAACTATTTATATTGTTGTAAAAACAGCGGTTAGAAAAGTTACATGTTTTTTTATGTATAAATAACCAACATTTGACTCTCCGCAACTCACCTGATGTTAAGCGACGATGCAGTCGAAGGTGTAGCACGTTGGCCCATGAGAAAATAAATAAAAATAATGTTTATGGGTAGGTACTTACAAAAATAACCTGAAAATCAAATCTTGTTACGATATGTTTTTCAAGCCATAAAACAAACATTATTCTACTTTACAGTGATCGAGATGAGTCGGTCAGCGCCGAAGCCCGTGTCTCCCTTTGCGAAGTTCCGGCAGCTCGAGAAACAGAACTCTACCAATAGTCCCAAGTAAGTGTTCATCTTCACCGGCTACCCAAGTACTTACCCATCCCCTCGAGACACCACAGAACAAAGACCTATACAACTAGAACGATCAACACCAGACCATTTCAATATTTATCAAATCTTTTCGCTTCATACGTTATATTTATAATGCAATATATTTTATTTATTTTTGGCAGCCATATCTCTGGATACGAATAAGGATTAGATACAAGTAAATATACTATTAATGATATGCATTATAACATGTATATTTAGACGCTTTGATATAAAATCATTATGTATAATCATGACGAAGGCATCGCTTTGGCAAAGTACATACGGATATGTAGAAGTGTCAATAACTCGTGTGTACTTACCTGTCATTAAACTCGTCCATGACAGCCTCGGCTGCAGTCTTGAGTCGCTTGAATGAAGCGCACGCGAGAGTTTCAATGTAAATAACCTAGTGAATTCCATAACTAGCACAACGCGTACCAGTAGCACTCGATTGTGACAGAGCACTCCAACTAATCGAATCTCGAGGCGAGACTAACCGCGTAGGCGAGGAGTCGCGAGCTGAGACTAACCTGAGCGTACGATTGTAGCTCGCCCAAGACTCCGCAGAGCCCGGGCTCTCCATCGCAGCCGTACTTCAAGTTCACGGATCCCGCGCTGCAATCCAGCGCGCTCACTATTAAAGAGCGATTGCTGCAGTGGTGTCGCGACAAGACCCGGGACTACGAGGTACCCTACTCCGCCCGCTCGGCTGCACGCACTCCCCACTGCGTCTTAACTCCAGATGAATAAACTATAATGTCACCTAAATAACAACGCTGTTGTCTAAAAATTTTTGATTTTTAGCATATAGACAGTATAATATAAAAATTTATCGTTTTTACCGATCACAGTCAAAAAGCTATAAATAAACGTAATGGGGAGGTTTTAGATGCGGTAACAATAAGCGGATACACAATAATTTTGTAATCTCAACCTGGTGAAACGTTGCGGCGAGATCGAAACGGGTGAACATAATTGCATCGGCTTATTTGACTGGGCGCACGGACGTAACGGATATGTAACGCGTTCTCAACAGTAGCATGAGACGGCTGCGCGCACGCACACAGTAATGTATTAACACACACGAGACTGACGTCATCACCCATACCCCATTGCTTCTCTTGATGCTTCATTTTTGGCTGCGCTGTTTTCTGTATTATATTCTAAGTATTGTTTATATGTATGTACTCCTCATTTCTGATCGTACCAAATTATATTACTTTGGTGTCGATTTCCAGATAATATAATTATATTTTTATACCTACTGAAAATATTTACTTTTTTGTTATTTAAAATAGGAATATAACAGATTGTTACACCCACGTTACTGATGTGTAAAATAATGCTAATATAAAATTATTTTTTATAACAACTAGCAATTGCCATTTTTATGGTAGCATGGTTTTGTAAAATAAGATCTACTTAAATAAATGTTTACTTAATTGGATATAAAAAAGTTTGTGCGTGTAAATTTTAAACATGCATGAGTGTGTGTATACCTTTATGAATATAAAGATGAAATGAACATCATCTACTTACCTATTGTAAATATTTTGTGTAAATTATGTACCTCCTTACGTCTCGTAGTATTAAGCACATACTTAGTCTTGTATGGTTAGTCAACCCAACTCACTTAATTATTGTAGTACTTACCTAGTAATCCGACCCCTGTAGTAATAATAATAATAATGATAATAATAATGATTTTGTAGTTTTGTTTGGGAGTTTAGTTAAAACTGTGCACTAAGGTACCCACCCACAAGCACTTATCTTGCACCTTGGTGTTTTTACCACATTGGGTTTTCTAGATTAGATTCCACTAGACTGTACTAGACTAGAAGTAGAACTATTAAAATCTAGGCTCTAAGAAAATCTGAGTACTTATTACCTCGCCAGTACTTTGAATTTGATCTTTGTTTAAATTTTTCGTTTATTTTTCATCAAAATGTCAAGTGAATCCTGAAAAGTCAAATAAGAAAATACAAAGACCCTGTGTATACCTGGGGGTTCCTCTTGGGTTGTCTAGTGTAAACAAGCTATGTAGCAGCATCGTAATGTGTCCCCTCCCACGTACAGAATGTGAAGCTGGAGAACTTCTCGACGAGCTGGGCGGACGGGCTGGCGTTCTGCGCGCTCGTGCACCACTTCCTGCCCGACGCGTTCGACTACTCCAAGCTGACGGCGGACAGGCGCCGGCACAACTTTACGCTCGCCTTCAAAGTTGCCGAGTTAGTATACACCATTCATGTATGGTTCATATTCCTTCGATTTGTACAAAGCGGTTCGAAAGGGTTTGACTCGACATTTATAATCCGAGCAGCGAAAATATGGAACACTTTACCAGTATCTTAATTTGCTTCTCAATAAGTCGGTAGAATCTGGAGCTCTTCAAGCCGCCATTGAACCAAGCATGCTTCTAAGTTCTAAGCATGTACCATCGTAAGACCACGTCGTCTCTTTCTATCGGGTCAAATGCGGGGTTATTCAGTTATATACTTAAAAAGTTAAATGTTATTCAGCAATACGCATGCGTGCACTCACTATGACCATTCTATCTTCGTTGCGAAACAGTTTCGATTCGAAATCTACACTCCGTCTCCTTCATCCTGAATGTAGATTAAGAAGACAGAGAGCCTAGAATCGACACTTTTTCGATGGATCGGGAACAGGGGTTTAGAAGTTATAGAATCCTAATGTGTTGCGTTATTGTACAGTGAGAAGGCGGGCATCTACCCGCTGCTGGACGTGGATGACATGGTGTCGATGCGCCGCCCGGACTGGAAGTGCGTGTTCACGTACGTGCAGGCCATCTACCGCCGGTTCAAGGACGAGTAGCCATCCTCCGCGCCACCTCGCGCTCTCCGGAAACTTCCTGGACACTTGTACCTCGGAGTACACTTTTGCTGATAGAAACCCTTCACGGCGATAAAGATTAGTTTGTGCTGTAAAGTTTCTGTCAGCAAAAGATTCGGGTGGGCTAGTGATGTTTACGGATATATTTCGTTGTTTGTGAACGATCTCAACTATGTTGCTAGGTTTCACGAGAGCGCGGGGCACCTTTGTTAGCGTCAGGTAGAAGTAGTCGAACGTTGTAGTCACAAAATATATTTTATTCGAAAAGTATATTTTTCCAAAGAGCGTATGTTGTTGTTGATTTGTTTAAATGTTTATTGTACGTCAGTGTCCGCCCATTCGTTTCTCCAAGCGCTGTCTCAAAGCAGTCCTCCTATTTATTGTAAACTCAAGATGTATGTGATTTCTTTTTTACTTAGCTTTAAGACACTAACAATGTACTATTTTGTAATCGATAAAATTTTTAGGTCATAGTCGTTAGTTGGCACTGTATCGAGGATCGCTTTGGCTTATTAGTTCACATAAGGAAGTAGTATCCTTGAAGGAATGCAGTGCGCAGTCCGCCCGCGGGACAAATACGATTTATTTAACAATTTCAATTTTTATTTTTAACTTGACATTTATTTAACAGTGAAGCTTGTATTCGCCTACTGATTTTATGAAGATGATATTATTATTGTAATGAATTATGTTAATTTATAATGATAATGAATTAAACATTGATTATTATTAACATTAATAAACGGGTATTTTTTTCAAGTTCCTAATCTATACTTACAATGCTGCAAGAAGAAAAGGCAAAAAGATTTTAGCAAATAACAGTATAATTTCCAACAATTGCGATTTTTAATTTCAATACATGTTAGACAGAAGTGGATTTGAGTCCTAAATATTTTAAGTTACCATTCCAACTGTGGTCGCGTTACATTTCTCACCGTAACTACACAGAATAGTACGATAAAGCAAACGAAACTGGTCATGATCAGGTAGACGAATGCCAGTGACATTATTAGAAGATCACTCCTGAAAAGAAAGAAGCGGATAAGCTCAAAATGCATGCAAGATAGGGAAGGAAAATTAATCCTGATAGCTGAGTTATAAAGCGTCGTGCATTTAAGCTAAGAAAGCTTTAAAGCAAAGGCGATCAATTGTTTATGTATAAATATTCCAGTTTAAATATACAATAAGAAGAAGAAAAGAATCAGCAATCGGTTCGTGCAGTGTCTATTTTTATTTTGAAATAAGTACCACTGGTGCTACCTACTTTTTGTTGCGTATATCTCAAGGTTCTGGCAGCGTGAAGGGCAATGCAACCATGAAAGGGTCCGCGACATTAGTCCCGCGGTCGGCGGTGGCGCCACTAGCCGCGACCACCGTGCCGCCGGAGCCGCGCGCGCTCGGCTCGCCCGCCAGCGTCACGTGCACGTGCAGCGTGCTGTCGCGCCACGCCTGCCACGACAACTGGTGCTCCTGGATTTTCAGCAGCATCCACGTTGTTAGGAGACCGTTTAACGCACCTACAATATTATTGTTCTATATTAATTAGCTGGGAAAGAATAGTACAAACGTATTGCTGGTCACTGTGCTATACTAGTTGATTCTCATCACACACAAGCCAAAGAGTAGGAAACTATACTTACATACGTTTAGCTGTTGCGTACCTACATCTTTGTATAATAACATTATAAGATACCTAGGTATTTATTAGCTTTTTAAACTTTTACCTAAAATTTAAATGAAATGACATTATACTTTACTGATGATGATGATGAATAGTTTTTACTACGATTTTCACCAAAATGTAGACTGTCTGTTCCAATTTCAAGCGAGGCCAGAGTAGGACAACCAGGGGGTCTAACAAAGATCCCAAACGCGACATTCCCTGCGCAAAAGTAAGTGATTTTCTGCGAGTTAGCGTTTGGCGTTAGCATTCGCGTTGGGATCTTTGCTAGACTCCCAACAGTGACCAGGCAGCGCGTCCCGAGCTCACCGATGATCCCGATGAGCAGCGAGGAGAAGAGGTTGGCAGCGAGCGCGGCGCCGCCTCCCCTGCGCGCGCCGGCCTGCAGCACGGAGTCGCAGGCGTGCAGCGCGCGCGCGGTGCCCAGCACGCTCGCCGCGCACAGCGCCGCGCCGCGCCACACGTCCGCGCCCAGCGCGCGCCCGCGCCCCGACCGCGCCCACTCCGCCACCGACCGCATCCACGACCATCTGACGCCGCTTCGCGCATCACTCTACTATGGTTGCACGCTCTCGCTACTCTACTCTACTCTACTCTACTCTACTCTACATGCTATACTGCTGCGGGGCTTCAAGATTTTACGTAATACAGTTGCGGGTTACCATATGAATGGCACAGTGGCGCCCCTATTATTTTCTACTCTTTTTTGCCAAGCTGTAAATCGTCGTATCCAAACATTCAGATGAGCAATAAAAAACCTAGGACGTATGGAATATGTTCGAAGAGAAAACCATAGAGATTATCACGTTTTCCTACAATGGTCGTTGTTTGCTATATATCAGAAAATATTATAACGTTAAACGTTAAATATTATTAACGTACAAGTGAACGTAAGGTCTATCTGCATTTTGCACTATTAAGTATAATTTTAAACTGTATACAGATTACAAGGAAATATGGAACCAGCCACCGGACATACCACCAGAAACACATGCAAAGTCCCAGACGAGATGCGAGATAAGTATCTATGTGTGTAGTTACTTGTGCGTCCTGGTGACGATGTAGTGGTGGCGGCACAGCTCGCAGTAGGAGGTGGCGGCCTGCAGCAGCCACCGCTCGAGGCAGGTGCGGTGCACGGCGGCGATGGTCCCGCGGCACGAGCACGGCCGCACCAGACGCTCCGCAGACTCGCCGCCGAAGCAGATGCGGCAGATGTTGTCCGAACGCACGCTGCCAGTGAAGCTGGTCGCCACTTTCGGGGATTGTTGTGAATTTTGCTGGAAATTTAAAAATGTTGACCGTGGTGCTAAAACAAGCCTGTTGACTAAAATCACAGAGCAGAAAATAAAATTCAATCGCATCTTTAAGATTATTTTAAGCACAGGATTAAATTTTCTGGGCATCTCTCTGAGAGGTTGAGTTCAACGTGGAAATCCGACGTCGAACGCGTGTGATTGAACAACGCATTACGGAGCTCGAAATAAATGGAAGTGGGCAAGGACGCTTGGCTAGGAGAAAATAATCTCTTTTATTTATTTATATATTGGACAACCAACAGCAAGCAGTGATAAATGTGGAGGAGGATGAGGAACCTGTTTATTGAGGAGCAAAGCACACACGGAGCCCAGGATGGACATAGAGCGACCGGCGCCGGCGGTGGGCTGCAGTAGAGAGGAGGCTGGTGACGAGAACGTCAGAGAGTCCGCGATGCATGCGCGGAACTGTCGCTGCTCCTCCGCATTCTGAGGACCCACTGGAAACCGCTTTGTTGTTTTAATATTTTGCGGAAGCGTTGCTTTTGTGCTTCATCTATTTTGTTTGTTAGCTATCTCTACGCCATAGAACCTGATCGAGAGAAATCCATCATCCAGCATTATGAAGAAATCGAGGAAATGTACTAACTGAGGCTCACACAGGATGTTCTTTTGGGGGGAATGCTGTGAGTAGGTAGTTGGTAGAAGATTGAGTACCTATGGGATAATTGGGATAATATGGTTGAAAGCTTAGAGCATTTTTTAAATGCTCTAAGGGTTGAAAGTATTTATAGAAAAAGAATAATAAATACACACTCGGGGATGCCATCCCAGGTGAATATCGGCAACTGATTTCTGTTTGTTGTGCAGTGGTGTGTAACTCCCTGTCGCGATGGCCGCTCGCCTGAAATAAATTCGTCACTAAATATTAGAGAATCTACGTTTTTAATAGTACTTACGGGCTATTAGAGAATCTGCTTGAGTTCCTAACTAATTATAAGTAGTCGTATCCTTCTTCCTTCCTTTTCATCAAATGGGCAGCTAGAATCGCTTCTGACTCATCGCTGGCGGTGAGACAAGTGCCTTAGACACTCATAATAATCAATTACTTACCTACCTACCTTCAAATATAGATAAAATTTAGTCTAAGTATAGTACTAACGAGCATGACCACTGAAGAGCAGCTCGAGGCAGATACGCTCATTGTGAGTCTGCTGTCGGAGCGCTGGCGGCCCCAGAACATTAGCAGCGTCTCGCCCTCGCATACATTGCAGTCCTATCAACAAAATCAGCTGGAGGATTATTATACTACTCTTACTAATTAGGTAGATACTCCTTTAACCTTACAATATGTTCTGACTAGAGGATCTAGCAATGATTCCTTTCCATTAGCGTTAACGCCAAATGCTAGCGCCAAAATGTATGGAATGACATTTATAGCTGCGGAAAAGTAAGCTATTTCCGAAATGTCATTTCATTACATTTGAATTATCGTTAGGGGAAAGGGATCTTTGCTAGATCCCCAGGAACCTAACAGGGGGTCTAGCAAAGATCACAATCGCTAACGCCTCACGCTAACTCCAAAAATGTATCGAAATGACATTCGCTACGGAAAAGAAGCGATTTCCGAAATGTTATTTCAGTACATTTTGGAGTTAGCGTTTGGCGATAGCGTTAGTGGTTGGTATCTTTGCTAGACCCCCCAGGTACCTCAGTAAAGGCAGAAAATAATAAGATGAGCAGGCATTTAGCAGCCACTGTTCTCTTAGGGCCGAAACCGCGTTATTGCGGGCGCCCGCGTAACGAAATCTTGGCCCAACGTACCCACCTTTATGATATTGTAAAAGCTACAAGTTCTGTGAAACTTAAAATCAACGTGCTGCAATGTTTCT
The DNA here is from genome assembly GCA_963580505.1 of Ennomos erosarius. NCBI lineage: Eukaryota > Metazoa > Arthropoda > Insecta > Lepidoptera > Geometridae > Ennomos > Ennomos erosarius. The sequence goes on from OY756989.1 coordinate 429,704, forward strand.
TGAAGTATGGGCTTATACACAATAGGTGCAAGCAACGCCTGCCTCAAGTTTGATATTGCATCGCTAGGAAACGACTCGGCGTCGACCTTATCCACCAAGCAGTTCAGCGTGACGAATTTACGCATTTTTTGGTTTTTGTTTTAAAGTCATCTTGTTGTGTTTACATTCTAAAGGAATGTGGAAAAGTTTAGGTGATAAGGAACGAAGGTACACATAAATTTTGAATTTTGCAGTAAAACGACAACCACGGAGTACATTGGTAAAAACTGAGTATATAATTTAAGACGACAACGATGATTGGGCCAAAGAGTATATAATACTTTCAGTATATAGCAAAATTCTCTGTGAATGACCTATATTGGGAATTTTGGATCCATTCACACTTCACAGAGTACATTTTGATCAGTTCAAAGAGTATAAATAATTTACTACGTGATCCGTTATCCTTTCAAACGAAGTAATTATATTCTCTTTGTTATCCGTTATCAAAGACCCACAGATTAGAGAAAAAAAATCTACTACAAAGACCACAAAAGGCCCGTTCGGATAGCCACAGATGGCAAATTTAACAGTTAAAAATGCCAAAAACTATCACATAGTGCGTTCCAAATGGGTGTTATTTTTGGTATTTGTGTATTTGTTATTTTTAAAAATTGTCATTATTAGTTTTTCCAAAACAAACGCTTTACATTAACACTAATTTAGCAAATGCCAAATATGCTAGATACCGGTCCATTGAGAGAGTACATTGGTAATGTCAAAGACACAAGTGATTTCAGTACTGCCAAAAACCAAAATGATCACATTCAAACTGTCCATGACTCCCACAGTGATCACTTATATTGCTAGTGGAACGACTTTTGTGATCGAAAATAACAAAAATACTAGAACGCACCCAATAATTATTGTTTCTTCTTCTTATTTGAGTAGTGGTACCAATGTCATTGCCATATAAGAAGTTGAAGTTGACAAGTAAATGTCAAATTGACGAATTGAGTCAAGTTTTTATTTCAATTTCATTTTCCCATTTTCCGTATTTTTTATTTTGTCCCCACGTGAAGAGCTATTTTATTGTGAATTAGATTGTTTGTGATAAAGTAATAAAGAATTCCAAAACATGGCGGTTCGCGTTCAATTCGAGAATAATAACGAAGTGGGAGTGTTTAGTAAATTAACAAATTCTTATTGTCTTGTCGCAATTGGAGGTTCTGAAAATTTCTACAGCGTGTTCGAAGCGGAGCTCGCAGAGACGATTCCCGTGGTGCACATCAGCGTTGGTGGCTGCCGCATTATCGGACGTATGACTGTTGCCAATAAGAACGGACTCTTGGTGCCGTCTTCCACCACCGACACGGAGCTACAACACATCAGGAACAGTCTGCCAGACAACGTTAAAGTGCAGCGCGTAGAAGAGCGTCTTAGTGCCCTCGGCAACGTTATAGCTTGCAACGACTACGTAGCGCTTGTACATCCGGATCTTGACCGCGACACAGAGGAAATACTAGCAGACACCCTAAATGTAGAGGTGTTCAGGCAAACAGTTGCGGGAAACGTTCTCGTTGGGTCGTATGCAGCTCTCAGCAACAGAGGGGGTCTAGTGCATCCCAAGACCACTATACAGGACCAAGATGAGTTATCATCGTTGCTACAGGTACCGCTTGTGGCTGGCACAGTCAACAGGGGTAGTGAGGTGGTTGCTGCCGGGATGGTGGTTAATGATTGGTGCGCATTCTGTGGAATGGACACCACATCCACAGAGATATCAGTGATTGAAAGCGTATTCAAGCTGAATGATGCAAAGCCAACTGCAATCACATCGACAATGCGTGCTTCACTCATTGACAGCATGTCATAATGATGGACTACTCTGAATCTTATGTGATATTTAGATAAGTTCTATTTCAATGTGGTGCAACATTGATTCAATAAATTTCTGTTGGACAGATTGCGTAATAACTACCAATGAAACTTTGTTTTTTAAGAAATAAAATTTAATAATCTATATATTGTTTACTTGAGTGCAAACTTACCACCTCTTTGTTAATTAACACCTATGTGTAAAGCCATTTGTTTATAAGTTCAAGTCTAGTTTTCATGAGTAATTAATTAATGAAGGAAACAAATCCAAAAGTCAAAAAAAAAAAAAAAATGCAAAGTTTGCAGCTAGTTTTGGTTTGTATTGCATGTATAATCCTTCCTTTTTTGATTACAGTTTTCATTCATAAATCCATTGTTATGCAGTTCTCTGACATGCTGAGTTGTCCCTGAGAAAAAAAACACCACCATATTCCTGTAGTTCAGTCAGCTATAGAACCATGTCACCATCAAAGGGGTTATTTCTGATGGCCACCGCTAAAAAAATATTTAAATCAACTCTACTACAGGCAATGAACCAGGAGATGAACTTGACGGAAAATAACAAAACAAATCCAATACCTTAAAAATTAAAATTTATTTTATAAACAATCAACCTATCTACATTGCCACAGCATTCATCTGGAAGTGCCACTCATTTCTCAAACTCATAGGAACAAAGCACAACTAAATTATTAAAACACAATCTTGACTAAAATGAAAAAATGTTAATAAATAATGTTTTTAGCGCGATTAAGTCCTGTGTGAAACGTAAAACTATTTATAATCATTACTGCAATGATTTAGTGAAGGCAGTGTGAATAAACATTGTAATAGTATAAGCTGCTCTCTTTTTTTCTATATGTCCTTGAAATTAAAATGTAATTATATGGGTTCATTAAACTGGGCCTGGATGAATTATTTCATGCTAATAATCATTGCAAATTAAGCTGAAGTCTGAGAGTTACTAACAAATTAAAATATCAGTAACAGCTTTGTCAGTTGAACTTGTGCAATTACAAAGCAACAACAGTATAGTGTGTTACATGTTGCATAACATGTTTTGCTGAGTCACACTGGCAGGGGCAATGACACCAACTTGTGAATGGGTTTTATAGAAACCACCACCTTAGTCATGGATCTTACACATTATCATGTACTATTCTATGATGCGAGTACTTACTTATATTCATTTTGAGTTTATGCTATTATACATTTGAAGATATGAATATGTAGGCAAGCGGCAAAAGTGCTATCAACTCAATCATTCTCCAATTGGTAAAAGCTCAATAAATGAAATGCCATGTCATTCATCCATATCAGTAATTTGTGCAATCTCACTGTAATTCTGTGTATGAAAATAGGTGAGAGGCCTTTATAAAATAATAACTATTCTAAAACTATGCTAACATTTGGTGAAATAGTATTATAACAAATATACACTATTGTATCAATCAATCACAAAGGTGTCGATTCCGTGTCGCATTTGCTCAATAGATTTAGTTAAAATAATAAATAAATAATAATAGCGCAATATTTTAGCTTCAGAAAATGCGCCACAGAATTCATACCAATATTGATAATGATAACACTGCATTACAATTTGATTCTAGTCTAAATATTAAAATCATAATATTGCGCAACTCAATGTTTTCTAAATTATGTACATGGCTGTCCTCTTTCAAGAAATTGGGCCTCAAATAAATAAATTATAGCTTATATACATGTATAGATGGAAAAAAAATATTGATTGAATTATTCCAGGAGTTGACCTCAAGCCTAGTGATGCGGAGCTGCCTTTAGCCGCTTATGACCAGCTTATCTTAGATCACAAGACGTCAAATGGTACTCACTAGTTTAGTTTCGTATATTACAATTTTTGTCGCGTTGTAGACATTATGCACCAATTTCTAATATTAAGCCTCACTCTCGTTAGGTTCAACCACCATGATTTTGCCTTGGGTATCTTAGCATACCTTCATAATAATATTACTGAGCGTTATAATATTCCTGAAAATTAAATTTTCAATGTGTTACATTTTATATAATTACGACAGAACAGTTATTTTAACACATAAGTACTTAAATATTTACAAATATGGACAGGTTAAATAATATAAATGCATAAAAAAGTAGACATTATACTTGAGTAACATTCAGTACCTATTTACTGATTTTAGAACAATCATAAATACAACAATTGATTCATAATTATAAAGCTATGTCACTTTCCCAAAAATCTTTATCACACATATCATGGCACACGAGTTTTTAAGAAAAGTTAAGTAGGTAAACATAATTATTGACAACAATTTATAAAGAAATTATTAATATGAAGCCAAATATTGTTATGACAATTTATTAAATCTGGAAAACGTATTCTAACTACAGATAACACATCAAAAATCAACAGGTAATTTTTAAAACAATTTAATAATTTTGGCCAATACTGAAGCCACCGAATTCTCGTTATCTTGTAACCGCACAGTCTTTATTCTTAACTGAAATTCATATCTCGCCAACCAATATTAAACATAATAGTTATGTTTGTCCATTTCGCAGAATGACGTCAATCTTTTTCCGTTTTAAGTTTGTACACGTATATACTTAATGTAAAAACACAGACATTATATTCTTCGTTTTTTAATTAAGTGTAGTCAAAAATGTAAAGTTTGAAGTGCAAGATATGTTTGCATTTTGATAAATGCATTAATTGCAGACATTGAAATCGTATGAAAGGAGTAGGAAAATAGAGCATTTATATACAATCGATTAAGACAAGTCATGTTAATACTGAATTTATTCAGTCAAAAAGATCAAGCTAATTTTACAAGTGGAAGATTTTCTTTTAGTGCGAAATGTAAGCTTTGCACGTCTTATTAATATTCAAATAGTTAGTAAATTCATAAAAGATTTGTTTTAGGTGACAACCAGAACTTACAGGTACATTAATTCGAGGAGGTGGTATCTACATTAATGTAGAACAACAAGGACTTGTTACAAATAGGATACTAAAACTACACAAATATTAAAACTGTACTTATATTGGAGCAGGTAGGACATATCTGTACAAATGCTGCTCATACACAATCTAAAAATTACTGGTTATAAAGTATATGTTTCTCGTTCTATTGTATGTTAAGAGCGAGAGAGCAATGCAGCCAGCTAGATAATTATTCGTCTACAAGCAGCATTAACATAAGAATACAATAAATTGCTCGGGATGATAAAAAAAAACTTGTTTAAAATATGTTCATTCATATAATATTTTTTACCTAGTTCCAGTTAGTTTAGATATCGGAAGTATGGTATTTCGTTATCATGAAGCTTTCTCGCCGGTTGTTAGATATTCAACTCTATGAATGCTGCTGGATTTGGCTGCTAAGTATGATATGAAAATTCATCATTACGGCAGGCGGATGTCAAAATCAACTAACTACTCTGTATAGACACAAAATATACGGATATAATTGAAACAATTCGATTAGTTTTTTTGTTATCCCCAACATAAACGGATGACATTCTCTAATACATACCGTTAATAAATTCTACTAGCCTCCTTCATCTTCGGTACCAGTTTTACTCATCAACTTGGTGAAGCAACTGGCATAGTCTCTGAAGCTCCCCCCCCCTTTATCCGCAGAGGTAAAGTTGTATTCAATCACATTATCTCTGCGGGTAAAATGGGGGTGTTGTTATTGAACCTTAAATGCCCTCCACACTACTCGCGAAGTTGGACGAACGGTTAATTGAATGATTCGACTTCGGTCAACATCGCGAAGTCAACTTTATGAAGTAGACTTCGCGACTAGTTAGCCATGGAGCAACACCTTGCAATGTTGCACAAGGTGTAGTTACGTACTGCGACTTCGGTCAACTTCGGTTGGCGAAGTAAACTTCGCAAGCAGTGCAGCATAGAGCTAGAAGTGGTGAGTTCCCGAGGGAGTGAGCGGCGCGGGCGGGGAGGGACAGCGCTCGTAGAACAACATGTAGGCGGAGCAACGGAGCACTTCTTGTAGGGACACCTCGTGGACTAGGGTGTCTGATGTGTACCACCAACTGGAAACCAGAGGTTCGTATTGTTGAGACCAATTCAGTTGGAGTTCATCGTCATCAAATAAATGAATGGAATAATAACAACTGAGAACCGACGGGGAAGGATCTCGAGTAGCGACCACGAATTAAGATGCAGCGCACTAGGTGGATCGATGATCAAATCAAAACTGTAGGCAGCCGATGGACGCAGGAGGTTAATGCTGCTCAAAGTGAAGCTCTACGGAGGAAGCCTATGTTCAGCATTGGACATCTTCAGGCTGATAATTTTTGCTTTCATCAGAACAGTTTTTACTTTAAAATATGTTATTCCTAACTTCCTTATATTTTGATATAAAATGATGTTCGTTTGATGCTAGTCTTGGGTATTTGCATATATGGGCCGTCGTTACCTTTTTTTTTTAAATTATTATTATCGCTATCGCTAGCTACCTATAGGTACAGTGAGCCAATACGCACCGTTTGGTCTCGAACCCGTTCCCCCGTCGGTAGGTGGCGAAGTGTCCGGAGCGCGGCCCCCCCACGTGCACCACCACGGCCGCCAGCCGGTACGCGGTCCCCCCGGGCCCCCCCGCGCCCCCCGGGGACCCAGCGCCCCCCGGGGACCCGTCCCCCGCCGCGCGCGCGCCCCGCACGCGGGACCCGTACAGTGACGTCATGTCCACACCTGCTGCCTGAAATATATTCATTCATTTTATTAATACGTTAACGGGCCGTATGCTTGATTGCTCCCTTTAACATAAAAAAAACAGCCTGTTTGCCCGCAGGCGATGGGTTCAATTCCTGAAAAGTACGCATGGAAGACTGACGCAAATAATAGTTGTATCAAGTGTTGTGGAACCATGGTCTTCGTAGTTCCTGGGTCCCTAGATACAGGGAATCCTAGTTAGGGTTCAGGATCTAAACTAGTACGTGATCGTAGGTCGTTATTTATTGAATAACAATCATAATTAACAGCCTGAAGACGTCCACTGCTGAACATAGGCCTCCCCCAGGCCACCACTTTGAGCGGCTCAACGGGTTTTCAACATTTCCATTAAAGAACAACCTACCCTGTAAAGCACGTTTTTGTCAGACGTGATCTCACCATTTGCTTCCGTACATAGCATTTATAACACAGTCCAATCACACCTTCGGTCTTCCACTATTTTATAAAATATCCAAACAGAATACATACCACAAATATCAGAGATTAGAGTCAGAAGTAGATGGGTGTATACCTTGTGATGCGCGGCGTAGGGCGCCATGGAGAGTGTCTCGGGGAAGGCGACGAACTCGGGCCGCTTGGCCGGCCCGCCGCCCGCCCACTGCACGCGCCCTACGTGCAGGCACAGGCAACACGGCAGCTGCGGACATACACCCATACACACAGGCATAGGTGTAGTTATTGCATGACGACAATATACGGAGAAAGTTATTCATGTCGATGGTCAATAGGTGAAAAGAAAATCCACAGCCTGTAGTCATTATTCATAGAATAAGACAATACTTTATTCCACAGCAAATACACGCAAAGACAACTAATGCGAAATATTTGACAAAAAGGTACAATGGGCGGTTTTATCGCTTAGAGCGATCTTTTCCAGACAAGCTCATCATCAACCTGAAGACTTAGTCATAAGTTAACCTTTTTTTTTTCAAAATAGGCCTATTGTCAAACAACTGCTTCATTTATACATTTTTAGAAATCAGTTATATTTGTTGCAGCATGTAGCAAATGAGTGCTTTTGGTGTATGAATGAATGAGGATGAGGATATGTATGGTATGAGTTGGAATTATTGCAGTATTTTTATTTTATTTTGCGATGTCTTTTATGCAATGTGTGTGAGTATTAAATGAAATATATACAGGTGAATATTTCAAGGTGGCATAGACGTGTTACCTTCCCGAAGCTGACAGTCTTGATATGCTTGGTGTACCCCCCGCTGTGGCCACCAGCCCCGCTCCCGGCCTGCTCGGGCCCACAGGAAGCGCACCGCACGCCGGCCACCATCTCCGGCGCTGTGAACGCGCGCAGCAATCCTGCACCATAACACACACTCTCACAAATTACTGAATTACTAACGTCACCGGCCCACGTATTACGTAAACCTTAAAACAGTAGTAGAAAAGCAAAAGCAATCGTTCGCAAGATGTCGCTGGAAATCGTAAGACGTCACGTCTGTAGCAACAAAACAGCAATAGATGGAAACAAAATAATGCACGTTTTAGTTCACCAATTGTCCGACAGAGTGCGATATCTCTTTCTGACTTCTGAAATTCACGCCTGTTGCAAACTTGTTGCGGGTTACGTAATAACCCGACCCAGCGGGTATCACACACCACACCACTCGAAGAACCTACTAAGTCCTCGGTGGTAGACGTAACAGAGACACGAGGTAGGTATGCTTGAAATGGGGCGAAGTTTTCACTCATAAAGTTGTGCGATCTGACATGCATTTTGCTTTTGCATTTTGTTACGTTGGTCATTGTATGTATATTTAACGGATTGATCTTCTGTACCTGTAGTTAAAACTTAGTCGTGGATCCCCGACGTGGTTCCACCACATTTTTTTGGATGCACATGTTTATGTTGGCGCCATTAGTTTATTAAGTCTTTCGATAGTCACTCAGAACTCTGAAATAATAGTTTAGCTTAGCGTGACACTGCACTACGCAGGTCATCCAAAGACATCCCATAGTCTAGTAATTACAATACCAGACTGAAATCAGGTTATAGTCTCATTTGCCCAGTAATTTCACTAGCTATAGTGTCCTTTAAGCCGCAACACTTTAGTACTTGCACACTACTGCTTTGGGGCAAAATAACTGGCAAAGCGATGGTAGTTGGTACCTACCTAGAAGAACCTTGCAGAAAAGTCGTACCACCTAGTACTCACCCGCCAAACTGTAGGAGCCGGTGAGGCCGACGGAAGCGTTGGTCATGCAGAGGGTTACGCTGTCAAACTTGTCGTACCGGATCGGACTCTTTAATACAAGACACACTTTATACATTTACAAAATCAAATGTACCAGAAGCTCAAATTGAAACGAAGAGAATAAATACATTTGCTTACCATTTGCAAGTTTGACTACCAGCAAGACAGATGCAATGGAGTATTTGACTTTATTTGTGCAATGGGCAGTCTCTTCAGTCTGCATTATTCCACCGCATTAATAAGGGAGGTGGTTATAGTAGAGATCCCCCCCCCCCCTCCCCTCCTGCTGATGGGAAAGGGAAGGCTTATGTTCAGCAGTGGACGCGAAAAAGGCTAAAGGCTGTTGATGTAGCATAACACATAACACGTGAGTCGGGAAGCGAGGCTGGCCTGCTCAATCAGCACACCACGGATACTCGCTGTCGAATCGCGCAAGACGAACGAGTTGACGCATGTATAAACGCGATCTTAGGGCTGGTCAAAGAGTGTAACATAGAAGTCTTCGGGGCTGGTTCACTCCACGCCTGTGCAGTGAGCGTACCTTGGTGGAGCAGGCGGTGCACTGCGTGCGCGAGGCGAGCGTGCCGCGCGTGGGGGGCGCGGGGGGCGCGGGCCGCGGGGGCGCGCCCGCCCACCGCCGCCCCACCGAGCTCAGGTGGCAGAACGACCGCGACACGCCCTTCGACAGCCGGGCCGGAGCAGCCGCCGGCTCTGTCGACCACACGCACACTTACAACGACCACGCTGCGGGTAGTTAGGCATTGCGACATACGAAATCATTCTTATTTTAAAACTAGAACGCGCCCTGTGGTGTGAATTTTCCGGAACACACGAGTAGAGTTGACCTCGGTGATTAAGCAAGCCACATACATTTCATCGACATAAGCAATTTTGGCATGAAAACCACGCAAACTAATGAACTACGTTTTACTTTTGCATATTATTATTTTTCATATTAGAACAGGCATAATGACAATTTTTTTTTTTATAAAGTAATTATATTTTACAAAAATATCTCAAAAATTACCAAGTTACAAGCATTTTAAAAACCAGAATAGAAAGATAGTTCAAACGGCCAGTGACGTCAGAGGAAGGTCCTTCATGGTACCTTATTACTAAGCTGTGGTAGCATTAGAGTGGATAGATCCATAGTAACTGTGGGGTGCTCTGTTTCGCGAGAAAGGGACAGGAGATGCCTCCTGTAGAAACTTTAAAAGCTTATTACTCCGTCATTTATTAACCAATTTAGCTTATTTTTTCAGTTATTGCATTCATTTTTAATCTTCTTTATTAAAGTAATATTTTTACTTGTTGATTTTAAATAGTAGTCATCATGCCTATTATCAAAATCATACTTTGTTTTTCTGACAACTCAAGTTATGTAGTCTCCACCCAACCCACCCAGAGCTGAAGCTTTTGTATATAGGTCAAACATACATTTCACGAAAATGCAACAAGTAGCAGAGGGCATCCTTATTTTTGTTAAAAGCATAACAACCATATACTCGTTAACATGGTCAGTCAGCCACAATATGTAACATATTCAGTAATCTGTGGCAATACTAACAAGTAATTAGGATAAACTGAAAGTACACAAAGAATAGGACCACTCTATCTCTTTTCGTGGGTGCCATAAGGGCTGAATAAGGTAGTATAAAGAGAAAGCGCTGCAGCATTCTCCTCGGTACATTAGTCTTCTGCGATCACCAAGCTTCCTGCCAAGTGTAGTGAATTCGTTTATTTATGAAAATGAAAGTGAGGAGCTTGCCGTTCACCAGATGTCAAGCGACACGGCCACCCATAACTGTTATGATTATGGCAAACTTTGACATGATGTGGCGATTTATGTGGAGGCCTGCGTTCAGCAGTTTCAGGCTGTCTGGCTGGTAATTGTAGGAGTAATGTAACAATACCTGGGTCAACCAGGTCGGGTTCGTCCCCGGGCGCGGCGGAGGCGGGGCGGGCGGCGGGCGCGGCCGGCGTGGGGGGCGTGGACTCCGCGCGCAGGGAGAGCGCGGGCGGAGACGCCGGCGACGCGAGGGCGGACCACGCGCGCCCGCCGCCCAGCGCCAAGGCGTCCGACAGGCACCCCGGCTGGGAAGGGAAGGAAAGGGAAGTATTCAAAAAGAAAGGAATAAAACATGTTCGGCCCAATAAATAATACATGACCCAATTGATGGCTGGCTTCTTTTTATTGTATTTATCAAAATACTACTTTAAATTTTATTCATAGGTATTTCAACTGCTTAATTCTGTCACATTGTTTATTACAGACTCTAATAAGTCACATCTTTAATTTAACATTTTCATTCCACTCACATCTTATCATCATTACAGTACAAGTACATCATAATTTTAACTAATGCTTCCGATCATTCCTTCAAATTACATGAAATGAAAATTTCTTGAAAATCAAAACATTTAATTGTAAACAATAGCCTTTAACTTTACAAACCAAGCTCTCTTGCATTGTTTCTTATCACCAGGAGAAAAATGAATGTGCTCACATAACGATTATGTAAGTCCAATGATAGTAAGACAAATACACACCTTCCTTGCCATGGCTGTAGTCTCTTCTTCAATACATGATAACAAGACATGCAGCAACTCATGTGCATCCTGTTGGTCCGCTGGAATCACCCAGCCAGCCGCTCGCAGCGACTGCAGCACCCCAAGGGGACAGACTGGAGTACCACGGGCAGACTCATGGGTGCCATTCACAACTGTGATCACATCAATTATATTATACATCATTTTTATAACCATAACCAAACAAATAACATGTGAATTAATAATGATGATTTAATTGCTTCTCAAATAATGCAAAATTGCAATTAACAAAGTATCTGAGGGCAAACAAACCTTCGATAACGGTGTACAGGGTCGTGATCATGCTATGGTGCGAGTCTGCTTTCGCGTATTTTTTTAACCAGTCTATGAAGCTAGGACAAGCGGCCAGCGCCTGCAGCAGTGTGTTCAAGAAACAAGTTTTTCCAAGGTTCTGCAAACCCGCAATTTGGCCCCGACGCTTCCGCACCTTCGGAGCACCCCCGGGACCCCATAGTACAAATGCCCCGACCACCACTGCTGCCGTCAGCCCGGCAGCAACCAGAATCCTGTCTCCACCATCCATTATCAGCAGATGATGTATAAGTCTTTAAGGGAACTACACTGGCTTACATGCTAACGGGATTGAACAAAACCAATTATGAGATACCATCAATAATTCTAAGATTGTAAGCGTTGCTTTTGTGTTCGTTTTTCAAGGATAATAAAATTAATAAATAAATTCTAAATTCTTGAAAAAGCAAAGTAAAAAGTAAAGTGAGGTTGAGGTTTCAGCATATAGCACACAGAGCATATAAAGCATAGAGTAACTTTTTATACTTGAGGATATAAAGCACAGAGTACATTACACAAGACTGAAATAGAGGCCTCTCTCGGCAGCCAAAAGTGGCAACTCTTCAAGCGCCTTCTGGTTTACTTTTACGGAACTAATACTCCATATTAAAAAAAAAAATAAAGGCAATGTATACACTTGTATTTTTAATGCAGTTATACACTGCTATATATTAAGGGGTCAATGTATTCATCACTCCAAACAATTTTTCCTAAAAGACCAACCCTGAAATAGCATAATATAAAATCAGCTGTTCCATACATAGTTCATTGAAACCTGGACCAATAAATAGAAAAGCAGATTTTTTCCTTATAGTTTAAAGATATAAAGGATATAGCAAGGGATGGGGGGTGAGGGAGGGTGGTGAGGGATATCATAGGGATATCGTTTGTTTTGACATAACAATATTATTTGACATTGACAATAACAACAGCATAAACATGACGTTAATTTTTTTTTTCTTCTTATATATTGGCTCCACACATAGTGTATTTAGCCAGTGTCAAGTATTGTAATTTTTCAGTGTTATGAATATTTCACGTTAAGTCAAGTCTAAGTCTTAGTCAAGTCTAAGTCTTAGTCCAGTCTAAGTCATGCTCCAGTAAAGTGGTGGCAACTTTACTAGAAGCTTCTACGGAATTTTGGAAGCAACACGAAAAACCACGTTTCACCACATTATATCACTTCCCTACACTCATGCTCGTAATTCAGCACTTAATGCCTAAAACGCCACCAATTTTAAACATTAACACTGGAAAAAGCACAAGTTTTGAGAAATAATACAATGCAACGACGTGAACTTTTCCGTGTTTCCGCCAAAACTCCTACGTTAATGTTATTAGCCCTCTATTCCAATTCACGCTGTAATCGCTTTCGTCGCTCACAACGCTCACGTTGATTATTCAGCGTTCTGATTCAGATATTGCGCTCAAGACTTTGAGCGCTGTCAATGACTCTGAACAATCCAACCAATCACGGACGGCGATATCACGATAGCAAGATGGCGTCGGTCATGACGTTTACAAGAGAATTCGTTGTCGCACTCACCATTCGGTACGCGTTTTTAACGTGATAATATCGATATTATCGATTTTAGCGTGTCTCGGAATCCTATTTTGCCACTCAGATCGCCATCCAGTAAAACGGTGGATATTTCACTGAAGGCTCTAAAAGGCCGTTGAAGAGAAAATAAGAATGCATGGTTTTATATTCTACAATAAGGCGTTTTATTTAAAAAAAAAACTAGTTCCGTTATGGGGGTCTAGCAAAGATCACAAACGCTAACGCTATCGCCAAACGCTAACTCCAAAAATGTATTGAAATGACATTCGCTGTGGAAAAGTTAGCGATTTCCGAAATGTCATTATAGTACATTTTGTAGTTAGCGTTTGGCGATTGTGATCTTTGCTAGATAAGACCCCGGCTGCCAGATTGATGACAAGCCTTGGGACTTATTTCTAGGTTATTTAGGGCAGTATTTGCAATTTATATTATAAATGGTAGCACTGTACTGTATGTCACTTTTGCTTTACTGACCAACTGACAAACAAACAACCTCGGAAATGGAAAAAAATAAACAACTAAAAACATTTTTGATTTGAAAGCGAACAAACAATACAACATTTATATGATATGTACCATCAACCAATTTAATAAATAATTAATATAGGTCGGCCCGATTGTCCCGTGATCGCCCGAGTAAATTATAATGAGTTCTAAAAATTCGACATGATTCCTTCAAATACTATCTGTGTATCCCAAGAAGGGCCAGCAAATGCTCTGGCCCTCAATAAAGACTGCACACAAGTTGTTATAGCTGGAAGAAATGGTATGACATGAAAGTCTGTATAACTTGAGAATTTATGATGTATAAATAATACTACAGAATCACAATAGATTGTCAAGTTTTTCACTCATGTATTTGTACTTGATCTATTTTAAAACCTAAATAATGGTAATCGTTCCAATTCGTTTCAGTATTCAAAGTGTTTTCAATAGAAGAAAACGAATTTTCTGAAGTTTGCAACCTGCGTGTAGGCAAAAACCTGAATTTAAACTTTTCCTCTATTGATGTTGCTTGGAGCACCATTGAAGGTATGTGTCTATCAAATAATGAAATTAACAATTCCATTGTCTCTACAATTTATTACTTAAAATACTTAGTCTTATGTATGTGTAAACAATCAATTTAACATTTAGAGAACACCCTAGCAACAGCGGCTACAAATGGAGCTGTGGTTGTATGGAACCTTGGTAAATCTGGACGATCAAAACAGGAGCATGTCTTCTCAGATCATAAGAGGACTGTCAATAAGGTAAGAATGGCTTTATTTTTTATATAAGATTTTAAACTGTCATAGTCACTACACTACTAAAATAATGTTTGTTAGCTGGATATTTACCCTATAAACCCATGTTTCCGTTAATAAACATTATTTTAGTATGGCTTTATCTTTGTTTCCACTACTGATAAAAGAACCTTTATCTTCAATTATTATTCCAGATGAAGTCTATTTTTTGAATTCTGATTGTATTGATCTACAAATTAATGTAAATTATATTTTTGGCAGATTATCTATGAAGAATCTCAAAATTTGATGACTAGAACAATGCAATTGCGATATAAATCAACTTGTATTAACACTATATTACAGGAGATACCTTCTATATTTACCTAGTAACATGACATCAATGATAGTAAAGTTGACCATGTGTTTTCCTTAATCAAACTTGGTCTAGAATACTCTTACTTAGTAGCTCTGAATAAAATGTATTAAAATTGAGTCAGCAATTTTAATACCATAAAGCTCTTGTTCATTATTACATCTCTTGTTCATTGTTTTATTCATAATTCATAAAATGTTTGAATTATGAATAAAACACAGCTCCTAAAAAAAGTTGTGTCAATCCATGTTGTTCCAAGCAGGGTATCTGACTTTTTTTATAGGATCTGTAGAACAAAATTACTTGTTATATTATAAATGTGTATTGTGTATATACTATTCCCAGGTTAGCTTCCACCTAACAGAGCCAGCCCTTCTAATATCCGGTTCCCAAGATGGAATGATGAAATGTTTTGACCTGCGGATGAAAGAAGTAGCTCGCACATTTATCAGGTAAGTGACTAATCTAGGAACATTTGGCCTGATTTCACCCAACACATACATGATATATGATATGATAATATTCTGCAGGCAAATGTTTTATCAATTTAATGAACTCATTAATTCTTAGGTCAATAGTTCAGTTTTATTATGCTTTATCAAATTATCTTGTTTGCCTAGACTACACCAATGCAGTCATTATAATGTTGGTGTTATTAAATTAGATAGATAAGTACCTCATTGTTTAGGCCCAAGTTAATAAATTTTGGTTCATGTAAATGAAACTAGATGGCGTTAGTAGTCCACTAAAACACGCAAGCGTTTGGTTCGCGGTGCCTTGCTGTTTTACCAAGTGTGTTAAATAAATGACTTTTTTTCATCACAATCCGAATTTTATTTCTTTCGGAGCATTTTTGGGACGATGTACATGTTCCTCTCGTAGCCGAATTGTATTTGGCACTTGGGATTTGTTGGCGTACTTGTACGTGGTCCACTCCCCAGTCTTCCGTATAAGACAATCAATATCGCGGTTAGCTGGCCACAGTATTGGCAGCAGTTAGTATTGAGCAATTCATACTAGCAGCGTCATACTAGTGGAGCCAGTGGCAGTGGCAGTGGTAGTGGCCACTGGTGGCCACAGAAGGAGCACTGAAGCGAGCGGGGAGTGGAGTTGGAGCCAATTGGGAGTCAAACCCAAGTGCGGAGCCGAACCAGCAATATTGGCAGGAGCAGGGGAAGTTGAACGGCGGGGGGAGCACCCCCTTGGACACCCTTGGATAGCAGTTACGAGCCATAAGTGTGTGAGTGAGTTGCGAAGTGCAACTGTGAGTACAATTTGAACCTTATTACCTAGAAGAGTTTAACTTTAACTTATTTCGAGTAAAACTGGACTTAGCGCGAATTTCAAGAAATTTCTCATCAACTTAGAATAATTTGTAGTAATATTAATACTGTAGTTAACTTTGTAGAATTTTACAAGTGTTTGCATGGACTTAGAATAATTTAAGAAAAAGTGAACCGACGGGGAACCTATGCCCGATTTCACTTAGACTTTAATTAATTCTCAAACACTTAGAAAATTTCTGCTTGTATTTTCATAGACTTAGAATAATTCGCGGAAGTTGTTAAACACTTATAAAATATTTGCCGAGTTTATTATTGGAACTTGTGATTTCTTGTAGAGTTTTTAATTGACAATAGTTTTAAATGATTGTAATGATGGATAAATTAATTAGATCACAAGAAAATCTTAAAGATAGAATAGCAAAGGCAAAGATTAATTTTGGTAAACAGTCAAAAGATAGAATTACTGTACCATATTTAGAGACGCGCTTGGAAACGTTAGATAGTTTTTGGACGTTATTTACTTCCAATCATGAGAAAATTGTAATGGAGAGCGAAAGTGTAGAGCTAGAAGCGACAGATTATTATAAAAACGATTTGTTTGAACAAGTAGAAGAAATTTATGTAGAGTTTAAATCAAAATTGAAAGAAGCAATATCAAAGTTTAAAGCGGTGCTTAAGCCAACTCAAAGCTCAACGCAAGTGTCTTCACCGAATAAAACTTTGAGCGTGCAGTTACCAAAGATTACAATACCTACTTTTTCAGGCAAATACGTTGAATGGACTAGCTTTAAAGATTTGTTCGTGTCGCTCATCCACAATAATGAAAACTTGGATGACGTTCAAAAACTGCACTACCTTAAGGGTCACCTACAAGGAGAGGCAGATCAGCTGTTACGGCATATACCTATCACTGCTGATAATTATAAAAATTGTTGGTCCCAGTTAGAAAACAGGTACAATAATAAAAAGTATCTTGCAAATTGTATCCTGCAGCGGTTCATGAACCAAAAGAATGTTAATGTTGTGTCATCAAGCGCCATTAAAGAGTTGTTAGATGTAACAAATGAATGTTTGCATGCGCTTGAAAATTTGGGGATTGATGTTAGGTCATGGGACATAATGGTGATTTATATTATCAGTCAAAAATTAGATTCTGAGTCTAGACGCTTATGGGAGACGAAGAATAATGAGTGTTCTGGGGAATTGCCTAATCTTTGTCAATTTAAACAGTTTTTAGAAATTCGGTTCCGAGCGCTAGAATGTTTAGGCTCACAGTGTACTAAGCAAAGTAATTTCAAGAATAAGAATGCTATGGCATTACATGTAACCACCACAAATTCAGGTTGTGTTTTTTGTTCCGACAAAAATCACAAATTATGTAACTGCAAAAGTTTTGCTAAAGAAGATGTAGACAAACGACGTAAGTTCGCCCAAACCAGTAAGTTGTGTTTTAATTGTTTGAACGCGAATCATTTAGTTAATGCATGTCGTCAGTCTACAAGGTGTCATCTATGCAAAAGGAAGCATCATTCTCTTCTCCATCCTAAAAATGCACCGACCGCTGTTGAGGAGGTAAATTCGGATCAGTCTATTGGTAAGGACGTTGTGACGCCAGAAGCGTCATCGTCCTCGAAGGGAGAGTCCACCAAGGCCATGTCGTGTTTTGCAAAGGCTGGCAGTCAGGTACTGTTAGCCACTGCCTTGGTTAATGTCGAGTCAAGAACAGGGACTTCTGTTTGCTTAAGATCCTTGCTAGATCAGGGGTCTCAGGCTTCGTTCATCACGGAGTCCGCAGTCCAGTTGTTGGCGTTAAAGAAAAGTCCTATTAAGACTTTCATATCAGGTCTCGGCGGCGATTCACAAGCCTCGTTAGCTTGTAGGTGGATGGTTTCCATCAAAATTCAATCCCGCTATGATCCCAGCTTTGTCATTCCTGTCAAAGTGTATGTAATGAACAAACTTACCACACTCCTTCCTGAAAGAAAGGTTGTCGTTCAAGAGTTGCCCTCGTTGCCATCTGTAGACTTGGCCGATCCATCGTTTGATACGCCCAATAAAATAGATTTGTTATTGGGAGCGGAGGTCTACAGCCAGATTTTGTTGAGTGGTCTTATCAAAGGTCCGCCAGGCTCTCCTATTGCGCAGAATACTACGCTTGGCTGGATCTTCTCTGGTGAGGTAGGCGAGGTAAGCAGCGATTCAAATGCATGTCATAATGTAGTAGTTAGCATGCACTCAGCTCATTCGGAGGAGAATGAGCTTTTGAAGCGATTTTGGGAGCTAGAGTCAGAGCGTTATTCTAATGAGAAGAAATATTTAACTGAGGAAGAGAAGCAGTGTGAAAGGTTGTTTGCGGAAACAACACAGAGAGACAAGTCTGGTCGTTATGTTGTCAGGTTGCCCTTTCGCACACAAGATCCTCAGTGTAAATATGGTGACTCGCAGCTAATCGCCCGTAAAAGGTTTCTTCTATTAGAGAAACGGTTGTTGAATAGCCCTGAACTGAAAAAAGAATACGTTGGGGTTATTAATGAATATTTGAGTCTTGGCCACATGGAGATCGTCGAAGATCATAATAAATCAGATGCGGTGTATTTGCCACATCATGCGGTCGTCAGGAATGACAAAGTGACGACAAAAGTAAGGGTGGTTTTCGACGCGTCTTGCCAAGGTAAGAACGGGGTGTCGTTGAACCAAGATTTGATGGTTGGTCCAACCCTCCAGTCAGAGCTGCGCCATATCTTGATGCGTTGGCGCTGCTTTCCGATATGTCTCGTGGCTGACGTCATCAAGATGTACAGACAAGTAAAAGTGGCTGAAGGTGATGTAGATTTTCAGCGTCTGTTATGGCGAGAGAATCCCGATGACGAACTACAACATCTTCGACTTTTACGAGTCACCTTTGGTACATCTTGTGCACCACATTTGGCCGTTAAGTCGTTACAGCAAGTCGCACTCGATGAAGGAACAGAGTTTCCACTGGCGTCGAATCGCGTGCTGAGAGATTTCTATATGGACGATTTGATGACAGGGTGCCAAACTGTGGCAGAAGGTGCTGACATCTATCGAGAGATGAATGAGTTGCTTGGTCGTGGAGGTTTCAAGCTTCAGAAGTGGGCCACTAATAGCAGTGATTTGCTGGAACACATAAATGAAGACAGAAAAGTATTAGAAGAGAATCTGAAATTGAAAACAGATAAAACTAAAATATTAGGACTTACCTGGAACAGGATATCCGACGAGTTCGAATACACTGTACAGCTTCCTCCACTGGAAACACCTGTAACCAAGCGTAGAGTCGTTTCAGATATAGCTAAACTATTTGATCCCCTCGGCTGGATTGCTCCGGCAATAATAACAGCAAAGGTGTTTATACAAAAAATTTGGCTCTCAGGGATCGAATGGGACCAGGAACTGTCACCATCGTTACTGAAAGAGTGGTTGAGTTTTAGAAAGGATTTAAGTAAACTTACCAACTTTCGGATACCACGATGGATTGAAGCGTCCGCTGAAGATCAATGCATTGAATTGCATGGATTTGCAGATGCTTCAAGTGTCGCATATGCTGCGGTTGTGTATGCTCGTGTAATTGACAAAAATGGTTTGGCCCACGTGAATTTGATTACGTCTAAAACAAAAGTAGCTCCAATAAAGCAGGTGTCGATCCCCAGGCTCGAGTTATGTGGAGCCGTGTTGCTCGCGAAACTACTTCTGGAAGTTTCAAACGTTTTAGATGTACCTAAATCACACCTGCATGCATGGACGGATTCGTTGGTCGTGTTAGCCTGGTTGAGGAGCCATCCTAGTCGATGGAAGACATTTATAGCGAATAGAGTAGCAGAGATACTTACCGTTATGGATGGAAACCAGTGGTCGCACGTACCGTCGAAGCAGAATCCCGCAGACTGCGCATCTAGGGGCGTGAAACCGTCTGAATGCGCTCAAATCCAGTTGTGGCAGCAAGGTCCGGAGTGGCTGAAACAGAAAAAGATAGATTATAGACATGAAGAAATAGACACAAAAATGGAAGAAAAGAAGGTAAAAACTTATACGATTACCTGTAATGAAGCAGAAAATGAGTTGTTTATGAAGTTTTCTTCATTGAAACGACTTACCAGAGTCATCGCGTACTGTAGGAGGTTTTTGATTCCCAGAATAAACGGCGCTTTGACTGCAGAAGAAGTAAAACAGGCTTTAAATTGTTGCATCAAAATGTGTCAACGGCATTGGTTTCACGAAGAGATAGAAAGTTTAAAGAAGAATGGTAAAGTAAATAAGAAAAGTAAACTTACCTCGTTGAATCCTTTCCTTGACACAGATGAGATCTTGAGGGTTGGCGGACGTTTGCAGAAGGCTGAACTTGTAGATAGCACGAAGCATCCTATATTGATACCACATGGTTCAAATTTCGGAAAGCTGTTGGTTGCAGACGCTCATCAGAGAACTTTGCATGGAGGGCCTCAATTAATGCTAAATTATTTGAGAACCAAATATTGGATTTTGAATGCAAGGAGTCTCGTCAGGCAATGCGTTAGGAAGTGTGTGGTATGCGTTCGTCACTCTGCTAAAACTAGACAACAAATGATGGGCCAGTTACCCGAAGTACGAGTAACAGCTAGCCGACCTTTCTTTCGAAGTGGCGTCGACTACGCAGGTCCTATTAGTATTCGCTCTACTAAAGGCCGTGGCCATCACTCCACTAAGGGCTACATTTGTTTATTTGTCTGCATGGCTACGAAAGCCATTCATTTGGAGGTAGTTAGCGACATGACAGCTCAAAGTTTCATAGCTGCCTTCAAACGCTTTGTAGCCAGGCGTGGTCATGTAGCCGAAGTATGGAGTGATAATGGAACCACATTTGTTGGCAGTGCTAAGGAGTTAAAGGCGTTGTTCGATGCAGAAAGGTCTAGTCTAGCACCTGAGATTGCTGATTGGGTTGCAGTTAATGGTACGAATTGGCACTTTATACCTCCGCATTCTCCAAATTTTGGAGGATTGTGGGAGGCAGGAGTGCGGTCAACAAAGCACCATCTTAGGCGGATTATTGGCAATAGTACCCTGACTTTTGAGGAGATGACAACTCTGTTGTCACAAATTGAGGCGTGCCTTAATTCAAGGCCGATTTCTCAGTTACCAAGTTACCCAGACGAACCGTATCCTCTCACCCCTGGTCACTTTTTAGTAGGTGAACCACTGGTTGTAGTCCCTGATAGGAATTATGAAAATAGCAGTATTTCTTCTTTGAGTAGATGGCACCTTGTGCAAAGAATGTGTCAAGAATTCTGGCGCAAGTGGTCGAAGGAGTATCTTACTCAAATGCAGCATCGGTATAAATGGACGGACGCAGTTTCTGAGCCAAATATCGGCGATGTTGTGTTAATCAAGGAAGATGAGCTCCCACCAGCTAAATGGCTGTTTGGAGTTATCACAGAGAAGCATACTGGTTCGGACAAGCTTACGCGTGTGGTGAGCATAAAATGTAAAAATAGTATTGTAAAACGACCTTTGTCGAAATTAATTGTATTACCTGTTGTTGATCAAGATACGGATAAGAACTAATTTACAGTCCACTGTTCTATGTTAAAGTTTATTTTTGTTAAAGAAGCTATTGTGTTATGCGTAATGACGTTAAAAAATGTTGTTAACGTTGTGAATTTCTTGTAGGATATTTAAGGTTTTGTTTTGTTATATTTATCAATTTTTTTGTACTTGGGAGACAGTAAAATTTGTTGTAGGCACATTTTTGAAGATGTTTGTAGAAATGTTTGTTTTTGGTTACTTATGTATGTTATTAACTATGTTTTCAATTACTTTTGTTTGATGGACGGTTCGTCCATAGCGGGCGGAATGTTTAGGCCCAAGTTAATAAATTTTGGTTCATGTAAATGAAACTAGATGGCGTTAGTAGTCCACTAAAACACGCAAGCGTTTGGTTCGCGGTGCCTTGCTGTTTTACCAAGTGTGTTAAATAAATGACTTTTTTTCATCACAATCCGAATTTTATTTCTTTCGGAGCATTTTTGGGACGATGTACACTCATTTTACAATATGCTAAAAGTTCTTATTAAATCTCAGGATTTAGAAAACATGTTGAAATAATTTCCTTATACAGGTTTTATAACCCCTGAGCACTTGAAGTATAATTCTTAAATTGTTTTTATTTTAGCGTATGACCAACATGAGTACCACACAACCTACCAACACTTGGGCTTGGGCTAGGTATGCTTGGCATGTGCGCTGCGAGACAATTTTGTTTCATTATCTTGTAGATACTGATTCAGTATTACTGAAACATCATTTCTATTAGATTTGGTGTTTCCACAAAACAATGCAAAATTATCTTATAGCGTGCATACTAGCCTGTTGGGTAGGAATCGAACCCAAAACCTACATAGAAGGAAGAAGGTAGAGCTACTGCCAATAGACCTGTGAGGCCATGGCAGCCAAAGCACCTTGCATTTATAAAAAATAAATGTGGGGATGGCTCTTTGCAGTAATACAATAGTTTGTCAAACACACAGGTATCAAATGGGGCGACTAAAAATATTGCAGGCAGTTAGTAGAAAAGTAACTTGTAGTCATTTGATACAAGCAGCCTCCTGAGAGTCTAGTCCGAGTTTATTTGACAGCTTTCACGTTTCACGATGTATGAAGCGTTTTTGTACGGGTTCACGATAAGTGCCCCTAGTGAGCGAATTGTGAACCACAGATCCTCTATACAAAAACGCATCACTCACCATGCACCGTGAGACGTGATAGCTGTTAAATAAACTCGGACTAGGCTCTCTGCACGGGTAGCATGAACTATAGAAATATCGAGAAACTCGTTTGACCAATGAACGATCACGCGGGTCGCGTCGTAGCCCTTTTGTTACGTTTTCTTCGGTCAACGCCTTCCCGAGAGAAGAGGATGTAGATATGTTAAGGTGGTTCCGATCGGTCCAGCAACACGGAGTCGATCCGCGACGTGCAGTTCAGCCCGCACCAGGCGCACGCGTTCGCGGCGGTCTCCGAGAACGGCTCCGTGCAGCTGTGGGACGTGCGGAGGCACGAGCGCTGCCTGCAGCAGTTCACGGCGCACTCGGGGCCCGTGTTCGCCTGCGACTGGCACCCCGACCTGCCCTGGCTCGCCACCGCCTCCAGGGACAAAACTATCAAGGTATAATGTATATACTACCTAAAGCATAATATAATACCATACTAGTAGTGACTAGGCTATAGTGACAGGCTTGGGCAACTGTAAGGAACACATCCGCAACGATCCGAAATGAGGAAATCCGCACGAGAACTAAAGTGACCGATTTAGCCACTAGCTGAACCGACGATCTGGTGGAAGCCGCGGGGAGCCGATGGATGCAGGAGGCGAGCAGCCGCTCAAAGTGACGCCCTCTGGGGAGGCCTATGTTCAGCAATGGACGTCTTCAGGCTGATAATGATGATGATGATGATGAAGCAACGCATTAGTAACGACTCGAATGTTACATTACAGATGTGCATATACATAGACCATGGTAACCAATCACTTTGTCGCATCAGTTGAACTGGGTGGGTGGTGGGCCGGTTTGCATGGATTAACATATAAGAGAAGTTAGGTATAGTAGTGTTAGTTATCATATTTTGTGTGCTTGAATGATTTGTGCTAGAAATTAGAAGTACGAGTATGGTAAACAATACAAATACTTGGTGTGATCTATCTGCAATAACGACTATGGCAGTAATAATATGGACAATCTATTTACGGCAGGCAGATACATTTTTTTTGCAATTTTAATGATTGTACCTGCTACTTGGCTACATCATCTCTTCAAAATGTGGCATAAACTTTTCAGGTGTGGGATATCCACGCGAAGCCGAATCTCGAGCACACGATATATACGATCGCATCCGTTGGACACGTCAAATGGCGCCCGCAGAAAAAGTGGGTATACTCAAACTATTCGGCCTAATGTTATAATTTTCAAAATCTTTTATATGTTATTTATTTAGTTATCAGAGTATCATAGTGTTTCTCAAAATTATACCAATACCGTAAGGTACAATACCGTAGTGTATTGCAGCGACGTATTGCCCCGGCACTACTGGTTTCTGTTTCCCTATACAAGGTGACCTTGAATTGGTATGTTATCCCGAAAGGGAGTAAATCTACACCCCAAGGTAGACAATGTTTCTTCTACGACTTTATTAAAGTAATAGATGTTCACTGAAGAAATGCCGTGTAAAGTTTACGTTCGAAAATAGCCTTAGCGCAGCTGGGTGGTTGGACTTCGTCCTTGACCGAGTGCACACAAATGAGTTTACCGGCCTGTGTTTAGAAATGAATTTATAGTATCTTGTTAACTCTCGTAGCGATCGCACGTGCAATTTTGCGAGTGGATTTATTTTTTATCATGGAAGTTTGGAAACACCCAGTTTCAAGTAAGACTCTCACTACTTGTAGGGTATCATGGTCCCAGTCCCCCCATTTCGGGATAACATACCAATTCAAGGTCACCTTGTATATGAAAAATTTTCCGGCTATGAGTCGCTTCGCTAGCTACGAAAGGTATTTTATAAAAATACATAGGATAGAATTTAGTAGTGTCGTGGCGAAACGTTGCGTAATGCTGCTGCTTAGAGTCGGCTATGAACTTGTACCAACCTGTACGAATTCGCTCAAAAGCACCATGTCATCTGTATAGCTCATATCTTACATGTAAATATTTGTAGGAAAAATAGAATATTGTGTCAAGGAATGTTATATTGCATGGACCAAAGATTTATAAAGCCCGTTGATAGCTCGTGAACATAATTTCTCGTACAAACATGACTCACCTTACGGGGCAGGGGGCGAGGTAACAAAACGAGACAAAGTCATACGAAATTACAAAGGACAGAGCAGGATGGAACAAAAGACATATTGGGTGTCCCGCTTCCTCTCGTAGGATTAGCAGGTGAAATACACTTCTATTTTACGTACGAAGGAAAGTTGTATCGTTGGTCAACTGGATTTATAGTCGATGGCATGGACCGATACATCATAGTTTGGGTCCCGCGTCACGGTAGTTTCCGCCAGGTTCCAGGTGGCGTCGTGTGCGCTGGTGCTGGACTGCGCGGTGCACGTGTGGGACGTGCGGCGGCCGCACGTGCCGCTGGCCACGTTCGCCGAGCACCGTGACGTCACCACGGCCATCGCGTGGCAGGCCTCGCCGCACGCGTTCCTCTCCACCAGCCGCGACTGCACGCTCTACCGGCACCGGTTCGCGGAGGCGGCGCACCCCGTGCTGTGGGCCAACCCGCACGGCGTGTGTCTGTCGGCGCGCGGCGAGCTGGCGCACGCGCAGCCCGAGCGGCCCCTGCCGGCGCTGCGCACGGCGCCGCCCGACCGACACGTGCCCGGCCTCGGGTGAGGCGCCCGCCCTGGGCCATCGTTCTCTATGTAAACAGATTCCACACGATGTAGAAACCACGTCGTTATCTTGTCTTGTTCAAGTCGTATCACAGCAAGGAATCTTTATAACGCGATTCAATAAAGAAAAGAACAGAAAAACAAACATTTCCATCGCTGTCTCACACCCTCTGCACTTAAACACATCAGTGGAAGAGGGAAAATAAGAGTTCCATGTTTGCGTCAGATTCGTTTCTTTAATGGCACACGTTATACTTATGTATTTTGTATGATCCAAGGCCTGCATTAAGAATTAGACAAAAAAAATCTCATCCCTAAACCGGTAAACAAATAACACTATAATATTAATATAAGTGAATGACTAATTATAGAAGGGCTGCAGCGGGAGTAATAAAGTAAAACCAGATGATGAACTTTTACCTTTTATTCAAGGTCATCTAAAACTATAATTAGGTCCTAAAATTAATTATATCTACATATGACAAGTCTCGACGATCGAGAACAAGTGCCGGGGGAGGATGATGTAAGCCTCGCGGAGCCTAGAGGGGATCGCGGGCGCGGGCGGTACGCGGACGGTGGTCGCGATCTGTCTCACGCTTTTGCTGGTCAGCGCTTTTCCATGTGTTAGTACATCTTCTCCATGTGTGCAAATCACGCTGACACGGCGGTGACGATGCCTAGGTAGCGCGATATGCGGTACGTTCGATGTACTTGTCGTTCTACGTAACAGGCTTATATTTATGTTGTGTTGTGACACAAAGCCATGTGTAAATATTAAAAATTGACAGAAAATCTGAAGAAATAGCATTTCACATTAAAGCTTTTTTTATTTTGTGATGGTAACGTTTAAAATGTTGAATAGATTTTTGCAGATTTCTTTATTTATTTATGGACCTTCAACAGTTCTACATGTTTTCGAAAATAATAGTGACAGCTTACATGCATTACATGACAGGTTTTGAATTACATGTAGCCCTAATTACAGAATGGCCACAGCATGCTTTAAAAAAGTGAGAATCCTTCAAGTAAAAATAAATACATACTACAGAGACCTAAAAAAAAAGATGCAAGAAAAGGTATTCGCGTGCTTTTGGTGTAAAGAATCGATAGAGAATTAAGCCGATCGTCCACCGCCGGCTAAACTAAGTTAGTTTAAATAGTTGAGCCAGTTTTTTGTACACGTGGCATAGTTTGAGGTGAACGCACACGTTTTAAAAACTGGCTCAACTATCTAAACTAACTTAGTTTAGCTGGCGGTGGACGATCGGGTTTAGGAGAGCAGGCAGTGTAACTGGGTCCCCCGTGCAGCCGCAAGCAGCCGACGGCGGGGTCGCTGTCGGCGGGCGCGCAGGCGGCGCTGGAGCGCGCGTTCCCGGGCGGCGCGGGCTCCACGCTCACGCGGCACCGCGCGCCCGCGCCCGCGCCCGCGCCCGCGCCCGCGCCCGCCGCCCGCGCCTGCCCCGTGCTGGCGTGCGCCGCGCGCTACCGCCTGCGCGGCGCGCCCCCGCACCACCTCGCCGCGCACAACGCGCATGTCGCCAGGGATAACAACCGGCACATGGTCAGTTACACTGCCGAATAAACATACGGTCCTTTTACTCCTCTTTCTTTATAGTCAGTCATACATAGAAAATTTATTCATAGTTATTCATATTCACACCTTATAGCTTCAAAGTGTTGTTCGCAATCACACTGTATTTTCTATAACTCTTTATGTGAGCAAGCTTTCAATTTTGTTAACCTTTAATTAACAATAAGTTTAAATTCAATGTATGAATTTCAGTGTAGTCTTCTAAATCATATCCAAAAAAATCTGTTGGATCCTGGGAGATTATTTTCTTATTATTATTTCAAGTCTAAAACGAATCCCGGAATTGTCCGAAACTGACCTGATTTTTATGTTTCTCCCAAATCAGACCGACCATAGACTCGATCGTTACAATACAAGACCGTTATTACGTTCATTAATTATCAGTATCAGTACTGAATGTGCGTCGTATATCAGGTGGGCCACGTGTGGGACGTGGTGCGGTGTGTGTACAGCGCGCGCGCCGCCGCCGTGTCCCACACCGCCGCGCCGCCGCCCCCGCGCGACCCGCCGCGCCAGGACCCGCCGCGCGACCCGCCGCCGTACAGGTACACATGTGTCCCACACCTCTCACTGCAGGCCACACGTGTCCCACACCGCCGCGCCGCCGCCCCCGCGCGACCCGCCGCGCCAGGACCCGCCGCGCGACCCGCCGCCGTACAGGTACACATGTGTCCCACACCTCTCACTGCAGGCCACACGTGTCCCACACCGCCGCGCCGCCGCCCCCGCGCGACCCGCCGCGCCAGGACCCGCCGCGCGACCCGCCGCCGTACAGGTACACATGTGTCCCACACCTCTCACTGCAGGCCACACGTGTCCCACACCGCCGCGCCGCCGCCCCCGCGCGACCCGCCGCGCCAGGACCCGCCGCGCGACCCGCCGCCGTACAGGTACACATGTGTCCCACACCTCTCACTGCAGGCCACACGTGTCCCACACCGCCGCGCCGCCGCCCCCGCGCGACCCGCCGCGCCAGGACCCGCCGCGCGACCCGCCGCCGTACAGGTACACATGTGTCCCACACCTCTCACTGCAGGCCACACGTGTCCCACACCGCCGCGCCGCCGCCCCCGCGCGACCCGCCGCGCCAGGACCCGCCGCGCGACCCGCCGCCGTACAGGTACACATGTGTCCCATACCTCTCACTGCAGGCCACACGTGTCCCACACCGCCGCGCCGCCGCCCCCGCGCGACCCGCCGCGCCAGGACCCGCCGCGCGACCCGCCGCCGTACAGGTACACATGTGTCCCACACCTCTCACTGCAGGCCACACGTGTCCCACACCGCCGCGCCGCCGCCCCCGCGCGACCCGCCGCGCCAGGACCCGCCGCGCGACCCGCCGCCGTACAGGTACACATGTGTCCCACACCTCTCACTGCAGGCCACACGTGTCCCACACCGCCGCGCCGCCGCCCCCGCGCGACCCGCCGCGCCAGGACCCGCCGCGCGACCCGCCGCCGTACAGGTACACATGTGTCCCACACCTCTCACTGCAGGCCACACGTGTCCCACACCGCCGCGCCGCCGCCCCCGCGCGACCCGCCGCGCCAGGACCCGCCGCGCGACCCGCCGCCGTACAGGTACACATGTGTCCCACACCTCTCACTGCAGGCCACACGTGTCCCACACCGCCGCGCCGCCGCCCCCGCGCGACCCGCCGCGCCAGGACCCGCCGCGCGACCCGCCGCCGTACAGGTACACATGTGTCCCACACCTCTCACTGCAGGCCACACGTGTCCCACACCGCCGCGCCGCCGCCCCCGCGCGACCCGCCGCGCCAGGACCCGCCGCGCGACCCGCCGCCGTACAGGTACACATGTGTCCCATACCTCTCACTGCAGGCCACACGTGTCCCACACCGCCGCGCCGCCGCCCCCGCGCGACCCGCCGCGCCAGGACCCGCCGCGCGACCCGCCGCCGTACAGGTACACATGTGTCCCACACCTCTCACTGCAGGCCACACGTGTCCCACACCGCCGCGCCGCCGCCCCCGCGCGACCCGCCGCGCCAGGACCCGCCGCGCGACCCGCCGCCGTACAGGTACACATGTGTCCCACACCTCTCACTGCAGGCCACACGTGTCCCACACCGCCGCGCCGCCGCCCCCGCGCGACCCGCCGCGCCAGGACCCGCCGCGCGACCCGCCGCCGTACAGGTACACATGTGTCCCACACCTCTCACTGCAGGCCACACGTGTCCCACACCGCCGCGCCGCCGCCCCCGCGCGACCCGCCGCGCCAGGACCCGCCGCGCGACCCGCCGCCGTACAGGTACACATGCGGCCAACCGTGTCTCACACCGCTCGCTACACGCCACATGTGTCCCACACCTCTCACTGCAGGCCACACGTGTCCCACACCTCTCACTACAGGCCACGTGTGTCCCACAGCGCGGTGGAGGAGGAGCCGCTGGACGAGGCGGAGGAGTGGGCGGACAGCTTCCACAACAGCGGAGTGCTCGGCATGCCCACACTCAGCATCTACATCCCGCCTGCCAAGTACGCGAGGCAACCGAGAGCCGACGGTACGTATGCACACACGCGCACACATGTTGTCACACACATGCATGCAACATTTTAATTGAAAAAGCGGTAACGTGTGCTAGTGAAATTACTGGGCAAATGAGACTTCATGACCTGCTTACACAGTGTAGTATTCCGATTACTAGACTGTGTGATGTCTCAGGATGACGTGTGCAGTGCAGTGTCACACAAAACTTTATTATTTTAAATTTCCGAGTGACACTGCAACTGTTATGGGCGGCCGTATTGCTTAACATCAGGTGAACGACCAGCTCGTCAAGTCATTCATTCACATAAAAAACAAAACGTACCGCGCGTCGCTTGCGGCCCGCGCACGGAGCAAATACTAGTCTATAACATATATAATTTATATCTAAGAGATAGAAATATAAATCGAAACTATAATTTTTTTTAGTTATAATTCATTTTCTTTCCGGTGCGCATTTTATTGAGTTGAGTATGCGCGGGTATCACAAGATAATAGATAGATCTTTCGTATTTGCAGCCCAACCAATCCCAAACATAACAATTGAAATTATTTTAATATCCACAGTTAATAGTTTTATTACATTATTTCACTTAAATTATAACCGATGGCTTTGTCGAATAATTTCTTTCAAGCTGCCAAGGAAAAAAATCTTTAACCTACCGTTGCGTAAACTGTATTTTAAAAATAGTTTTTGACAACATTCGCGCTTAAACTTCTTCATTTTGTCATTATTTATTTATTTATTCAAAACAAATTACAACTATTATTACAGTTTCCCAATTCAATTCGCGTAAGTCAGCATACAAATGAAATAAAACATAAAATTATTAATTAGCTATCTAAGTATACATAATAATAATCTAAATATAGTTAAAGTCAATGTAGGTAATATATACACACACAATCAATAACTAGGTATACGGTCAATCTGATTAAACTGTAATTAAAAATAAAAATTTCATGTCAACAACGCG
The DNA here is from genome assembly GCA_963580505.1 of Ennomos erosarius. Taxonomy (NCBI): domain Eukaryota; kingdom Metazoa; phylum Arthropoda; class Insecta; order Lepidoptera; family Geometridae; genus Ennomos; species Ennomos erosarius. The sequence continues at coordinate 460,340 of OY756989.1, forward strand.
CTGCACACATATTAGAACAATCTCACAACAAAGGATCTGTCTTTTCTTTAATTACCTAACACCTTAACTATAACACAGTTGAAATAGTATTGCCGAAATAGTAAGCCGTTACCAGCGGATTCTCTCTTTTTGGCTCGATGTGGATTGTTCATTAATTATATTTACCTTCGGTAGAGCGTGAAACAAATTCAATAACGGCTGTGAAGTCGGCGCGAAACGTTGCATAGTAGCTTAAAATTAGATGTGCGCGGACAGTCTCGATTGAGTTTGAATGAGACTGTACCTGAACGTATGTACGTTGGTATCCCCAGAGAGCGTGGGGTGGGTGTCGGCGGCGAGCGCGCACTACGTGGACGTGGAGGCGGCGGACTGGACGCTCCCCGAGGAGGCGTTCCCCCTGCGCGCCGCGCCCCCCGCGCACCCCGCGCCCCCCGCGCCGCGCGACGAGCCCCCCGCGCACCCCGCGCCCTCGCCCGGGCCCCTGCCGCCCGACCTGCCGCACCACCCGGTATGTATACTGTGGAACGGTGGGAACTCCTATGCCAGATATGGATGACCGACCACCTCTATTTGGGAATAGGGGTGCTCCCATCGAAAAAGTTTCCATTGGAACTTTACGCTCGCCGTCTTCTTCATCTACATTCAAGATGTAGGAGACGGAGAGTATAGAATATAGACTGAACCAAAAAGTTTTCGATGGGTTGACATGGCATCACCTCATTCTTGATTCGATTCTACAGATAACCTCTTCGTAGCTCTCTGATTTTTTATCGGTGGACTAGTCGTACCATTGTCCATGACTCGGTTCCGTATTGTCAATGTCATTGTCATAACCGTAAGACGCACCGGTTGAATATTTTTGTCTTTAAGAACTTATTGCATTCGCAACGAGTTTAACACACTCTCAATTGAGAGTGTGTGATATGTGGCAAGACATAGTATTTGGGTTCCTGTTTGAAAGGCACTGCAGTCAACGAAACGACTGGACAAATGCAATTTTATGCCCCGATCTCACAGTCTAGCAATCTCATACTGGACTATGCTAATATTTATGCAGGCAGTGCGGTGGTGTAACGCGAAATTATTTAAAGTTCCGAAGTTCAGCCGTAACAGTTGCCGTGTCACGACAACGGTGATCGACTAATTTAATTAGTCATGTTATTTTAAAGATCCGTTGTACAGATAGAGGAAGGCGAGTCGGGCCCGCTGTCGGTCCGGCTGAGCGAGAGCCGCGCGCAGTTCGAGCCGGCGCCGCTGCTGGCCGCCGCGCTCCGCCAGCACGCCGAGCTCGCGGACGTGCAGACCGCCGCCGCCGTCCTGTGCGTGCTGCAGGACCACAGGTGCACATACACACCGAGAGGCTCGCGTCGTTACTGCCTCCTTCCTTCGATCGTTTACCTCATCTACCGTTTCAGGAGCGATCTATTCCCGTACATCGACGAAGGCACGCAGGAGCACTGGCTGCTCGGATACATTGAATTCCTACAACGGCATAAGATGTGGAACGTCGCCACTGAGGTACGTTGATGCTAAAAGTTTATGGGCGCAATGCGATGTGAAATCAATGCTTTTATCTTCATCATACTCGTAAATAAGTAAGCGTCGACTATTAGGTATACCTTTCACTCCACCCCATTTGATCGATGCCGATCCCAGATTTGGACCCGAATGGACCTTCCGCGATACGCGGCGTTTGACTAATATGCTAACGACGCGGCTGGGAGTGAACACCATCACTTATAGTAACATTTTCAAAATGAAAATATGTGCAGTGTCTGTTGGAGTATTCAAATAACACTAATAGTGGCAATCTGTCACGCAGGTGATCCGTTGTGCGTGGGTGAGCAGCGTGTGGGCCATCTCGCAGCAGTCGACGAGCGTGGGCGTGTGCTGCGCGCGCTGCGGGCGCCGGCCCCGCCCCGCGTCCCGCGCGCCCTGCCCCTGCGCGCCGCACCTGCCGCCCGACGTGTGCGCGCTCTGCCACCAGGTACCGTGCGGGCCCGGCCCCGCCCCGCGTCCCGCGCGCCCTGCCCCTGCGCGCCGCACCTGCCGCCCGACGTGTGCGCGCTCTGCCACCAGGTACCGTGCGGGCCCGGCCCCGCCCCGCGTCCCGCGCGCCCTGCCCCTGCGCGCCGCACCTGCCGCCCGACGTGTGCGCGCTCTGCCACCAGGTACCGTGCGGGCCCGGCCCCGCCCCGCGTCCCGCGCGCCCTGCCCCTGCGCGCCGCACAATATACACGAGAACTTTCCTCATTACATTGGTGCAGTAGATGGCAAACATATTCATGTAATACGACCGCTATAGTGACTTTCTGTGTCAATAATTTGAACATTTTTATTTTATTGTATTGCGTACATAGTTACATGCCTAGGCGAGTATAAAATCGCTCGTGTGTTCGCGCAACTAAAAGACAATCCCACAAGGAATGAGTGAACAGTATCGACCGTATGCCGCAGGTGGTGCGCGGGCTGTACGCGTGGTGCCAGGGCTGCTCGCACGGCGGCCACCTGCAGCACATGCGCGACTGGATGCAGCGCCACCAGCTCTGCCCCGCCGGCTGCGGACACCGCTGCCAGCTCGGCTGACACAAGGCACTTCGCCGCCGCACAGTGGCAATCCAAACGTTACTGCCGCATGCAACCAGAGTACAGTGCTGGTGACTTTCGAGCGCAAGTCGTTTTTACACAATTGATATCATCATTAGCAGCCTGAAGACGTCCACTGCTGAGCAATTAATATAAAGACTAAAATAAATGATTTATCTATAACTTTGTTATTATTTTCATTGTAGAATTTTAAAAATGTTATTAGTTTATAATAATACATGCGCTAGTCTTATACTGTTTTAAAATCACATTCAGTTCTGCAATTATATGTTTAACCTATACATACATAGCAGATAATAATAATATAATATTATGTTTGTTTGTTAAAGGTTTAAGACTGATTAATAGGATAAGTTTTGTAACAAAGTTTTTCCTTTTTAAATAAAACAATGAATATGAACTAAGGTTTTTTATTTACATTTTACCAATAAAATAATACTTATTACAGCCATAATATAGTCGAGTAATGAACGTCACGTGATAACTAACTAGCTTCATCTACTATGATATTGTGCGTTTAGCATCAATAAAAGCGGGCTATACTCGCACAAACATGGAAAAATAAAGAGTGATATTATGTCGGAGACTCGAGCCAGTCGAACGGGTTATTGTAAATTCGCCACAAAGTACATTCGTCACGAAAAAAAGGATGTGTAAATTTGCCACAATTTTATTTTTCAGATATATTTTTCATTTTATTATTTTGTTTATTGTAAGTTCGTCACATTGCTTTATTTTGCAAAAACAGCAGAAAAATCGATTGACCCAATTAAAATAAATAATAACCAAAAGAGTGCAAGTGCAGGTGGTGGATCAAGTGCGCACTCCAGAGCAATTTACCAGATTCTCAATTTACCAGAAGTATAATCAGATAAAAAGTAAACTAAGCCGTTACATATTAAATTGCCATTACAATAAAAACAGATAGTATACCATTTTGACAGATTTCATTTTGAAAGATGTCAATTTGACAGATTAGCAGATGTCATTTTGACAGGTGCTGTTTTGAAATATGCTATTTTAGCAAATGTCATTTTCCCGGGGTAAGTAATACAAGTCCGAAATACGAAATCTCGATTATAAATGCACTAGAAAGTGGTGTCAATAATGAAACATCTGTAAAAATGACGTCTATCACAATGATATTATAATCTGTCAAAATTGACATCTGTCAAAAATTACAGAGGAGATGGGGAGGAAGTTAGGGCGGTGGAAGCATGTGTGGGGGAGGGGGGCAAGTGCAGGGGTGGATCAAGTTAGGGGGAGTTGGGAGGAAGTAAGAGGGAGTAGGAAAAAGTGCGGGGGAAGTCCGTCCAGCCACCTTAATCCCTTAATGGAGTTGCGCTAGCATTCACCATCTTGCCCTGGCGAAAGTTTCATCCATCCCTCAGTGATCCCTCCCAAAAAATATTTAGAGCAACATTTTATATCGAAGGAACTATCCAATTTTGAATGCATTACGATAATTCTGTATTTAATTTACAAATCTATTTATTATTTAGTATATTAGTCTATTTATTATGTGTATGTTTTTACGCATTCCAAATTGCAGTATGATACAGAAACTTATTTTGAAATTTCCATACAAACTTTAACAATTTTTTTAACCCTTTAAGGCTGAGTTGCACCAGCTTACTTTAACGCTAACTTTAACTGCTAACTGTCACCGTCCACGCTTCGCCGGGAGGGCTAATGTCAAAATTTGACAGTAACTTTAACTGTGATTATGGTGCAACTCAGCCTTAATTGTTGAATTTCGAAAAACTAAAGGTATCATTTCTTTTATTTATTTATATTTGTTTGTATGTGTCAAGTTTCAAAACGATACGTCATGAAATGTAGGGTTTTATGCCAACGTTTTTTCTTCTTTTTCTTCTTCTTTATGGCTTTCTATCGCTTGTTTGCAATAATTCTGCCAATGTCAAGTGGGTAAAATTTGTACGGTTATGTCAAGTCAAAGTCATATTTTGTCAGTTTATCCTTTACATCCAATTAGGGATGGAATTTTCAAAAATCCTTTCTTAGTATTCCATTTTTAAGTTTGCTTTCTAACCCTACTTTATGCAGAAATGATGTAAAATGAGAGATTGTGACGAATTTACAATAACTTTATTTACCTGTGACAAATTTACACATATTTTTTAATACACGTGACGAATTTACTTTCAATGTATCGAGTTTAAAAAATGTGACTAATTTACTTTGTGACGAATGTACAACAACCCAGTCGAACAAACCTGGCTCACCAAAAAAGAATTAACATTATGAAAACATAGACAGTGCTGCTATTGTTGCGAGAGAATAGTGACCTTCATAGAGTGGCGGTGTTATAACTACAAATTACCTTACATTAGTATAGAATGATAAAAATGTAAAAGTTTTCTAGTTAGAATTAAGATTGTACTTGTAAGTGCGATAAAATTAATTTTCCTAGTGGCATTTGTTTTAATTTTGCACTACTTTTACTCATCGATGGCTCCTCTAGCATAATGTTCAACCAATTAATTGAGAGTTATCGAATGAAAAATCCCAGCTTTAACACTCCATTTTGCCACCATCTGTTTAGCAATACCTAATACTGTATCCACGAGCCAAGACTACCCATCGCAGTGTTAGCGCTAGCATAAAACGCAGCAGGGAACTGAGCATCGTTTCTTCTTCTCTTCTTCCTGTTCTTCTTCCATTGACAGGCCCTTCTTCACGCGGGACATCGCCCTAATTAGAGTCAGGAACGCCTGCGAGACATGTACATAGCTTTAGACAATATAAAAGCATTTAATAGCGACTTTTGGAATAAATAATCATGCAAGGAATCATGGCGTGCAGACGTGCAATGCTCGGCAAAATGACGTTATTTGTAATTTGAGTGAATGGACGTGATAGGTGTGAAACGTATATGATAATTCAATAATAGATTACACAGAAGATAGTGCCCATGGGATAAGCTATTAAATAATGGGAGTCGTAAAGATTAAGAATGATAATATGTCTAGTTATAGTGCAATAGAAGAAATAGCTTTATTAATCCTCCGGCACTGATTGAACAGTGAATATATTATTGATAGAGGGTGCTCAGTGCATTAATTTCTAAGTTAAAAAAATAGTAAGTACTCAATATTGGACCGAATTATTTAGTGAAACAGTTTGTGCGAGTCACACTCGCCACAGCGTAGGTTGCTTAGGTTTATTTAATGTTACTTTGTATTTTCTTGGCTTTATTTTTACATTCATTACTTGCACAGATATTAAAATAGTAGTTACCTACATTACTTGTAGCATTGTAACCATGGGTTATCATGTCCTCGAGTATTTTTTCACTGTTCAGCCAGTCTCACTCAATATACATTTATTTATTAATATTTATTAACGTTAAGACAAACATCTTTACGAAAAAGCGGTATCAAATTTAACATAATCAAAAATAAAAGTCGCACAGTACTAAACTATGATCAGGTGCAAGCTGGTGAAGGACTGCACAACACATGCTAAAGAAAATTTTAACTTGTTTCTATTTTATGTAAGCCTGTTTTAATTTTGTTATTTAATGTGCTATCTAGGAAGTTGATTGTTAGACTTTTCTAAATAATTATGTATTTTTAAATTTAAAAGCTTGCTAACGCTTTTAACTACAATTTAGCAAATGTATTTATAGTTATATTCTTACCTGAAAAGGACTCCTGCATCTTGTATTCATTTATCAGACTGTATGTACTAATAATACTTCAAAATAATAACACGATGAATTGCAAAGTTTATATTCCTGCATTTAATATCATTTCATCATATAAGTAAACTTGTATCAAGTGTCGGTTACATACAACCTTCCATACAAATGTGATCCACTAACTTATACAGATATACAGTGTGGACATACGATTACATACATACCTATATAACATTACATAATGTACAAAAGTACCAGCGTTTTGACAAAAATTACCTGATATCATTTAAATAATTAAGATTTTAATGGCTTCTCACTGTTTGGGCAGTATGATTCCCAAAATAAGACCCAGTAGCAAAAAGAAATGGATACTTTACAGATTTCAATCTCAACATTTTTCCTTTCATTTATGTTAAACTTGTCAGCTACCACAAAATGGGCATGTATGCTGTTCAGAACCAAATTATAAAAAAATATTATCCAATACACAAGCAATTGAGACAAGTGACAACGTTGTGAATTATCTATGTATAATATAAAAAATATCAAGACTTGGTAAAATATATTTTGCTGGTATCGCTACTAGAATAATATTATAATTTTATGCATATTATGTTTGATACAATAACTATTATGTAGATATAAGTTAGAGATACAAAAATATCGTGTTTATTGCTATATTGCCGTCACGACAGTGGACATAAAATTAATATTAATGGCATTGTGTAGTATATTTAATAAACATAAATTTTTATCAACATTTTAGTTGATAGAAAATTGCATTAAACCTTTAGTATCATCGTACAAACATGCATCCCTTAACATTAATATGCAGTAACTAGCAATATCCTAAGATCCCTAAAAAGCAGCTAACCTAGCCTAACAAGAATTAAATATAATATGAGATTTATTTAAATACTTTAAATATAAACAAGGTTGTGACGCGAAACCTAAAATTCTTCTTAAAATTATTTTTTAATGTGACTAATAATGGAAGTTTAGTCAACAATGGGTATACTTCCTATATCATGCAGTCTCATTACAGATCGTAATGGTTAAGGATTAACTTGATGCTCTGTGCAAACATTAGAACGCGCATAGATGCAATGATTCAAGTGGAGGTGCAACTCCATTTTTACATCGGCTCTAAAAGGACACTCATGAAGTTCAAATTTGTTAGTATAGTACCCTTTTTTTAATTAGTGCCTATAGACGTCATCTCTACAAGACATTATAATAAGTGACGAAACGTCCAATAAAATAATAATTTAATGTTAAAGAAGCAATAATGAGACAGACAATGTAGGCCATTAGCCCACCCGCGTCCCTTGACCACTCTCTCTATTCACATTCATGACGAACATTCTGAACTTACAATAAATAAATAAAATCTTACCGCTAAAGACCTACATGCGTGTAATAATCTAATAATAATAATAGTTGTAGGAAAGAGACGCCCCTCGTGCGGTAAAAGCATTACTTGGATGTTTCATGTTTCATTTGAATAATCACATTTTTACATCAATTTGAACAGCATGCAACGCAATGCATATTGTAATTTCTGTTGTCCGTGTGTTAATGTTGTATTTGTCGAAATGTATTTCAGTGTATTGAATGTACCACAGAGTAAATATACGAGTTAAGAATTAGGGTGATAAAAAATCGTGCGAGCACAAGCTTAAATAACAATAGTCATACAAAATGTCTATCGGAATCCTGTTCTAAATGAATACACAAAAAAATTTATGTTGTTATGATTTGTTATGTTATCGAGATACAACTTCGTACTTCGTAGTACAATAAATAAAAGATTTTTATGGGTGAAAAAGAAATATTTCCTTCGTTTTCCACATGTGAGCAACCAGCATGCTTTGTTTATGTGACAAACGAAAATTCTACATTTGCATATTTTAAGTAACATTTTATTAAAATTGGTCATACAATCCATTGAGAACAGTATTCGTAAAAAAATACCAGCACCAAAATGGGCGAAATACAATTATGTAAGTATATTTTATACAATATAGCCGGCAGCTTATACCTATTTATAATATCAATCTTGGTGCGATGGTGTTTCGCGATTATGCGCTCTCGCATTATTTTAAAGCTTACAGCGTCATGCCTTTAACACAGTGCATCGAAGACACGGTTCCTGTCATTATCATGAGATTCTCTTTACTAATAAGTACCGAGATTTAAATACAAAAAGTAAAAATTCATCGACCATGTTCTAACGTAAGAGAACCACAATCGCGATCCACCACCCACAGCGAAGCCGTCACGCACACAAGCGTAACCACTGACACACACACACTGAAGTCACATACACTGGCGGTGGTGCGCTGCGGACTCTGCTGCTCGAATTTGGAACTACGTTGTCTCGGGGCGATTTCGGAAAAAACGCGCGATTGTCACATCATTAGGCTGTTTTTTTGTGTCCCAAAAGCAAGCAGATGTCTGCGTGTTCACTGTACAAGGCGGAGTCGCGGGCCGTCAGCCGGCTTACAGTATGTTGCACTTGATCCGCCTCCGCTTCTTGCCCTTGACGTCGCCGTTGGTGGCGCGGCTGTCGTCCGACTTGCGCGACCGGATCTCGCGCATGAGGTCGAAGAACACCTGCGGCCACCCCCACGTTACGTTACACCGCTCACACGGCCTACATCCCTCCTAGTAAGCGATGCAGACTTACTCACGACTACCAAATGATAATAAACGACTCGAAACTTTGCGTAATTGATTCAAATTAGTAAGTATTCAGGCATTTGGAGCCCGGACGATTAAATTCGGTCAAAATGCCATTTGCTTACTATTGAGATGTAGAACAGCGGAGCGAAACATACAACCATGAAAACCTCGCCAGAATGAGATGTATTTTTGCACAAAACTTTTGCGATGGGAACCCAAAGGCACACATATTTGAAAAGTATTGGTTTGTGTATTTTTAGAGCTGTATATCGCGAATCAAACATCAAAACGGTTTGGGTATCGTTCACTAAAACTAACAGGGGGAGTAAAAGCTACTAAAGCGGGCAACACAACTCTAAACATACAAGACACAAAGCCAAGCGGAGCCGCACGACATAACGTATCAAGCTAAATATAGAAAATGACAAGCTAATGTGCAAAGCTCAGGCTTGGCTTGTGGGAATAAAAGGTAAGAGATTATTCAATAGTCAATGATTGAGTGAGCTCCTACATTAGAATAGCTTACTTACTTGCCAATTTATTAAGGAATCCCATACATACTTAGTCTGCAAATTCTGTGTTCAATATCGTACCTTTATATGAATTTATATTTTATTCTCGTTGCAGACTATTTTGGAGGCTTCAAGGCTGGATCTGCGTGAGAATCGTTGTTATGTGTTTGCAACAGCCTGCCACTGACCTTATCGATGCTGTCCCGTGTGTTGGCGGCACCCTGCCACTTACCTTATCAACATTTTCTCGTGTCTTGGCGACACTCTGCAACTGACTTTATCGACGCTGTCCCATGTGTTGGCGACACCCTGCCACTGACCTTATCAACATTGTCGCGTGTCTTGGCGCTGGTCTCGACGTAAGGAACCTGCCACTGCGCGGCGCGGTCCCGGCAGGAGGCGAGCGGGACGCGGCGCTTCTCCGCGAGGTCGGACTTGTTCCCCACCAGGAGGAACGGAATGTTCTCGTCGTTTTTCACGCGCAGGATCTGTTCTCTGGAATGGACAAGATCAAAAATGAACTAAATGAATTCGATGGCTCAACTAAGCTATATTTTAAAACATCACTTTCTTTGCATGCGCTGCGACAGGTCTTAAGCCGGTGTCCAAATTTCTAGTAGGCACCAGCAACACCAATATGTTAGAGGACAAAAAATAACAGTCGTTTTTCAGTTCTTTTTTTTAGAAAGTCTACTTCATAGTAGACTTTCTAAAAGGAGGACTGAAACCAGGTAACGAACGTTACAATATAAAAGAGAAGTCTCCGAAATTACCTGAACTCCTGCGTGGCGTCAAAGCTCTCCGGTTCCGTGATAGAGAAGACGCACAGGAAGCCCTCCCCCGACCGGAAGTAGTTGTCTCTGATCGCCGCGTAGTCCTCCTGTCCCGCCGTGTCGAGGATGTCAATTTGGACCTCTTCACCGTCCAACACCACCTGGAAACAGAAGGGTGTTGCTTTTAATAGGACGTAACGACTGGAGAGGAAAATGACAAATAGTAATTTGCATTTAATAGCAAATTACAAATTGTCGTCATCCTAAATTGTGCCATGATTTCTACTGTAATAGTATCGTTTACTCCGAAAGTTCTAAATTGTTTCTAGCTACGCTACGATGGCTTAATGTAGACAACCGTAACTAACCTAACCATTCCACAAACAATAATAAAAGACGATCGCCGTTATCTCGGTCTATTGGTTGCTGAGAAATGTAAACCCTCACGCGAACACAATTTACGATGAGAACAACTCTCAAAGATTCAAGCCCAAAAACTATAAGAAGTTCACGAACCTTCTTCCGGTAGCTGTCGGCTTTGGTAGGCTCGTAGTCTTCGACAAACTCGTCGTACATGAACTGCAGCGTGAGCGCGGACTTGCCGACGCCGCCCGAGCCGACCATGATCACCTTGTGCAGCGTCGGCTGCGCGGCCGGCTTCTTCGACATCACGGGGCCGCGGCGCCGCGTTGGCAGACACTGTCGGCAATGGAGTAAGGATAATGTTAATGCTAATATTAAAAAAATATATCAGTCGGACGTCGACTCCACAGATAGCACAACTAATCTTGTGAGATTGTTAATGTAATAGGTAAATGGTTTTCGGTTTCAGCAAAACCTTCAAGGCTTGGCAATTGTTAATCAACTCCATTGATACAACTACCCATCAGATAGTCTGTTACGGAAATAAGACTGTTATATTGGCTGTTCTTTAATATGAAAACATTGTATTTCTTAGTAATATTATAAATTCTTCATAATTTTAATTGCGAAGCATAAAAAAGCAAGCAATAGCACAAACTATCAAATTTCGTTGCCTTTAATGGACCTGAATACTGATCTCTGGTCAAGATTGACGGTTCTATAGTGACGACGGCATTAAACAGGTTACCAAAATATCATAACGCCGGAATTCATAATGAGGCGTGGCGTGGGTACAGAAATAGCACGAACTCGCCTTTTCGAGACGAACCGGGCCCAGAAAGGAATACAATATGGATTCATATAGGCGTCGTCGTAGTAGTTATAGGGAACGATGATATCATGGACATCTAAAGAATTTTTGGACTATTTAAGATGTCATGCTTACAATCAGCGAAAACATGAGTGAACCTAGAAAATATTTTTTTATTGGAAACTACAGATTATCTTATGACATGAAACGTTAAAATGCTTATAAGATCAATACACAGCTGAACTCTAAGCGAACCTAAGGTCGAATTTTTTATCTATAACCATTTTCTGACACAAAGTGCCATCACTTATTTCGCAGAATTTTCACCGAAACACCAAAGATAACATTACGATAATAAAAATTACCAGTAAAAGCCATTAAAAATTATCAATGGTAATAAATACTTTCCGTATCTACATGGATCTATTGATGGTATCGCCGGCCGGGTTGTCTAACGTTCTGCCGTCGATTGAAAACTTGCGCGTTACACGACAGCTACATGTCAATGTGTGCCTTATTGTTGGCTTTGCAATATATGTAGCAATAATACAATAAGATATGATATCGCTCAGATTATGAGATTATCCAAACTTATCGATATTATCCAATGCAAAGAATGATGCTGAAAACAAGCTGTGAATTGAGCTTTGAATTGTTTCCATACAAATAAATATATAATAACAAAGTACAACTGACAACAGTTTGTGGTCTTAGCATGAAATAATTACAACAATTAACTGATAAATATAAGTAAGTATCAACTACATTACTGCATCATACGTGGCTAGGGCTACATAATATTTAATGGTAAAACATAAATTGTCGGGAAGGTACTTGAAATATGTGGGTCAAGAGCCAAGAGCGGTTTACGGTCTCTTGCATGTCGTGTCCTAGAATTACAAGCATCTTCAATTTCAAAAAATAAATTAAAAGAACTAGTACCTATTTCATAACCAACGCGCGATTATAAAGCAACTTTATAAGGATGTAATAGATATGTCAGAGTCATTTGATCAACCGCAGGCATTCATCAACAAGTGGACATGGGCACTAGACAGTTGGACACCCACTACTATGCCACGCACAGTATACCCACAGATCCCTGCGGTCCAGCCTTATTACGCCATCCCGACGATAACGTCATCCAGACGGGTGGCGTCAATAACGCCAGTCAGCAGGGCGTGAGGACAAATAATAGAACTAATTAGAATAATTATACGTTGTCCTTGGCCGCCCCTTTGTCACATATTTTGTAAGCAGTTGTCACGTCACGGATCCTACTGTCACAGTGAAAATACAGTGGACAGTGGACGCTCTGTATTGTGTAAGTCTACGTGAAAATATCTTCGAGTGAAGATTTGGATACAACGATATGCGACAAACAGGATAGCAGGGTGCAGCAACATGAACATAATTACTCAGCAGTTTTGTATAGCAGACGGGCAAAACTGTGCTAATTGCGATACTAGACTCGGGAAATCAGCAATATTAATAATTAAGATCACAGTTTAGTTAGATATATATTATGTACATTGTACAGTAAGTTTGTGAGTATTACATTTTTTTTAGTGTCCTTAATTTCTCTACTGTTTATTTATTTACAGTGGCTGGACATCCCTGACATTGACGCCGCCGCTCTGGCTGGCACTAACAATGCGATTATGGAGGCTCGCATAATTACACGCTAATGTGAGCAACCGAGTAGCTATTTGTACCGGCAGATTGCACTGAATGACACGAGAACGAATCTAGTACCTACCCGCAAGATGGGGACGTCATTTGCGAGTTGCAAAGCAAAACCAAGACCGGACATAAAGGAAAATAGAAACAGCATGTAACTTTGTCTATTTATTTGTTTTCTGCTCAGCTCACCAACACGGGGTACGTCTTGAACGAAGATTCAATCAGTAACGTTTGGCGACGTCACCAAACATCGACAAAATCGACATGCTATGCTTGCTGGAGGCAGATTCGCAGTTAATTACGTTATTTGTTTACACTTTAACATTACTCGGGCGATGTACTGACGCAGCCGCCGCTGAATTAAAACAGTTCAATTGTACACTGGTACTATAATTATGATAGTAATAAGCTAATAAACGAGTGCGCGAACAATTAAATAAAGTAATGATCGCAGCTCGCTGGAATTGCGTAGTTTACGTACCATGAAGCGAGACTGAATGTCAAAAGAAAATGCAGTTGATTTTTATACGAAGGACAAGGTGAAGTAAAAGCTTATGCAAATTACTGTGGCAAATTACAAAGGACACTCTAAAACACAACACAAAGTACTATAATCACGGACGAGCATACTTTTAAATAGTAATATGTGGAGTGACAAACAGATTCTTCACGTGCAACAAGTTATTATATATTTTTGGAGGGCACAGCAAACAGATAATTTCTTGTATGATACAACCGCACTGCTCCCGTTCTGTTCCTGCTCAAGGTGTCAAACTAAATGCTTCATATCACGTCCTGAACTTGAACTCAAATGGTCATCAGCTGATCGGCCCACCAAAAGAACCATTGTCTAACGGGCATCCTGTTCTTGGTATGTACAGCAGTTGGCACAATAGACAAATATGAACCTTAAAATATACGCCTAAAGTCTTAAATACGGGCTTAGAATGGACTACACTGCAGGTTTAGTTATATAACCCTTAAACAGTAGGCTATAAAGTATAAATCTGTGATTGCTTCCTTAAAGTGGTATAGCGATGCCGATTGCCGTATGCAGTCAATAGTTGGCGCGTGCGCAATGAGTATTACCTGACCGAATTGTCAATTACGTACGGGCGCATGGCTTGCGCGCGTAATTTTGGCAGTTTGTTTACATGAATGTTCGTCACCGTCTCCTAGCATACATACGAGATATAAGAAAAGAGGAGGAGAGTAGCATGGAAAATATCTAACACGGTATGCCGTTCACACCATGTATGGAATAAATAACGTAGCATGAACATAGCATGATTTCTGCACATAGACCTGTATGAGCATGGAGTAACGATTGCGTGCCAAGCCAAACCCAACTTTTACTCAACGAATAAATAATAGGCGACAGAGAAGCGGCTTGCATATTAATCTCACTTTATAAAATGTTGTCTTTTCAGATTCTAATCGAAAGTAAAAACCAAGATCTCGCCATACAATAGATATTGAAAAACACGAAACGTCCAACTTGTTGTTTGAACTGTAAATCATTTTCAAGGTTAAAGTAAACTGAGAAATGCCGAGTAAGTTATATAAATGGCATGATTGCTTAGTAACCTAAGAAGCCAATAAGGGTACACTGTTGATCACAGCACAGTTTAAAGAACATTACAAGTTCATTAGTAACAAACAGAGAAGTTTCAGGGAAGTAATTTTACTGAATTAGGAGTTAATTCACCTATCACTTGCACAAGCTACTGAAGGCCTGCGAAATGCTAGTAGAGTTGACAGCAGCAGCACATATTTAATTAAGGACTAAGTCTGCCACCGATAAAACGTTAATGAGATTATGTTTCATACTCGATGTCAACAATACATGAACAATAACATAACTATCATCAGTGAGTTCTGAGTTGTAATATATCAGAAATGAGAGTTTAAAAACAGATTGAAACATGAAAAGAAAAACCAGTTTGCTATCGAAATAACGTGAAACTGGTTGTACATTGTTAGAAGCGAAGGAAAAACTGAATCACAGCATGATTCACATGGCGATAACCGAGAATGTGTCACGAAGCGAATAGGCAAATACTCACAAAACACCAGGACATTACAAACTGTTCACTGCCGATGACGACCGCGCTACACCGAGTCGGTTGGAGGAATGGTCTAATTTGACAACAATAGATATATTCAGTTTCTAAAACATCCCCCTCGTCACATCATTTATAATCTGTGGTGGCAGAAGCTGTGAATATGGGAATCCCATGCGATTGTATTGCATTAGTGAATACCAAAATATTTTGGCAGTATGATACCACAGACTTAGCTACATATAACATGATTCCTAATCACTAGGATATCCTAATGGTAGATTAGGGATCGTGGCGAAGAACTGGTGCTTCAATTTAAACGTCTAAATATCCATAATAAGTTAACTACCATCTGAGAGTCTAATTCCCATTCTAAAAATTTTTGTGTCGTCGTGCTCCTTTGTACGTTTGATGTTTTATTAAACTTATCAACATTCATACAGCCCGGTCATTGATACGAAAATAATAGATAGATCAACAGATGAAAGGCGGCGAATTATCGGGTGATTAAAAGTAATGTTAGTGCATCGATCGTTGCATATTTAAATTGTACGAATGGTAAGGCATTATCAGCGTAACGTAAAGAAACTGCTTGCTTATGTTATACTCTAGTGTTCGGTCTACTCTATAACTCCGTAAAAAAACGATGTATACTTTGTGTACATTGTATATTTCGAGATAGCTTGTGTAACCACAAAGAGATCCTCCGAAAGAAACGTGTTTTACCAATTCACACTCCTTTCACTTTCATAGGAAGACCATGTGAACCACCTACACCGGCGCCCGCGGTCGTAACTACGATACAAAGAAGCAAAAATACTTCACGAGAAAGCGAAACTTATGTTAATTCTAACCGGAGGTCAGCAACTAGTGTCGTTACATTGCCAACCGGCAATTACCATTGTTTCGAGGAGTACCGAGGCATGCAAGCGAAACTATCTGAAAATTCTGAAACTATCTGAAACATAATATAGGATTATAGGTACGAGGATCTGTATCCAATGTATGTCACGATAGGAAGATAGATAAGAATGAACACAAGTCTGATTTTGCAATACCACAACAGATGCAGGTTGCATGAAACTGAATACACAATATGATACCTGATAGGTAGGTATTGCAGAGTTTTTTTTTTATTAAAACACAAGTCAAGAAGAAATAAAATAACCGGCCAAGTGCGATTCGGACTAGCACACGAAGAGTACCGTACGATTATCTATGAAAACGAGCAAAAAATCACGTTTGTTGTATGCGAGCCCCCTTAAATATTTATTTTATTCTATTTTTTAGTATTTGAAGGTAATAGCGGCAACAGAAATACATCATCTGTGGAAATGTCAACTGTCTAAACTATAACGGTTCACGAGATACAGGCTGGTGCCAGACAACAGACAGACGGACAGCGGAGCGGAGATATATGGTTCGCTTTGATATTAAATAAAAAGAAGGGACTCTCTTCTACTACTGGTGCAATCAATCCGGCACAACACAAAAGTCCAACCCGGAACATCGATTAAATATAATCCTAGAGGTGCTGTGGAATTCGAACAGTGAAAACCTAACCATAACCTTTACTACTCGAAGCATATCAGATTAGCTGATAACATTGGAGGTCTGACACATCTGACAAAGAGTTAAATAGTTGAGCGTGCAGCAATGTAATATTGTGACGGGAAAACCAAAGTACTTAGAAAGAATAGCAGTAGGTTGGAATTGATTCATGTTCACCATGTGTACACTGTACACACACAGCAAGTTAGTATTCAGTTGTTCACGTCATAAAACATAATAAAATAACCAGTTAGTACTAGTATTAGTAACCTACTAGTATTTCTTAGATTCTCGCGATTTGAACACATAGTTTTATGTTTCACACAGGACTTAATCGCGCTAAACCCAACAGTAGTAACCTACTATAGCAAGTAAATTGTAAACGCAATTAGCAATGGCTATTGTGTAATATTATGATGACTTTTACAGTCCCAACCCACTAGAAATAATCACTTCTACAGATGTAAGTTGTTTCTTTTACAGAATTAGGGAGACGGAAAATTGGTGTGGAAGAGTTAAGTGTTAGCGACATTCCAGCCCACCTATCTAATTAAACTAATGAGCTTTAGGTAGCGGTTGGCGCCGATCCCGGTAGATCGTTGAACTTGCAGCCTAGACTTTGTTAATGTTAGTGTATGCCCATAACTGAAGAATAGATGTTCATATTTATTTAGAGACAGAAGTTTAAGATCACTTTGGGATGACGACATGCTGAAAGTAGGTAGATCTATCCTATAGATCCAAACCGGTTGCGGCAAAACTTACAATTTTCGCTAAGTGATATCATCGAAATTATGACAACACTAGCAGTCCCACAGAAGCCATAATAAAAAGGTTAAGAAAGAAAATGTTGATTATTTAAACAAAATACATCATGTAATCAAATGTCCATAAAAATATATCTAAAACTCTATAATAGTAACCAGTGAATAATCATCAATCACACCAATATGTATCTGCTATTCAGAAAACTTGTTAATTTCCATAAATTACAGTTGCATGTCAACAGCAAATAAAGGTTCTTTATGTTAATGACTGATTATTGTTTAGAAAAAATGTGATGAGAGCATAACAATAATTAAAAGTGGCTTTCCACTTGAGTTGTGAAGAAATATAAATCTCTACAAGACAATGATCTCATTGTGCAGTGTGGTTCAAACTATAGGAAGAAATATATCACCATTAACTTAATCTGATATATGGGAGCATGTGAAAAGTTGTTCAAAACCTGTGTCATAGATGTACAAACAAATCATATTTTGTGTATATGAACTATTACATATTAAAAATATACTTTAGTATCTGTTTTCACCACTATAAAAAAAGAATTAATGCAAGTTAACAACGCTGATTTGATTTGATCATTTGAAAGTTTCCCATTTACTTTGAAATTATGTCAAAAAATGCCCAACCGGGATTTTATTGTTTTTGACAATATAAAAAAAAGAATGATGAAGCTAACCAATGTAATTTAGGAAAATAATATTTTTGCTTATCCATATACAGGACAATGCCTATCGGTTTGAAACTATGTACTTTTCAAATAGAGTCAACTTGTTAGCCTAAATTATCTTGCCTGACCCTCACAACTGAAGCAAAAAATGATAAAAGCCCTCATCTGTAGGCCTAGCATGAATATTTACGCGCGAGTAAGTGTAACGTATTTTTATTTTTCATTGTTCTTTTATTTTTATTTTTAAGTGTAACGTTAACGTAAGGCAGTTGTATGGGGTAGATATGAGCGCCAACGGCCAATTCCACGGCGGCGGCGTGGATTGAAAATTTCCACGGCGGCGGCGGCGCGCCGGCGCGGTGACCTTGGGCTTTAGATTTTTTTCCAGACATCTATTTCTTTGAAGAAAACTTATCATATTGCTATGGGGCGAGGTCATTGTCTGATTGCATTACGCTTTCTTATACCGGTGCCGAAAACGATGCCTGAGCTAGAAGGGCTAGACTATTTCGAATATCCAAGCGTAACTGATATGACGGCTGTGAGTAACAAAGATCTTTCTAGGGTGACGATGACGCGGAGGTCAGTTTGTTATGTCTGCAGACTAGCTACGGCTTGGACTACAAAAAGATTGCAATGATGGGGTGGGGTGTTGCATCAAAATAACGTCATTCATGATACATCCTTCAGAAACTGTCGGATGGTCAGGAGTTCTGGTACCACCGAGCTCCGACCACCTTGTATATAAAGTGATCCTAAATCGCCAGTGAACATATAAGCAAATGCTACAGATGCGTAGGTCTTGATTGACAGAACGTAAGTTTTACTACTTGCATATGAAAAGATGGAGGTGGAGGCAGCCATCATTTCATTTATTAAATAAAACATTTCCATTCTTGTCAATAAAATCCTGCACACACACTCACACACACACACACACTCTTCCAGCAAAAAGAAGTCTTCTCAAAGACAGATTTGAGTGATTATAGATTTCATCTGTGCCACACACTCTCTTAAATAATTTGGGCTCTATGAGTCTGGTTTCCAGCAAGGGTCACCCCCAGGTACATTGCAGATCCAAAGAATAGGCTTATCGAAAAGGGACAGCAGTGTCGATGGCAGATCACGCCTATGGTTAGCAAAGTATATCGCAATATTGAAAGAGCAATTACTCAAAGCTGCATTGAAGATGCTGACTGTAAGATATCGATAGATTGAGAAGAATTTGACCACTACTATATTACTGACACCATCAGCATCAAGATCCTTACGTGTAGCTAGTCCCTTGATGACAGATTGAACTTCTTGACTCTGCTGAGCGAGCAGATAGATGCGGTCAGGCCATTGCCATTGCCTGCGGCTTGCTTTCTCGCTCATATTCATTGGTACAAGCGAGAAAGTAAGTCGCGGACGCTGCGACGGCGCGCCGCGTGTTTTGCTCAGCGGCGGCGCGCCGATTGAAACTACGGCGACGGCGGCGCGCCGGCTCGGCGCTCATATCTAGTATGGGGCGCTGATCAAATGTAATACATCTGCCTTATGATAATGTTACACTTAATTGTGCATAAATATTAGTGCTAGGCCTATAGCTATGTTTAAATAACACCATAGTATCAAGGTATGTTAATTTACTGCTCTGTGACAGTGTGACCCAGTTGAATACTAATTATCCTATATGCCACAATAGAAAATTGTGTTATTTCAAAGGAATGCAGGTTTCTACTAGTTTCTAATGTAATCATTTACAGTGAGGCTATGGTAATCCATTGGGGTCTGTTGCATTATATTCAGTGTAATCGAAGCTTTTGTTTCTTTTCCACTAGCAACCATTGTAGCCAGTTCAAGTGGGGCTTATTGGGTATAATCTTAGTAAACAGTTCTAAAAATTGCATATTTGCAGAAAAGGCTATTTAGTTGAATTTCTAACATAAAATTTAATAGTTTTCAGAAACAAGTTAAAATAGTTTACTCAGATAATAAATAATAAATTAATAAACATAAATAAGTTGCAAGTTAGGAATGTTAGATGTTATTCAACAACATTATCACCAGAGAAAATCCAGGCTTATCTAACAGAACTAATGACAACCATCAACCAGCACAAAGATGGAATAACTTAGCATTTTAATGGGCCTCTATCAAGACACTTCATTAGTTCAGAAAGTCATCCAAACATGCAACCTATTTATATCTCACCTTCTTCTGTTCTTCAAGAAATTTAGTAGAGAGCTGGTATGCTAGAGCAGAGATCATCACTGACGATCAAACTACTTCCAGGCACAGGAGGCGAGCGAGCGCTGGGTCACCACCATCATACACTTTCACCAGGACAATGTGCTGCCCCACAAAACACTAAACACACCGATTTCTATGCCCCGATAATCGCACGGCAGTTCACCACCCGTGACAATGTGTAACTGCGATGAAAATTCACAGAAAATCAATCGCAGTCTAGTGACTCACGAATTCACGACAGGAGAACTAACTGACTGCCGCCGTATGGTAACATCTATCGAGCAAGCCTATCGACCAAACTGCAGTCCGGCCTAGTGCCCGTACTCAGACTACTGCCATGATGAACTGTGTCGGGAAAACAGATAGCACTTGAGAATATAGAAACAATACGCGAGAAACTGTGGGAACGAGGCGTTGCCATTTGTAGTAAACATTAACGTCACGTCATTGACCCTCCGACGAGACTTTCTGTACCATATCCACTTACCTAATGAAAGGTGGAGACTACGCCGAGTAACCCTTTTTTATTGTTTTAGAGAAACTTGATTCACTTTATTCTACACTAGTTTTAAACTTATTTAACGTGGAAAAATAAGTCGCGAATAATGAGTAACGAGTTACGCGAGAATGAGAGTTTAAGATCAATGTGACCATCTTTAATTTGCATAAATGCCCTAAATATGAAAAACTAAACCAAAATCTGCCTAAACAAAAACTGATATAAAATAATACCCCATTTTGAATACTTGCATTCGTAAAAATATTTAAAAAAATAAGAACCCAAAATCCATGTACAAATGACGCAAAAAATCGAGGATAATTTTTATTTTTGTATGAACGTTATATTTCTTTAGTTTTCCCATGTATATAGTATGCCCATATGTAGACATATTTGTGGGTGAATGGATTATGGAAGGCAGTTGAAACAATATGTCTTAAATATTGTAAACAGGACTGATTAGTTTATTGATATTATAGAAGTGGTATTATAAAATAGTAAAATTCATAGACATATAATATAGGTTACTAGATAATTATTTTTTTGGTATAAGTAAAGCCTTTTGGGTACCTAATGTTTTGTTTTGGTTTTGTTTTGTTTTGTTTATTTACACGTAATGTGTAGGTTAACATTTTTATATTGAGTCCTAAATCTTATTCGTTTAAGTGTAAATAATAATTATAGAATGATAAGTTATGTTATTTAAGTGATAAAATGTGACGCATTAGACCTGATCTGTAATGTTATGTTTTATGATAAATGGTAATAAATAAAAAAAAAATTCTTCTCAGTTTTGCAGTACGTAGTGTAGCTATGCATTTAAAGTATATTATACGAGTAATAAATCAAAACAATAAATGCGCTCCTGATTTAAAAACTTGTGTCTACTGGCTTGAGCAAAATACAATACCGAATTGTTTGCAAATAAATAAATTTAGAGTATAGGCGCTTAATATTATTGTTGTATTAGGAGTTCAACGAAGTCTATAAATTAGAACAAGGACTGTGGCATCCAAGCGGCGTGACAGCGGCACGCGGTGTTTACTTTGTAGCAAGTACCTACTTCCTACAAAGCAAGCGCCACGAGCGACGATGACGAGTAGGTACATTATAGGTGTGGGTAGCTGGGTACCATTTTTTGGTATCTAAAACTAATACCATGGAAGTTTAAAATCATATATCACCACAGAACAGATAACTATAATAAATGTACATTGGAAGCCCAGACTATACTCAACTGACTTATGGGCAGGACTTGTCAATTTAGTACCTATCTAACAAACGGCGTACGGCTTGCGAAAATACCGAGACAATGAATTTAGGATTTGCAACAATATTTTCAATTTTTAACTAATAATGTTTAAACACCAAATTTTTCTGCCACATATTTTGAAGCGTTTGACGGAACTGTCACAGTATATATTTAATGGTAAAATCTGCCAAAATGACAGAAGTGTACCACAAATGGTTACACTTTTTACAATTGTACCAATGGACCAAATTCTTTTAACTGTCAGTGTCAATTTGTGTTTAGCACACACATGGATTCTATGTTGATGAGCACACAGCTTAGAGAAAAAACTTTTAACCACAGACTACAGCACCACCACCACAGAGCCCAATTTAACCAAACCTTTTGGAGGTTTGGTTAAATTTTGGTAGTTTCACAGACCAACGGTCGGTGTGAAACCAAAGAAAACAAAATATATCATTATCTCTACAGTTTTTTTTTTTTTTTTTAATTCCTCGTCGGGGGAATAATGGCGTCGCACGACTTGTGCATTTGCCAGTGTCTGTTTCCTGCTGTGTTTTTCTGTGTATTTTCTTCAAGCCAATATTTCTTTTGTCATCGTATCGTAGCTAGGGAGTGGCTCCCTAATTATAGCAAGATCCAAGATGTAACTTCTTGACAACTTATTGATGTTAATCAAATCTAATAGGTACACTTTGACATTTCGAGGGATACCAAGCTAGAGATTTTTTCACTAAATTTTGTGGTAAAAGGGGAATGGGGTTTCTTAGGGGATTAATATTTTTGAGGGTGTTTTAGTTGGAGAAGTCAGGATGAATTTCCTATACTAAAAAAGAATCATACTATCACACTAATATTATAAATGCGAAGGTTGTGTGTGCTTGTTTGTGCCCTATTCACGCTACGAATTTGGATGTTTGGAATACAGATATCTTGTAGGTACACTGGATTAACACAGAATACTTTTGAACCAAGGGAGACACCGGGAGCAAGTAAATGCATATATTTCGGTATTTTTAATGGTAGCAGCATAAAAAATGTCTGTTGATAACCTACATTTGCGTTTTAGATGTAGTTTAAAAAACATTAGAAAAATATCAGCATTTCCATACATTTCATCAAGATAAACGGTAATTTTTCTATAAAACAACTGATAATTTTTGCGAAAATTGTGTTCTATGCTGCGGAACAAAAACCTTTTTATTTAATATTTAATATATCTTCGCCCTATAAAATTAATCATCTCATGAGAAGAAAAGAAAAGCCTATTTAAATTTTATCAAAATGTAAACG
The DNA here is from genome assembly GCA_963580505.1 of Ennomos erosarius. Lineage (NCBI taxonomy): Eukaryota > Metazoa > Arthropoda > Insecta > Lepidoptera > Geometridae > Ennomos > Ennomos erosarius. The sequence goes on from OY756989.1 coordinate 483,784, forward strand.
AGCGATCAGGCGATTCCATTTGCGTCCATCAGCGGGACGGCTCACATGAACGGACCTGGTGCAAAGCACCATGATGATAAGATTCTCACTAAAGTAGGCTAAGCACCACACCATAGAATCTCACTCAAGCTTTTCATAGGCGCAGAAAACACGATTAACATGATTAATTAATTGGTAACTCACCCTAAAGGGATTTCCGAATACAAAAATGTACGATTTTTGTTCTTTTTTACATTTTGTTTAGTTATTGCTTTATTTTGCGAGTTTCAAATACTTATGTACCTACAACATCAATAAAAATATGTAAGTGATGTAAACCTAATCAAAGTATGCTAGGAATACAAAAAAGCTTAGGAGTTTTTAGGGGGTTCTAAGGGTATTAAGTTATCTACGGAGAACATTCTTTAGGAGCTAGCAGCACTTTTTTTCGAAAATAGTGTTGCGACTATTACACATCCGATTAATCGGTGAAATTGTAGAATAAGGTAATTAATCGAATCAAATCTTTAGGCGAGAATAATTCAGTGAGATAATCTTGTGTAGTTCGCGAATGATCTACTTCGAAAGTGTGATTATAATATTAATAATGATATTCTTGACTTTTTTTGTAAAAAGTATCGGTACATACAAATTATCCTCGCCAAAGCAATTCGCTGATATTTCTTTCTTTGGCGGGTACTGCAATTTAGTTTTAAACATTGATATTATAAATACATAAATAATCATCGTTGTATTCCTTATTTGTAGGTACCTACATACTTAGTTTTCACTCATTCATATTATTCTTATAGCTTAGGTATCTACTTTATTCTACATTTGTAATTTCATTGACTTTGTTCCCCATAGATACAATAACTAGGTAGATGCTTACTTGTACTACCGCAATTTAGTTAAGTCCGGTTCAATGTCTTATCTAAGATGTGATTACATTCAACTACTTACTTGGACATACCTACCCATTTTGTAGTCCTGAGGAGGAATCTTAGTGGCTGTAACACAGGGTATCCTAGTACGGCCGCTAACGACACTCCTAGGTATGGTTGTTAAAAAGCATTATTTCTATTGATAATTAATGATGTATCAGGTAATATAGCTAACCAACTTAGGTTAAGAATGTTAATATGTATATTTGGAAATAAATACATTTATTATTATTAATCACTACTTTTTAAACACCATGATTAACAATGATTATTATGGTGCAACTTAAACTTCTTTTTAATATATGGCTCCTGCGGGGCCACAACTTCCTCAATTTCGCGTGGATAGAGTAGAATATATTTAATATATTCTACTCTATCCACGCCACTATATCTTATAATTATTATTATATAAACTTTTATTTTTACATGGTATCTCATATTTTATTTATTTATTCTTTATACCATTGTCTAAAATAATCTTTCACAATACTAAGCCACCCTTTACCGTAAAGAGAATGGAAATTTTGCTGAAGAAAGCTTGTTCCCACATTACAAATTATGATAACTGGTCTGGTAATGCATGATTTTGACAGAGATGTGCATTTCGGCAGTTTTATAGACAATCGAACATATACCCAATATGGTATTTAGTTAATATCTTACCGTTCGATGCATACATTTCATGCTGATATAATTCATTATAAGTATTACAATCATTCGTTCTCTTACTGAGGTCATATGAAAACACGAAACGATTACTAAGTAAATATGTAGAATCAGTATCGATTTCTCATTAAAATCGGGTTTATCCGATAGCGATTATTTCGTTCACATCCCTAGACCAGTTAATCTGACAGTGTCAATCACTAATCATGTCAACTTCATACTGCACTTCTTATTTTTGATAAACTGTAATCTGTGATTTGCCAAGCTTTTTTTTAATAGGATATTTTCTGATAGCTGGTAGAGCATAAATCTATAGCCAAAGATGGATGGCGCTAAAGAGACCCCTGATATTCTTTTCTCATTGTGGGTGATTTTGCCCCTGTCATAAAGCACCTCAGTGTCACTTAGTTTACTTCATTCACCAAATTATGACAAATAAAACATCCTGAACCAATCATAGTGCTTGAAAGTCTTGACAATAAGGTATAAATTTGACTTTTGTGCAATAAGGTATAAATTTTAATATCATGGCCACATCGCTCGTAGAACTGACAACCGATGGGGAAGGAAGTTTCTCGAGTGGCAATCACGAACCGGAAGACGAAGCGTAGGCCAGCCCCCCCACTAGAAGGACCGATGACCTAATGTATAAAGTAGCAAATTTTGAGGAAAATAATGCTTTTTAATTTCTGGTTACACGGTTTTGTAGTCTGCCCCCTGTTACGATTGAGCTAGAAGCGCTACTGACGCGCGTATGCCGCTCAACTGCATACAATTTTCACAGCAGCTGGGGGTCTAGCAAAGATACCAACCACTAACGCTAACGCCTCACGCTTACTCCAAAATGTATTGGAATGACGTTTCGGAAATCGCAACCTTTTCCGCGAATGTCATTTCAATACATTTTTGGAGTTAGCGTGAGGCGTTAGCGCTAGTGGTTGGTATACCCCCTGAGCGGCAGACGCACGGCAGCAGCGCTGCTAGCTCCATCGTAATAGGGTCGTATATATATAGATATAGATATACATTTTATATAAATATATGTAAATAGTAATACGTTACAAATACTTACTTACATAAATATATATTTATAGAGCAGCGTTAAGTATGGGACAGGTAATGCAGTTTTAACATGTTTTTAAAAATTGGCAAGGACTTAGCACGTCTTATATCTTCCGGTAGAGCATTCCAGAGACGAGTGGCTTCCACAGTGAAAGATTTGTCATAGAAGCGAGGGGAAGTTATTTCGTTTGTATCGGAGTTTTTAATTTAAATACGTCCTCATATTTTTCGTTTCGTGTGGATCATTATGAAATGTGTCGGGAGTTTAGTAACCCGAGTTCCAGAAAATGTGTGTACCTAAAACGCTAAAAGAAACTTTCCCCGTTAATAAAAAAATATTATAAATAAATTAAGAGATTTTTTAATAATACATTTTCTTACTTGTTTATGTTCTCTATTGTGTCAATACTTAATTAATGTTGTATACTAATCTCGAAATAAATTAAGAAATACCAAATACTACATACTGTGTACTTGTGTACCCTAAAATTGAATCAACGTATGCCCCCCTTCATACGTTGATTCAATATTATGGTAACGGTAGGTATTATAAATTACTTTTTAAACAATTTCGCATTGTTTCATTCAAATTTGTACGCGTACTATCTTTTTTCGGGAAATTTTGGCAAAATACGAACTTTTCACGTCAACGGTACGATTCCCTAAAAAATAAAGTTGGCAACACTGATTCCGTGTTTGTTGTTTATATTTTCAATGCAAAATAAATGAAAAAAATCAATAAATCAGTACGTATTTTTAACATTTGCATTGTAAGTTAATGGAAATGATGTCTGGCGGTAAGCTAGATGTTATTTGGTCACCTGTTCACCACGACAAATTCATAATATGGGGCCCGGATATAACCCTATACGAAGTGGCAAGAATCAAGGAAATCGAGAAGAAAACTACATGTACGTTTTCAGCAAAGCATATTTTTATGTATAAAGTAATCAATAGCCTTCCTGTAAGTCCAATTTTATTTGTCCCAATAAATTAGAACAGTGCAACCCTATACCTTCTATGTACTATGTTGCGATATCACCGCTATCTGCTATCAAAAAAGCACCTGATTTCCTATACAATACATTATACACTTATTGTTCTATTTGCAGTTGTGCCTATATCATCAAGTCGTGGTGCCACAGTGGTGGCTTCGCAGAGCGCCAATGGAGTGCGCTGCGTGGACATAAGTGCTATTCCAGAGCAGCCGGAGCCGCTACTGGCTCTTGGTCATGCGAGCGGGAGAGTAGCTCTCACTACTCTAAAACAAACTTATGATCCACTAGGACTAGTAGGGCGAGAGTTCAGTAAGTTTAATCTTATTGGCTTATAAATTAAAGACAGGAATAGCATAGGAAGAACTGTTAGGACACTAATTAACTGCTCTACTTAATTTCTCTATTTGAGGGAGCACCACAAACAATGCCTGCAATTGCTTCATATTTAAAACTGGCTGCTAAACTGAAATAAAGTTTGTTCTTTCAAGTAAAATAAGTTGGTTATAAAACCTACAGGCTCTAGATACCCTCGCCTGTGCAACTCGGTGTCATGGAGCCGAATGGAGACCAACATGCTTGCAGTAGCCATGGAGAAGCATCGCAGTGACCACTGCATCCTGGTGTGGGATGTCCATCGAGGGTTATTGCCAGAACAGACTAAAGGTGTACCTGCTTTATTATTATTATTTTCTTATCCATTTCCATTCTCGGGTCTAGCCCGGACATTTGAGAGGCATTGGTGAGGCCGAAGCTAACACCAAGAGGCCTTTTTGGATATAAAGATAACTATAACACGGTCACACTATCCCTGGACCTGACGTCGATGGTTTGCATTTTAGCGAGGACTAGAGACGATGTGACCGTGTTTTACATATTTCTTTCTTACGTGTTGGCATATTGATATAACTATTTTGTATAATATTAAGGTAAAAATATCTGGGCTATTATGAACTTTTGGATGGATGGTGACATAAGGTTATGGAATGAGAGATCAGCACCTGCCAATTTTGTCTCATATCAAAATGTTTGAGGCAGGTGATAACTTGCCACCCACTAAATGAGCCTCCTGTAGTGGCTACCGCATATTGGTGCCGAGGAAGCAACATTGGTGTGGGTGGCTTAGGGTTATTATTATTATTCACTCATTTATTTATATTTCTTAAATTTATGTTTTTTATAATACTTCTTATAAAATTAAAATTACAAAAATATTATAAAAAACCTAAACCTAGTGTCCCGCCGGCAGCGGGGCAGGGCCCAAGCTACCGGTGGTCAGGGCTGCAGAGTGAGGAACCTCCTGACAATACGTGCCGTGTCAAGGAGTACCGCCTTCTGAATCTGACCCTTGATCCAGCCGTCCAGCGAGAGCCTCTCGAGATGTTGGTCGAGGCTCTTCGCCATAAGACCGTTCGCCGAAACGACTATCGGAACAATGCTCGTTGAGTCAACATTCCACATGGCGGTTACCTCGTGAGCCAAGTCAAGGTACTTGCTGAGTTTGTCCTTCTCAGCCTTCACGAGGTTCTCGTCATGCGGAATGGTGATGTCAACGAGCACTGCCCGGCGTTGGGACCGGTCTACCAGCACGATATCAGGCTTATTGGCTACAATAGTCCTGTCCGTGATGATAGAGCGGTCCCAATAGAGCAACGCACGGCCATTTTCAAGAACCGGCCCCGGTGTGTACTTGTAGTATGGCACCTCAGACTCGACAAGGCCGTATTGAAGGGCAAGTTGCTGATGAATGATCCTGGCCACTAGGTTGTGTCTGTGCAAGTACTCTCCGTTAGCAAGATGAGAACAACCGGAAATAATATGTCGGAGAGATTCCCCGGGACGGCGGCATGCTCGACAAATGTCGACCGTACCGTCCTTCATTATATATTTCCGGTAGCTATTCGTCTTGATAACTTCGTCCGCAATTGCAGAGACAAAACCCTCGGTTTCCCCAAAGAGGTTGCCGAATCGCAGCCAGTTCACCGACGCATGCAGGTCCACATTATTATTATTATTATTATTATTATTCGTAATACACTAGCAGCTGTTTAGCTGATGCGTGTATGTCTTTTCAGTGCACTTGTAGTTTATAATGTTTATCAAGTCTGTTTTTAAAAGAGTTCACTGAGGGAGCACTAATCACTGACTTTGGGAGTCTATTCCAAGCGTCCACGACACGGTTGCAAAAAGTGTTAAGTATTAAGTTACTTTATCTCTACTTTTCACATATATGGATGATATTGACTTACACATTGTTATTTAACAGATGGGACCTCTGCATCAACCGATCCATCTCGGCCCGTAGCTGAAATGGGACTTTCGGAAACTGCTCACACTGTTTCATGGTCAAACTGCTCTAACGGGACACTCATAGCTTCTATGAACCTTAAGTATATCAAGATTTTCGATCTGAGAGGTAATAAAGCAAATATTTGAAATTTTGTCAATTAATGGACCCACAGATATTTAGCTTTATTATTAAATGCATTGCTTTGTCATGTCCAGATTTATCAAACAAGGGTGTGAGCACCACCACCAGTCGCTACTGCTACGGTGCATGTGCAGACCCGTTCAACCCGTGGCAGCTGGCCTCGAGGGGTGACAATGTGGCCTGCGTCTGGGACACTCGAGCCCTGCACAAGCCGCTGCTCACACTTACACATCCGCGCACCTTGTCTGCTATACAGTGGTGTCCTACCAGGTTAGACCATCAAGTTAAAGGTATATTTCTCAGGGATTGGATTAGTATGATTTTATGATTTCACATTCCCTTTTATGGTATCATTTAGTTTGAAATGTGCTAGCTGTATTTAATATTTATCTACTTTTACTTTGCATTTATATCTACTTTCCTTGGTATTCCAGGCGTAACCTTCTCTTGACACTGCAAAAAGACTCAACAACCCTGCGCCTGCATGACATCCAGCAGGCCAACTGTGAAGCCAAAAACTCCAATGTGGCTAGTAGCAGCGGTGATGCGGTCAGTATCTACTTTGATTGAAATAGAATCCTAAATAAAATACGATGATGGGAGTGTGGGCATAATTAATGTCTTTCGCCGCAGCAAGAGGCAGCGGCGGCGATAGAGGCGGACGTGGAGGAGTACTCCGCGGGTGAGGGCGGGGCGGGGGGCGGCGCCTCCGTGCTGGAGCGTGACGTCACGCCGGCCGCCGGCGCCGCGCCGCTCGCCGCCTTCGCCTGCCACCCCGTGCACGAGGCCAGGCTGCTCGCTGTCACTGCCACAGGTAATATTATCTAGGCTGAACTATATATCACAGGCTGAACAATACGCTAATCTATATTCTAGTCTATGAATCAATAAACACAACACAACAGGCCACGTAAGGCCAGGTTTCTACCTCCAAGAAAACTGCTGCATGTAGTGTTCAACCTATCTATCAGACAGAACCTATCTATCAGACAGACTGTTTTTTTCTTACGCAAAAATATTATATGCTATATAATATTTTTGCGTAAGAAAAAAAGAGTACTTATATTTTTTTTGTAAATTATTATACTACTATTATATAGAAGACTCATGATTTTTGTAAATGCAAAAAACTACGGCTGCGTTCCGATAAAGTCGAAAGTTCGTCGGGCCTGATAGCTCATTTGGTAGTAGCTCTGCCATCTGAATTGAGGGCTGTGGGTTCGATTCCTATCCAGGACAAACATTTGTGTGAAAAATGTTTGTTCTGTGTCTGGGTGTTATATAGTATTCTATGTATGTATTTACAAACAAAAAATTATATAAGTATTCTATTAGTTATCTGGTTCCCATAATACAAGCTTTGCTTAGTTTGGGGCCAGATGGCTCTGTGTGAAATGTCCACACATATTTATTTATTTAATAACAATTACTCAAAGTCAAAGCATTGGGTGCAGAGTGCACACATGTGCACACCTACTATGTTCATTGTTGATTTGTTAGAAGCAACATAAATTCATTAGTACCATTATCAACCAATTCACAGCCACTATATAACCAAAACCACGAAACAGGCGATTTCATTGTAAGGTGTACCGCAAGGCTCAATTCTAGGTCCGGCTCCTTTCCTGTAATACATGTTGTCCACAGGCAGCATAGTGGACTACACGGTGTGCGAGCGCGTGACGGTGGCGTGGGGGGGCGGGGGGGGGCTCGTGTGGGCGGGGGGCGGCGGCGCGCTGCGGATGATGGACGAGGACTTCTACGAGGCCATCAAGGATATATCATACGTCATGAAGAAGCGGGCGCAGACTGATTACGGACACAAGGTCAGCTTCATCCTAACTGGTAACATAGAATCGGTGATGAATAGTGATTTTTCATCGCCGTAGTATTTTCGTACTTTTGGTCAAGATACAGGAGACAAGCAGCTGCTCAAAGCAGTGGACGTCTCAAGGCTGATCATGATGAAGATATGCTTTTTTTTAGTTAAGAAAAAAGAGAATATTTTTGATTTTTATAGCTGCATTGCCGTATTGGAAAACTCGTACTAGGGGTCTAGTACGAGTTTTCCAATACGTGAATACGCGTGAATCCATTTAAAATTTGTACTGCCGTTTTTAGTACATCACCGTGTCCGCTAGGGGCGCTGCACAGAAATGTATGGGAGAAAAGGGAGAAAACGTAAACGCATCAAGTTTTAGTAAACTATCGAAACTACTCGTACTAGGGGTACTGCTCAGCGTAATCTAAGGATTAATTTGATAAGGAAAAATTAGAATCAGGAGCGGGGATTGAATCCACACCCATTCAAGCCGGGATATGCTTTAGTTAAGCTGCCTTGACAAGCGGTCTCATGTTCGAATTTTCCTTCACCTTTACAACCAACCTACGGGGTTGGTAGCGTCATCTATTCAGAAAATTCTTGAGAATCATCCCAACCAGCATGGTCAAGTTACATTAACACAAATGCTGTACAGATAACGCTTTTCAAATCAATATCCTTGATTTTAGCATATCCCGGTTTGAGGGATGGATGGATACGGGTTCAATCTCTGCTCGTGATTCTAATTTTTCCTCTAATTAATCAAGAGAAAAGTAATTATCTATGTATGTTTTCAGCCGGATTTGTGGCAAAACGCAGATTTAGCGGATGATGACGCGCTCAGCGGGCTCTGGCATTTCCTAGCGCTAAGCAAGACTTTAGTTGAAGATGGTAAGGGTGTTTTTTATTTATTTGCAGTATATAAAAGCATAAATTTTTGAATGTTGTAGAACAAACGTTGTTCGTTTCAATAAAGGTATTCGGTAATTAAAAAATAACATTGTATAGGTATTATGGTCAATAACATTGCGCGTGTGCAGCTACTGCAAGTATTCCGATGTCGAGTTGTAAAAGTGTGAACTACATTATAAAATCTGCGGTTGAGTTAATGGGATGATACGTTTGTGTTGCGTTGGTGCGTCAGGTTGCATCCGCAGCACGGTGGGCGTGCACCCGGGCGTGTCGGGCGTGGTGGGCGCGGGGTACCGGTCGGAGGCGTGCGTGTCGCTGCTGCCGGACCTGCCGGCGCGGCGCGTCACCGTGTACCGCAGCTCGGAGCGCACGCGCGCGCTGCACCTGTGCGCGTGGGGCTGGGGCTGGGACAACGCGCTGGCGGGCGTGGAGCGCGCCGAGGCCGAGGGCACGCCGTGCCGCGCCGCCGCGCTCGCCGCCTTCCATCTGCGGCTGCGGGCCGCGCTCGATGTGCTCGGTATGTCTACGTGCGCTACATTTTGTTTTTGGGTTGAACTTGTGTAGATTTTAGTTGGCAAATCTATAACTCTCAACTAGGTACCAAAGTGCTCTGCCAAAGTGCATCACTTTGAGTAGCTGCTCGCGTCCTGCATCCATCGGCTCCCAGATCATCGGTCCACCTAGTGGGGGGCCGGACTACGCTGCATCTTCCGGTTCGTGGTCGCCACACTCGAGAACTTTCCACCCATCGGTTGTCAGTTCTACGAGCGATGTGGCCTGCCCATTGCCATATCAACTTGCTAATTCCTAAGAACTATATCGATCGCTTTAATTCTCCTACGGATCTCGTCATCGAAACACCGAGCATTGCTCTTATTGTGCGAAACTTTATTCTATTAAAATTCCGAGTGAGCATGCAGCTATTACGAGCAGCTGTGTCGCTTAACATCAGGCGAACTACCGTCATTCGCTTACATAAAAAAAGGAACCCACAAAATTGAGAAACGTGATTTGTCGTCGTCTAGCCCGCGCCCACGAGCCCCAGTTGCGCGTGGTGGCGCTGGCACTGGCCGGGCTGAGCGAGGAGCGGCTGTGGCGCGAGTCCTTACAGGCGGGGGCGGCGGCGCTCCCCGACGCGTACCTCCGCGCCCTGCTGCACTTCCTGGCCGCCACGGTCCCGGGCTCGGGCGCGCCCGGGCCCGCGCCCGCGCCCGCCGCGCCGCCCGCGCCCGACCTGTCCGCCGTGCTGCGAGAGACGGAGATGCGGCTCGAGGACCGCGTCGCCTTCGCCTGCATCTTCCTCAGCGACGCCAAGCTCGCCGACTACATACACCAGACTAGTGATGAGCTGCTTCAGCGAGGGGACCTCTCTGGGATACTGCTTACTGGTGAGTTGCGCTGAATTATGGCCGGTTGTGGTATACGTGGTGTGTGTGTGTGTGATTTTAACTTTTTTATACAGATATTCTTGGCGTGTTGAGCTCAAGCACAATTATAATAGTCCGGCTCGTGATTTAAATTGTTCGTTTACAAATTAATTTGTAGATTACGTTAAGCAGGCGATACTGCTATTTATAAATCATAAATATTAATTATAATAATGACGTTTTGTCGCTTTAGTCTTCGTGTGCTCCAACCGATTATCTTGGCTTTGGTTTGACGTCCATTATTCACATGTACAATATTGAGTCAAGTCACTTTTATTTGAGACTCAATTAATTCCAAAAAGTTCATTATTAGTAAATTTGTAAATATAATTAAAAATGTTTAAACATTGCGTTGAGTTTGTAGCGGCCACAATCGGAACTAATTTCTTTTACGATCAAAACTATCATGGGAGCACGCTTACGATTCGTTCGACATACGACCGCGGTGCTGGTAACGGTGACTGCCTTCTGCTGGACGTTTCATGCCGACAAAGTACTATAGTTTAACATGTACGGGTAGAGTGGTGAGAGTAACGTTCCGTCCCCGTCCCCCCCAGGCATATCCCCTGCCGGCATCTCGCTCCTGCAGCGGTGGGTGGAGTGCGGCGGGGACGTGCAGTCGGCGGCGCTGGTGGCCGCGCGCTGCTGCCCGCCCGACCTGCTGCGCGACCCGCGCGTGCAGAACTGGCTCGACAGGTGACAGGGACCCCTCCACTCTCCCTTCCCTCTCCCACCCCCGCCTCTCCACGCCCGGCATCTCGCTCCTGCACCGGTGGGGCACACACTATACATGCGGCTCACTACGACTGCACTGCCAGACCTCATCTAGGCAGGTCTGCCAACTGCCTCGACAGGTGACTAGCTCCACTCTCCCCTCCCTCTCCAACGCAAGCGCCTCCACGGCGGGCATCTCGCTCCTGCACCGGTGGGGGCACGGACCGCTGGCTGTAGATCACACGCTATACAAATACATACGGTTCACTACGACTGCACTACACTGCAACACCTCATCTAGGCAAATCCCAAAGATAGCACAGCAACTTGCTTGACAGGGGGTTTTGGACTTTCACAAGACCTAATAGAATTCTGAGGCTATTACCATCATCCCTTAATGCTGTTCAAATAAAAGCCTAAAATGATTCCCTGCAGTACAAATTGTATTGTAACGATTCACTTCAGGTTTTCAATTGAATCTCGCTAAGTGGTGATTTCAAGACTCCTGACAAGTATTGCAAATGGCAACCGTGCAGCCGTGGCCGTCTTTTGCATTTCAATGGCAACTTAAAACCTACAAGACATTCAGAACTGTTGTGGGCCCTTAGCCGTCTATATATAAGCATTTATATCTTGTTATGTTAGAAATAAACATGACGTACAAATTGTACACAATCCTTATCAGTTCTAATTAAATAAAAGCTAGCGTTCTACCAGTTCTAAAGATATTTTAAATTTGTGGTTCATGTTGTAGTTTTGCAACCGATTCTTTTGGTACATAACGATAAATTTATATGTTAAACATGAGTATATCATGTACGTCATACAATCATAAAATGATGCCGCACAAAAGATATACCATCTGACTAAAACGTCTTTAATATATGCCAACTTGCTAAGTAATCATAAAATATCATAGTCAGACAAAAATTCGACTCATATTATTGTTGTACAATACTGAGATAGTGCGTGACATTTAGCTGAAGGCGTACATCGGTAGCGTGGCCGAGCGGTCTAAGGCGCTGGTTTAAGGCACCAGTCTCTTCGGAGGCGTGGGTTCGAATCCCACCGCTGCCAGTGTTTTTTACCATTGGCAATTTTGACTTGCATTATTGTATCAATTATTTGCGGTTCTATGTTACAGCATTTTAAACGAAAATTTGTTTGGCTGATATATAAATGTCCCTCTCATATTGCTAGAAATAATACGGATTGGACTAGTTTTCGAACTATCAAAACAATGTACAACAGAATCAATGCTATATTGATCATTGTTAAAACGAGAGCTTATTTATGTACATACTTTTACATATTATTTATTTATTTAATTCAAAAACAGTTAGTGACTATTGAACACCTTAGTTACATATTGTGGATGCCATGCATGCGTCTGGGACTGACATGTTGAAGAAAAACATAGGTAGTTATTTTGGTGTAATGACATAATAGCCACCCAAATAGGTCAAAACCTGTGCTTGGGTGAGCTACAGCTATTATATGTTACATATTTTTTGTCAGAACATAAAAAGGTGACATAGAAGCAATAATTCAAAGGTCAAGTGCGAGTCGGACTCGCGCACTGAAGGTTCCGTACCGCCAAGGGCGCGTGAATTAATTAATTTTATATTATTAAAATTATAGCATAGCGTAAGGCATTTGTTTTGTTATGATACCTAAAGATATCTACACTATAATAGTCACACCATGTGCATGAATGGACGAACGACGGACGAAGGGACAGATGCTTTACCCTTAGCACCATTTGGTAAGGGAGGGAAAGCATAAGTATTATGTATTGTGTGTGTTATGTCGCAAAAACTATTATTCGGTAACCATCGCTGCAAACATGGGCACAGCGATGGGTACCGAATTTCATGTTTCACTGACGCCACTTTACGCAACAGTGTGGCCGAAGCTTTCTGGTTTTGGTGTATAGTAAAAAACTGGCAGCGGTGGGATTCGAACCCACGCCTCCGAAGAGACTGGTGCCTTAAACCAGCGCCTTAGACCGCTCGGCCACGCTACCCATGTTTCTTGTTCCCGAATTATCCCTTATCTATGTTTATCAGTACATGCTACATTTATTTTGGTTCTACGTGACATTGAATGAGAATAGATGACCGCTACTATTATTATGATGTAAACGCAAATATGTGCAGTTATGCAAGTGATATGATCGCGCTGATTGAGGCATTGACGGCTGGCGTTGGGTGGAAGCCAACGTGGAGCTATTTTTGTTTAGGTTTGCTAATTTTAGTTTAATTGTTGTGGATTTGTGTAAAATGGCATATGACGCTATTGTACCTACTAATTTGACACGTTTATGAGTTGAAATTGGAACTAGTATATTAGACATCCGTGATTGGAACGTATGGTTATTGTTGTAAAGATATTAACCGGTGCTCAAAAAGGTTCTAGTGTTGATCCTTCTAACTACAGGCCTGTCTCAGTCATGTTCAAACAGTGTAAAACTGGAATGTGTACTGCATAGCATAGCTTCCTGGCTTACATAGAAGCTAACATTTCCTCAGTGACTGCTGGGGATTTTCTTGTGTATGCCACGTATTTCTGGAGTGAAGTGAAGACATGTGAAGAAGCTCTTGCTGTTTTTTAAGGGTTTTCAAAGGCTTTTGATAAATTTCGTTACGATAGCTTTGGCAGCAAGCCTCGTCATATGTTTTCTGTGTATAAACGGACTTTCTCAAGGATTGATGGATACGAGCAGTAGACTACTGATTTTAAAAATTGCAATAAGGAAAGATATTTAAATCTAAAATGTACTATTACATATTTAGTGACATAAAGTTCACATATGTTATTGTTTTCAAATTGAAATTGGTTTCGATTTCGTAGTTTTAATACGTACAGTTTATGTGCACAGTTTCCAAGACAAGATATTAATGACAAAACCACTCGGCGAACCCCGTCCTTTATGCAAACGCTATAACTGAATGGTTCCACCTGTGCGGCTGCGAAGCGGGAGCTTCCACAACGTGAAACTATGCGGTACCCGTCGCTGCCCGTAGCGGCGATCACGAGAATGGGTAGCGATGGATACCGAACTTCCGACGGTGGCGCAACTTGACGTAACGTCTGTATTGTCGGTGTGCGTGCAGCTACCGCAACATCCTGGACAGCTGGCAGCTGTGGTGGGCGCGGTGTGCGCTCGACACGCTGGCGTGCGGCGCGGAGGGCGCGGGGGGCGCGGGGGGCGCGGGGGGCGCGGGGGGCGCGGGCCGGCTGGTGTCCGTCGCCTGCACCTACTGCGGCAAGTCCGTGGCCGCGCCCCCCGCGCGCCCCGCGCCCCGCGCCAACCTCGCCAGGCTCCCGCCCCCAGCCGCCAAGATGAAGGTACGCAATCAAAATTATATCATTGACGTTTGTTCATATTGAATTCTTTTCTGAAACCTGTGTAGTTTTGAATTTAATGTTACTTATAATAGAACTGTAATAGGTCCAATTCTTTATATTGAAGATATTTTGAAGTTTTTTTGAGGCCTCTATTATTGATGCTGAAGCCAAATTCTTCACGCAGTCTACGATAGTGCATGCTTGCCTAGAAGTGACCTGCTCAGTCTCGATTTGAACACTCCCAGATCAAAGTTATGGCCTGCCTATAGCCATTTTATCTTGCTATATCGGTCATGTTAGTTTGCGGGGATATCTTCGTTTCGGATCTTATCTCGCAGGGAAACACCAAGCGTTGCTCTCCCCATGGTTCGTTGCGCGACTTTGACTAATGAGGCCTAATACGTCCGTAGCAAATATCGTCGTGCCCGAACTGTCGCAAGCCGCTCCCGCGGTGCGGCGTGTGCGGGCTGCACCTGGGCACGGGCGCCGGCGGCGCCGCCTTCGGGGGCTGGCTCGCCTGGTGCGTCGCCTGCCGGCACGGGGGGCACGCCGCGCATCTACTCACCTGGTTCAAGTGAGGACATCACACACTACATAACGTTATCTTGCAAACCTTTTTTTTCTTTTGACAGGCTTCATTTGGCTACTGTCTCATGTGATGACAGCATAGTCGACGATGGAACATGCTCACCGGTTCACTCTTGCCTTGAAAACTCCCAGGTTATGCTTTACAGGAAAAAGACGCTGGTAAGCGATCTATATTGTTCAAAAATATGGGTTGTTCCGGTCTGTCCTCACGTAGGGCAAACAAGGATAAAAATTCTTGCCTATACCCGAATTGAAGGTCAGGGTCAAACAAAAATAAATATTTATCGACTGTCCCTGTATTGTTTTAATATTTATGTACAGAGAACACAAGGAGTGTCCGGTCAGCTCGTGCAACTGCCACTGCAGCTCGCTAGACCCGCCCGACCGCCTTTAGCGTCACGCGCACACTACTACAAGCCAGCCACTACTATGCAGCCTCACATTCTTGTGCTATTACAAAGTAGGATAGCTAGCCGATGAGCTTACATGATATTTACCGTGGATTTGGAGACTATAAATACTGTTGGTATTATAATATTATCTGAGCTTTTAATATGTGACTAACTTATACCGACCAAGAAGATAAACGCCAATACTGTAAAACCAGTATTAATAAACATGACTCACAAGCACAAATTCACATTGTCAAACTCTTATTATCGTTGTTTGAGGGAATAGTATTAGGTATTAAAGTCACTCTTATTTCAATATCTTGCATCGCAACTATTTTATTAATAGGACAATAACGCTTACCGTTAAGTAACCGACCAGCTCATTTCTGGCTAGAGGCTATGCACAACGCAACTGGTGCATGTAGATAGATATTCTATAAAATAGTGTTAAGCGTATTTTCATTTTTTCTTAGATAAAATCAAGTGAAGATGCCTCAAAGACATTTTTGTAGCATTTATTATATTTTGTATAATTCTAGTCGATTATTATTATATTGTTTATTAATTTGTTTTTCCGCTACAAGGTGTAACATCGCGGATAGTGTTATATTTAGTTCATTCCTTTGCAGTAAAATGATATAAGTAGTCTTATATGTTTTTGTTTTTGATTACCTCGTTACGTTACGTATCGGGCACGCTTAGCTTCTGTGTTCAATGATAAATGACTGTTGGATATTTTTGTAATTAGTTCGTAAGAAATGTTATTTTTGTATGTTTTATATCGTATCTTTAGTGTTGTCTAGTACATTAGTTTTCGCTAATGATTTACTGTAAAAAGGTATGTTAGCTATAATATATTTCCTAATGGAACTGATCAAAGAGGGTAAATTGTTAAACAATGAAAATACAGATATATTTCCAAATATATATACATTTATTAAATAATTATTTCATCTGTATTCCAATTTAACAATAAAATTCTCAAAGACACAACATTGTTTTAAATCTGTTTATCGTACAAGGATCCCATCCCTCCGGTACGTATACAATACATATACAATATATAATATGTAGCCGCAGCCCTACACTGTGTGCACGCACGCACACACGCACGCACGCACACACGCACGCACGCACACACGCACGCACGCACACACGCACGCACGCACGCACACGCACACACGCACGCACGCACGCACGCACGCACGCACGCACGCAAACACGCACGCACGCACGCACGCACACGCACACACGCACGCACGCACACACGCACGCACGCACGCACGCACGCACGCACGCACACACGCACGCACGCACGCACGCACGCACGCACGCACACACGCACGCACGCACGCACGCACGCACGCACGCACGCACACACGCACGCACGCACGCACACACGCACGCACGCACGCACACACGCACGCACGCACGCACACACGCACGCACACGCGCGCGCATGTGTGCGTGCGAGCCCGCGCGGTATAAACAATGTTCCTAAAGTGGCCTTGAGCCGCATTTATAAATGACTCAAATATTGCACAAGATTGTTTAAAACATAACAAAGACTCGCCGACAGACGTGCAACGAGCCGAATAACTTTTCTATTAGATCTTCATAAATGCGGTGAACGATATCCGCGAACCTCGCACTCGCAGTACAAACGACGCGCGTTCAACAGAACCCGGACATATAACATTATAAGGAAATATACAACATTTCGTTAACATTCGCCCACTCTACCTCTCCATATACATATGTAAATATATTACGCTATCTCGCGGCTCGGTCGCGAGCCGCACGTTATGTATAGTCCACAGATTCTGTATAGCTAGCTACAAATAAGTTTATTCATTAAGGTACAGTTCGGAAATGCTATAGAAAATTTCAAAAATCTAATTCGTTTTACGCTTACAGTTAATCGTTACAAAAATATAGCACATCCATTAAACACCAGCAGACGAGCGCTGCCTTACAAGATTATCTTCTCGGCTACTCTGTAAATATCCAAAGAATGACAAACATGAATGTCATACCGCCTGCCATTCTTAAACAGTAATTTTAAAAGGGTTTCAAGTTCCCGTAACTATTAAAATACCTTTCTAATACATAACACGTAACCAACTTTTGGATTTGATTACTTCTTTGGTATAATATAGAAAATGTTAGATTTTATCATCAAAGTATTGGAAAGAGAGGGTGCGACAGTGCGGTCGCACCAACCACCATCGACTGCGGTCTCGAGGCCGACCGTGGCCGGCCGGCTCGCTCGCTCACTAAAATATACTTCGTATTTACAATTAAAAGCTTTCTCATTCAAATATATAACATTAATCATATTTGTACAATTATTTTCCTACATTTTTAAAGCTTTCAAATTAAGATTTGTCTTAATTCATACCGTCTACACGTAAAATTCGCTACACCTTCACTAAATTCATTATGAATCATTACAAGTAAACGTTCTTATGTAATATACATACAACATCGCGATTTACAGAGAAAATAAGTATTTGGCAGGAGACGTTTCGTTTACAAGATGCGGTGTGACGCGGTCCGGTCCGGTCCGGTCCGGTCCGGTCCGGGCCGGTCCGGGCCGGGCCGGGCGGGCCCGTGCCTCGGGAATGTGATCAGCGCGCGGCGGCCGGCGCTCACTTGCCCTCGTCCTGCTCCATCGGCTCCTCCGATACCGAGCGCGAGCTGTCTGCTGATCTGGTGGGGGAGTATTACAGTGTATTCAATATTCATGGTACGCAGATGGTGATCGTGTTACTGAAGCATAATGGTTTTGAATATAAGTGAGATAATACCGAGAGTATTGTGTTGTATTAGCGAGGTACCCGCAAGGCATGCGCGCGGCAAAAATTTTCACGTCGCTATTTAGTGAGAGAGATACAGGCAGGCACTACCATAACTTGTCGCGGCACGGGAACCGTCGGTAAAGTTTTGTCGCGGTGCGTATGCTAGCAGGGCTGGTGACGTCATGGGGGATGATTAAGTGAAAAAAAGTATCAAAATAAATAAATATGTGCGGACATTTCATTAAGCATAGCTGTACTATGGAAACTAGATAACGGATATAATACTTAGATACTTTTTTTGTAAATAAATGTAAGAGTACAATGTAACACCCAGACACAGAATAAACATCTATCAATCTATGTTCCTCACACTGTATGTTTGTCTTGGGTAGGAATCGAACCCACAGCCCTCAATTCAGAAGGCAGGGTTACTACCAACTGAGCTATCTGGGTCGTTGGAATTGAATACATAAGACAATAATTTTAAGCAATTAATTGGTGTCTGTATGTCGTGTGGGATGTCGCGGTGTGGTTTGCGTCCCGATCCGGCGGCGGGCGTGCGAGCGAGAGGTAGGAGGTGTGTGTGTGTGTGTGTGTGTGTGTGTGTGTGTGTGTGTGTGTGTGTGTGTGTGTGAGTGTGTGTGTGTGTGTGTGTGTGTGTGTGTGTACTCACTGCAGACAGGTGGCGGCGTGGTGCATGGAGAGCGTGGCCATGGCGGCGGCGGTGTCGGCCGCGTCGCGCTCCGTCTGCAGCCGGCCGAGCCGCGCCGCCGCCACCGCCGGCGCCGCCTCCAGCGCAGACATCGACACCAGCGAGCTGTACCGCTTTATCTGCGGGGGGAGCGGGGCGTTATATCCGAGTGTTCACATGCAGCGGGCGGGACACGCGGGACGCAGGGCGCGCGGCTCGCACAGTGGGACACGCGGGACACGCGGGACACTCACCGTGGGCCAGTGCGCGGCCTGGTGCGCGAGCGCGGCCCGCAGCGCGCGCACGGCGTGCGGCGCGGGGCGGCGCGCGGCTCGCACAGTGGGACACGCGGGACACGCGGGACACTCACCGTGGGCCAGTGCGCGGCCTGGTGCGCGAGCGCGGCCCGCAGCGCGCGCACGGCGTGCGGCGCGGGGCGGCGCGCGGCTCGCACAGTGGGACACGCGGGACACGCGGGACACTCACCGTGGGCCAGTGCGCGGCCTGGTGCGCGAGCGCGGCCCGCAGCGCGCGCACGGCGTGCGGCGCGGGGCGGCGCGCGAGCTCCCGCGGCGCGCACGGCGGCGGCGCGTCCCCGAGCAGCGCGCGCACGCACTCCTGCGCGCAGTCGCACATCGCCGGCAGGTCGTACCCGCCCTCCAGCGACAGCACCACCTGGACACACGGGGGTGCGGGGGAGACGGTATACTACACGTCACAGAGCTAGAATTCGTTAAGCCCTAAGCGTATACAAGGGGACGTTTTGACCCGCAACGCGACCCGCAACACTGAATCTACGTGACGCTGCAACGTTGCTTAGTATCCCGCAACACATCTCCGACATGTTCCGGGATAACTAGATCTTAACATCCTTAAATGCTGCTGCATCAGTTTTAGTAGATCGACTAAAACCCTTAATTACGATTATAAAATCAATGGTCAATCTCTTACAAGGACAGATACTGTGGTTGATTAAGGCGTAACTCTCGATTCCAAATTACTATTCGATAGGCACATTGAGAAAATTTCAAATAAAGCTATGAAAATGTTAGGCTTCATGTTTCGAGTCACTAAGGATTTCCAATCAGTTAAAACATTAAAAATTCTATTCTGTTCTTTAGTCCGTAGTAACCTTGAATACGCTTCGCAGGTTTGGAATCCTCGATATGATAAGTATATTAACATCTTGGAAAAACCACAGAAAAAGTTCTTAAAACATGTTAATTACAAGCACCAAATTCGTAACCTCGATTATGCGGACAATTGTAAACATAACCACTTGCTACCTCTCTTCAAGAGAAGAGAAGCGGCAGATCTCACTTTTCTACACAGTATTGTCTTGAATGTGTTTGACTCTCCATCCTTACTTTCAAAAGTCAAACTTGTAACGCCGACTAGAAAAATTTGTCGCAGAAATTATCTGAAATTGTATACTCTTTTCGAATTTTTTCAAATCGCTTATCAATAACCAATTCTTTATTAATTATTATTAATTCTATTCCATCTCGTTGTATTAATTATCATCTCGTTCTCATATAATTTAAGTACATATATGGCTTTGTAAGTTATTTAAGATTTATGTTATTTTCTCTGCACTTGTTATTAACGTTGCTATCAACGTTATTTGTTAGCATTTTGTCTGTTAGGACACTTTAAACTTTATAACCATAAGCGGAAACTGTTTAAGGCTTTCTTGTGTTATAATAATAATTATTATTAGCTTCTAAGCAGCTGTTAGTTTTCCATGTGAAATAAAATAAAATAAAATATTCACGTGACGCGGGACCTGCAGAGTGATTATGTAAAGCTGTTACAAACACTGGGTTGATCGAAACACATTTGAAATAGCTACATGTGTGTATCGATAATTTGTGATTACGTAAGGGTTTTTATTTCTATTTCAATCGGTTTTTATCGATAACAACTAAAGTGAAGTTGCAGCCAACCCGACCAATTTAAAAAGCAAGGTTTATATAGAAAACGTGATGAAATGACTAATCATTTTTATATGGCTGCATTATACTGTTCTTTGGCCTATGTTTTTGTTGAAACAGGAAATGTCATTGTCATTGTCAATGAAAAATAGAGTTATAATAATTGTGACCATTTGTGGCAGATTTCTGCCATTTGGCAGAATTAGCTCTCAAGTTTACTGTTTTAAAAACGTGGCATCTTTCGGCAGATATGGGGGTTATTGATATTTTGAAGTAAAAATCGGAGGTCTCATAGCTGCAGCTCTTTATTAGTGTTAATAACTTAATAATATTAATTTGTAATTCATTCATCAGACTTCCTCACTGAAACTAGAAGAAACTAAATACCATACCTGCCGTGCGGACTAGAGGGAGCGCCTCACTAGCAACCATGTAACTAAGATAGTTTTCATCCGATCAATATCCTACTGCCGGTAAACTGGCCCGCTAATTGATTATATACTGTTATTTGTCTTTTAAGATATAAATAAAAATTGCATATGATTACTTTTTTATTCATTGGTCAGCCCCCAAAGGGCCGTTCTTGAAAACATAAACGTCATGGGCCCTGTCGGGCACGCAAAAATTAGAAGAGACGGGGATACATAACTATTGATAATCGCGTACAGCCAACGACGTTTTTGCGCGCCAACGTAACACGAATAATCGATCAATATTGAAGCCGCTTTATTACCCATAAACAGGGTTAGGTAAGACGTAAAAATTACTAACCCGCGCGAGCCGGGTTGGGTAAACTAGCAATATATTATAAAAGACTTGAGGCATATTTCTTTGTTGAGGAAGATTTCTAGCCTACTTAGGGCACAATCTGCAATTTAGATGGTCACACTGGATAGTAAGTATTTTATGATTTACTACTTATGCGTTTACATTGCTTGAAGATGCTCAATGTGAAGAAAAACAACAATAAAATTTCGCAAGAAACAACCTCTAGCCTGTTTCTATGGAGAATGTAATTTCTGCCGTCATTTCGGCTGAAATCTATGTACGTAATCGCAAATGTTCATATCGATGAAATTTTTGTTCTGTCAAATCCTTTTCTGTAGCAAACTTGTTGCAATCGAACTTTTAGTGACTTTGTTTGATACAGAATGTCGTACATAATAGCAAAACTATAATAAATACATATTTCTTAATGAAACTGATTGAAATAAAAGTTACATAATCGCCCTGCTGTTGCTTGCTGCCGCTTTCTATAAATACTGACTAGTGTGGCTCGCAAAATATTGTACAACATGTATCTCGGGACATTCACGTAGTTGTTGAGCAACATGTTTTGCAACATTTCGCTCCATTTGTCCCCTAGTGTAATCAAGACTTTATTGAGAAATAAAGCCACGATTGCGTGCGAGCACGCAATACAAATGAAGTACACATTCCCTAAGAGGAAAAGAGAGAGGAAGATAATGGCGGATTGTTACTATATATTAGCCAAAGAACAACACCTATCACCATTATCTGTCTTAGGCCTTCGTTCTCTATATTCGAGTAAAGTTCCGAGTTGACTAGTCACCACGTAATGTCAGTTTTAACTGCAGTAACGAATTTCAGAATGTCCGAGTAGCGCTAGCCGACCCGTAAACCAGGCTGCTACTTACAGGACATATCAGCTGCCGATTAGTACAGTTAATCGACGGCTATAGCAAAACTTGTTGCAAGCTCGCATGTGTTTGTAATTTATTATTATAGTTTGCATGCCACAAATACTGAGATCTACGGAACTAAAAAGTACCAACCCTGTTGATTACGCTACTGCTATAAAAACATCGACTATTCGTTTCTATTTCGAGATCAGATACTTATGAATATAGAATTGAAATCATTGTATTTAATTACTAAAACAGCCCGCTCAGAACCGTGGGAAGCCGATGGATACTGGAAGCTAGCAGCCGCTCAAAGTGGTGCTCTTTGGAGGAGGCCTATGTTCAGCAGTAGACGTTTTCAGGCTGATGATTATGATGATGACTACTAAAAAAGTTTTTGTTCAATTTATAATATGTTTAAATACTTATATAATATTATGATATTTTTGTTTTGTGTTGTTTTAATTTTTATTATTGCGTCAAGATAGAACCATATTTCAGGTACCTATAGGTGTGTAATCTAAATTCGTATTACATTCCTCATTACATTAATTTAATTAGTTGATACCCTACTTTGTAAAGGTAAATTCTTACCTACTTACTGTTTTTAGGTAGGGAATAAATACTCTTTGAAGGGCACCTACCGCACCGCAGCATATAAAAATGTTAAAAAAAATAAAAAACGAACCCAAAATGGCGTCACTGACAGCAGTCAGGGTGACTATTGAACGAACGAAATGAACAGTTGACGTTGCTACAGATCACCCTAAATTTTTACCCACTGAGTAGCTGATCGAAACTTTTCGTTCGTGAAACTGGGAAGAACTACTCGCCGCCTTTACGTCCCGATTAGTATTACTCACTGGCTAAGGTAATCGTAACTTTAATCGAATATAGAGAACGAAGCGCTTACAATGAAGAGCATATTGTAATCATGTACCATTATCCATTTATATCTTATTCCATGAGTGAATGGGATGTTATGTTTTAAAACATATTAATCCAAAAAAACACACGTATCAGAGCAAATGTATCACAATTTTATTGTCATATTGCGTTGATTTTGGTGTGGTATCTGGCTGTAAAACGTGTTTATTTGATTGGGAACGCTCTTTCCGATATTAGTATTGTGTTTCAGTTTTGGTATTATTTAACAATTTTACCCCAATGTTTGAAGAATCTTCGTAAATAAAATTACTGCTATTTTATTCAAAAAACAATGAGGATCTAAAGGTAGTTTAAATATTTAGTAAATACTACAGTTAACTTGTCGCAAATATTCAAGATCATAATCAAACAACTGTTTTTCTCACACACATTTTTTTGTCCCATCAAATTGTCAACGTTCCTCTTAACATAGTATCTCTATAGTACGGCTACATGTGTACATAGTGGGGAGGGGAGGGGAGTGTAGTGTTACCTTCCCGTTGGCGAGCTGCATGAGGTCCCTGGTCATGTGCGCGAAGCAGGCGGCGGAGACGTTGTACCCGCCGAGCGGCGCGGGGTGGCCGGCCGCCGCGTCGAACCCGCACGACACCAGCACCAGCTCCGGGTCGAACTCCTGCGCGGGGGACGCAACGCTCCGTTACTGATGGCAGGCGGGGAGTTTTGGCGGGAACGCGGAAACGTCTATATCGTTGCATTATATTATTTTCTCATAAGTGACGCTGCTTTTTCTAGTTGAATGGAGTGTTTTATCCAGTGCAAGTTTAAAATCGGTCACGCTTTACGCAGTAAGTATTGAATTGAAAAAAAAATTACGAGCATAATTGTTGGCAAGTGACATAATGTGATTTATGTGATGAAACGTGACTTGCCGTGCAAAATTCCATAGAGGTTTGTAATAAAATTGCCACCACTTTACTAGGGCATAACTAAGACTGGATTATAACTACCTGACTTAGACTGAACTATGATAAAATATTCTATAATACGATGAAAAATTACAATACTTGACACTGGCTAAGTACACAACGAGTGAAGCCAAAACACAAGAAAAAAGATCAGCCGGAGCGAGTCCTACCACCGTGAGCCCGGGGAGTTACCTTGGCGATGGGCATGACGAGCGAGCGGAAGGCGGCGAGGTACTCGGCGTCTGCGAGCGGCGGGTCGGCGCCGCCGCCCCACGCCACGTTGACGGTGTAGCCGAGCCCGAGCCCGAGCCCGGGGAGTTACCTTGGCGATGGGCATGACGAGCGAGCGGAAGGCGGCGAGGTACTCGGCGTCTGCGAGCGGCGGGTCGGCGCCGCCGCCCCACGCCACGTTGACGGTGTAGCCGAGCCCGAGCCCGAGCCCGGGGAGTTACCTTGGCGATGGGCATGACGAGCGAGCGGAAGGCGGCGAGGTACTCGGCGTCTGCGAGCGGCGGGTCGGCGCCGCCGCCCCACGCCACGTTGACGGTGTAGCCGAGCCCGAGCCCGAGCCCGGGGAGTTACCTTGGCGATGGGCATGACGAGCGAGCGGAAGGCGGCGAGGTACTCGGCGTCTGCGAGCGGCGGGTCGGCGCCGCCGCCCCACGCCACGTTGACGGTGTAGCCGAGCCCGAGCCCGAGCCCGGGGAGTTACCTTGGCGATGGGCATGACGAGCGAGCGGAAGGCGGCGAGGTACTCGGCGTCTGCGAGCGGCGGGTCGGCGCCGCCGCCCCACGCCACGTTGACGGTGTAGCCGAGCCCGAGCCCGAGCCCGGGGAGTTACCTTGGCGATGGGCATGACGAGCGAGCGGAAGGCGGCGAGGTACTCGGCGTCTGCGAGCGGCGGGTCGGCGCCGCCGCCCCACGCCACGTTGACGGTGTAGCCGAGCCCGAGCCCGAGCCCGGGGAGTTACCTTGGCGATGGGCATGACGAGCGAGCGGAAGGCGGCGAGGTACTCGGCGTCTGCGAGCGGCGGGTCGGCGCCGCCGCCCCACGCCACGTTGACGGTGTAGCCGAGCCCGAGCCCGAGCCCGGGGAGTTACCTTGGCGATGGGCATGACGAGCGAGCGGAAGGCGGCGAGGTACTCGGCGTCTGCGAGCGGCGGGTCGGCGCCGCCGCCCCACGCCACGTTGACGGTGTAGCCGAGCCCGAGCCCGAGCCCGGGGAGTTACCTTGGCGATGGGCATGACGAGCGAGCGGAAGGCGGCGAGGTACTCGGCGTCTGCGAGCGGCGGGTCGGCGCCGCCGCCCCACGCCACGTTGACGGTGTAGCCGAGCCCGAGCCCGAGCCCGGGGAGTTACCTTGGCGATGGGCATGACGAGCGAGCGGAAGGCGGCGAGGTACTCGGCGTCTGCGAGCGGCGGGTCGGCGCCGCCGCCCCACGCCACGTTGACGGTGTAGCCGAGCCCGGCGCCCGCGCCGCACTCGCCCGCGGCGCCCGTGCCCGGGAAGAAGTTCCCCTCGTCGTGCCGGTGGATGCTCATGTACAGGACCGACGGGTCCTCGTAGAATATCTGCTGCGTGCCGTTACCGTGGTGCACGTCCTGTTACATACGCAACGGGACCGTGTCGTTATATACTGCGGTCCATGTTGCCTCACAAGCAACGTGATTACGGCAACACCCGTCCCCATCATCATCTTTCGGCTGTTGGTGTGTGTGTGTGTGTGTGTGTGTGTGTGTGTGTGTGTGTGTGTGTGTGTGTGTGTGTGTGTGTGTGTGTGCGTGCGTGGATATTGTTTTTTTTTTATTGTGGGTTCACAAAACTGGAAATACACAAACAAACTTAGAATAATACATAAGGCACGCGCAAACGTGTACGTCCTTATAGATGTGAACGCAGCATGCTTAAAATAATATTGTGTAAGTACTCTACATCTTAATTTTCTAAAAAAAAGGAACAATTTTTTAGAAAATTAAGATGCTACTAGATGTCTCTTAATTGTAGAGACTGTTGCATCGAAGATATCAACATTTTGACAAATTTTGTTATAAGATGAACACATTCTATACAAGGGCGAGTGTTGACCATATGAAGACCGTAGGAAGATTAAACGTTATTCTATTGTGGAGACGGCTGGAGGAACGTGGGATGGTAAACTGAATTTTTTCAAGAAGGTATGCAGGTTGATGGTTTGCAGGTGGTGATTATGTCACCAATTTATAACGTTTTGGAATATAATTGAGGAATTACTGAGGGTTTTGAGATATATAATGGTACGCAGCAAATAGCGATTGTGTTTCATACCAAATTATAATTTGGATAAAATTATGAGAAAATACCGAGAGTAAGGGATGTATTGATGGTACGCATATAGTAATTGTGTGATCAAATTATAATGAGAAAATGCCGGGGATATTAGGAGTACTCAGTAGGCATCGCAGAATTATATATCACAGTTGTTCAACAAAGAAAAAAATGTCTTAAATTAAAAGTAATCGGAAAAAAGTAAAAAATCTTTAGATTAATATTCATGTTTAGTTATCGATGTCGTGGTTCATTGAAACATTTTTAAAATGTGATATAAAGTAACATACCCAATCAACGATTAATATCCTCTGTAAATGCAGCCTTGTGTGTAGGATGCGAGCGGCGATGGCCACGTTGTTGAAGAAACAGAATCCCATCGCCTGGTTCGGTTCCGCGTGGTGACCCGGTGGCCGGACCACCGCGAACCTGACAACGAAAAGATTTTTTTTATTGAATTAAGTTTCAATAACGATAAGCTCTTCAATCACAATAGATTGTTGCTATCGTAAAATAATTTAAGAGGGTGGATATACGAGTTACTATATTCTATACCGTATAATCCCCTACTTCCTTTCTGGATTGTTCCTCTTGCTAGACTATTATTTTCCTTACTAAAGTCTAGGACTAGGTCTACTGTAGGCAAGTACCTGTCAGTTGATTTATTTCAGAAACTAATTACGAAAGAAAATATGATTTCAAAACCGAAAAAAAAATCCCTATAATACTGCCCAGACTATCAGATAACATCAAAAAATTCTGAACTTTTAAAAAATAAGGGGAACCCGTTTTAATTTTGGAAGAAAAAACTGGGAGAGACCGGGTACAGCACGATAACAATTGGTTTTCAAATAGCTATCGGATTAGACGCACGGGCCGCACCTATAGAACGTCCCCGTAGACACGTACCCGTTCCTGAGCTCCCCCCGGGCGGTGCGCAGCGCGAGGTCGAGCACGGCGCCGGCGGCGGCGCGCGCGGCGGGCGCGGTGTGCGCGTCCGACCAGGCCGTGTCCGAGTCCACGCCCAGCCCGCCGCACTGCAGCCGCACCAGCTGCCGCACGCCGCCCGCGCCTCCCCCGCGCCCCGCGAACACCGCCACGTGCGCCTCCGTGTGCACCGCCTGCAGCTCCTCCAGCGTCGCCTTGCGCGGGCGCGTGCGCTCCGTGCGCGCCGCCAGCCCCGTCTCGCACAGCCGCGCCCACACGGACTGCAGCCGGCCGCCGTGCTCCGGGTGCGTGGGCGCGTGCGCGCCGCACCCGCACCCGTGCTTCAGCATCAGCGCGTCGTACGCCAGCCCCGTCGGCGGCACGCGCGCGCCCACCAGCGGCGACGACAGCGCGCGCGCCAGCGGCGCCGCGACCACCGGCTCCACCGGCTCCACCGGCGCCGCCGGCGCCGCCGCGCGCCGCGACGTCAGGTCGATGACCTCGCTCTCCTCCTCGCGCAGCTGCGCCGCCGCCGCGTCGTGCGCGCGCGTCAGCACCTGCAGCCGCACGCCGGCGTCCGTCACTCGAGGCACATCGAAAAAATTTTGCCCATTGGCGAACAATAAAATGTTTTAAATTTTAATTGTGTACGTTTCGCGAACTCTATTACATTAACGATTACCCTTTAGCGATAGATAGTTTAAGCTTACAAACATTTTGCTTCAACATTTACCGTGCGCTCAAATACAGAATGGAACTCTTTGCCATGTTGTATTGTACTCAAGATGTGTTATTTTCTGTTCACTTGATATTATCTATTACCGTTATCTGTTAGTATTTTTACCTGTTAGGACACTGTAAACTCGATAGCTATAAGCGAAAACTATTTAAGGCTTTCTTATGTTTATAATCATAGTTTTATTATTAGCTTCTAAGCAGCTGTTGGTTTTCCATGTAGAAAAAAATAAAATAAAATAAAATAAACTAATATTCCCTAATACATAAAATTTATTTCTATAAATCCGAATAAGTAAACCTGCTTCATCGTAAACCGCATCGTCGCTTATCAAAACCCAAATGAACGGTCGACCGTGAGCAAACAAAATGAAAGTCAATTCTTATAAAACGAACCAGTAATGTAAAGTAAGACTCACAGTCTTCCGTATCTGATCCCTGAGGTAGTGGTGCGCGGCCTGCGGCTGCAGCGCGATGTCGCCGAGCGGCAGCGGCGCGGAGTGCGTGCGGCCGAGCGGGCGCTTGGCGCCGCGGGACCCCGCGCCGTACCCCTCCGCCTCGCACACGGGCGGCAGCGCGGCGGGCACGCGCGGCGGTGCGTGCGCGTGCGGCGCGTGCGCGTGCGCGTGCGGCCGGCCCAGCGAGATGTTGGGCATGGAGGGCGAGGAGAACAGCAGCTCGGGCGCGCGCGGGGACTCCTCCTCCTCGCGGATGGGGGCCGACGCGCCGCCCGGCGGGGACCCGCGCGGGGACGACCCCTCGCAGTCTGCACGGAGACAAACCGGCGATTATACTAACATGCATCGAACGCTTTTAACTTGGTGAGGATAATGAGCAGTAGCATTCCACAAATTTCGTGAAAAAAGTGCACATCCATAATTTGTTGGAGGGCCTAATTTCTGTGCAGAGATTCGTTGATTTACGTTACAACTATGGAACTACGAGGTGTGTCACTAAGTATTGGAAAATTATCATCGCGACTGATTGACTGGGGCAATCGGTAGGATCTAAAATCTAATTTTAACTAAAAATGTCAGCATGGCCAAAATACAGTCCAATGTTTTGTAGCCATATAAAAAGTGTTGCAAAATAACTTAAAAAAATAAGACATATATAGTTTGCTAGTAGGTAAATAAATATAAATAATTAACTCCACACGATACACAGACGACGCGGTACTCACTCCTGTGCTTGCCGCGCTTGACGGGCCTGCGGGCGAGCGGCGAGGCGCGGCGCTCGATGACGCGCGCCTTCAGTCGCACCTTCAGCATGTTCGGCTCCGACGCTGCACGGATTAGTGCGCACGCGCATGCATTACTTTGTTAACTTCACAGCAAAACGGTATTTGGGTTTCAAAAAGAGAAAATGTGAAAATACAAAGACCTCTCAAGGTTCTGAAGAACCTGTTTATAATTTTTCACACCTTTTTAAACCAAACCACCAAAAAATTTTTATATGAGTTTTTAAATAAGATCCCCAAAAAGCTCAATATAAGACTTTCATTGAACTTTGAGAAAATCAATTAAACTACTTATACGTTACAATCGTTATATGAATAAAAAAATCACACAAAATGCTGTTAATTCGACAACATCAAACTCAAAACAACACTACAAACGTAAATCAGTAATAAAAATGTTATATGGTGGTACATAGTATCATCACATTTAGTTAGTCCACCAACCTGTTTTCCTGAGAGGGTAGTCGTTAGGCGAGGGTTGCGGCGGCACCGCGTTCAGCGCCAGCGGCAGGGGGGCAGTCAGTCGGTAGGGGTGCGCGCCCGTCACGCCGGTCGACGTTATTGACTCGCCCGATGACGACTTCACTATACCCCTGAAACACGCAAACAATCATTAAAACGGTTTATTTACTTTCAGTGCCTAGGCTTTACTAGACGGGTTTGGTAGCCTACTTGATAAAATCGGTTATAAACTAAAAAGTTTGATTAAAATCCAATTTCCAAAAGGTATTTGTGATTAAGCATGGTAATCAATTTATTACTAAATAATAACTAACCAATTTCTAACTGAGAATGACGGGCTGGGTACTGTTCCATTTGCATTAGCCTGTTTCTTCTTTAGGAATTCCTGAAAACGACAAATAAATATGTTATTATGTACAGACTTATGGACAGTGCCTGTTCTGTGTTACAAGAGCTGATGAGTAGAAGATGTGGGTTATCAAATACAAATACAAATCATTACAAACTAGTTCACATTTTACATCTCATATCTTGGCTTAACGTTATCTACTTTTGTGGAATTCAAATTCTTATGAAACTACTATTTAAATAACCCTTTCACCTTCAGATTAACAGATTAATTTGCCCTTTCACCTTCTCCAAATATATAACATTGAACGAGGACACGTATATCGTGATAACTTTATGAATGGAAAGATACTTGGCGCGCTCGATAAATACGTAAGCGCTGACGTTACACCCGTGTCGCGGATAAAACGGGAGATGTTATTGTCTGCGCCATATCTTAACAACAGGATTCGTCCATAAAACTCGAGCTGTGAAGAACATGACATCGTATCTTTGTTTTTAAAATTTCAATAACAACAGTCTTGACCATGTATGCATGTTATGCATGATTATGCTTATTTTAACTGTGTAAATATAAAGCCCTGCTAAAGAAGCCGCACAGAAAGATTAAACAGTCGACAATAGAGGCAGGTTCAAATTGGTGGACCAATACGAAGCTAACATTTAAGATTTTTATAGCAGTATCGCCTGCTTAGCATTATCGTTCGTGATTCAAATCGTTACTTTCCAAATGCATTAATAAGAAGTTAGTTAGTGAATTAGTGCATGTGAAGCAGACCTGCAGTTTCTGTTTGACTTGTGTGGAGGCGATGGCACTGTGCTCGTGCTTCTCCTTCTTGCGCAGCAGCTCGACGCGGTCCCGCTCGTGCCTCTCGCGCGCCTCTCGCGCCTCCATCGCCTCGCGCGCCTCTCGCAGCGCCGCCTCTTCCATGGCCTTCTTCTGTTCCCATAGCTGGAACACGGCATTCGTCGATAACTATATGTTAGGAAAATGGACCGGGTCAAACTACAACATGCGGCCAGCGGGTACACTTCCGAATAACTTCACTTTTAGGGTTTTCGTGGTAGAGCGACTTATTTAATCCTCATGAAACCATCAGCATAAAAATACACCATACATACAGGTATACAAAAGCGCAGATACATTCATATCGGTATGATCAGCGTGAGTAACGCGTGGCGATGAATCACAGATTCCAATGGATTCTAGTAGTACAAGTTATTTGTTGGGAAATGTTCATTCGACTCACAATTAGTTGGACATCGTTTACATTCCCTACATATTATTTATAAAAACACAAGGAGGAAAATAATTTGTTTGAAAGAATCCCTTTCGCAAGCCTTCCCGGTACGTTATCGTGTCGTTTCGTGACGTACCGTCCAAACAAATCGATTTCAATGGAAAACATTAATTGCGATATCAAACCGTTACGATTTGGGAACATTTATAAATAAAATCTGACGTATTTATGTTTAGATAAGTATGTTCTGTGCTCTATAATTTGATGTCTCATTCACCTGATTATCATTGATCACGCACGATAAAGCACTGAGTGCTAGCACGCACGACCAAGTATGACACATACGCGTTGGAAAGTTGTTGTATTAGACCATGTATTAGCATCCAACCATGCGTGCCCTGATGTTTGTGAGAACCCCTGTCGGGGTTAATGCAATTGTCCGAGCGAGGATGAATGATGTAATTTCTGCCCGCTGCCATTCAACTCCATTATAATTGTATATCCTACGTAACGGTGCCGGAGACTGCGCTACGCCCATTTCTACGATTAGAATTATGAAGACAAGTTCCAGTGTGAATGGAGATTTGGAACCAGCGCGGTTTTAATTAATGAATTCCTTTACTAAGAGATCACCGTTTGTTTTAGCGATGGCGTCAGTTAGAAAGTTCGCTTTGCCTATTTCAGGACACGGAACAATATCTTCAACATCCAAATAATTATTTTATGTTATGTTACTTTTGTCTAAGCCCTAAATACATGATTCCTTTTTTGGACATACACAGTTTTTATGTAAATTCATGAATCGCTAATATGATTTACTTATAACATGTTCTGTGATGGTTTTATTTATGCGCCTATTAAATTAAAATACAGGTTCGCTGACAATGAAAAATTACTTGTCTGTCCAAATAAATCCTATTATGTACCAGTAATTTGGTACACGAACCGAGTTTATTTAATGTAACATAAAAAGTAATAGTTCACGTTTTTCCTGACGGCGCAGCACGTGTACGAGGAACAAGTTTAAGCAACCATCACCAAGCTCGTGTGGTGGCCTGAATGAATCGGAGGTTAACGTGTCATCACTATTTATAGGTACATATTTGCTATTTACTAATTTGTTTTGGTAATAAACTTAATTATATGAATATTCAATTTTTAAATTCCTTGTCTTGTTTAAAACCTGTACCTGTCGAGGCACATGGAAAGGTGTGTAAATGGCCCACTATTGGATGGTGTGATGCGGCGACCGACAATACCTTCAAATGATGCCTAAGCTGCTGCTCGTGCTCCTGCGCCAGCTGCTGCCGCTGCTGCTGGAAGTGCTGCAGCAGGATTTCCTGTTGCAGCTGCTGCTGCTTCTTCAACTGAAACAGGGATGACCTCACCTCAGTATGACCCCACTATAAAGACATTTTCAATATTAGTTACAAACAAACGAGTGAGATAATTCATTCACATCATTTCGTGTAACTTGACGGTCAAGTTAGTCTAAGTAACATTATGTCGCGTCCTTTGACGTCTCAGGTATCCAAAAAAATGACCTCACACGTTTAAGGTTACTGTTATACAAACATTTTTGTATGTTCTTGCATAATTTTCAAGATTAGTATCAATTTATGTGCTCGTTAAAGAAAGCTTACTTAAAGTGCATCTTTTTGTTCAAGTAAAAACATAGGTAGTATAATGCTATTGGCATTATACTACCTATGTTTTAACTTTATATTCGATCAGTAACGAATAATCTATTTATCATAATGTAAGGTTAAAGTTGTTAACTAACACTGAAAAACTCAAGTAATTAAAAACCTTGTTTTCGTCCTAATAGAACAATTAAATTCGCTGACACTAACGTTATGTGTAAATAAATGGAGCGATGAAGATGTGTTAATTAGTATCGATACTACAAACCACACACATTAGTTATTTATATAGCAACTCACAAACACATGTGTCATATTCAACGTAGAAAAAGGTGGTTGAAAGGCCCTTTCAAAAAATTTGAATGGTTATAAAAGTAAAACATTGTTCAAATGCGAAGTGACGTAGCCTCGTGTACAGAACTACATACATAGCGGCGGTCCAAATATTGACACAAGGTCTATGATTAATTCATCACGGTCAGGTTCAAGACTATCTACGAGTAATGTATTTAAAACATAATTGGGTGCTGTAAATTATGTAAGTAGGTAATAATAACCTTTGGAATTATATACTACTGACTGATGTACAAATTGTAACGTAATGGCATATAAGCTTTGGACTCAACTATACTAATATGTTCGGAACATGTAAGTATATATGAAAAAGTACATATCGCAAGAAACATTCGGACAGCCGGTGATCATTAGTGGTTCTGATAAATGGCGCGTTGAATAAGACACGTGTAGCGTTCGCTCTGCACACAACGTATTATATGTAATTTGGACTCACTTGCAGCAGGAAACTATTCTCTAGCGTTTGTTTCGCTCTCTCCGCTATATGGTTCTTTCTTGGGCTCTGATTCTGACAACGAGAGAGGACATTCATGTAGGACACCGGTGGACACACGGCCCGAAGGCAATGTCATGTGTTAGTTGTGGTTTAGGGATAGTGCGTTAACCATTGTTGTGGCATTTGCAGTTAATCATCAGGCACAATAAATGGATCACGTTTGTCGAGTCAACATATTTATCACCGAAGCATTTATTTTACCTTTCGTTTCGGACAACAACGAGCATAATGATGGTTATTTTGTTAAGGATGTGTTTTGTTGTAATGTATTGTACTATAAATTAACGTTTATGAAAATCCTCAAACAGGTGAATCAATACATTCACTCTATTGAATAGGTCTTGTGTGTAGTTTTCCCTCTTCAAGAACTTAAGCAAGAGTGAACCTGATAATAATAATAATAAATAAATAATAAATATGTGTGGACATTTCACACAGCGCCATCTAGCCCCAAACTAAGCATAGCTTGTACTATGGGAACCAGATAACTGATACAATACTTATATACTTTTTTGTTTGTAAATACATACATAGAATACATTATAACACCCAGACGCGGAACAAACATCTATGTTCATCACACAAATGTTTGTCCCGGGTAGGAATCGAACCCACAGCCCTCAGTTCAGAAGGCAGGGATACTACCAACTGAGCTATCGGGCCCGTCGCCCGTCGCCCGGGATAAACATACTAGTAGAGTTTGATTTTTATTCGCAATTATAACCTTGATGCCGCGCGGAAGAAACGAAACCGTGAAAATATCATGCGTCGGCGCAACGAGCCTGAAGTCTGCGCATATTTTTGGCTTCGCGCGCATTATTTTTGTCGGATGAAGAAAAAATGGCGGGCGGGCGGAATGCGCGCACGCCGCGAATAGATCCCGCGAACGGATGTTTTGCGCAGCGGCGGCGTGGGCGGCGCCGGCAGGGACCGCCCTGAGGGAAGCTGTGCCGCGGAACACCACGCGCGAATACAAGGGCCGAGTGAGTCGCCTCCAATCATTGACTATAAATCCAGGCTCCAATACTATAGGTACCGCAAGCAACTAACGCCATTCACGTTCACACTTTGAAGAATGGATGAACGCGAGCTTACTTTGGTTGCTATGAATATTTATCAAAAAATATGTACGCTATTAAAACGCATGGTTTTTTTTATTGGTTTGGAAATACATAAATTAAACGTTTATTTTTATCACTTCAACTCAAAACTGTTTGTCAGTCTCAGTGCGAGATTGTACGAATGCAATTTATAGTCGATTAAGTCCATTAGAAAATGTGTTATACATTCCTACACACACAAAAGAAATCCGACTGAGATTGCGTAGGTACCTGATGTTTAGTCGGAGAATTAAAACTATAGACAGGTATTTATAAACGCGGATATTTCACGTAACGTCAGCGGATGATATTATGGATATGGCACGAACGGTCCCGTAGGTATCTGTAGATGAACATACATGCACGGCGTATTGGGCTGCGAATCAACATTCGGTTCTAAATATATCTGGCATAATATACGAATGTAAATATAGTAGCTGTGCGAGTCCAGCGGCCGCGTATACTCGTATATCGTTGTATACGCGCGTATATATCGGGATATTTATATCTGGCACGGTCGGGTGAGTTTTTATAAATAAAGAGAGCGTGGTGGGAGCGTTAAAATAAAAACAAGATGGATAGATTTGGCGACGGCCGCGCAATATTTTGGGAAAAGGTCACGGTAACAGCGCAGTTGTTGTGCACTGACCTGTATATCGCTGTGAACACCGGTTTTAAGCATGTTTTGTTTATTAATAAGTAGGTACTTAGTATAGGCGTCCCACGCCTGTTACATCCAAATCCATACCCAAACATCTCTAAGTACTTATACCCTTCTAGTTTATAAATATACCTACGGTAACACGAAAACTATCTCGCAAGAACTGTCTTGTACATTTAATTCGGGTAGTGTGTTGTATGGGATTTACGTAGCTAGGTACTGTCCCCCGGTTTCTCGTACGTTTGTCAAACTCATAGTAACTTAACATATCAAACACTACTACACGTAATACTATAAGTACGGGCATTCGTTGCAGACAGCCGATTGGTCAACAGGCAATCAATAAGCGTTCCGTGTTTTTAACTTGACACGAGTTTGACAAACGTACGAGAAACCGGGGGTTAGCATCACAGAAGACTTAAGTAAAATACTGGGGCCAATTTTAAAGGCTTTAGTTGACAGATCTAAATCTCCTAAAACTGTTGCTGTTCTTGTCAAATAAACGACAAGGTAAGAGACGGATATATTTTTAGTATTTCAACTAAAGCCTTCAAAATTAGACCTAATGTGCTAGTCAATAATATTATTAGTTCGTCAGTCGGCACTAACCAATAAGGGGTTTTGCAAACTGGGTCAGACCTCGCTAATTCTGGCGTAATTAATAAAAGATGTCATAGAATAAATCGTGTATAAACGTTTCTTTAAAAGCTTACCATTAATTACGTCTTTAGTGAAATAAGAAATAAACCTAGAAATCTATATGTAAATGAAAGTATTAATTTATTTATATTTAATATCAAAACAAAAATAAACCTATATAACACAAAACAAAAAACTACCTACTAACTACTACTATTATATGTTATATCTACTTAAAAATAAAAATAACTGTCTAAAGAATACTTGAACTATCTATAGACTGTAAAAGGTCTATAGATAGTTCAAGCAATCTATGGAATCGGGCAACGTACCCATAATGCTGGCAGCGTTGCCCCGCTGTATAGCGAGGCTGATCCTTTGACCGAAGTAGATGCCAGCATTTTGGTCACGTGCCGATTCAACCAAACGCCCCGCCAAATCATTGTAAATGTCAAAGGCACCCGGTCCCCACGGCCCCAGTGTCTCTACGCCAAACGGCACAAATATAAAGCCTCTGTCAAGGCTAATATAGCCTTGACAGAGGCTAATATAGAATATTTGCGCCGCTTGGCGCAAATATTCTATATTAATTTTAATTATTATTCTCAGTAAGAGGTGATAGACAAGATGAGTTTGAATTGGTATATTATCCCGAAAGGGGGGAGGGGGGGGACTGGAACCATGATAGCCCACAAGTTGTGAGTAGGGCTTTCATCCCGGGAGTCTCGGTCTCGAAAATTTCGAGTCTCGACGATTTTTTCGTATTTTCGAGACTCGAGACTGCGACCTCCAGTCTCGGGAATAACGAGACTTTTGAGACTTGAGTCAAATCTTTCAAAAATGTACTAAATTAGCGGAAATTTTTGTTCTGGTTAAATAAACTATAGAGATTTCAACTAGCCTATTTGAAAAATAGTATCAATCTTGATAATATTCGGTTCTAGCATGGTTTTTAGTCTGAGTTTTCATGCTTATTCAATATTCAAAGAGTCTGAGGGTCTTGATCACAGGCATATTAATCTAAGTTCTAATCATCATCATCCTCATCGGCCTGGTAACGTCCACTGCTAAATATAGAACGAGGCGGCTGCTTAAAAATAATAATGTTTTTTGGTTTGTACCTAAGTCTTCTAGCGTGGCTTTCAACAGAGAATAAGCAAACTACCAGCTGCAAGCTAATTTGTGACACATAATCTCGCAAGCAGTACCTATATCTGACAAAATAATTATGTAGGAAACATTACTTTCATTTTAAAAGACCTATCAAGGGCTTGTGGTAGGCCAGCGTGAATCCAAGCGAAAGCCACAGAATAGCTAATAATATTTAGTACTAAGCCAAAGCAGGGATGAGTCGGGGGGGCTGAGCAGCAGGGGCGGTCTAAGTCATAATGGCTCCAACGCATGATAATGATTGTAGGCAATATATTATTACAGTGAATATAATGGGTATCTTTAAAATCCACTTTACGTAAGACCTCCATTATATTTAGTTCAACTACTCCACAGTTTCATGACCTTATTTAAAGTATTCATTGAATAATCGCGCTTTAATTATACGGTTTGGAGGTAACTTTGTATATTTTTTTCTATCATGAAAATGTTATTAATTCGTGTGTTCACTACATAATATACATAAGACTTAGTATTAGTCCTGAACTTTACCATTTATTAAATTCAAAGTTATTGTTGCAATATTATGAATGGGATACGGGATTACGCTTAATATTTTTAAGCATTTTGGCGTCCTATAGGCTCTTAACCAGTACCGGAAGACGCAGCGTAGGCGGTACTAGGTGGACCGACGATCTGGTGAAAACCGCGGCAAGCCGAAGTTACGCTTTCTGGAGGAGGCCTATGTTCAGCAGTGGACGTCTTCAGGGGGATGATGATGATGATAGGCTCTTAATGATGCCCCATTAAAGAGAGTTCTTGGTACATAAAAATCTTCTGTGCCAAGCCATCTGCCAAGCTCGGTGATTATGGCAAATCCACACGTCATGATAAGCTTCCAAAGTCGCGTTTTATGGGGGGGACCTATGTTCAGCAGTGAGTCTTCTGGCTACTGACAGTGAACACAAATTTCTTTGCATAAGAGAAAAATAATGGTAGGGATGTGTTTGAAAGCAGATGAATTTAAAATTTACAACCACAAATGAAAAAAAATCTCACAAAGAGTTGTTATTTTAGCTGTATTTGAGTTTTTAACAGTATGATTAGCTTGTATTTACCGCCTAAATACCTAGTTCAAGGTATTAAACCTACTTTTGATGTAGTCTCGAAAGTCTCGTTTTTCTCGGGAATTTCGAGACCGCGCCGAGTCTCGAAATTTTTTCCCGGTGCTCCAAAATATGATGAGACTGAAAGCCTTAGTTGTGAGGGCCTTACTTGAAACTGCGTGTGCGTGAACATTTTAGGAAACTTTTATTTAAATTATTGACTGACAATTGTTTTTATACACTGGAAGAATATTTTGATAGTAAATTTATATAGGGTTTAAACAATTATCATATAGGTACAATTA
The DNA here is from genome assembly GCA_963580505.1 of Ennomos erosarius. Classification (NCBI taxonomy): domain Eukaryota; kingdom Metazoa; phylum Arthropoda; class Insecta; order Lepidoptera; family Geometridae; genus Ennomos; species Ennomos erosarius. Next base: position 522,664 of record OY756989.1, read on the forward strand.
TAATTAAACAAAATGAATTAAATAATAGTATTATAATGACATTTACTAATTTTGATTAGGTTATAGAACAATGTAAATAAACGTAGAAATGTATTGGTTTAGACTATTAAGTACCTAATGACATAATTATTAATTAACAATGTATGACGTTAGATACTGGTTTGAATAAAATCAAGCCAGGCATCCCAACCTTTTGCATGCCACAATGGCATGTCACAGATGGGACTAATTTTTATTTAGCAATTAGACCTGTGGCCTTACCGCGTAAGCCCGGTGGCAATCGTAATCGTGTGCTCTCTTGCTCGCACTCAAGGGCTTGTACATTGGCGCAAGCAGGATGGCAGGCGATGTTCATTACCAGAATGCTTACGCGGTAGGGCTGCTGCTTTGTATCTCTGTGTCAGCAATAAATGAATGAATTATGTTTCCAAACCTCCATGGTAAAAAATAAATCCCCTCACAAAACTGCACTTGCGATCGCTAACAGAGTTAACAAGATAATATAAATCCATTTCTAAACTCATGTCATTAAACTCATTTATGTACATTCGGTCAAGGACGTCTTTGAACGTAAACTTTACATGGCACTTCTTCAATAAAAAACTATTTTTTTTTTAATCTGCTTTACCACAGACACCTGGGTCCGTGCTCTATGTTAATTTATCATTTATTGTTATTTATTTTTTATTTTATAGAACAATGAGAGGACAATTAAATACTTAACCTATTTTTTTTTTCGATTTGTGCATACACCGCAAGCAGACCAGCTCCCGCAAGCAGCGCCCGTTCACGAGCTTGACGCATGCGCCGTCGCCCTCCTCAACCATTTTTGAGGGAAGAGGACGACGCTCGACGCCGCCGCAAGAGGAAGCTTTTTAGTGAGCGGGAGTGCTCCCGGTATAAAAAACTATTAATTTAGAAAAGTCGTAGAAGAAACATTAGGTAGACACCTTGGGGAATAAATTTACCCCCTTTCGGGATAAAATACCAATTAAAACTCGGATAATATATAGGTTTTATCAACATTAAAATCTCAGGTCTAGTATTCTTATTGGTGTAGAAAAGTATTTTTGTGTATCATGCGTCTGTTCCGTCACAAGTTCTGATTCCTAGTGAAGGTACCTGGGTATTATGTGTCGAAGTGGCGCCAAGACGACATTTATGCAAACAAGACTAGATTAACTTTCTTAACAATATTATTTTAAATATTATAATGAATGCACGACATGATTACAGACTGGAAGGTTTATAACGTCGACTACAAACTGGAATTTCTGGTTTCTTGTTTTTGCAACAATCTGCAGACTTTGTATAAAAAGTACATTCAACATGCGGAACTTTTGAACTAATTACCATAATTCTTTTCAAAATGTGTATATTTGAATTTAAATTGAAGTTTGAAAATAGCAATTAATTAATTTAAATAATATTCATTTATATTTTCAAAAAGTCAACCTGTACCTGAATTTTTAATTTAAAGCGGAGATTAAACTGAAGGTTATTCAAATGAATTTATAATCTACCTAATTATAGACCAGCACATAAATATTAATGATAATAACTCCGGCATCTGAATTAAGTTATTATCTGTATATTTACGTACGGAATACACGTATTATAAAATCAATAAATAATGTATACTTTATTTAATATTACTTTGCCATAGCATCTAACGTCAAACACCGATAAGTCAGAATTTGCCTACGTGGGGAACTAGAAAGAAACATCAGGATAGAAATTTCAGATGCTTAGCACGTTCATTCGTCATTTTACGTATTTCGCGGAAGCTTTTGTCAAATGGCAAATTAAACCTGCATGAAGTTTGGGATCAGTCATAACACAACGTCAAAACGTAGCCATAAAACAAGCGTTGCTAATAAGCCGTGGTATAATCTATGTAATTATTTATATTCACGTTATTATTGTTTAGAGGTAAATATAATTAATTTCATTGGCTAATGGAAGCTAATTCTACTTTACAAATAACAAAAACATCTGATCAAAAAATACTACGAAGTTGTGGAAAATACAATAGGAGGAATAGGAGAGGAGGATATAAAAAACTGGGTGGATGAAAGGAATCTAGATTTGACATCCGTTTTGACCACGCTGCGCAAGAATGGTTTAATAAAGGTGATGACACAAAAAGCCTTCGAATTATGTACTCCTTTTTCCTCAAACCACTAATAAAATAAATCAAAAAGTGTTATTCACGTTGGCCACGTTCTTCGTTTGTTGTTTACTTGTAATAAGTCACCGTTGAGCGACGATAATAGGAAATAACAAGTGAGAACAGTACAAAATACATTATGTATGTGGCTATCGGGATATAATTAAGTAGACACTAGACAGGATGTTATTCTAGTTACAGAGGATAATATACCTAATACTAATGCAGGTGCACGAGTACCTAACTCGAGTTATGAGGTACCATGTAAGACATGAAAAGGGTAATAAGTTTTTTAAAATAATAATCGTTTTACAAATAAATTAAATAAGCTACACTTTTGGAGAACTTGTAAATAATATGATAAAAAACCAGATTACATGGCGTACTCAAGGTGTTTGCAGATTTCTGAATATTTAAGGAATGAATGACGTGCGTGCTCGAACAGTATGTAAAGTTAAGTTAAGCATTGCATAAGGATGACAAAAGAGTCAGGTGAACCAAGTATCTTGAGGTGGCGGGTGCTCACCTGCATGATCTGATGGTGGAAGCTGGTGTCGGCGACGGGGAGGCGCGGCGCGTGCGGCGGCGACGGCGTGTGCTGCGGCGAGTCGTCCGCGCCGCCCGCCGGCGCCGCCTCGTGCGCCATCTCCGCTGGAAACACACGCGCCCAGGTCAAACAACAGGAAGAAAACACTCAGCACGGCTAGTATCACAAAACTTGTCTCTGTTAGACTGAGACACACCGATGATGACGAAAATGTACACAACTGCACTTTTATCTCTAGTGACAAACAAGCAAACGGTCACCGTCGCGTCGCCAATAAACATCAGCAACACCAGAAAAGGACAATGACGTTACCAACTTTTAAGGACCTTTCTTGACGTAAATATAATCTGAAAATAGATCGCATATCGGATCGATATGTTGCAAGTCTCTGTAAGTGATAGATACTTAGATCGGTGATATAACTCACAACAGAAAATTACATTACTTTTTGTCCCGGTAAATGAGTTTTGTGTAGGAAAACGGGTATTGTGAACAATGGAGAGCCTAGGTATAGCTGGCAGAGATACGGTATGTTAGTTTAGTACATAATTTAGTGACACGCTCCTATCATGATATTTGTTTTAGCGTATCTGTGTACATGCTCTATTGTTTACAAGTTTACATGTTTATCGGACTCATCAAAAATCGCTTGGTTTTTGACATTTTCACAAATATTAGTTGAAAAAAAATACAAAATTATTTATTTTTACTGCGATGTTATAGTTCTTAAAATTCAAGCAACTAGGTCCTAGTTGCTTAAATTAAACTAGCGCTTGAGCCCGCGCCTCCGAATCACCTGATTAGACGGTCCCCCAACTGTGCTATGATTACGTGCCCAGTGGCAACGGATTATGTTCTGTGCTGACTAAGCAGCCGCGTATTGATACAAAACAAAAGAAATGGTACTTTACATGATAATTTAACAGAATTTTAATTCGTTTTATAGCCAGCGAGCGAGGCTTAGTGTGGGTTTTTACCAATACTAATAGTAAGGTAACCAATGGTTAAAAACTCCAACTTTTGACCAGAACCTTCACTATTGGTGACAAACCCCACCCCAAGCCTGAGCCAGCACTGAGCCTATGACCTACATCCCCTAGAGCTAGACCGAGCGGTGCGCGCGGCGGTCGCGGTGGGCGGGAAGGGATGCCGGCTCCACACCACGTCCCCAGGTCAGTGGTGCTGCTGGGTTTAGTATTAGATCGGATGGTAGACAACATTGTCTATCCCCTGATTTACTTAATAGTACAGGTGCCTACTACACAGTCAGGTAATATACGAACGCCAAATAAATAACAAGTGTGGCCTAATTTTAAAAGTGTATGAGGAACTTCCTCGTGCACATTTAACACAGCCTATTAATAACCATATTTATTTTTGGACTTGAAATATTCTCCGAAAACACTTCAAGGCAATCATACCTATTATGATTTGTAATGGAATTAGTTACTGCACGAAGCACGAACATATTAGGGGCTGTGTTTTTTAGGTATATACTGGGTGTAATTGAATCCATTAGCATCCTTTGAAACTAGATACCTACTCCTGATACCGGTCACGTGTGGATCAAAATTTTTGAATTCTAACACATTGGTTTGGTAATATTAATAACTTCAAAAAATGGAATAATTTACTTTATCAAATGCTACAATACAAAATTTAATTAAAATAATGAATTACTGCTTTTAATTAGTACATACAAGGTATAAAAACGTTTAAATGTATCAAAATCACCCGTGCCAACTGCGATACGCGCCGCGGCAATCTTCATAATTTTCAATAAAAATTATTTCATTTATACCTTTTACTCTTTAATAATCATCTATAAATGATGTACTATTATGGGTTAAATTTATGCTAATGAATTAAATTACATCCTGTATAATGTAACAACGGAATAAAACCAAATCAATGTTAAAGCCATCTAATCTTCAGCACTAGCGTTCCTTTTGATAAGTCTAGATTCACTGCAATCGTTAGGCTTTTCCCCCTTTTAAATATAGGTCGTCGGGGCTCAGGCAGCAGGGGCGGCGGGCAGGGCACGCGGGGTGGAGGCTGCGGGGTGGGTGTGGAGAGGGGAGGGTGAAGTTTTGGCTATATTTAGCCGCGGCTATATTTAGCCCTCCCGTGGGCGGCCGGGCTGCAAGGACGAGCGAAAGTCCTTGTAAGCCTGTTGCCGGGGACTGAAGGTTAGGGATTACGATTCCAGTTGTTGAGTTTGTTTACGACTAATGTATACGAGGAATAATATTTAATGAAAGATCGATTTACAACAAGTTAGTTATGTAAACGCATGGCGTGACGAGCTAGTCCTGCGTGATACTGCGAACCTGAAACGTCAGCACAGTCTAGTAAAATAATTTCATTACATAAACTGCATTTCAAACTCTCCTACCAGTTCTGCTTGCCGGATAGCGGCAAACCTACCCTATCGAGTTCTTGGAAAGTCTAGGTACTACCTAAATAAATAGTGTAAGGATCGTTTACATAATAAAAAAGGTACTGGCAACTTTATGATCCGTGAGTTTCCAGACTTCCCAGTGGTTTTCTTAACTGAACCATTGCCATTATTATAAATTGCATTTAAAACCTCGTGCCTGTCTCTCCACAGAAACATCATAATACTTGTATCGACATTTGAAAATATAAAAAAACAATGAGAATAGATAAAACGACATCACGAGCAGAATATATATATATATAGTATATTATAATAATAATACAACGTAGAGGCTGATCTCACGAATAACTTATTTGGACAAGCGATGGACCGGATCTTATAGTCGAGCGAAGGCCTAAGACATGCTCATCTATTAATGTGACTGTAGGGTCAGAATAACCCCTGGTTTCTCCAACGTTCGTTAAAATTAAACTCATTTCAACATAAAAATACACAGTGCTCATTGGTTGGCTGTTGATCATCGGCCGCCTTCAACAAATGAGCGTTAAGTGTTTTAAAGTTGACTTGTTAAGAACCTTGTTAACTTGTTAAACGTATAAAAAGCGGGGGGGGGTGAAACTATTACATAATCATGGAGTTGGACAAAAAGAGACTCGAATAAAATGAGAACTAAGCTTGTGATAAGTTAACTTTGTGAGGTATGTTTAAACACATTCATTTTTGTAGCATCAGACAGTGACACCACGTGATTAGGTACTACTACTACACAGCATATTTAAGAGCTATGGTCTTCCGCAATATCTGGAATGTATCTAAGCCCGCTACGGGATGATGTAAGACAAGCAGGGGTTAGCGTAGCAACGATCAAAGGCCACAGCCACATACAACGTTATGCAACGTATTTACAATTCAATGAAGTCCACATTAAATGCTAGTGATTAAATCGAGCGAGTTTGCATAACATTTGGGATTTATTTGTTTGTTTACCGGTGGGTTACTTATTAGCGAGAACGGCTCTATTAGTTCAATTAGTTGGGTTCATTTACCAATAATAAAGTAGTAATACTTACTTACTTACTTTAAATACTATATTGACAAACACTGTACATAATAGGGGTAATAAATAATAATGTTAAAGCTGAGAATTAAAAGTAAGTTTCGTTCATTTAATGTATAGGTTTTATGTTTATTATGCGAAATCCGAACGCAATCTAATCGGTTGTCAATGTAACTCAAAATAATCTGTGGTCTTCGCTGTTCTACTCGTTAATATAATCAGAATTAATGAAACGCGGCAAATATGCCAATGATACTTTTAATTAAATAAATACTTAAGTACATATGTATGTATATCAATAGACTGATTTTATAGTTATTGGTTGATTGTAAATAATGTGAATATTTCGAAAACTTTTCTATAGAAATTATAGTTGCCCTTGAATATTATAGGAATCATTATAGTCTAACCACCTCCCAACTAACCTAAAAAGGGCCTTAAAGTTTTAAATGTTCCGTCTCTTTTTCCCGCATGACATTTCAACACAGTCAAAAGTTGACAGAAGGTTTTAAGCATTGGCTAACTTTAAGCAGCATTTATAAGTAAGGCCCTTTTAATATGATATGTAGGTAATTGGCACGATCGATTCTTTATTCCATAGGCTAATAATGCATAGGATCTACCATGCTTCTTTATTATTTTGTGCTTAGTTTTGAATAGATCTGTTAGATAAATAATGAACTTGCTAAGAAATCTAAGAATTTAAGACTGATGTTAAGTTTATATTTCAGATCAAAATTTAATAATATATTTTCGCAAGCACGTGTGAAGCCTCGCGCTGTAGTTAGATTTTAGATTTAGCTTATAACAAAGGCATCATACCTACCTAAATGAGCGCTCGTCGGGCGTCCGTGTCCAGTCTGGGCTAAAAATATTCGACCGCCGCGACCTCAAATAATAATTTAGACTTGTGTTATTTTATTTTCGAGCTAAGTTAGAAATTCGAATGGAATGGAACAAGTCTGCAACTGACCGTTAGGGTGGGGCGTTACCCAACACCTGTTTTAATAGCATTGTTTAATCTTCTTTTTAATGTTTATCGCACTAGGTTTATTTGTTTTTTAATATGCTTTGTACAAAAGCTGTCTCAAGTTGATACGTACCTATAATATACCTTACCTATGTACATTTATATTTTATAAGTGCAGAGTCTTTCACACATTGAATAAAACTATGATTTTGACTAACATAGAATAAGATATCATCATCATCATCATCACCATCATCATCATATCATCACCTTAAGTGTGGTTTACACTTGAAGATCATTTTCATAAATATAAATAAATAAATAAATATGTGTGGAAATTTCACACAGCGCCATCTAGCCCCAAAGTAAGCATAACTTGAACTATGGGAACCAGATTACTGATTCAATACTTATATACTTTTTTGTACATAGAGTATAATAGAACACCCAGACGCAGAACAAACCTATGTTCATCACACAAAATGTTTGTCCTGGGTAGAAATCGAACCCACAGCCCTCAGTTCAGAAGGCAGGGATACTACCAACTGAGCTATCGGGCCCGTGACTAACATAGACGTTTGTTAGTTAACAAAAACCGTGGGCGTGTTTGTGGTGGCTAGGGGCTGTGCGTAGAGTAAATATTACTTTAATCTATTATTGTTATCTATGAGTACCATTACAAACCTCCGCCACCACCAGCATCATTGATGATTCCTGGCAAATATAATCTGGGACTTTTGATCGCTGGAGAGAACCGGTATCTTCTAGGCAAGTATGTATTATCGTCGACCGCATTGGCGCTTGCCATCATCAGGTGAGTCAGTTGGTCAGATATTATAGCCAACTTAAAGTATTGCATAACAGTGGTCGAGTTACTTATCTTTTCTCTTATTTTATCTGTGCCCAGAGAGAGGCTAAAACACTTAGTTCCGTTATGCAATGTTAAGATATTTGCAATGGGGTAAAATTGTAATTTTAGTTTTATAGAATATTAAATTTATAATATCTTATAATTTAACACGGTTTTCAATCAAAAAACCCTACCATACTAAAATTATTGTCGACAAGTTATAATTACAAGCAAATATGTATTTTATAACCATACAGCACATTGTTAAAGCCACGTTAAGCCTAGCGAGTATTTGTGTAGGGCCTCTACAGAACAGTCCCGTAGAAATAGGCTACGAGTCAGGAGCGGCAGCGCTACGACGTAGAGCACGCTACGCTACTAGCTACGTGGCGTCGCCTACGCGTACTTTATGCAACTAGGTACAATACAAAACCACAATCAAGGTGTTATAGTTTAGTAGTAATCCTAATTTACTTTACGTTAATTTCACCCTGTTAAACTATGTTTAATTGTATCTGTGGCCGTGTTGTGTGATTCTGGTATTCTTCTGATCAGTTCTATATCGGTATGCGCTTGCGCATCGTGGTATTTAATTTTGTACCCGAAACGATCACCTACTTAGGTAGTTTTGCCATCTCAGCACTATTGATATTAAGAAGATTTCAAATGAGTACTGTAATATAACATTGGATTGTATGATTCTTCCAATACAAAAAAGCTCAACAAAAAAAAAAACAAAATACAAAACAAAAAATAAATAAATGTAAAAAATAAAAAAAAAATAAATAAATGTAATAAATAAAAAAAAAATATATAGAGAATGTTAGATTATCAAAAGTATTCTGAGTATAAAATAGATGGCTTTAAAGTGGGTAGCACAATAAAAGCTTGACTATAGCTTTTATTGTGCTACCCACAAAGGCAACGAAGTTTAAATTTAGAACGACCGGCTACGAGCCCGACTAACGAAGGACGAGCGGCCACAGAATATCCAGCTGTTCCTACACTACGCCACAGATTATAACAGCACTAGCCGATAGGCTCTTTGCCTCTCTTTCGCACAGCCGAGATACTCTCGCCTGCTATAGAAACAAAAAGCGGTTTTATTGATATTTATAAATAGAGCATGCACTGATCCACGAACCATGACCACATCGAATTTGGTATTTCATCATAATTATTTAAATACGTTTATGAAGATAATATGCACATCTCTTCTCTGCTATCTAATGTCAGTGTCTCTTAATCTAGTGATGAGATTGTATTGGATTTGATACATTTATACATGTGAACCAATTGAACCCTAAATAATCTATTTCATTGCGCTACTAAATACTTTTGTGGATACCATACTATACGGTGCATACCTCCTATATAATAGTTCATAATTATCATAAATATTTCCGTTTAATTATAAGCCAATTTTGTTTAAGGTTAACCCTTTCTTACTAGGAATTCTTTTTCTATGTAATTTTTGTTCACTATTAATTCGTATTACCTACCTTTTAGATTTCCATGTATTTTTATATGTTTATAATATGGTGATGATAAATTATCTGATCTCTTTGTTAGTCAGCAGCTTTTAGCGTGCTTGTTTTATAGGACTTTGTATGTTAATTTGTGAATAGTGTCGTGGGCTGCATCACTGCTAAGTTTATGTATTAAGGTAACTCTATATTTTTTGTAATACAGCTGTTTACTGTTCCTAATAAAATAATGTAAAATAAAATAAAAAATACCCTACCTACTAGTATGTTCCAAACATTTTTCCCGCCTCATGACAATCAAGGTTGACGTCGGTATTATAAAAATAAATAACTCCGTTATCGGTCTAGCTATAACATATTTTTTAGTATTACAGTAACTCTGCCTTCTGAACTGTAGCTGTGGGTTCGATTCCCGCTCAGGACAAACATCTGTGTGATGAACATATGAGATGTTTGTTCTGTGTCTGGGTATTATATTGTATTCGAAGTACGTTTACAAAACAAAAAAGTGATTCCCTAGTTACGGAGGCTGCAGGTGGAGGATGCAGAAGAGAAACTAATATGGTTTCTATGGTAAATTAATCTATATTTGACGTTCAAATATTACACGATGTAAGTATTCTAATAGTCCTACAATCTAAAGTGGTGCTTCCGGCCCCAAGGCCGGAACCGGAATACCTATATAAAGCAAATTATACATAAAACGACATAAAATGCTATATGCAGCGTCAGCGCATTGTGCAGCAGATGCCTGTACTGCTATGCGGCGGGTGACGTCACGCGGCAACGTAACACCCTTAGTACAACCTTTGCTTAGTTTGGGACTAGGTGGCGCTGCGTGAAATATATACATATTTAATTATTTATTTAATTATACCTCATTATCAAAAGGTTACTTACAATACAATACCGTAATTAGGACGGGTGCCGGCAGTCACAACACAACAACATCAGAAATAAACAATAATGTGTATTTAAATAAAGTTAACACACTAAACGCCAACCAACAAGTTTGTCGTTCAATAATATTCTCTATTGCCATTGAATGCAAATCAACTTTTTTTTTATGAGAATGAATGACGTGGCGAGCTTGTCGTACACCTGATGTTAAGCAATACGGCCACCCATAACAGTTGCAGTGTCACTCGGAACCACTACTACTATATTATGTTTATGTTATTTCGTTCACATCGAAACATGTTCATGTGTAATCGAGAAACTTTTATTTCTTTATGAGATTTTGTGTATCGTAGCACCGATTTAAATTATCTAAACAGAATAATAACCTCAATGAGACCATTCATAGGCTCCGATTTAAATTATCTAAACAGAATAATAACCTCAATGAGACCATTCATAGGCTGACATTCAGAGACAATGCATCGAGTTTACTCCGATCGATCTCACGTGAGTTCAAACTCCGGACTCGGCAAGTATACTCCGCGTTGTTAAATTCACAGTCTAGTTCCAACGTAAACTCCGCCCTCACTCCGCCGAGTAAACTCCGGCCATAGACAAGTGTATGTAGTTTGATATTAGCGAGTTACACGTTTTTCTTTTTTATTTGGTAGTATTATGCTAAAAAGGGCGAAAAATAGCAAATATTGTATGAATAACTGAAACAGGAGATCAAACTTACTGATGATCACAAATTAGAGAAAAAAACTGGTGATAATTATATACTTCTTGAAGGAGACTATAAAAAGCGCGACATTTCTCTTTGTTTTTTTCAATTATTATGATTATTATGAATGTTGTTATTTGCCTAAATAATAAAAAAACGAGTGAAATTAAAACTTACAATGGAAATGGAAATTGCAATGGAAAATAAATCGTCGTAGTATTTGTTCACAAAATCTGAGGGAGCTAATAACTCCATACATACAAATTCTAGAAACTAATTCCTAAAAGGTGCCACAGGAATTTGATACCATTAATTTAAGATTAATTTTATATTATAGGTTAAGTACCTACTCACAAACAACTTAAAAAGGCATGGAATAATGTGAATGTGAAGACACAAGCCGGGGAAGCAAAATCTATAATACAACAAAGAAAAGAAAACACACAGGATCTGCCAGCAAATTACTATTAGAGTTTTTTTATTGTTATTTTCATTATAAATAAATCTATGAAGTATGTACCTAATTTTATTCGTAATTTATGAATAAATTACGAAATAAAATTACATACAAAATACATTTCTTCACAAAAACTACATTAAAAATTGATTTTAAGCAGCATTGTTTTTAAAAACATGCGTGATAATAAAGATGGTGGTGTCTGAGCACGGCTCGAGTCACCGATTTCGTGACTCAGCCCGTCTCATTCTCAGATGAGCATATACTCGTACTCCATTATGCTAAACTCGACTGTGAATGCCAACTCGACCAAAGTCTGAGTCTAGACTCCAAGTTTGACATAACGGAGTTTGAGTTCGAACTCGTCTGTGAATGTCAACCATAGAGTCAACGGTAATCTACAATGGTATTCATATACCTATTGCCGATTCATAAAGATCATGTTTAACATGGAATGACATGATCTGGTTTTGTAACTGATGACTGGCGGAGGGACGGATATATACGCGATGATATTAAGTATTTTGTCTCTTATTGAAGCGGATAATGGCTTTGTAAACCGTCTATCTATGTTAGTCCTTTGGACTGCAATAATACAACTGACGAACACATAAATGCTACCTCCAGGCCGGCATCCTGTCTATTAGAAGCGCGCGGTCCAAACGCGCTGTGACCGAAATAAACCGCCATAAAAGCAAACTCTTCACTCGTTCCACATCCAGAAGCGAAACTAATTCTATTTCTGTTAGAGTAAACTGTTTATTTCACTATGCGCGTGCGCCGCGTCCGCTGCTATTTACAAACGGCTAAATGCAGCCGCCACCGGAAAGATTAAAAATGGACCATTCGTTTTCCTTTTTCCATGTACACAAAAGTGAACATCAGGCAACGGCGTTCAAAATAACGCATTCAAAACTGTAGGTATATCCAGAGCGGACTAAAGTACCTATAATAAATCCAGAACGATAAAACTTAGAGAACAAAAAAGTTACAGTTGCGACTGATATACTTAAACTCTAAAAAGAAAATAAACAAGAAGTCTCTAAAATACGCGACAAGAAATAAACTTGGCAAAACTCAACGACCCGATTCTGATCAGATATAAGAACAAACAGTCGTAAAAGAGCCATTGAAAATATGAAAACACTAAAAAACCCACTGAATATCCACTTTATATACCTAAGCCTTTGGACTATTCGAGGCATTTACGATTTTACGTACTGCCACTAGCACTTACAACACAAGAGCGCGATGCGTAGACAAAATGAATTCATTTTGGAGACAATCAGAGATATAACATTTTATGTTATCTACTGTGTATGCTTAATGGTTGGAGTGTTGTGCATGTTTCATGTGAGAGTATTCTTGTATTTACGACGTAGATTCCGTGAACTGCCGAAGAATGAACGCAGTGTCCGGTCTACACATTTCTAGCACGAAAGTTTAAGACAACTTGTGTACTTACAACATGCTTATTAACAAAATAATGTAATACGCGATGTGGTCCCTAACTCACGAACATTTACCGATTTCTGTCGCTATGATCTTTATTATTAAGTATAACTATAATTAGTAGCTGACCCACCCCGGCTTTGCACGGGTTTATTTGTTTTAGTTTTTACCTCAGTCTATACGAAGACTTTTCAGTGGTCAAATGCTATGCCTTTGCCTAACAAATATAATTACGGAAGCTTAAAAAAAGAGAGCGAAGGATGAGTGAAAAAGATAAGAGAAAAGTATGAAATGAATGAAACGGCGAATGAATGCCTCCAATGCTGGCGCACCAGTGAACTGATGAGTATCTGTACTCATCAGTTCACTGGTGCGCCAGAATAAAGATTTGAGATTAATTTTGATTTGAACAACGCGCAATAGTGAAATATTTGAAGTGAAGGCAAGCCAGAAATAGAAGTACTATAAATAGATATCAAAATATACCAGGAAGCGAACACCAACGATAACAATGTAATTGATAAATAACAAGCTAAACGGAGAAACGCCGCACTGCTTAGTGAAGTAAGCACGTATAAAAATCGCCTGTTTTATCCTATATTCGGCTGTAGACTGCGTGAAATTGCTGAACACGCCAGTAAACATGATTAAGGATCTTTTTTCCACGCTAAAAAAATAGGCCAGTCGACCATATGTATGCAATAATTCAAATCTAGTTTGTAAAGTATCCGTGTCGACTGCGCAGGAGTGATTCATAGCTATAAATAGCGAGCTATAATTAGTTTACCATACAAAGACAGTAGTATCGCTTCAAAGGATTCCGTTCCTATTGACTCACGTGTGAATGCTCTTTGTCTCAAGGATTTGTAGGAACTGATATTGACATTTCTTTATATACTACCGTGTTTGGTAGTTCATTTGCCTTCTTTACCATTGACTATAAATCCAGTTGACCAACGATACACCTTCCCCTCAACTGCTAATCCTACAAGAGGAAGCAGGACACCCAATGTGTCTTTTGTTCCATCCTGCTCTGCCCTTTGTAATTTCGTATGACTTTGTCTCGTTTTGTTACCTCGCCCCCTGCCCGCGTAGGTGAGTCGTGTTTGTAGGAAAAATTACGTTCTCGAGCTATCAACGGGCTTTATAATCTTTGTTCTTCACATTCGCACTATTCAATACAACTACATTAGCCATGCAAATTACGAGATTCTGATTATGACTATGCCTAATTCATTTCTTCGTTAAGTTGTATTGTTATTTTGCTCGTATTTACGACAGCCATCAACGGCCTTTTTCACCGTCATAAATTAAAGTGATAGTCGTATGAAAGCTCTTCTCAATATTTTATGCAACCGCGCGTTAATTGCCAGTCATGGTACTAATGACAGAGTAATTGCTGCTAATATATTATGTTGTGTTGTGGTCGGTGTTATTATTCATGCTAATTACGCCGTCGAGGTGCATACTTAACAAAAGACAAAGGTCTTTGTAATATTTTAAGTGAGAGTTTATTGTTAGCGTCCCGTTTGCTACCCATATTAAACGACAATCGGTCGACCTGTTACTTCACCCCGCTGTCACCACGTGCTGTCCCTACAAGTGCGACACTTGCAGTAGCAGTAGTTTTTGTCAACCTGTTCGGTCCCAACCGAACCTGTCCCCTTCGGATTTGGGACACGAAAATAGACTAGTAAATCTCCCCCGCTTCGCGCGTCTACTCTATAAACAGATGGGCGCATTCCTTGAGTCGGTATTTATAGACGCGGGTCCTAATTCTGGAACTTTTAGGTGATATTTTTATAAAAAAAATTATGATAATTATTCGAATTTAATTTGTCGCAACCCGTGTGACGAAATACAAGGTTTCTATTCAATTGTAAAAAACATAAAACACGATTCGTTACATTAACATAATGGCGATGTTTGCGTAATATAAGTTTATTTTTAACATTAAAATAAAGAACTATACATTCAAACTGTGTTTTTCAAACATTTTAACGTTCTTCACGGTATTTTGAGCTAATGTCAAGCTTTATGTTAGTTAGGTATCATTACAATAGTATGCCGCTTAGGCTTACACGTGGCGTCCGTTCATTATACTTGCAGGCTCATTACAATACATGAAACTATGGCTACGATCGAGTTTATCAAAGAGCCTGTCAAGTATCTCGATATACTTGTTCGAGATAATTAAAAATAAGTACAAGGCAAAGCGCGGCATCCATTATAGGGAGGAACCATTTCTATTTGTGATGAACAAAGAGTCTAACAAGTTGCCTTCGCTATAAATAGAACGGTCGTTACTTTCTCGGGCGTAAGTTTATTCCCGGTGTTCGTAATACAGCCGCTATTCTCAGAATTGTGTCGTTAATATTCAAGTAGTTTGAATAAATCTAATCAGCTCTCTAAAAGTTGGCTAACTTCGTTTGAGCTATTAATGTATTTTAAAATATTTTAATTTCAATTAAGGATTGTAATGTGATTAATTAAATGTAGTTAGTGAATGAAATATTGAGAAAACCACCAATCACACAAAGTTATAAACTTATTGACATGTAAAAAAATTCGATTTATAATTAGAACGGCCGGCCCCTGGTTGAGTTGTAAGGAGACTAAAAAAACAGCCAAAGTGAATGAGACCCGCGAAACCTGTTTAAACACGGACTCGTACTCGTACGACCGAACCCGTATTTAATCAGGTCCTATTATTATTTACACGTGTAGGCATTTTTACAATACATATTAACTAAAATAATGGCGCCACAGTTCTCTGTCCGTGAAATTATTAACAGTGAGAACCTACTGTAATATAATTACCGTGATATTGAAGCAGCTTTACCAATTATAGCTTTGGTCGAGTATAATATGAGGACAACAGCATTTCGCTTTAATTTAAAGGAAAATAATAAATATCTACAGGAAATATATACCCAGCAAAGCAATGTACTTCTGCATTAAATAAATCTAAATGGTTAAACAAAACCTTACAACCCTAACGCGAACCAGTGAAACATTACAGTAATAGAGAAGGCGAAAACAACGATTTGACGAGGAACGCCATCAATAACTTGTTCGAAGGAGCTTTAATACTCTCCCGTTGCTCTTCTAAGGCGTCAAAGAAATCTATCATCAAAACATTATAAAATATTGTATATTACATCACCATTATCATTTCAGATTGAAGACGTCCACTGATGAACATAATATGCCGGCGCTATATACATACATGCCTTATGTATTCAACGTCCAATATCATGAGATTTTAAGTTGTGCTAATTAAAGTATCTATTTCTTTATAATGCATTTAAAATCATTTGTATGTTTTCGATTCCATGGTTTTTTTCCTTATTCTTTAAATGCCTAGCTTTAGTATCTGAACATTTATTTTATTTTAAATGTAAATAGTGCGCAGGATTAAACAAATCAATAATAAATCGGGGTAGATGGTCTATATATATACCCCACCCAAGGCTGGGCAGTGGGCACAGCAGCGGCGCGTGCTGCCGCGGTATATTTAGCGGCTATTGACGGACAGCTGGAGTGCGCGGGCGTGCCAAACAAACAATCAAACGCGAATACATTAATGTTTGGAAAAACCATCAGTGCAACGATATGGGATATGGGTATAAGAATGTTTTCTTTTTTCTTATATTTTGGCTCCACACATAGTGTATTTAGCCAGTGTCAAGTATTATATTTTCATCGTGTTATAATATATTTCACGAAAAGTCATGTCCTAGTCATAGTCATAGTCGAGTCTAAGTCAGGTAGTCATAGTGCAGTCTAAGTCATGCTCCAGCAAAGTGGTGGCAACTTTACTACAAGCTTCTATGGAGTTTTGGAAGCAACACGAAAAATCTCGTTTCACCACATTATATCACTTGCCCTCACTCATGCTCGTAACTCAGCACTTAATGCGTAAAACGCCACCAATTTTAAACATTAAAACTGGAAAAAGCAAAACTTTTGAAAAATATTGCAATGCAACACCGTGAACTTTTCCTGAATGTCAACAATCTTGTCATATAGGTACCTATTGTTTTTAAATATGCCAAGGTGGCCAAATTATTCAGCGATACAAAAACCTACCTATCACAATTAAAAAGTCTCATCTAATAACGTTGGCATCGGACAATACAATTTAAAACTAAATGCTTCGCTAACTATAATTGCCAGTGGAGTTATCGACGATAATTATGCGACATTGTGAGAGATAATAGCAATAGATGCTGAGAATTCAGGAGTAATAATAGTTTCTGCTAATATATGTGATTATTTAATGAGCTGAGACGACGAGACCGACGATGTGATGGCTGAAACAATTGCTGCTTGCCCCTCATACAACACATGAGGACGCTGAATACTTCGCTTCTCCTGTGAATCAGAGATTTATTTCTGTAAACGCACGAGCACTTAGCGTCCCAATATTTACAAGTACTCAGCCAATTATAACGATTCTATTTCTGTTATCATTGGTTACATAAGCACCTCCATAATAATGAAATATCCTAAAAACAAAACAACATCAACGATTGCATAACGTGGCGATGACGCATGAATACTTTATGTAAGTAACCTTATCGCCGTACATTTTTGCCAAAAATCTTTTCCGACTTCTGAACTTTATTAGATGATTGCGTATTCGCGAAGTTGTTTTTGCTCGTACAAAGGGTTTCGCAGTGGTATCACGTGACAAATGTTATTTTTAGAGTCCATTATCGGTTCCCTTGACAGTGGTGCGTCGACCCGCGTGCCGAGCGAGCCGACTACAGGCTATTTCAGTATTTTTATCGTTTTCTGATGACGTGCCGTGAATATAATGCCTTTGTGCAACCTTACCATGCCTTACATAAACGATATAGCATTACTTGTCGGCTGTCGAGGTAAGAAGATGGCGGGTTTGTTGACTTTGTTGTAAGAAGTTTGTCCGCATAGCCAATTGACAAAACCATGGAATTCCTAATAAACTGATGGTATAATATCGACATAATTACTAACAGTTCTAATAGATCTGCTTTATTAGATCTATGATTTTCATGTTTGCCCAGCCACATTTAATAAACTAAGTAATTATTGTGAGACAGGCCCGATAGCTCAGTTGGTAGTAACCCTGCCTTCTGAACTGAGGGCTGTGGGTTCGATTCCTACCCGGGACAAACATTTGTGTGATGAACATAGATGTTTGTTCTGTGTCTGGGTGTTATATTGTATTCTATGTATGTATTTACAAAACAAAAAGTATCATAGTATTTTATCAGTTATCTGGTTTCCATAGTACAAGCTATGCTTAGTTTAGGGCTAGATGGCGCAGTGTAAAATGTCTACACATTTTTTTTTTTAAGTTATAGTTTACCTATATACTTGCGGTAGGAACATTATCCTCATAACACAACACGAAAATAGACCGTTAGCGACAAATATCTACGACATGGTATGGCGGGTTATTTATAGCTCGGCGCATTGTGTATTATTGGAAACCAATTTGCTTCGCTGAGCAGATCGCAAACATCCGAGTTATTTATGGGGAAAAAACTTGGGACAGAAACCGCCAAGTGGTTATTTCATGCTTCACTTTTTAAACACTCAAAAATGGGTTGTCTTGTGCTGATTGTTGTATCACAATAAATAAATTTTCATAGACCGTCATTGTGATATATTGAGGTCAATAATAGATAGAAAAATCAAGGATAATTTAGATATTTCTGTTAATAACGAAAATCAAATTCAGATAGACTAATATCGCTGGTGAGCAGAATTTATTAGGCATGCTCCACCGAAGACCCCACATTATTAGGTGTACGTGTACTGGGTAGCTAACACGTTGAGGGCTGTGGATGAGACCAATATCACTGATGTTTACTTCATAGGATTGTTGCAATAACTAAAACTATGGCTCTAATGTACGAATGAATAAAGCAGAAGAGTACGTTATCGCCGATAAATAGGCATGATGACTACTATTAAAAATGAACAAGTAAATATTACTTTCATAAAGAAGACTAAAAATGCATGCAATAATTGAAAAAATAAGCAAAATCGGTAAATAAATCACAGAGTAATAAGCTTTTAAAGTTTCTACAGAAGGAATCTCCTGTCCCTTTCTCGCGAAACAGAGCGCCCCCACAGTTACCATGAAAAATCTACTCGTGACGTCACATGCCAAAGAGATTGTATGAAAAGCTACCACAGCTTAGTAATGAGGTACTATAACGACCATCCTCTGACATCACTGGCCGTTTGAGCTATCTCTTTCTATTCCGATTTTTAAAATGCTTGTAACTTGGTCATTTTTTGAGATATTTAATTTTTGTTTTCACAAATGTATATCTTTTGTGAAATATAAGTAATTTATCAAAAAAAAAAAAATTTTGTCATCATGCCTATTATCGACGCTGCCCGGCCAACCCCTCGGCAGTCCGGTCACGGCACAAACTACTGTAATAGATATATACCGATTTAATTAAGGTGAACGTTACGTAACATGATCTGTACATAACAGAATATTTTATAATAATACTCAATGACACGGAGGGTTATGTGGTGTGGCAGAGATTCTTAACGAAATATTAAAAATGGATGTCGTATACTGATGATAAAAATTAAATTAAATTCTATCAGACGGAATATAATCAGGGAAAATATATAAAATTGTGGTAATAAAATGAGCTTCGGAGCAAAATGTACAATACGCAAAATGCAGATCGTTTACATTACAGCTAAAGGTAAATAAGGATCTAGATAAGATATCAAATCCGAACAATATGGTTCAAAACGATTAAATATGACTGCGTAGTGCAAGAAACATTTTTATAATACATTAACTAATGTAAGAAGTTATATCAATATAATGAGACTAAAGCTGGCCAGGCTATAATTTAATAATGCAAATGACATCACCGTCAAACAAACAGTCTAAAAATAGAGAAACAAATGGCTGCGATAATTATCAGAACCACGCCGTTAGCGGAAAACGCCCGAAATAGCTGATTGTGTAATAATCAGGCTATTTCCAGCGCCCATTGTATGCCTGAACAGGAAAATAACATTCACGGGATAATTAAGGAATTTAAATACAATGCCGGTTTCAAAAAAAGCAAACTAGTAATTCGTGACGGAACAAGAAGGCATGCTTGAAGTACCTAACTAGCGGCATGAGGGAGGACCAAAGATTGAACAGTGCAAGATATCTGGTGGTACAGATCTACGACCTGACGGAACTAGCCCCAGAATGAGGTGTTATCGTATCAAATACCACTTTTCATTGCATCAATAATAACTACCACAATAATTAACGCTCCTCGTGAAGGAGTTAACATGTCCCTCACTTACTGTTAAACCCTGGATGTCGCGCAGCTTTTGTAAGCAGGTGTCCAAAATTATTACCTGAAAAAGACATTGATAAATTAGTGTTGATATCATCGGTACCTATCACTTATAGATTCGTTTATGAAAAATGTCAGGCAAGGTCAAAACAACACAAGTACATTAAAATCCATTCAGTTTTTAATGAAAATAAACTCGTACAGCAATTTATATCACCCAATATTGCAAAAAGGGTTTAAAGGATTAAAAAAATTTGTTGCAGTATAAACAAGTCAGATAACTTGAATGGGCTTAACACTAAATAAATATTTTGTTGGCATTTTAACACCACCAAGGCTAAACATGGCTAAAAAACGTTGAATAAAATTAATTTAATTTGTAAAATCAATGGATCGGAGTTCGGATTCGGACAGGTTTTGGCAAGCATTTAAAATACAAAAATATATGAATCGCAAAATATAGACTGCTTTAACTGCCATATGAATTCAATAATTGGGTATAAAATCTATTCGAATTCTATACGACTGTGAATAAAATAGCATATGCGAGGAGGTCGCAATGCGGCATGGCAGATTTCAATCCGATATCGCACAAATGGTCAAAAGGTGCAAGACTCATGTCCGTCTGCCCGCACTACATTTTCGATTGCTTTTAAGTTACGGACGGGTAACAAGAGCATAAGCAATCATTCGAATAACTAAGTCAATTGTTTTTTCTCTAATAAATGTATATTAACTTTAAATGAATAATTGAATGAGTAGAGTGTCATACTGTGAGACGTTCCGGCGGTATGGCACACCATAGCTGTGCATCGCCTGCCAGCTAGAGGTGGCGTGGCGTGGCGTGGCGTGTCGACATTCTATTTTCGTGCGGAGACAAGCCTTCCGCATGCTACTTTTTATACAATTCTATTTCTGGCGGTCTCGTGCTGTTATTGTCAAACCGCGTAATTAGTTTCTTGATTCATTATTATTTGTACCCCTCCACCTCCCCCGTACTTCAATTTTCATATACTTTAAAAAAAAAATTGCAATTAACAATGAACACTGATTCCCACCCAAGTCCAAGTGACCGATATAGCCCTTAATGTCAGCAAGTTGAAATGGCAATAGGCAGGCCACATCGCTCGAAGAACTGACAACCGATGGGGAAGAAAGGTTCTAGAGTGGCGACCACGAACCGGAAGGCGCAGCGTAGGCAGACCCCCCACTGGGTGGACAGACGACCTGGTGAAAACCGCGGGGACCGGCAGGAGGCGAGTAGCCGCTTAAAGTGGCGCTCTCTGGGGGAGGCCTATGTTCAGCAGTGGACATCTACGGGCTGATGATGATGATGATGATGATGATGATGATGGTGATGATGATGATAATGATGATGATGACTGATTCCCATTGCCTTGATTACAATCTTTATGTGTACGGTTACTATGGAAATACGATTGTTGTTTTTTCTTAAGATAATTTAAAAAAAAAAAACACTTACAGAGAGAGTACAGTTATAAAATGAAGTTGGGCATAGCGTTTAAAATTTACCAATATTCCTGAGCGATTAAAATATAAAAATGGAAATGAAGATATTTTGATAACATGATTTGTCTCAGATGGTATCGGAGGGTCCAGTTGCACGAAATATCAGTTACATGATCCCTTACTGCCACAACCTGGGCGGACAGCTAAACTTGCGTTCCGAAGCAGGATATTTGTTTGCAAGCTGTTTTGTATTTGTACGTTAGGGTTTTTTTTTTTACTTCAGACTTATTCTCACACAGCAAAAAAAAAACGCTTCATCGGAAGCGTCATTTGTTTCATAGCTCTGTGCTTATAGTCCTCATGTTACTATACAAGACGTTTGGCACAGTGCACTACTTGCTTCGTCCTCACAGCTCCGAATGCCGTTTATGATCGCCTACAATCACTTCATGAGCTAGTTCCCCGCCGTGAAAGCAGATAAGCTACCAAGAAGTAGGCTGTGGGTGTGATGGGAGCGGCTGAAAGCGCCAACACCGCCCGATAGCGCATCCGGCGAGGTTGTCGCCCTTCCGCTAACGAAGATACTAGTCAGCTGGACTGCAGGGGCCATTGCGATGACTTTCACAACTGGCTCTGATTGTTGATATAAGTATATACTACAGACCGATGAAATGCAATCCATAAACATGCTCCTAAATTAACATTTTGGGCTCCTGAAGTTTATCTGAAGATTTTCCTGAAACAAAATTTATGAGTGCGAATTCGCAAGTTCTTTACTTTTCCTAACGTAAATTACCTTATAAATATTACTTTTTTCATGGCGACTGTTTACAAAAAATCGTTTGACAAAAACATTTGTTAAACTCTATAGTTCAGTTACAAGATTAGTTGAATGTTTCTTAGTTCTGTTAGCTTAAGACTAGCCTTAAATCAGGACTTATAAAGTTAGTGTTTAAACCAGCAACCGTAGTAACGTAACGTAAGTAAATAACGGATGGAGGTTATATTATACAGACATAGGTTAAATGTAAATCGGAAAAATATACAAGTTTTATTTGTTTTTATATTGTAATTTCTTATTCCAGTTCCTAGCAACTGGATATAACCAGCTCTCAAATACAGTTATGAATTAATTTATCACAAATCATTATAAAACCAGGAAGTGGTTGAGACTCACCGCGTAGCACACCATCAAACTTGATTGACCTAGTAATTAACGCAGTGATTTCGAAAAAAAGTAACGTCGTGTGAGTTGCATTAGTGTTTGATTATACATTATATTATAGATAGTAAGTGATCGAAAATATAAAGCTGAAATCTTTAACGAAACAACAGTTACAGATACCTACGTTAGCGTACACGTCATTCGATAGAAAACTAAAATTATAAAATATTAATATAATAAAATTGATAACTGTTGGGGTAGCAGTGAACAACATACTTGTTCACTGATGATGTTGATACAAATCTCTCGGAACAGAGTTATAATCTTAAATAAACATAGGAAAATTGTGATGCGTGGCATTGTACAATAATTCCGTAGATAAACACCGAGTAGTTGTGGCCGGTCGCGGGTAATGTGCCGCGTCCCCGTCACCCGTCACCTCGGTGATTTTCCTACGGCATGCACCAGCACGGCGCGGCGCGACGGCCGGCCGCGGCGGTGCATCTATTCCTCGGGACCTTCCTCTGATATCAAAAGGGAACACTTGTTGATTACACATGGAATGCTGCAACGGAATTGTTCTCGGCCTTGGTGCCACGTTGGCGGTACGTCACTCCATTCAGCTCGAGGAAACAACAGCAGCGAGAGTACTACAGGCAGTTTGGAAACAATAAAACCCGCGGTTTTGTAAACAAACGCAACTCACGGGCTTCCCAGGATGACTTTACAAACCATGTGGTTTCGATAGCTGACACATCCTTCGCGGAAGGTCAGTGTCCGGAGAACCAAAATTAATTAAGGTCAGGAAGCTTCATTACGAAACAATCACGATGGTAGTTTTCACAACTGTTGGCAAGCGTAATTATCGCCTAATTTCACACACCCAGAGTTCATTGCCCAAAAATCAAGTCAAAGAAAAACGATTATAGTTTCGGCAGCCTAAGAACGCTCCCAGGCAAGCAAAGATACCTTCAGTGGCGTCAGTGACCCGCAAAAATGTGTCCCTGTTAATGGGCCTGCCTGATATTATATAGCCGCCGCCCGTGAGAGCAGTTCGCTTCCCGATTCCCGGGCTTCCCGCCCCAGTGGCCGAGCCAGTTGGCGCCCGCGCTGACAGACGCTGATGCCGTATCAATCACCGGCTCAATGATTGGCAGATGGCATGAATGCCGATTTTTTTGATCTTTGGACTGGTTGTTGGTTGGTTCAATTTGGTTGCTTTCCATATAAGGTAATAATTATTACACCGTCATTGGTCGAGTAAAGTAAATCTATGAGGTGGTTTCAAGCAGTCGTTAAACTCATAAGATTAGATTAACGGATTCTACGATCATTATAATTTTATCACTATAATTTGTTATCCAATAATAATCTGAGTTATTCGAATGATTGATTTAAGAAGCAAAGTTAGGCCGTTTTTAAATCATCTGTTAAATACTTGGAATTCTTTTCCGACTCCCAGGCAGCTTTACGAGCCGCGATTATCAAGATAGCTATCCTCAGAAGTGCCAGTATAACAGTACGGTCCATTACATTACATCACGTACGGCTCCACTCCACATCCCAGATTCAAATGGGTCAAGTACCAAGATACAGCATAGTAAAACTAAATTGTATCCGATTCGTGTGGCGTGTGGTGTCCAATAGTTAATTTGAACGAGGACCTTGGCCCCGTCAGTATGACAGGGTACTGTGCCGTTGCACAATGCGCACTATTCTGATGCATCACCTTGCTCCCAGAGCGGTGCGTTACAACACACCGCACCTCGTGATATAGGTACCCACTAGACATCACACCGCGCTTTCGGAAACTCATCGTAAAAAATATCTAATGCGTAATGGAAATGCAGCTGTATCAGTTGAGCTCGTAACTCAATCAAAGAAAATAGTTGCTCGTTACTTTCTTATTCATCTTCAAGGATTAGTTCACGCCGCCGCCGAATGTCCAGTTTGTAAATAATATAGGTAACGTTATGCCCAAGTAGCTCTTAAATCGAATCTACAATATGTAACGTATATACTTGAAAAGACCATAAATATCTGTTGTAATTCCTATAAGATACGAAAACGTAACTGGCGAAAATGTGTCTTTTTAATAAACGTTATCAAAAGCTCTAGTTACAGACATACAGAGAGAGGCAGTAAGTACAACAAGGAGATCGGTGCGGTGCGGCCGATGCGTGCGAGCGGCGACCCACCGTCTGCCGCCGCTGCACAACGCGGTCAAGGCACCGTGGTGCACCAGCTCACGATAATATATAGCCAGTCATGAGATACTCGCTCCTGCTGCGTGATGAACCAGTCAATATTTTCAACACGGTACGCGTTATTCATAAGACATCGTGCCATACATCGTTTGTTACCGCAACTAAAATACCTAATCAGAAATCCATGTGCGGTTTTCCTAGAACGTCATATTTTTGTATGTTCTTTCCTTATAGCTTCATTGTGACCGCTCCAGTCAACTTGGCACCGCCTGTTGATTGGCTGCGCTAACTGCGCGATGATAAGTGCCGCTGTAACGTATGACAAGTGCTGTGCCAGATAGATTTATCAGAACGCTTCATTAGCGCGTCGCATATTGGAGCGCAATGGCCTCTCTACAGAAATGCATACTACAAATAATTATATGTATATATAAGCTCGGCAGTGCTCACTCCTAGACGGCTAAATATAGAGGCTCAATTCCAACAGACATTTGTCTTTAAACGCAT
Source organism: Ennomos erosarius (assembly GCA_963580505.1). Classification (NCBI taxonomy): domain Eukaryota; kingdom Metazoa; phylum Arthropoda; class Insecta; order Lepidoptera; family Geometridae; genus Ennomos; species Ennomos erosarius. The sequence goes on from OY756989.1 coordinate 548,353, forward strand.
TCTGTGTTCTATTAGGTATGTATTTAGAATGGCCACGGCGATTGCCATGAACAGTTTATAAATTGCTGATCACTTGATAATGTTGGCAAAGCATGCTTATTTACTTGTTGTTAGGACAACCAACAGCTTTTCTGACATCGTAGAAACTTTAAGTATGCACTAGGAAGCAAATTAAAAGTCCTTAGTTCCGTCTAGTAAGTAAATAATAGTATTAATGCTTGAACACCATTTATGTGCAATTATTAACTGAATCAACTAAAATATCGGCGAATATTATTCAGGTTTTACATTTCAGATAACGGAGAAATATTAATAGCTAAATGTTATGAAAGTAAACACATTGTATAAGACATTACTTTAATAGTCAACCAGCCAAATCCTAACGAGCAAGCAATGGTTACCAACAGTCGCCGACATTTTGCGCTAGTGCCAGGCTGATAGTAATACCTATGATACCCACCGACACAGCATGCATGCATGTATCGCTTGCCACCTCGTTAATCGCCGGAGGGCATAAATCTTCCCGCACGGTCCTGCATGTGAGCATGTCATGCCAAACATACGACACTCTCCGTAAACAATAAATTGGCTAATAGTCTCAGAGATTATAATTATCTAATGCGGAAGTAATAAATGTCTATTTTTGGGCGCATATTTTTTTTTTAATAAATGACATTATCATAGTGACCCTTGTTTAACACATGGTAGAGATTAAATTATACAGATAAAACAATGTATCTGACGGCCATTTAATACTTTCAAAGATCTAATATTTAAATAAGCAAAATACCTAATACATTTTACAAAACGTGAACTTGAGTTCATTTGATCCGACAGAAGTGCATGAAGGTAGTTGATTCAAGAATACCGGTAAGCCGGTAAGTCATTCGACCCGCCTGCCGAGATTTCTCCGATCCCTTGGCGTCCGCGAGCATCTGACCTCGCCACCGCTCGCCAACTCAAACAAAAAACGAAGACGCGCCACGCCTTCTCCTGTCTACTATTACAGATATTAATTGACTTTGACTGACTATCAAAAAGCCGAGCATTCCATCCATTGAGATACGTTTATAATCACTGGCAAAGTCTTAAGTTCAGTTGGTTAAAAAAAACTTTTAAAAGGGCGAAGAACATTTAAGTGTCATGAGTATTCTAGGGTGAAAAGACTGGCAATGTATTTCGATGTAGAAAACTTTAAACGAATAAGTGATATAAAATCGGTCCCTCTTTTATTCCATACATGGACATTATTACGAGGCATGGACTGCTATTGACGGAAAAGGGGCTATCCAACTAGTTTTGTCAGTTGTTATTGGCGGCGCAAATTTCCGCAATTTGAAATACCGTCCCAAGCACAACTCTCAATCAACAAACGCAACCGGTTTTGACTCAAAATATATTTTATTATATTAAGAATATCATCTATATTTTTATTCTACATTTTTTCTATATTTTATTGTCCTAGTTTTTTGGCGAAATGTTGAAATGTTGTGATTAATTAATGTAAATGGTGTGTAATTGTGTATTTGCCGTGAATTAATTAAATAAACAAATATATAAATCTTTAACACTGTCTTGAAAACATGCACCAGCTCCAGCCATGGCATTTTGAAACAACGGCAGGGCATTGCTTTACCGTTTTCCTAATATCCATGTGACAGTGGAATCCTGTCTAACAAGAGCTAATTCTGGCTGGGATCCAATCAGGTGCGAAGTGTATATTCAAACGGCGTTTTGCCATCGCTAATAATACTCGGGAACAGAGCCACTCCGTTTATAGCTTAACCAGAATAGCCGAGTAAGATATAGACACACTGACAGACATGCATGCCGTATGTGCGCCTGCAGATTTAGAATACAGACGGGACGTCCGTTTATGGCATCCTGATAATAGTCCTAAAAGAGCAGACGAATCTAGCTATATGGTGGATAATTTTCAAAACATTTTAAGTTCAGTTTAATGTATTCCAGACGAATTGCTAAGCAAAAGTGAGACTGTACTCCACACAAATTATCGAGATCAGACAAGTTGAGAACCGGACAGGTTAAGAAGTAACCGATGAAATTATGAAACAAATGAAATAAGAGGAGAGATGATAATATTACAGGTGAAGGTGATGAATTAGTTTGCATTATCGTTCATAATTCACGACTAAAAAATCATAGCATTTTGTAATGTGAATATAGATGTATTATAGTTAGTTATGAACTAAAGTAAGTAAAATATTGCATATGAAAAGTTTAAAGCGACGCAAATCCCGCGTGCTCTCGGCCGCGCGGCGAGTTGGCATCGGCACTCGCGCGTCATTTCCGGCGCTGCGTTGTTTCGCATTTTGCGTCTTACGATTTCCGATTTGCGCTCCATTGATTCCGCAGACTGTTCATGGTAACTAATTGGTTTTAGAAATAAACCATCTTCAATTGATTAGTCCCTGTTATTAACTTGTCCTTCATTACAAGCACCTTGTGAAATGTTTTTGTTTTTGTTGTTAATTTAGCTCGATGAAGACAAGATAATTTTAGACGTTAGACCATTATGTCCGACAGCTACCTACAGCATTCAATTTTCGTGACTGCCAATTTTCTCAATTTAGAAGTTGTGTAATCATGAAATATTATAAATAAATTGTTGACTGTAGCCAAATTGAGTGACAATTAGAATGACTACCTCTACCTACCAACAACGAATATAGATTAAGAATATTAGGTGTGAAACTTCTAATCATAAAAATTATCATTTGTATTAAATCGGAGTGTCTAATCTAAGTGAAGAAAAATAAAAATACTGATGCAAATCAGATCTTATTTCTCACAGTTGCAGAAAACACACCAATATAACAGTAGAGCCAAAGTTTTAGAGTAGAGTAGTAGAGTGCAGTGACACCTGTAAGTAGTAAGGGACTAAGGGTTATTCCTTAGTATCCTGATTGTCCTGTACCGGATGTCAACTTGTACGGTAGACAAATAACATGCTGAAATTTGTTTTGTGTTTGAAATACTTAAAACGAAAGTAGACCATGGCATTGGCATCCTAGACCTTCCGTGCGAGGGCATCGCGAGTCGTGTGCGGTAGGTCGGAGCTGTTTCAACCTATCTTCGCACTTTTTTACACAGATTCAACGAAAGATATTAGGATCTATAAAGATATTATAGTCCTCAGAATTGAAAACAAAAGGTTTAGAGGTTTTTATAGATAGTTATACCTTAAGTGTGGTTTACACTTTAAAATCATTCCCATGAGACATTGGGATATAGACCGAGCTTTTAAAAACCCCCAAAGGCATAAGAAACGTAATAAGAATTAAGTACCATCATGACGACATTATATAATTTATTCATACATTTGTTGTCAATTGATCCATACATAGTGAAAGTATCGCGGGTAAGAAAACAGATGGTCGGCAACTCCAACATGGTAATAAACGGATCGATATACTATATGATTAACATCGAACGTGACCTTCAGACCTTCGTATACACTCGTAGGGCAGTGTTGTCCTGTGCTTACTAATGGGCTATTAGATTTTCGATAAGACCATTAAATCATGTTCTAGCATACAAAACCATAACGAAAATAAAGGTTTTCTCATATTTAGTGAAAAAGATGTCAGGCATATCATATCATCATGTATATTTAAAGAAAGGCAGCTGCAAGTAAACAAACGTATTGTTACAACACATAATAAGAAGCTCACTATAACACCTGCCCAACATAGTTGGATCGAATCAGACACATTGGTTAGATCCCCAACGCAAAGTAGGTATTTGCGAAGAACGCGGATAAAGTGGCATAGAACTGCCCAGCAAAATTAGAAAATAGGGTCTTGGCCAGCGAGATCCAAAGCCGAGCCTGCTACTGCACGTAAGTCGACGGCAATAGCTAGTAATAGTAACGAGTATAGGCAAAGCAAATGAGTTCATCCACCTAATATACATTGCCAGTAGTAGGTTAGATACATAGCGTAGTGCTTCATTAGTCCACTCAACGTGCCAGCAAATATACGAATTTCACTATGAGCAGCGGACCCGAGTTTTAAGAATGGTACCGAGGCGTGTTGAGCAATACGTGAAACAATAGAGGTCGGTAATAGGTTCTAGTAACCTGTAGTAAACTGTAGAAGTAAGTGGTTATTGTTACGTCCGTGCAGTTCCGTAGGGTCCGACGTAAATAGCCCGAGCGATGAACGCATTTGACGCAGCAGTAATTGATCCAGCATAGTAGGATTGGCTGCGAGGTCAGAATGCGGCAGGTGGCGGTGCGATCTGGTCAATTTTGGTGCTTGAACTACTGACACCAAGTTATTACTGCTTCCTGCCCACGCCATCACCAATGAGCACAATTGTCGTTTCTATAAATGTGTTTTGAGGCATTCTGACACCGCACGGAGCCAAACGATGTATGTTCGAGATGAGTTAGAATTCTACGTTTCAATCTAAACAATCTTTTCATGAATCCTACTAGAATTTAAGGGAAGCTAACATATAATTGTAGATTACGTGGAAGCCCTGGTATACTTTTTGTCCGTAGCTGTTTGACGCGTCATGATTTTAAAGCAAGTATAATATTTTTTAAGTACTTAAGTTGACATAGATGTAATGATGCGCAATCAATCACATAAACGTTACTTAAAAACCAATGCTTAAAATGCTGCCTCGTTTTCGAACTTTATATTTCACGTCAGCTAATACAGTTATATTGAATATGCATAATTAAAGATGGTAACTTGAGATAGCTGAGCTCTATATTGTCTACAGCTACACTACATTTTCTCCATCCTACAAGCAACAACGGGACGACAACTATAGCGCCTATAATACTGTATGGTACCTACTGTTACTGGGGTTTATATCTACTACGAGTCGTTGGATTTGAACACCGCTTGATAATACCGAATGATGTCATGCTTTATTATATCTAGTGAGGTGTACAACAGAATATAATTCACAAGTAATTGCCTGGAGGTATAAAAATGTATATATATATATATATATAAATGTATATATATATATATTCAGATATACTTAAGTATTTCCTAATTATATTAATCTCAAATATGTATTGCCTCTCCCCAAGGTTTCCTCTGTTTAGGTTGATTTGTTTGGCTAAGGGTGTATTGTAGTCTTTTAGTGCCTTGTTATGTGTATAGTATGTAAATGGTGTCCAATAAATATTTATTATTATTATTTTTATTATTATTGTATAGTGTTAAGAGGCCTATTTGTGAATCTTCCAATATCGAATCAAGCACCAAGAGACCTAAAATAATACAAACTAGTCACAGCTAGCATTAACACAGCTAGGTGTTTTATATATTGCGACAGCAGTACTGTTGCAGCAGTTATGATCGAAAAGCCGTAACATTCAATACAATACAATACAATACAATACAGGTAAGTACTTAATGATGTGAGTGATATATAACCGCTTAGTTTCTTAAAAATGTTCGAACAAAAACAATGTACAAAAAATCATTTCCACGAAATTGAACGTACATTTTTACCGTCATAAGTTTATAAGAGATTTTTCGCCGAAGTGGAAGAAAGCTCAAGTAAACAGTATGCCCACGGGCGCGCGCCGCGTTCTTAAAGGTCACGGGAATGCCGGCACCCACACCTACACGCTAAGTGAAACACATAGTTAAAGATCAAATAAATAATAAAATTGTTTGAGAACAACGATTCCATTCCACGCCCACGGTCAACGTAAACACAAAGAGTTCAGATTAAGATACAACATAATTATGTCTGGTAAAAAACGTGGATGGAAAGGGCACAAAAATAATTACTTACTAAGTTTATTTGAGAGGGAAAAAATGTTAAAAATGTAAGATTACGCGCTGTACGTGTCTATGAAACGTAGTTACGACAATGCAGGTATGGCAAAAATAAATAGAATATCAGCAGACATTATTATTATACTTAGCGCTTCGTTCTCCATATTCGATTAAAGTTACGATTACCTTAGCCAGTCAGTAATACTGATCGGGACATAAAGGCGGCGAGTAGTTCTTCCCAGTTTCACGAACGAAAACAGAGTTTCGATCAGCTACTCGGTGGGTAAAAATTTAGGGTGATCTGTAGCAACGTCAACTGTTCATTTCGTTCGTTCAATAGTCACCCTGACTGCTGTCAGTGACGCCATTTTGGGTTTGTTTTTATTTTTTTTTTGTCATTTTTATGTGCCAGCTATATGCTGCGGTGCGGTAGGTGCCCTTCAAAGAGTATTTATCCCCTACCTAAAAACAGTAAGTAGGTAAGGATTTACCTTTACAAAATAGGGTATCAACTAATTAAATTAATATAATGAGGAATGTAATACGAATTTAGATTACATACCTATAGGTACCTGAAATATGGTTTTATCTTGATGCAATAATAAAAATTAAAACAACACAAAACAAAAACATCATAATATTATATAAGTATTTAAACATAATATTATATATGATCAAAAACTTTTTTAGTAGTCATCATTATCATCAGCCTGAAGACGTCTACTGCTGAACATAGGCCTCCTCCAAAGAGCACCACTTTGAGCGGCTACTAGCTTCCAGTATCCATCGGCTTCCCACGCTTCTGAGCGGACTGTTTTAGTAATTAAATACAATGATTTCTATATTCATAAGTATCTGATCTCGAAATAGAAACGAATAGTCGATGTTTTTATAGCAGTAGCGTAATCAACAAGGTTGGTACTTTTTAGTTCCGTAGATCTCAGTATTTGTGGCATGCAAACTATAATAATAAATTACAAACACATGCGAACTTGCAACAAGTTTTGCTATAGCCGTCGGTTAACCGTACTAATCGGCAGCTGATGTGTCCTGTAAGTAGCAGCCTGGTTTACGGGTCGACTAGCGCTACTCGGACATTCTGAAATTCGTTACTGCAGTTAAAAGTGACATTACATGGTGGCTAGCCAACTCGGAACTGTACTCGAATATAGAGAACGAAGGCCTTATACATATACATTATACTCACCACGATGTAAAATAATCAACTGAATTATTTATTTAAAAAAAATTATTCAATGACTTAACGTAGGAAATATCTTTAATCTTTACCACCGGCCACTTCCTACTCCGAATTGTTTGTACCGCAAGACTATGCTTGTAACTGTACCAATATAAGTACTATAGAAATAGGAAAACGAAGTGATCCAATTTCATGGTCTGCCGCCGCCGAATAATGTTTACTTCCCTGGAAGAGTTCTATGAAATCAAAAAGTTACAAACAAACAACAACCCAAAAGGAAATACGACAAGGATATAAACAAGTCGTCAAATTACATCGGCGGCGAATAAAAACATTCGTGAAAATAATACATTTGCATTCATCTTCTCTACATCGGATTCAGAGTGAGCCACGAAACAAGTTTTCGCCAAGCGGTGAATGGGTGCCGGATGTAGAGTTACTGAAGTTGATCAATAATAATTTTCGGTTAAAAGTAGCATTACGGATGGCATAGTTCAAAGTATGATTGTGAATCACATTTTCTAATCCTCCATACCACGCTAGAGCCAGAGGGACGCGGATTCAAATAAGATGAATATTTCGGCTGATCGCATATTCTTGGGTTGTGCATAGATTAGATACTAACTAGTAATATACCCCCCCAACTTTCGAAGAGTTTGTACACGCAGTCAAACGTCTCAAAAACTCGAAAACACCTGGCATGGACCAACTTCCTGCCGAAGTATATAAATACAGTGGAAGAAACATTGTAAACAGACTCTATCATCTTGTCAAAAGAGTGTGGGAAAATGAAACAGTTCCACAGGGCTGGAGAGATGCAGTGATCTGTAAGTTGTATAAAGGGAAGGGAGATGTCTCCGACTGCAGCTGTTACCGTGGTATATCGCTTCTCTCTAGCGCTGGTAATGTTCTTGCGCACATTATTAATGCTCGCCTTAGCCAACTGGCTGAGAAGAACCTGCCTGAGACCCAATGTGGGTTTCGCCCTGGTAGAGGTACTATTGACGCAATATCTGTCGTAAGGCAACTTCAGGAGAAAAGCTTGGAACACCTAAGGCCTCTCTACATGTGTTTTGTTGATCTTGAGAAAGCATTTGATAGAGTTCCTCGCGAGGCCCTCTGGCTTGTTCTTAAAAAATCAGGATTTCCAAGGAAGTTCATCAACCTCATACGCCAGTTTCACGTTGGCATGGAAGCGCAAGTTCAACACGAAAACGAACTGTCTGAAGAAATCCTAATCACGAGTGGAGTTAAACAAGGCTGTGTCATGGCACCCACTCTCTTTGCCATATACTTCTCATTTGTAATGAGAGATGCACTGCAGTGTTGTAGCGACCAGATTCAATTAAGAGTTCGAACTGAGAAGGGCGTGTTTGATGTCTCGAGATTCAGAGCTCGGTCGAAAGTGCATGAGGTCTCTATATTGGAGATACTTTATGCTGATGATGTTTGTCTAATGTCTGATAATATGATGCAACTTCAAAGCTACGTTGACGCACTACACCTATCGTGTCAACGATTTGGTCTTGTTATTAGTGCTTCTAAAACTCAAATACTCAAACAACCAACAAGAGGCAAGGAAGCTGACAATGCGACGCTGAATCTAGATGGGAAACCATTAGACAAAGTATCACATTTCAAATATCTAGGAAGCAACATTAGACATGATAACACGCTAGCTTCGGAGATACCATCTCGCATCGCACAAGCTGCTGCCAATTTCGGACGACTGTATGATCGCGTCTGGAGGTCCCATGACTTGAAGTTAACCACTAAACTCAATGTTTATAAGGCGTTAATTTTGCCTGTCCTTCTATACAGCGCAGAGTCATGGTGTCTGTACAAATCAGACATTAAAAAACTTGACACGTTCCATCTAAGGTGTCTAAGGTCCATTATGAGAATAAAGTGGCAGGACCGTGTGCCTAACACTGAAGTTCTCCGTCGTTCTGAGATGTACGGAATGGAAGCTCTGCTCATGCAACGTCAACTAAGGTGGTGCGGTCACGTCCTTCGCATGAATAACACCCGCTTGCCCAAAGCTGTTTTCTACTCTGAATTGGCAGAGGGCAAACGAAAGCACGGCGGTCAGCACCTGCGTTATGAGGATGTGCTCAAACGACACCTTAACGCTTGTGCCATTGACCCGAAGTGTTGGGAGGAGCTAGCATCACATAGGTCATCCTGGCGCTCCACCATCTATAAAACTGTCAAAGCTTTTGAGAATAATCGTTTAAAATCACTGGACGAAAAGCGTCAGACACAAAAAGAGAGACCTAAACCTTCCTACACGTATACCTACAATACTGAAGGCCAACTCTATTGTTTTACATGTGACCGGGTATTCAAAACAAAGTTCGGATTAGCGAGCCACATTAGGGCTCATGCTAGAAAATTATAGCAAATAAGGGTCGCCGTCACCGAAACCGGTGAGGAGGACTATATTATATATATAGTAATATAATACTATACTAGTAGTATGTGATTGAGTTGTTCTTTATGCAGACTTTTGTAAGATACTGATACGGAAGGTTGACAATGATAAGGAAGCGTGCAGGGAAGGCGGTGCCAACATGCCAAGGCCCAACGTTTTTTTGATCCTGTTTTTGTGGAATGGCAATCATCGGACAGAGATCAAGAATCAACACAAATAGACGCAATTTTTTTGTGCAGTGAAATAAAATGTTGAATAGGGTTTGTGATAGCGGTTGAGCTCTGGAATGTTATTGGTACGGAAGTCTTAGACTGTTTATTTATTGTTCATTTATTATTATACGAATCATTAGGAACTAATGGAATCACAAAAATTAAAATACAAGTGAATGTATATTGAACTCTACTCAACCCATTCAATTTTTCATGACTATAAAACTATAAAATGGCCAGTAAACAAGAACTATAAAATAATAAACAATCCTGTCAATCCTGTTTAACTTAGATATAAAAAAAAGACATTATTTTAGTTCACATACATTAGTTCGATCTTATCCGTGAAACGTTTTACGCAGAATTTTTAGTTGTAGATTATGTTGACAGTTTTATTAAACTTTCTGCATCTGAGAGTGGATCTAACTCGAATAATATGCAGTTTATGAATATATCTTTTTCACAAATGGACATATACGTGAAATATTATGCAAACTTTCCCATTCTATTAGTGATATGTTTGGCAATAATTAACATTAATGCAATTAATATCTTTAACGATTCTTGTTTACGATCGAAGCTACAGGTCGGTCCGGATTGGCCTCTTGATTTTGTTAGAACCTGGTAGGGTTGCACCACTACGAGTATTTGTCTCGATGCAAACGATTCATTTGCTGAGAGTATTTTTACTATTATGGTCCTATTATACTTTAATTTGTCAAAGTTCTAATTAGCTTTGGGTGGTTTGGTATTAGACTGGAATGTAATTGTAAGAACTCATATATCAACTGGTATAAATTATACAATTAAAACATTTTCAACGACAACGCAGTCATTCAAGAATACGGGCCACATAAAGTAGTTAAAGACTCTGTGAATTTTACGAAACCAAGTTGTATGCGTTGAATTCGCGGGATGCGGGTAGTGTTTAAAAAAGCTATAATTATTATGAAAGATATTATGCTGGAACAGCTGGAAATTCCAGCAAAGTCATTCATACATGTCCAACATGACGATGAGTATACAACTGCAAAACAACTCACCGTTGTGGTTACCAAACGCTTGAGTGTTCAAACATTAGGTATCCTTAGCTTAGAGCAGTGTAATCGTCACCGCGGTTACGGAACGGACATTGTGCGCACCTGCAGTTTCGTTGAGATAGGACGCACATTGATAAATTCATAACACAGTAAGTTTTGCGCAAATGAATAATGCGTGTACTGTGAAATGAACTGTAGTTTATTATATTGCCCTCAGCGTATCAGTTTGCTTATATTATTCAGTCGTAAATAAAACTGCTTTCTTTTATACGAGCGCTGACGGCTTAAGCACGATGACGTCAAATAATATATCAGAGTTTGAAATCACGTCTCTAAATCTCTAGCATGATTGAGTGCAACCACACAACTACACAAGCCAATATATGAATACGACTACGTATATAATATGCACGTAAATAATGCGAGTATGTAGTTTACATAGAGATGAATAGCGTCGTATAGAGCAGACAAACGTTCTGCAACTATTTCCGTGCCGCGCGTCACTCTCGCCCGACGCAACCACACGGAAAATAACGCTTCAATTGTAAACCATAATGTTCGTACGTAGGTAAGGTACTGCTAAATGCAACGCAAATATCGTTCCTGAGGATACCCACTCAATCTGTATTTTAAGGAACATTAACCTTCTACACACAGGTATGTTTAGGTACGTCTGAATCAAAGTGTTTGACAATAAAAAACATAGAAAAACATCATATACGTATATGATGTTTTTCTATATTGCTAATCTACTTTCGGTCTATTGACCGGCAGGCCGAGAGAAAAAATGGTTTACATAATTATGTAGGAACTTATTAAAATATGAAAAAGAATTAAAAGTTTAAAGGGGAAATAGGGATGAACGGTAAATGAAATACTAGAAATTAAGCCTTCCTTACATAATGAATAAAGGTGATGAATGATTTAAAAACAAACAGACAATATTTGTATTTAACTACTTATATCACATTTAGAATAAAAATAATGTATGTAAATAATGAACAGGTGTGTAGGTACTAGGTACTTATAATACTACTAGACAGAAATCCTGAAAATGACCTTCTTAAAAATTCAACATTGTTGTTATTCTCTCTACACAAATGAAAAATTTATTTTGAAGTTTTTATGCTTTTTATGTTTTAACCATTAAAAGAACAATAATTTTATTTTATCTTGCATACATATCTGTATGCACTATATATATGCACTGTATAGCACTTATGTTTTTTGGGAACTATGTTTCCAACACAATAGAATATTAAAATACAAATGGCAGAACGAAACAAACACTTTGACGCGTCCACTGTGCCCGGCCGGCGGCGTAACAAACGTGGTTACGAGAGCAACAAACTATTCTATTCATCATCATCAAACACAGGGACGAGAATTCAAGAAACATAATTTATTGCTAGTTGTGATGACGACTACACATTATATTATTTGGAAAACTGGGACTTAGAACACACACGCCAGCAGTGATAAGCTATATTCGCCCACAAAGATAGCGCATCCTCGTTATCAGACCTGCGTCAATATTCTATTTTTAGAAGTGATAAGGGTATTAAAAGCTAATTGGAAGGAACGCGAGAAGATCCGGCATGAAAGGTCAACGGCCGAGATGGCAGGCCTCGCCGGCCGGTCTGCCGGTGTGCCCTTCTGTTCATGCCAGGGTGGTCCGGCCGGACTACAAACAGGACTGATACGCGACTGGTTCCGGGTAACGGGCGGCGGCATGGGGACCGTGCACTCGTTACAAATATACAGCTAACTACTGCGCGGTGCGCGCGGAGCGGACCATAAGCTGATGGCTCCGGCTCTGACACTCGCTACTCTGTGCTCAACCTCTACCCTACCTCATTAACATTCATAGCCTTTTTCAAAATTTTAAAAACGAGTTAAGTGGGCTTTAAGTACAACTGTGTAGGTAGGTATACGCATTTAATCATTGCGAAAAAAATTTAATGTTCATTTTGGTTAATTTACATAATGTTGAAGCTACACAAGTAGGAATAATTTAACGTAGATGGAAGCTAATGAAATACTTTTACAAATAATAATAGGCCAATGAAACCCAGTATTAATAAATTCTAAATATAAAATACTAGGTATGCTACTTGCGTGATAATATATTGAATATTGATGCAAACTCAAAAATATTATGTAATGACTTATAAATCTTATAATATACTTATTTAAAAGTCAAATCGAGATCGATGAAGGAGTACAATATAAATATTTCATAACTAATATTATATTTCTAAAACATTGGCAATCTTAGATTATATACCTAAAGAATCACAATACATTCGCCAAATTTATGCCGTTTAATTGGTGCCATATACTGCACAGTGCGGACGACCGCGTGGTCATTATCTGAGTACAGAGCTCCCAGAAAATTATTTCTAATGATTATTATATTATATATATAGTTATTACGCGGTAATATCGTGACTGTGAATTTAAAATTTTGATGTCGCGTGTGAGGAATATATATATATATAGGATACTTACACAAAATCTTTCTAGTAGCTGGGTACGTAGCAACACTTAATAACCATTATACAATCACCGATAATTATTGTTAATGTTGTTAAAATGATGCAACGGCTCAGTCTTAGGTCACAGGTCGAGTGTTTCATTTGGTCTTAGGCTAAATGTGTGCAAGTAGAGATGCAGAGAGCGCCTAATTCCATAACGGCCTTACCCATTAACTCTGCTTAAGTTAACATCAATAATTTATTTAAGTTATGTGCAATATAAAAATATGAGCAATTTAAAGTAATGTCATTTAACTTTAAAAGGAGATTATAAGTAAGGCCCTGTAATAAACGTTTAAGTCGAAGTGATCGTTGATTAATTGAGTATAATGCACGACGCGTGTAGAATATCAATGATAATATTATCATTTTATTGATGATATTGATAATGTAACACTTATCATAAATGTACATAACATAACAAATGGTTGAGTGTTTCACAATGATTGTGAACACGTTAAGCTAAACGATTTTAATAACTTTGCTATTTAACTATTTTATGGTTTGATGCATCCACGGTAAATGAATCTTCTAGTCTAATTAATTTGAGGGCTTCCGAAAACCAAGATTCACTTGCTTTTCGACCAGATTTAGGGTCCCATTGGTTCACATGTCAAAATGATTGATTGTATCATGCTCAAAATGTGTAAGCGTTAAAACGTTCAAAACATGGTCACAACGTTTTAGAGCCAAATTGTGTTAATGTCAAAATACATGTGAGAAAAAATGTATGATTGACTAAATTCCAAAAATACAGGTTCTATTCGTGGGACTACAAAGTAAAACAAACAACACTACACACAGAGTAAACTTAGTCGTGGTGAATGCTGGTATGATGCTGGTTGGATCACAGGCCAACAAACAGTCACCAGAGTTTTAACACTTATGAAATATACTGTAGGTACATTTTATTATATGCTGAACACATATTTGTTTTGACTATGACACAATCAATTAATTCGACATTAAGGCAAGTGAATCAATTGTACCCTAAATTGCCTTTAAGCTAGTCGCCTTCGACTTTTATAGCTGGGCGCCTCCTGCCGCCTGCAGTGACGCTCTAGGTCAGTAGAGATAGAGAGAGACAAACAGAAAAAGCCCATTAAAAAAAAAGAAAGAGTAGAGATTCTGCAGTGATATATATAATATTACAGAGCGCTTAATCTCGACCTCATAAGATGTAGAAGTTATGTATCTGTGAAACTGTGTACTGCGTCTGTGTAGTAGTGTACTCGATAAGGTGCGATAACAACTGGAACACAATCAAAATGCAATAAAATTTAGGTTAATGTAGGCCAAGAAAGTAAAATTGAGTTTTGTTTTAGGTTGTGCAAACGAAGAAACAATAGAGCTTAAAATTGAAGAAGTTATTAAAGTAGTATGCATTATAAGCATTTGAAACATTTTACAATAATGCTAGCGAAGAAATGACTTAATTGACGGCAATATCAAGTGAAGAAAATGATAACAAGGCGAACGCGGATACGGTGAGCACACATACTCATTCGAATATCTATTACGACGTAAACGAGCACGCACACAATGTAAGGATACAAAAATAGCATCGCGCCGATAGCGCAAACACACCAACACACGCCCACACGTTGTACGTGAACTGTAATAAAAACATACATAGATAGATATTGCGCTTTATGAATAAGACATAAATTGAAAAGGAATAATACAAGTAAGCTGATCATGATGCCGACCCAATAAACTACAGTCTTTATTAAACACCTAATAAAAAACCACGAGTCAAATCCAAAATCAAAAGAGAAAGCTGATTTCGAAAACGTGCCCGAGGTTATTTGCATACGGTGACGATAAAAACTAGGCCTAAAACGAAAGACAAGGCAAATTTCGCAATGATGGAAGTTTCAGCCAGGCCAATACCGGTTTCATCTAGTTCCAATTATAGGCCTGTGCAAGTAAGTCATGCAGCATATCGAAGAATGTGGATCAGAGACGACGGAATGTCAAAGCGGACTCACCTAAATTTATGACATACATAGCCTGGGAGCGCTCGAGCCTTCTCGCGTGCTCCACGGCCTGGTAAAGTCCGCCGGAATCCACTTTGATGCACTGATAGATCTACACAAAAACAGAATCCACTGCGACAAGCGCAAACATCTTATGTGGGCACTGACACTAGCCGCAAAACGACAACGTAACGACTGTGTGGCACTCAATGGAGTAACAGGTGAACTCGGATCGCGGTCGGACACTGACTGAAGCGCTGACGCTGGCTGGCGGTGGCGGGCGGCGCGGCGCGGGCGCGGAAGCGGGCGCTGACGTGATCGCAGCGCCCGCAGCGCTGCCTGCCAGCGCGACAGGCGCTGGTAGGGCACCGGTCGCAAGCGAAAACGACTCAAAACTTGGCAGAGCTCGTTACACAAAAACACCAGACTCCGTGAAATGCAAGCTTCTGAGAAACGACAATTACGGAATACTGAGAATTTTAAAAGAAATAATAACCGATGACTTCAATGATTCAATGTTAAGATCGCTGGTTTGTTTTTGCTCGGGTCAAAACGTTAAAAAAATAAAGGCGATTGATTATTGATTATCCATGAATATTGAAAAAGATTGCATATTATGTAAACGACATATAGATTGCGGATAGCAAAGGAATACTATATTATAATATATATATTATAATAGTTTATAAATTAATAATAGTTTAAAAAAATTGCGCATCAATCAAGACAACAAATGATTACGTGAACACGGTCGCAAGATGTGCACTGTAAAAAAGCAGTTTACAAAAGTATAACTGGACCAATAATATATTGGAGCTTTTAAGGCGAAGTTGACCAAGGTGATGCCATCCATCAAAAAGAAGGATCATGTTATAGCCGCCAATACGATAGCTGTACAAGACATTTGAAAATTTAAAATATTCTCGTTTTTGGTTCTTATATCATTTATAGTGACTCTTCTAAATTACCTTAACCTAACACTTTTTTAAACCACAATCGAAATCAATATAAGTCATGATCACCTAATTAGTCTCTGTTTCACAGTATCTGTGATTCACAGATATGTTACCAGTTTTTCTTATCCCTTCGTTATGATCACAAAACCTAATTTTAACATACTTTGCCAACACTCTTGTATTTGCTGGCTTTCAGTGGATTGTTGGTACTTAGATACTGCTTAACTACAACCGGTAGCACGGAAGCGCCACCGGGGTGGATGGAACCAAGCCGTATTATGTATCGTGCCGTCACAATGCAAACAATAGTACCGTACGCAGTCTCTAATTACAGTGATATTAGGTGTATTGTGTCGTTATTCGATAATTAGAACTCGTCAGATGACGTGCTCCTGATCACGTCCGTCGCTGTTTGAATACTTACTGATCCATCGCTGCATCCATCATTCATTTGCGTTTACAATAATATATCAGAATGATTCATGATGTAAGTAACTGAAAGTGCCAAGATTAGTAATGTCATCTATGATTTTTAGGTTAGACACTAATATGAGTTCACATATTACTATGAATTTCGCAAAACTGGGTTTTCCAGTTTTTATAATTATAAACACTTTATAAACATACCAGCCTTCTAGCGAATTAAAATTATGTTGGTTTAAAAGGAATGGTTTTAGTTTATTGGCATAACTGTATAAAGACGTGTTTCAACATAATTTTCGGCTATCTAAGAAACTCTAGCGTTTATATACTACTCTCTGAGAAACTCATCAGAATTGTTAGCAGCTTCGCAATCAGATATAATATAATGCCATGCGCTGACTTGACAGCGTTTAAACATAATATAGGCTTTGATAAATAACGTTCACCAAAACGTTGATAACATAAGTCTCCTTGAGCGCTGCATTATTGGCGAAAACAATTTTTATCTCGACATGAATGGAACTAATTTTATTCGTGGCTAATAATTTATGAGACCCAAATCTTTTTATCGCCGGAATTGATTAATAAAGAATTTATTTAATACCTATATTCGTTTCTTTAATGAAATTGTCGTTATATAATGAGGATGAGGACCGAAGACCTGGTCAAAACCGTTAATGGTTAGGGACAAGCCATACCGCTCTAATTGGTGATCTATGGGGAACCCTAGCAGCGGACGACTTCAGCCTGATGATGATGATTGAATGATAGAAAATAAAAAGAAAACAAATATGCAAATATTTTATTTCAGTAACGAAGACCTGGATGATAGCAATGTGTCCAAAACTAACTTCAATGCGTAATACATCTACAATATCATCATCATAATATTTAATGGGCCACTTTTCCACCTGAAGTACTCTATCACGCTTAAAAATCGTCTCGTTCACACTATACGGTCTTCTGTTCAACGACGACGTAATCCCAGCCTTGTATTCTATAGTCTGGCAAAGCTAACTCTGCAGATTTAATTGGTGTAATATAAAAAAGTAAGGGGGGGGTTAAGTATATGGTAGCACAGTGCAAACTTTAAAAAACTTTGAATGCTTTTAATTGGTTGAACCATTACTTCTTTTTGAAAACACAACCAGTCAGAAAATTAATACACTAACATGTTATGAAATTGACAGGTAATGACATAAAAAACTGATTGCTATATGGAAAAGTTTTTGGGGGTTCCAAAATACTCCACTGCAGAGTTAGGTTTGCCAGACTCTAGTACTTGCCTTTGGAATTGCTAAAGACGTTGAGCTTTACAGCAAACACTTCCTTTGTCCTTTACTTCCCTGTAAATGTAGTACGGTAACAACAAACGAGATCCTAGGTGTCGGATGTCATAACACGTCTCCAGCCGGTGGCTTCTCATTGAATCATCAGGTTGATAATAAACCTGAGGCGCAGTAATGACGGCATTGGAAGTGGTGAGCGGTGACACATCCCGCGACCTCGACAAAGACTTGCCAAAATACAAATAACGGTTAATTCAGTTACAACAACTGTCGGAACTGTCAGCGGCTGATTAACTAACGGTTCTTTTTATGTTTCAAAAGTATATTCGTTCGTAGCTTTCTTTGAAATCTTTGCTGTAGAATTTGAAACAAACGTATTCTAGATAAAATATTAGAACAATTGTTTTTTTAAATACAAATAAATAAGCCTACTTTTGACCATCAATCAACCAACTATACGCCACATCGCCGCACGTAGAGCTAATGACCGATGGGGAAGAAAGGTTCTCAGGTGGCGAAGACGCAGCGTAGGCCGGCCCTCTACTAGGCGGACCGACGATCTGGTGAAAGCCCCAGGAAGCTGATGGATGTAGGAGGCAAGCAGCCTCTGAAAGTGGCACACTCTCGGAGAGGCCTATGTTCAACAGTGGACGTCTTCAGGCTGTTGATGATGATGATGAAGTATACGTAATAATAAAATATGTTAATCCACAACAAACAATAAACAAACATTAAGTTAAAGAGGAACAATCGTCAGAGCAAAAAAAACGCTTCGCGTGCGAAGGGTCATATTTTTCAAAGCTCCGTGGACCGGATCCTTCAGCTATATTTTTATTGCAATATATATTGTAATAGAAAATCATATGCTATATATAAAAAAACCAGTACTTCCCCACTGCTCAACTAAATTGCTCAACCAGTTGAGCAGTTGAGCAGTAGGACATAGTTTGTATTACCGACCATTTTATGCCCTATAGCTCAACTGTATTTTGCTCAACTAAGTTGATCAGTAGGTCATCCTTTTATAAAATTGTGCTCCTTCCCCACTGCTCAACCAAATCGCTCAACTGCATCAAGTTGAGCAGTGGGTAATACCGATGGCTCAACTGGTAATTCTCAGCAGTGGAGGATAATAGGGTTAGGGTCATATCGTCTGGGTTGTAAAACGTCTGAGTGTCCAAAATATCGTAGTCGCAGAATCACTATGTAGCCAAAATGTCTAATTTGTAGAAATGACATGCCATTGACAGATGTCACTTTTGACAGGTGTCATTTTTGATAGATGTCACTTGACAGATGTCATTTTTTAGTTTTAATTTTTTTTGACAGATTTCATTTTGATAGATGTCACTTTTGACCGATGTCATTTTTGATAAATGTCACTTTTGACAGATGTCATTTTTGACAGCAGATGTCATTTCGGACAAATTTTTCAAATTTGTTTTTAGTCTTTGAAGAAACTCCGACAATGGCGGTTGCGAATTATGAATTTATTTTTTAAAACCTGTGTATTCTGAATTTTAATGTGTAATAAGGGTGGATTATTATCCGTTCTACGAGCGATGTGACCTGCCCATTGCCATTTCAACTTGCTAATCCTAAGAGCTAAAGCCGCGGGGAGCCGATGGATGCAGGAGGCGAGCAGCCGCTTTAAGTGGCGTTCCCTGGGGGAGGCCTATGTTCAACAGTGGACGTCTTCAGGCTGTTGATGATGATGATGATGATTATCCGTTAAGTGTTCGTGAACGTGCACGAGTGTTGGCAAATGATTTCAAAATTCTAGAAACTTACATTTTCGTTTTTGCTTCAACGGCCGTTTTAGAGCCTTCAGTAGAATATCCACCATTTTACTGTTGGCGTTTTGACTGACTGACCAAATATGACTTTGACTTTACATAACCGTACAAATTTTACTCACTTGACATTGGCAGAATTATTGCAAAACAGCGATAGAAAGCCATTAAAGAAAAAGAAGAAGAAGAAATTTGTTTTTTTTTTGACTGATGTCGTATTTTTGACACGTTTCATTATTTAAAAACTTGAATCAACCAAACCACGTCAGCAAAACAATTTTTTCATATTTGATATCTCTTAGAAATTCTATGGTTGAAGTGCTTCCGTTATTTACTTTTATTAATTTCGCAAAGCATCTTTAAAAAAATAAGTCTTTTTTTCTGTATCCATATGAAATAAAACTACAAATCTCATAATTACTTATTTACCGTCATTAATATGAATCTCGAATGATCGATGATTTTCATCTCGTTGTCCTCGCTTGGTGCTTAACCGTAATAGATAAATTAGTACGGTCGCTAATATACTACTATTAAGAGATATATATTTCAAAATTGAATATATAACTGCACATAAATACTAAGTACCTATATATTTATTTTTCACTTACACGAAGTGGTTGGAGTCGAATCTTTACCATCCATTTGCATATATTTAATTTTATAACAGTTTGCGGAAATGGAAAAATTGATGCACGAGTAAAATATTTACTTATTTACGCAGTAATAAACCCAACAATGAAATTCTTATTACATCAATAAACATAACTTTTACAATAAGTGACAATAATAATATCAATTACAAAAAGGGTTTAAAAGATCTCAATAGCTTATAAGCAGCCAGTGCCGCAAGAGCAGTTGAGCAGTGGGCTATAAATTCGATTTTATAACAGGATGACCCACTGATCAACCAAGTTGAGCAAAAACCAGTTGAGCTATAGGGCGTAAAATGTTTGGTAAAAAACTATGTCCTATTGCTCAACTGCTTAACTAATTGAGCAGTGGGGAAGAAATTTAGTTGAGCAGTGGGTATTACCATTATATTTTTGTACATGAATGCAAATAAATGAATATGAATATGACTTTTAACATTTGAGGCTACCTATTACAGCCATGAAGTCAACAAACCCGCCCAACAAGCACGCGGTGCACTAAGTGCACTAGTTTTGCATAACTCAAGCTTATGCATATTTATGATTTGATTTATGATAGTCTTGATTTTCAAAAAAGTGAACGGCGCGGCGCCGGCGCGCGTCTAGGTTTTCAAAAAAACAAGTTAATGCTGACATTATTGAAATTAATGGCTTTA
Source organism: Ennomos erosarius (assembly GCA_963580505.1). Taxonomy (NCBI): domain Eukaryota; kingdom Metazoa; phylum Arthropoda; class Insecta; order Lepidoptera; family Geometridae; genus Ennomos; species Ennomos erosarius. The sequence continues at coordinate 569,300 of OY756989.1, forward strand.
GAAATCTAGGCGATATAGCTCAAACATCACGAAATATTGCAAATTGAGTTAATTTTGGTTTATTAGCAATACGTATACTCCCGATTGTTAACTCACACCGTGTCGCCAATATGCGCAGCCGCCGCGCGCCGCCGCCAGCTCGCTTTCCATCCACATAAACAAGTGGGTGATCAACCTTGTCTAGACGCAAACTGACTAATCCTAACCCCTAACTTTTTATATTAACCGTCGCACGAGCTCCACTTACTGAACACAAATTTCGCGAAAACTAACATAACAGACAGATGGACCGACACCTACACGCATGAGTAAACGTATAAAGGAAGATGAAAGGCGACGCTGGTGAACTGCATCTCCAGAGCCACGAGACAAGGCGTTCCTACTCTAGCGATCGAATGCGTTACGTCGTCAGCCAGCTTTCAAACAATCGCGGGAAAATCCTGCGCATCAATGCGAAACATAGTGCAAACGGTTTTGCGTCTTTTCAGCAAATAGTTTGTTTTAGTGGCTTTAAGTAAGTACCTCGTCTTGGTAAACTATCACATTAGAGCGTATTTTCAATGGACTGAGTGAAATCACTGCGACATTCAAACAGCAGTCAAGTCAGCAAAAGACGGGATGGGTCCGCAGAAAGTGATGTCATGAATACCTGTTGATTATGTAATAAAGTTATTAAGCGTTAAGATAAGTACATAGAGTCTTGAGATGAAACATTCTGTGATCGTTTTATTCAGAGATTTTATTAAATACTGACTCAAGCATAAAGAATTTAGTTTGATTTTTGGCAAGTGTATCAAAACAAGCAGCTGGAATAATTCGGGAGCAATTGGCAAACAAATACTGAAACTCTCCAAAAAATCATTTTTATATCGACATAGACGCTACGATGAATGCAAATTAATACATCTTGACGATGAAATTGTGCCTTTTTGCAACTACATACGATACATACCGGGCTAGGATGCGCACCACCGTGAGATATCACACGCACGAGATGACAAATTAGGCAAGTTTCTCGTTTACCCTAACATGCACACCGCGACAGAGAAGTTTGTCGTTGTATCTCGCGTAGACAAACTAATATTGCCCTTTTATAACTCTTACTGTATTTTAATATGGCAACATCGCTTTCGTTCATTCATTTTCATAGTTTTTTACATGAACGCGACCTTAAAAGACAGAAACAGTTATATATTACTGTTTCTGTCTTTCGTCAAAAAGCAAAGAATATTAATTCTCATAGCAGAAAGTCAAAAAACCGTCTGTTGAAAAATGAAAACATTGAAAAAATTTTCAAATTCTGCTCGAAAATTTGGATTTACATTGAAAATGGAAGTTGCAAGCTCAGAATTCACCCTATAGACAATGCAAGCATATAAACGTGAGTAAAGTTTATGCTAAAACGCTTATGCTAACATTTTATTGAAGCACGGAACTGCACGGACAAGCAATATTTAAAACATTGCCAATATTTGACGGGCCCGATAGCTCAGTTGGTAGTATCCCTGCCTTCTGAACTGAGGGCTGTGGGTTCGATTCCTATCCGGGACAAACATTTGTGCGATGAAAACAGATGTTTGTTCTGCGTCTGGGTGTTATATTGTATTCTATGTATGTATTTACAAACAAAAAAGTATATAAGTATTGTATCAGTTATCTGGTTCCCATAGTACAAGCTATGCTTAGTTTGGGGCTAGATGGCGCTATGTGAAATGTCCACACATATTTAAAAAAAATATATATATATATATATTGTCGCACCCACTCCGACCACACTGCCACAACACTGGGGTACTGGAGGCTAGCAGATCTTGGTACAGCACGTGTGAATGGTTATGCAAGGGCAGCCGCAGCCGCATCATCCACCACAGCATCCCCCACAGCATCCGCCGCAGCAACCGCCACGACCGCCGAACATCTTGTATAATGCAATGAAGAGTACAGGTTAATTCAAAATAATGGTCCGAAAACCTGAATAATGGGTAAAATATTATTTTTTTTAATTTAAATAGTTTGTGAAAGTTCGATTAAGCCTAAATATTGAAACCAGCAGTCTGTATGTCTGCACTCGAATATTGAGTTAGTTCCTTTGTAATCACGGAACATTCCTTTCTGCCGTAATCATCGCATGAGGCATGAGGAATACCTGTAATTAGTTGGATACAAGTACAAACCTTCTGTTCAAGACTACAGTTCGATACTAGAAAACATATGTAGTGCCATTGTTGCTCTGTACATAAAATCAAACCTGTACCTAATGAGATGCACCATTGTTTCAGACTCAGAAGTATTAAGAAGCAGATAAAAATATTTTTATAAATATGTATATAATAATATTATGGCTCAACACCCAGAGCTTTCCGCTGGCACAGAATATATAATAGTACCGCAGGGGAATATTGTTTGCCGCAAGGAGCCGGTACACATCAGTACCTAACAATATACTGCTTTACTTGTTCATCTAAAACACCTACAATAATATTAATACCGCCAACATTATAATATCGTTACACAAGATGGAAATCTTAATATGTACTTATAAGAATTAAGTATACGCTAATAAATGTGGTTTAAATAAAATAAGCGTTTTAATAGATAATTATATTTAAGTAGGTATATTATGAAGGTACCTACATATTAATGAAAATCCTGAAAATTTCAACCCGTGCATCTAGCTTGAGCTTAATTTTTTTTAATGTAAATTATACATATTTTAATTATGTAACAGTATGAAATATTCAACAATGATTCAAGATAATTAGTAAGTATAAAATGAAACACAATTATGTGGGCGGTAGTAGCCGCCATATTTATAATCTTTTATCTTTTACATTTTTATATTTTTTACGTACCTAAGTATATCAAAATGCCATTTTGCCTTTAGATTTGCCTTCTCTAGGTATCTCGTCCTCAAAAACTACCACGAGAAAATACTCGCGCCGAAGTGTCAAATAGAGCTTAGACGATTGTGTGCATGTTAGCGTTTGTCGACAAAAATCGAGAAAAGTTCCACAGATAGATAAACATTCGCGTTATCTCTTCATTTGACAGCACGAGATGAGTTTCTTGCGCTGCCATGTTAGCACAGGTAGACATAACGTGATATCTCTATTTTTGACGACATAAAGTGACGACAAAATTATCTCACGGTGCGCATCCTAGCCCGGATAGCTTTACGTTTCACACAGGACTTCATCGCGCTAAAAACACACGATACATACGATAGCCAAAATACAGTTGTACCCGAGAAGAAGAGGAAATGAAAGCTTTCTGATCATTAATTTCAAATAATGGGTAAATCTCCTACCAATTTCGTAATTCTTAACAAACCAGTGTTAGATCATATTTATTATGATATTAAACGGGCACCCCATCACTGGTTATATTTACCCGGCGATGAGCAGCCGGGCCCGGTGGCGCCGCCGGTTCCGTCACCGCCGCCTTACTCACGTCTTGTCGCATCACCCACCACGGGCAGCGGCGACCGACAGTGGCGCCTACCCGTTGTTAAAATAGACGTATTCCGGCATTAACGGCCCATTCGGTAACAGCAATTAATAATACCACTCATAATCTTTGCATTGGTCGCTTTGCTATTTCCAAGGAAGATAATAAAGATAGAGTTATTGTAATTAGTAGTATTGACTAATGAAACTCCGTACATATTGGGAAACCAAGTATAATGCAATTAGTTTGTTAATTGGATCTTTAATAGTTTTACTGAAGATTACGTGTTTGATTTGTGGGCAGCAGGCAGTAGAGCATTGTAATAAGGATCGTTACACGGTTTCGCCTGATGATAAGTAAGATAGGTAAATATTAAATTCAGTTAAATATTACTTAAAACGACTAGGTCCATGTAAGTATCCAGTTTTATCAAGTGTAGATTGTATATATATTTACATCATCCAGATGACAATACACTTTATGTAAATATTTTTTTATTTACACAAAATAGAACAAATATAAAATTAATAACTTACATGGAATTTTATGATACCTCAAACATTGACCTCACAAATGAGTCAGTCGGTATATACTAAGTATACCGAGTGCACACAATATTGTATGCGCGTGGGCAAGGACTGAGGTAACTCTATTTCGGGCGAGCTTATCAAGATTACTACGCCGAAAATAACTGCCGGTAGTTGGTAGTAGGTAAACGCTACCTAGTTAATACATGCAGTTAATTCTAGGGTAAATCTGTAGTGAGACTAAAACAAGCTTCCAGGCCAAGGTCTACGACCAGAGAACTGAAATGAAAAAATATCGACACAAAATAATACAAGAGATATTTAAAGACATCTTAAGTTATGACTGTCAACAAATGCCTGAGAGGAAGTAAAATCCTTAACTGGTTAACAAGTCAAGGAGATAATTAAAATACATAAAATTCATCGATAAAAAACCAATTAAGTACTTATTGAAATGCCAACAAAAAATACAAACTTTAATTTGTAGCGTCACATATTCCACATGCATTAATTCGTGCCGACTTAAAAAAATTACTAAAATTACTGTGTTGTCTCCAGCTACTGAAAACGAAGTGACCGTAATGAAGAGACTCAATGGTCCCAACAGGTGACATTAGACGCCGGCTGAGTCACCTCTCCTCCGGGAAACCCGGCGGCCGGCGGCGGCGGCGGCCAGACGAGCCGCGTGCGTCAAACCCGCCCTAAATAAAAAGAGATAGTTCTTCGGGATGAATTGATTCACTCCGATCCAGGTGGACAAAGATGTCACTGAATTGGAACTTGTGGGGTGAGTGGTGTGTTTTGTTTTGGTCGCTTACAAGTTGCTTTATATATTGCGCTTCACGCGTAATGGTGTGTGTACCTCCTACCTCTAATATATGGAAGCATATCGATGTTTACGATGCAGTATGTATATAATGTAATGTTATAGCAATAGTTTAGTGCTATTGCTATAGATGCTTTAAGTTTTGCTTGACCGTAAAAGGATTAACTGCGTTTTTCAGGAAATAACAAAGGAAAGAATGTATGAGATAATGATTATCGTTGATATCACTAAAATTAATTTAGGAAGATTACATATCATGACAGTGAATGTAGTCATTTTTGGTTATCAACATTATTTTATCTGTAATTACAAGTAATACAACATAAAAAGGTCGTCACTTACCATCAGTGGGCCTAGAACGAATATTTACGCACGCGTAACATTAACGTAAGCCAGTTGTATGGCCATTTGATCTGCCCCCCTATTACGATTGAGCTAGCAGCGCTGCTGACGCGCGTCTGCCGCTCAACTGCTGTCAAAATTGTATGAACTTTGACAGCAGTAGAGCGGCAGACTCAATCGTAATAGGGGGGTTTTACGTTAACGTTACACTTACGCGCGCGTAAATATTCGTGCTAGGCCTACTGGTGAGACCGTGGTTAAATGTTAGCCTATCCCTACCGATGATAAAATAAAGGTTAATACATGGGTGAATCTCCCAAAAATGGACAATATCGGCATGAAAAAAATATTGGAAAATCTGTTGCATAATTGGTAAAATTATTGTGGAACAGCATATTTACTACAAGCGGCTACTGTTAAAACCCTTGGCCAGACATTTGCCTCTCACTCGATTTCACAGGTTAATGACGGCAGGATAATGACGATTTCGTAATAAAAACACTTAATAAAATTACAAAGAAAACCCATAGGTATAAGAGATATGGGTCAATCTCAGAAAAATGGACAAATTCACGTATTGACAAATTTTGACCAAATAAGAATTATAATATATCAGAATTTATTACCTTCATACATCTAAAAATACTCTACTTTTATAATCCTAACTCACACGCAGCATAGAATTAACCGAAATAAACTATTTTCGCAATATTTGACCTTGAAAATCATATTCCTGACATGTAATGCCCCCATGTTGCAACTGTTTACTCTAAGAAGATTACTTAAAATTGGTAATACTGTTAGTTTTATTGTTTTAATTGATAGTGTAAACATTACATGACTAAATATTTTTAATAGAGCACTACTATAACTTATAGATTTTGTGAAAATGTCGCAACTTTATGTGTAATGGACTTCGCAACCATAACCCCGCCAAAACATTAAACTCAAGCGGGAACGCGTTATGCATTGAGTCTCAAGTATTTGTCTATAAAGCGGCCGTTTCACGCTCTTTTCTATGATCCATTCAATTCCACACTCCATTCTCTCAATTGTCCGTACAGTCTTGTTTAGAGCTGGAGGGTGTGTCTGGTCCAGACAAATTATCATATAGTCTGGCTACATTTATTTACCGAATGCGTGATAATTAACTAGTGATAGTCTGTGCATTAAATATACAACAATAGGTAAGTTCAATAATATATATGGGTGAATCTCCCAAAAATGGACAAAATCGGCATGAAAAAAATTATTGAAAAATCTGTTGCATAATTGGTAAAATTATTGTGGAACAGCATATTTACTACAAGCGGCTACTGTTAAAACCCTTAATTCATTCAATAAATTAAGTATAATAGCGCCACTAACTTTCTAGAATAAACGTTTAACCTTAATTTGAAACACATCACATAATGCTATGAATAAATACTTGACTAGTTACAAAATAATAATAAATACCTATAACCGTATCAGTGGGTAAGTTTAATCAACGGCCCGTAGTGTATCAAGTACATGGATGTAACCAAACTTTGTTTAAATCTTTATCGCCTGATTGATACAGATAAAGGAATTCTAGCTCTTTTCACATTTTATGGATTACTTTAGCCGACATTATTTTAAATTGAATGATTAATCACGTTAACTATAGTACTTACGAGCCGAGTGTTCCCAAAACCCTAACCACTGCTTTTCCATCGACGGAAACTACATTTCCAGAAATGAAGTCAAATCGGGGTCGAATTAAGTAGGTTCAAAATAACACTCTGCGCTAATTGCAAGTCATCATGCGATGAAGCCGTTTCACGAGAATATGCGCGAGCCTGATCAGTCATTGATGACGTCACTCTCTGACCTTTCGGGGTCACTTAAGGGATGAGGTTTACTTTAGTTTAGAGTATAAAGTTCTGGGATACTTTTACTACTGGGAATTACAATGATGCTTATGACAGAATATTTTAAAATCTCCACTTTAAATATAACAAAAGAAAGAAAATAAATTTATTCGCGACAGTGAAACAACATTACACTACCTGCAACGCATCGGATTAAGTACGTAGCGCTCATTTGGAAATCCAAACGGTACACAGATTAGAGAAATAAATTACTCTGAGAACCGGCATCAAGCTTATCGATTATAGAGTTGACTGAAATCTATGACGTCGCGTGACCAGACTAAGTATTGGTTCCCGTTTAGTCATCATCCGATATAAACTTAAAACTAATAATTTGTAATGTGTCAAGGCATCATTAAGTATAAAGTTTGTCATATTATGACGACGAAATAAGTATAGTAGATATATCACGTAAATGTAATTGACGTTGTCGGGACAATGAGAAATGATGTATAAATTTTTTAATTCAGTAACTAGATTATCGGTCATATTAATAAACGTGCGGAGTAGCTTTGAAATAGTTACTCCAACTTTTGCCTTTTTCGTCATTCGAATATTCGAACTTGATCGAAAAAGCCAAAAGGTGGTTTAAGTAATCCAAAGTTACTCCACGTTTATTAATAAAAGGCCGTGAGGGTTTAGTTTGCGTACACATAGAATAAGTACTATAGAATCCCAATACATTCGCAAAATTTAAGCCAGTTAATCGTGCCACAGCCTATCAGCACATGTGGTTCTGGTGTGACTTTCCACTGGTAAGCTATTATTTTTTTTGCTTAAATCGTCTAAACTACCAAAAAAGACTACGTTGTGGGAAGGCGTTTGTTTGGAAACTTACCTTCTGTAGGTACTTATTCTATGTGCGTTCAGTTTTTTAGCGTTTTTTTGTATTGTCTACAGATCCTATAAAAAAACTGTATCGCCATAGTCCGCGTACACGAGGTACGAACAATGGTGCCACCGCCATTTGTTGACCTTCGTGATGACCCTGCCATTTTGCCAGCTTTTTATGTAAGTACTACTTACATTGTTATCTATTTTTAGTTGACCTTGGCTTGTACACTTTGTGGCACTTGTTTCAATATAAACTTGCCGAAACGATAAAATGTTCTTGTATTTACATTATTCAATACTATGCTAGTAGAGGATGCGTCTTGTTACCAATGTGTACTGTACATATTGTATTGATGTAACTTTTCTTTAGCGGAACAACTTACAAAATCAGATTTGTAGCTTCAGAGATTATTACCTAGTCCTCCACAATCAATTTTTTCCTTTTAAGGTGAAGGGTAGAGCAAACAAGGTGTTTTTTGGCACGTTTCCTGACAAAATTAGGGCATGTAGAGCTTTGAATTTAATATATCATGTAATTCGTTTCATTAACCTGTCTGTGATGACCGCAAATACAAGATAAATAACTTCAGTTCTATAGAAAAAAACTGCCCACAACAGTTGCACACACAACAACAACAACAACCAACACAACGTACAACAACACACACACACACACACACACACACATTATAGATACATTAATTAAAAACCTATAGATATATTAATTAAAACCTCCAAAATCAGTCATTTCGTGCATTGTCTTTGTCGTAAGCACCCCGCGGAAGTTCAGACTGAATGGATATTTAAGTCTACGACGTTAAGGTCGATGTTTCTTTGAAAGAATCGTGACCTGCTTATCTGGCTCTACCCTACGCCTTAAGAAAATCATACTTTGTTTGTGCATCATTTTCTTCCATGTAATCAGTGGTAGTGCGGGTTTAGAAAAGTAAAAGGAAAAAGGACCCAAATAAATAATTACATTAACGAAAAAGTAGCAACAACTAAACAATCAATCATTACATTAACAATGGCAAAAATAAAAAAAATGATGGAATAAAACCATAGATCTATATATCAGGATATGCCCGAAGGAACATTTTATTTACTCAAAATGGTGTGGGGAAAAGTCAGCGCCATCTCTTAGATTACTCAGGAACTACGATGAGTTGGGAAATTAAACGCTGCCATTATGTCCGTCAATGTTTGTTTACAATGATTATCCCAAATATAAATTCGATTATTTATTGAAAATATTGACTTACTTTACTTGTGGTAAGAAACTTTGTATTTCTTTTTATTGCACTTTAGAGTGTAGTTTGTGCAACCCTTCACAACACAACTTGGCATATTTTCTTTGAGACACACGACCGATGTCTTCTCACTTCCAACACAGACTGGGCGCTAGTGGATGTCAATCTGTGAACTTGACTCCCTCTTTGAAGCGACGGTTTAATCTGTCATTAGGCCTGTCCCTATATATATGTCTATGAATAAAACATTGAAAGTATGCGACGATAAAGCCTTAAATAATTACTATTTTATAATAATTGTTAGATGATTATTATTAATTAAAGTTTTATTTCTATCGTCACTCTTGCTTTGATTTATGAGAATTTGCCTATAATGTACTTACGTTAAACACAAAATCAAAAACGAAGTGGTAATAAATTTATGTAATTCTATGATACTACCCAATGTAATTTTCACGGTATTCATACGAATAATATTAAATACAAAAAAATATCTGTTTGTCGGGGAAAATACAGAACTTCCAAAGGAAAACGGATAAGTTGCCGGGGAAACCACGAGGAGCGGCTCCAAGGTTTCCATGCAAACAACGTAATGAGCCATTGACCTGCAAAATGTTATGTCAGCATAGACGTTTTATATCCACGTGCTCACTAAACACAAACAACACTTCTATTATTACGAGTCTAGATTTACCTTTAGCATTCACCGCTGTTGGTTTGACCGACATCGTTGCAAAGTCTTTCAGAAACACCCCGAGTTGCACTGGCGTTAAACACGTACCTTTAACTTTACTTCAGTACTACATAGTCATTAAATGGAACAGAGTCACCATGCAAGGTTCAATTTTAACAATAGTGCATTAAGCTAGTTCAATTACCCTTGCGGGCGCATAATGATCGCAGCGCGACGTCAAATCTAGGCCAGTTGTTATCAAAACAAACCGGCCGCGCTCTACATAGGTGCTCCCCAGAGGACAAGCGTCGAGTAGTATTCAGTAGTAGCACCCTTGGAGCACCCCGTGCGGAGGCTTGGAGCGAGACGATCGCTCCCCGAGCCCGACCGAAGCGAACTGGCGCGGGCCGGCGCAGGGTGGTGGCGCGAGTGCGCCTGGTATCTGGAGGAACCACAGCCTCCGATCAAACATTTATGTAAGGGTTGCAGCTATTTATAGCACCACAGGCGTACGCAACCGGTCCGAAGCTAAATAATATGCTTATTGGTTTTGTATAAATAGCTGACGTTCGCTGCAGGCGGGAGTACCTTGTTCTGTATTTGCAACGTTTCTATTTGTGGAACCCTATGCTGTTTCGCAAGTTTAATAGTCGGTCGTGGACGTCGTCGGGATGCTTGAACCAGACACGGCTTTGATGCGCACTTTGCAGTATTCATGCGGCCATTGCAGCAATTAACTGAAAGCTTATAGCGGGGGATCTCCGGCATTATGTTCTTAGAGCTGGGATTGATTAACGACCCTCGGCGATGTGAAATCGCAAGCTCCTGTGGGTGCTTAGTGTTTAGTTTAAGCTCCCACACATCTCACTTCAAGCGCTTACTTACTTATTAAATCTCTTACTCGTTTTAAAAGGAGCATACTCTGGAAAAACGTCGTTCTTTTACCACAGAATATATAATAGCTTTTAAAACATATGGGAACGTATCATATTTTTATAGAATTAATGTTTGTGAGTAGCATATTCCTTATCCCACAGTATATTACGTAGCTATATCCATAAGCACCACCCACGCCGCCTGGTAAAGCACTCCCCATCCATATGTACCATATTATGCATCGAGAGGTGCTGCAAATACTGCAATATGGCTTACGGGAGATCTAGGTCACTGGGTGGATTAGGTACCTTGCATGATACCTATATTTTTATATTGATTTTATGTATTATAACCAACCTTCTATATGCAAATATTGCGGTGTAGATCCAATTATTCCTACAATAATTGAGTAATAGGTAGGTACCGCAACGAACTAATACAAGTAGAAGATTTCAAAAAGGGGGCAAATATCTACAGGTTGTACGGATGGCACAAATAAAGGACAAAATCGGAAAGGGGGCAAACAGCGAACAGAGCTGCAGTACTATTAGTATCCCTATACATACTAATCACACTTACGACTCTACTAACATTATAAAGGCGAAAGTATGTGCGTGTGCTTGTTCATTCTTCATGCAGCAACAGCTGTTGGAGTGAAATTTGGATATCAAGGAAGATGGCGTAAATAGGTTTGACGCACAGTGGGCCTAGCACGAATATTTACGCGCGCGTAAGCGTAACGTTAACGTAAGCCAGTTGTATGGCATTTGATCTGCCCCCCTATTACGATTTACCTAGCAGCGCTGCTGACGCGCGTCTGCCGCTCAACTGCTGTCAAAATTGTATGAACTTTGACAGCAGTTGAGCGGCAGACGCAGTCGTAATAGGGGGGTTTTACGTTAACGTTACACTTACGCGCGCGCAAATATTCGTGCTAGGCCTACAGATCCTTTTTACCCGTGGATGAAACCGTAGGACGTAGCTAGTTATGTAAAAAAGTGCAACGTTGCTTGTTTGTGTTGGTTTTACGCTGAAACGGCTGATCATTTATTTGAAACCGCGGGGTGCTTCTGCTTCACCGACATTTGTCCAGCCTTCCTCTAAGCTATTGTCATCCACACGCACATGCATTGCGTGCCGCGGAATAAGGTCTGCAACACTCAGACCCGGTCACGTCAGGCCCGGATCAGGTCACGTCTAGGAAGACTTCTTCTTTTCTTATTAATCCAACAATTAAACGCATCCTCAACTATACTTATTCCTTTTTTTGTCCATACTCAACACCTCATCTATCATCATCTAAGATGACCCGGAGACTATTTCTAAGGGCATCAGCAACAGCATCACACAACACGCCCTTCTCAGATGCATGTGATACTTTCCTTTTGTTCAAGATCTATCAAAAATAAGAAGTCATGAGGTAATTTTATTAAGTGCTATTATTTATTTGAAATATGAATAGCAAGAAATCGTTTTGAGGTATCAAACCGGAATAGCCCTACTCTATGGTTGTGTCAATATCAAAGGAGGATAACATGATGCCATTAGTACTACAAGAAAGTTCATTTTTATCTGAAAACTCAAGAGCTATAAGTTCTTGTCTGCATTTGGCTCACGAGTTTTTACACTCGCCTGACACTTGCCCGTCGCCTGTATATCTAGTAAGTACATCACCTCACCATAGTAGTTAACCTTTGTTGCCATTCCAGTTATTTTGGATTTAAAACATTAGTTTTGCTTGGCAGCATTATCAATATCACCACTTATTATAAACTACAAGTGAACTTGAATACCGGTTTATTCTCGACACACACTGGCAGAATGTCTGCTGCGAAACTATAATGCATCAACAAGATATTTGAATCCGATTAGCGAGTATACATACATGTATGTATGTACTATACATGTACCTACTGTGCACTTCATTGGTAACTAAAATAGATAAGGAACAGATAAACTTGCATTTATTTTAATCTGTCCGCGAGTCCGCGGTTTTATTAACATATTTGGAAAACAAGAAATAAATGTGATCTTACCAAATGTAAGTCACACCTCATATGGCCCATTTCTACATGACTTTTCTTGAAGCTAGATCTTTTATAGGATACTGTACCTAAAGAGGTATAACGGGACTATTAGTATAGACCTCGTGTGTCTGTTTCTTTTGGTAAGTTTATATACAAGCTTGAAACTTGGTACGATTTCAAAGTGCTTATTGTAGTATAACAACAAATAGTAAAAGCCAGCCAAGTGCAAGTTGGACTTGGACAGTGAAGCAGCAACATCGGTCATTCGATGCCCATCGCTGCCCGTCCTCGACGTCCTCGGCTCCATGTGTACCGAATAGTTTCGCGTTGCTTCGCAGACGCGCTGGTGGGGCTGCAGCATTAAAGATATTGCTGTTAACAAAACATCTCCAATCGGCGCTGGGAAAGCTCAGCCAAATGTTTTCCTTGGAACACCGCGACTATTTGTTTTCAATATGCTGCGTAAAAAAGATTCGGAAAATGCAGTTTAGATTCTAAAGCCGAATAATATTTAAACTGTATTTGAGAAGCCGAGTATATAGACTCTAATTCAGGAAATGTTTGTAGTGTTTAAAATTTTCGTAAAACATGATCCGCGAACTAAACGATGACACAGAAATACGAGTATCCCGAACGTGTTAGAAAAACTAGAGAGATTCCTGCACTACATATACATCAACCTGTAGGTTGTTTAGTGGTAAACTCCGTGGACATTCGATAGACTTTAATGCTGCAAGAATTATTTGAAACGAACGACAATTTGCTTCCTACAATATTTTCTTGATTTTCTTTTCCCATTTTGTCTAATAGTTCAGTTGTACTTACCTACATTACAGTGAACGTGATGTAATTATCCTATAGGCGCATAGCACACAAATGTTGGAGTGTTGCTAAATTATAGATTTGCACCGCTTGTAATAGTTATATTTTAAATCCATTATAAACTGTACCTACATGAGCTTTATACATACCTAATACAGCGTTATTCTTCTATGCCTAATACCAATAAAAATGAATTTCATACAAATTTTATTGTTTTAATAAGTGCTTTGAAAACTTTAAATTTATTTATTATTTATGGACCTTCAACAGTTCTACATGTTTTCGAAAATAATAGTGACAGCTTACATGGATTACATGACAGGTTTTGAATTACATGTAGCCCTAATTACAGAATGGCCACATGATGCCTTAAAAAAGTGAGAATCCTATTTATAATGTGATGATGCAACATGACAGACGCTTATAACTACCAGGCATCAAAATACAATTATATGACAATTATAATTTAAAAAGGCCGTCACAAGCCAAAGGCAACCTCAAACAAACTTATATATAAACACGCAAGCTTTCAAAGTCCATAAAGCGGCACATTTACATCAATCCGTCAAAAACAAAGCTCCAAGTTTCAGAAACACTCTAAATTGTGACCATAATTTAGCAAATTCCGTGCTGGTAGTTTGGAGAAGTCAGCACCTGCCACCCGCGGGTCTCCGCCTGCCTCCCGGGCTCCGCGCTGCGTAGGCGTGTGTTGACAAACGATGTGCCGAGTCTATTTCTGGACCGAGCCCCGCCCATATCGCCCCTTTCTCTCCGCTTCCCCTCGTGCACACCCCTCGCACCCCTCCCCCAACCTTCGCGCCCTCCACCTCCCTAAAAGCGCCCTTGACCTTCCGTATCCAAACAACGACAGTCACAACAAGCGGACTCTCTCTGGTAATTTGTTTCTTTTGTTTGTTGTTGTCGTTCCACCGATCATTTTCAAGAGATTTCAGTGCTTACGCTCTTGATTCGTTTGTCTCCAAGCGGCGATGTAAAGAAGCACTATTAAAATGGCAACACTCGGCTTTCAATATATTTAGGTGTACTGGTGTACAGTACACGTATCTTATATTGTTGCCAGCTGCGCCCTGCGACTCACATGCGATTATCATGCGATACTATATTGTAGGACAAAATAATATAGGTTCTAGAACTAGATTATATACCAGTATCTAATAAAGTTTCCCACAACATTTTACCAATTTAGCTGTTTTAACGCTTAGTCGTACGGTAACAAATATTCATAACAAACAAACTTAATTTTGCATAATTGCATATATTGCAACTGCCAACACCATTAACATGAAGAAATTTTACAAGATACAAAATAATAATATCTACTCAAAATACAGTGTCTACGGCTTATACGATATTTCGTGCTCTGTAGAAAAATATAGCTAATAGCTATTACCCGGTGCGGAAAGAATTATTGCGCAGAGTGATATGTTTCTACTCGCTCCGTCGAACATTCTGGGAAGGTCTTAGGCGGGCGGCGGCGCCGGGCAAAATAGCGCACTTTCAGATATTACAGGCAATATACAAGCGGCACATAACAATAGGATCGCTGGGGCATGGTTCTAACAAAAACACACTTCTCGAAATTCGTTTTTATTGGGATAAGCTTGGGGGGTTTTATTTTGAAGGCGTAGTAGCATTGAAACGGTTTGTAGTTTCAGAGACTATGCCAGATGCTGAAACCACTATGAGACGTTAACATTGGCACAGGCAAAGTAGTTTAAGTAACGCTCGTGTCCAACGCAACATCCCGTAGGTATACAAACGAATACTCTTACACGGAGTTGACTATAAAGGTGGAAGCTCGATTCACGGTATTCCTAAAGAACGTTTTACCGGATTTACCTAATAACTAGTCCAAACCACACAGCACTCTAATGACCGTATACTTAATACTCCTAAATCCAGCTCTACAATCTTTAATATTCGTAGTTCGAAACACTAATGTATATGTATAGGTACCTAAAAAATATCGGCATTCGGCAGTAATGATATCATCGTCTGTGTAGGTAAATCATAGCCCGGGGTTTTAAGGTTTTACAATATTTTTGTGGGCCTCCCCCGCACCCCGGTAAAAACAGAGAATATTGCTGAAAGACGATCCCAAGGAGGATCGTGGAAGAAACCGCAATGTTTCGGTGTCACGCCCAGCCTGTCCAGATTGCACCATCGCATTACATTTTTTTATTCCACCTACATCGCCTTGCAATCATCATCATCATCATCATTAACAGCCTGAAGACGTCCACTGCTGAACATAGGCCTCCCCCAGGGAGCGCCACTTAGAGCGGCCGCTCGCCTCCTGCATCCATCGGCTCCCCGCGGCTTTCACCAGGTCGTCGGTCCACCTAGTGGGGGGCCGGCCTACGCTGCGTCTTCCAGTTCGTGGTCGCCACTCGAGAACCTTTCTTCCCCATCGGTTGTCAGTTCTACGAGCGATGTGGCCTGCCCATTGCCATTTCAACTTGCCAATCCTAAGAGCTACATCGGTCACTTTAGTTCTCCTGCGGATCTCCTCATTTCGGATCCTATCTCGCAGGGAAACACCGAGCATTGCTCTCTCCATAGCTCGTTGCGCGACTTTGAGCTTAGTAATGAAGCCAACAGTTAGAGACCACGTCTCAGTTCCATAAGTCATCACTGGCAACACACATTGATTGAAAACTTTTGTTTTCAGGCTTTGTGGTATTTTGGCGAAAAGATAGGTCGAAGCTTCCCGAACGCTGCCCAGCCGAGTTGGATTCTTCGGGCGACCTCTTTGTCGAAGTTGGACCTACCCAATTGGACAGTCTGCCCTAGATAAACGTATTTGTCGACAACTTCGAGAGTATCGTTCCCAACAATTACCGGTATAGGTGGAACATGGGCATTTGACATGATTTTCGTCTTGTCCATGTTCATCTTAAGACCAACCTGTCGGGAGACTCTACTGAGGTCGTTGAGCATGGTGCTGAGATCATCGAGCGACTCCGCCATTATGACTATATCATCGGCAAAACGAAGGTTAGTGATATATTCGCCATTTATGTTGATGCCACATCTTTTCACTCCAAGAGCTTGAAAACATCCTCCAATGCGTTTGTGAACAGTTTCGGAGAAATAACGTCTCCCTGTCTCACGCCTCTCTGCAATGGGATCTGTTCCGTACTCTGGTCCTGTAGTCGGACTGACATAGTGGCCTTACTGTACAAACACTTCAACACTTCGATATACCTATAGTCAATTTGGCATCGCTGTAAGGACTGCAGCACCGCCCAAGTCTCGATTGAATCGAAGGCTTTCTCATAGTCCACAAACGCTAGGCATAGCGGCCGATTATACTCTTCGGTCTTCTGTATAATCTGGCGTAGCGTATGGATGTGGTCTATGGTGCTAAAGCCTTTTCGGAAACCGGCTTGTTCGGGAGGCTGAAATTCATCAAACCTGCGTGCGAGACGATTCGTAATGACCCTCGAAAACAGCTTATACACATGACTCAAGAGCGAGATGGGCCTATAGTTCTTCAATAAGGTGTTATCACCTTTTTTGAAGAAGAGCACCACCACGCTCTTGTGCCACGCCTCCGGCGTTGTACCTTCAAGGATGACAGAATTGAATAACTTCTGGAGGACTATAAGTACCGGTCTACCACCCGCTCTCAGAAGTTCGGTCGTAATTCCATCCTCACCTGGCGCCTTGTTGTTTTTAAGCTGTTTGAGGGCCATTCTAATCTCGTACAGGCTGACGTCCGGGATATCTTCGGTATAGTGTCGGACTAACTTGGCTCTGGTGTCCTTGGCTGTGTTAGTAGCGGGCTCACGTGTCGAGGTGTATAACTGTCCATAGAAGTTCTCAATCTCTCTCAGGATCTCAGGCTTGGATGAAATGACACTACCATTCTCGGTCTTCAGTTTTGTCATTTGGCTTTGCCCAATAGACGAATCTTTTGCGAACACCTTAGAGCCTTGGTTCAGCTCAATTGCGGCCTCAATACGTGAAGTACTAAAAGCACGCAAGTCGTGTCGCATGCGACATGCGCCTTGCAATAATAATAGGTAACGTAAAGTTTGAATTCTGCGGGCGTGGAAATTTCCTTTCCGCCGATGCCGTTATCGAGTGCATTGATAAATCACCGGCTGCAGCCAGGACACTTTACCCAGTATAAATGCATAAAGATAAGGCAAATATAATCTAAATGCGCTGGAGGTTTAACAACCTACAATTTATGGTAATTTATGATTTGATAAAAATTAATATTAGGAGCTCAAAATAGTATTAAGTATGTGGTTACTATCAGTTATAAAATATAATAATAATAGGTGGGATAGCTCAGTACTTCATAATAAATTAAAATAGGATTTGAACCCACGTCCCAAGTCCCACCAGCGGTCATAATATTATTACTGTATATTACAAGACTGGCTTACAAGCATTCATTCAATAAAATTAAATGTACTTGTATCAGCATTCATTCGATTTTTAACGCTCAACAAGTGTTGGCAGTAAAACAAGTTTCTTATATTTGGGTGTAGGTATTTAGAACTGGAATAATGGCAACCACGAACTAGATTGCAACTCGTATCACATATTATCATATCGATACGTTAAATCAGATTAAGATAAACGCTGGAATTAGATTAGTTACCACGCCTGAATCGCTGTTTCATTCTAAACGAAAACAAACGAAACGGGTGACAATAATTAATATTTTTCATACAACGCCTGTTATGTGATTATTTTTGAAAACGAGGCAATATATTTAAGTCGTATAAATTATAGACTACTATAAATACTAAGGTCAATGCGAACGGCCGGAAAATATATGTAATATAATATGTGAAAATCCATTGCTAGGTATAACGTGCGGTTATTTTTCTAGGTTTGTTTTGTATATCCTAACATTAAGAAGCCAAAAGACAGCTTACAGACCGCACAGTTTTTATGTCTAAATTAGCAAAATAATACCACAACCTCTTATAGCATTATTACTTCAATATTATATTTTAAAATGACATAAAAGTAAGAATACTGTAATGTTGCAGAGGCAGAGCAGTTTTGATGCCGTCAAGTTAAATCGTTCACTCAAATACGACTGTCATGTCATACCTATACATCATGCTGACACTGACGTGTGACAGTGATAACGCTATATTAAAATGTAGACGTCTCGTTCTCACGCAGGAATACTTTTATAAGCTCATAGTACGAATTCGAACAATGTTATTGTAGCCTTGAATCATTAAAATTGCACCACCGTAGGCCGCGTCATCACTTACCATCAGGTGAAACAGTGGTCAACTGCTATGCCTATAAATTGAAAAAAAAATGAAACATGATGGTTTTGTATTAGTTTGTGGTAAACCTGCAGGCAACTCCAAATAAAATATTAACACCTCGTTTAAAAAAATGTAAAATGAGTAGAGTCGTTAGCTACAAAACGTCGTCGTCTAGTACATTATATAATAATACAAGTAAATAGCTCGTGGTGTAGTGTGGTATAAAATAATAAACATAATTATAATCACTTGGGAGAAAGTATAGGATTCGGCATCAGTGTAGTACTAAAACCTCTTCTTTCTTTCTTATCGTTCCCTTACTGATGAGGATCGTGACCACGTGCAAAGAAGGCCCTCCAATTTGTCCGGCCTTGTGCCAGAGCAATCGTCCGCTGTAGAGTTTCTCCTGTTGCCTCCTTAATGCTATCAGACCAACGTACTTGTATGTGGCCCCTGGGGCGTTTTCTCTGCGTTTGACCCCGCAATTAGTAATTTTTTCGAGGTCGTGCCTCTGAGATCGCATAATGTGGCCGAAAAAACTTGCCTGACGCTCCTGGCACCAAAGACTTCTATTATATCTCTATGCCTGGCACACAGTGAAGTCTACTATTTCATAAAGGTTGGTTTATGTGTTAATTATTATTATCTTGATGGATATAACATAAGCTTTAAAGATATATAGTGTGATGACGCAGTATCAAAGGTTTGTGTAAATGGTTAACAAACGTCATGTTAAAATGTATTTATCTTCGCGATATACGGATTTAGTACTATTATTTATTTTGCGATAACAAACCTTGTATCGATTTGCAAGGGCGACGAACCCGGGTAGAAATTAGTACACCTATATTTCATGAACCGTTTTTCACACCAAACAAGTCGAAGTTTGGGTTGTGGCGGTAGTCTATGGAGATTACACGGAGTGGCCAAACCCAGTGCTAGCAGTATTCAACCAACAACGCGACAACTTTTAGCTTTTTTGAATGTAAGTAGGAGGCACTGAACGAAGTCAAATCGCCATCACAAATCATAGCTGAACTCGAACTCAGAGGTACAAAGAGCGTCCGAACAGTCCAAATCAAAGTGCCATATATCTGATATTAAAAACCAATCTAATTTGGAAATTAGATCTATTATCTCGATACTTATATTTCTATGCTTACTTATTTGTGCTAATATTATAAGTTCGAAAGTAGCTTTCTCGTTTGCTTGCAGGCCTGACAGTCAGAGGGTCTAGCAAAGATCCCAAACGCTAACGCTAACGCCAAACGCTAACTCCAAAATGTATTGGAATGACATTTCTGAAATCGCTAACTTTTCCGCAGCTTATTATTTATTTATTTATTTAATTAATTAATTAGACGGCTGAGGCCAATTACACCAATTAATGTAAGTACAAAAGATACAAATACTTAAATTCAGAATACAATGGCAAATATGTTAATGTCTTATGTATTTCAATACATTTTTGGAGTTAGCGTTAGCGATTGGGATCTTTGCTAGACCCCCAGGTCTGCTTGCGAATCTTCGGTCCATAAATAATCACCATCAGTCATTTATTTCTGGGTATTTTGCGTACTAGATAATAAATAAATAACGCCCAACGATCACATACATAGATCCAAGACCCTAACTAGGCTCCCTGTATCTAGGGACCCAGGCACTACGATAACCCACAACACCCAGACACAGAACAAGTATTTGTGCTTTTTTCTGTACACACATACATGTCCTGACGCGGGAATCGAACCCGCCACCTCCGGTTTATGTTCTGAACCGACCTGCTCAACCACCAATACCTCTGTTCGACTGTCGACTACCTTTGTGGTGTGCCAGAGAGGTATTGGCGTAACACATCCATAACTCTTCCTTTATTCTGCTCATACAACATCTACCACCTACCTATAAGCCGGAATCTGCCGAGCGAGAATAGGTACTGCAAAATATAGGAATAGGAAATTAACAGCAAATTAATGACACAAAAGTGCCGTGGTCCACCCAGGTGAACTGAGAACACTTAATATGTGTGTCATACGTAGCTTACATAACGTATGCATCTCGATAATTGAGGTTTGGCACACAGATAATATTTAAGGTATAAGGGTCGTTGCACCAAAGCATTGCTAATAGAGACGAGTAAGGCAAGAAACTTGAAATTATTAATTGGTGATGATACTTTAGTAATGAAAACAAAAATTAGCACGAAACTGATTTTAGTACATTTATATTTTTGATAGGAGGTTATTATTCAGTAGGTACTTCACATGACGATTTGAGTTTACCCGGAAAGAGCCAGGTCTTTTGGAGTGAGTACACAATACAGATTATGTAAATTACCAAACAAGGGGTACGTTTTACACGTGGACAAACTCCCAAGGTCGAAGGGGCGTCGAACCAGCGGCATCCATCATGAGGGCCGGAGGGCAGGGACGTGAGAGGGTTGCCATATCGGGCGGTTTCCCTTTAGGCTTGTCATACGTTTCGAGTTTAAGAAAGCCTCATCTTCAAGCATAAATCATTTGCATTTTCGAGTGTTTTCCCTTTTGACCATTTTAATGTAGACCCCATAGAATTACTACCCTGGGTAATGGTAGGTGAAAGACTTAGACGCTGCTGTAATACAAACATTTCTAAAATGGGATAATACATAATAAGGAGACGTTTTGATCCTGAATTATTACGTATAGGTACTGCTAAGTTCAAGATAGGCTTGATGTTTCAAAATGTAATTGTTTGTGTTGGCTTATCCCTAATTTTTGAAAAACCATTCTTGAGTTGTTGGCAGCAGAGCTGTACCGAGCTGAGGCAATTAGGTAACGGGCAACACAAGCGGGGGTAATCAGCGGGTGGTCGCGGGACGCGAGGCTCGCAGGGCGGCAGAGCTCCGGCTATTTATACCGAATCGATAGCGCGCCCGTGGCCTTGGCGCCATCGACCGAGACAGATGGGGGGTGGGAGACGAGCCCCCGTTCGCAGGGCTGCTTCGCGGAACCGAGCCGAAGCGGCAAGTACTTGCGCGGAAGTAAAGGACCAGCTAGGGCACGCCTACAAGAGAACGAGGCGGACGCCTTACAGGAAACAATGTAAAACATCAAAAATAGATGGTAACTAGGCAAACAAGCTACGCCTCCTGCAGCATCTGAACTAATAACGCGAACTCGTGCTGAAACTTTATACTTTTTGAAACATTTATCTACTCACGCACACATTACCTAGCGCCGGAAGTCAGATAGACCTTATTAGATTGATGATTTTTATGCTTCGGTCGATGTCGAATATCAGTACGCGCAACCCGCTAAAGGGCCAAGTTCCACATTTAGGGTAGTTATTGCCCTGAGCTACAAACGCTACAATCCAGGAACAGCCCATGTAGCTATTATCTGTGTGCTGCTATTGCGCGGACAGAGTGATTATATCAAATTTTTGTTTCAGAGAGGGGATACTTATAGCACAAAACAAATAAGTATCTATAGCTTCTAATTTAGGCAGGCCTAAGGCTCTGGCCGGGTGCGGGGTAGGCAGAGGGAGGCTCCAGAAAGCACTACGTTCGTACCTATGTATTCAGCCGTTCTCGGAATCTGTCGACATAAATTATGTATGGCGGTATCATAATACGTTATTTCTGCGGGTACAATATATCTTATTGGAATAACGTAATATTTTTTAAATACCCAATTGTACTACAGTTTTCCATGTAGAATAATTATGATAATATGCCTACTCTAATGGCCTCTTTTACCTTTTAGCCAGGCCCATAACATAGATAGATAAACTCTTCATTGAAATGAAACACACAAATCGTTAAAACTATGTGAACAAACTTAACAAAACTGTAATAATGAGCGGTCTTATCGCTCAAAGCGATCTCTTGCAGACGACTTTGCATGGAAAGGAATAACGCAAAAATATATCGCTGTGTCGAAAACGCAATGGACGCCAACAGTTACTTATCTATCGGTAACAATAGCATCATTCAACAAAAAGTAAAAAAAACTAGCTCAAAAAATTGGTGGTGTTTTCATTAGACATCGGTTTTAAACTCCCCTTTTGTCTGAAAGGGAGACATTAGATGAATTGCTTACTTGATTTTAATCGTAATGTGGAGTATAAGCCCGTATATATAGTGCTGTCTTTTATTATTTGTTTCTTCTAAATCTGTATTGTGTTACATTGTGTGTCTCAAATAAATATATTTCATTTCATTTCTCAATCTTCAATTGTACTTCGCTTTTGACAATTTATCTCTTTGGCTGATGCATAGCAAGCAAAAATAGAATGATGATCTATCACCATTTCGCTCTTGCTCTCACATTATTATAGATGGAGAATGGAGCGAGAAATTAAAAATGGCATATTTTGGTCACAGCACAGGTTACATAGCAGGCTACTGCAAATTCCTCTACAGTCAAAGAGTTGGTCATTCCTGCTTTAGCTGTATTGTTGGCACGGCAGGTATGTATTTAGCACAGGATGTAGGAATACTTGGTGTGTGTGTAGTTGTAATTGTAGTGTAATAAGTACAAAGATCCCACTTTCACATAGTTAAGTGTTTGCTAGTATAGGTCTACCAGAATCTCATGAAACAAAATTTTAAAAAAGTAAATGGAAGTTCATGTGAAGTTTTGAGATGAAATAATTTTCGTGTTCGGTATGAAATAAAGTTGAAGTAGCTGTACCTACATTCATGTTGGTTTTATTTTTGTTTATTGGTCACAATAACAACTGTACCTATAGGTACTGTCTAAGTAGTGTGCACAGTGGCATACCCTAACCATATTGATCTCGAGTTCTGAGTGATACCGCAATCTGTTTTAGAGCAGCTACCCGTGATGCTTACCACCAAGCGAACGACAACTCGTCACATAATTCATTTACATAAAAAATTGTATATACTTTTTAACTTTTTATCTTAATAAAATGTTTATTAAAATTTACTTTTACCGAAAAACACTGTTTTTTGATCCAAAACATGACAGTTAAAGTTGCGAAATTAAATTGCCAAGAAGGCCAGATATGAAAGAAGTATCAAGACATATTAATCCATTCATACCCTACTGCCTACTATATAAATTTTATTTTCCCTATTTTTCATCAGATTCTGGGAGACCTATAGTATGCTTTTTGTAGTTACATGAGAAAGACTCACCTATTCGTGATGAATGTCCAGGGTCATCAGCCATGCTGATGGGCACCTGTAAATAATGAATCATTAGTTACTATGAGGTCTGCAAAGATTGTCCCAGTAGAAATTACCACTTTGCCAGTTATTCTGCCGCCTAACGGTAACTGTGGACCACAGGTAATGTCATTTCCAAACATTTTGCATTAGCATTTGGTGTTAACACTAATGAAAAGGGATCATTGCTAGACATCCTGGTTTGAAATTGTATATATAGTATAGACTATGATGTTTCAGAATAATGTGCTCTGTGCAGTGTCATGTAAAATGAGTTAATGTTCCGAGTAAAACTGCAGTCTGTTGTGGGATTGGGTGGCCATGATGCTTAACACCAGGCAAACTACTGGCTTGTCACTTCATTTGTTAAACATAGAAAAATAATATAATAACAGCATGCAAATTTTCAGGACTTTATTGGTCCAGTAGCATGCAGCAAAGTACCAGATATCAATTTTGGTTTGTGAATGATGGCGTACCTGCGGTCCAGCACACTGGACCAGCGAAAAGGGCAGCAATCTTTAATATTTACTTAATGCTAGAGTTGAAAGGCTTTATGTTTGTTAATGTTACTAATCGACTATCTATATGACTATGATACCTGGGTATTAAAGTTCAGTAGGGTAGGTAGGGTCACAGAACGACTTGTTTACGTTTATCAGAACAGAATGATACGAAAGTAATATTGCGGGGGTGGGAGTTGTTAAACACCAACATGATACAGAAAAGATCTTTAGGCAAACTATGAATATTAACAACAGGATTATATGCAAAAGCAACTGACATACCTTAAACAGTCCAGCTGAGCCTCAAATACCTGGCTCAAAAGAAATCAACAAACTTCACTTTACTGTTACCCAAGTAGAGTTCAGATTACATTTTAGCTTCAATTGCGCTCTAGCTAGTAATCTCAGTAACACTAACACACTTCTTTCCTTCAAAACAAGCCAAAATAAATGAGCTTTTATCAAACGTATGTTTTGGATTGGAAGGATATATTTTAATTTTTGACAAATTGATTGATTTGTACACAGAGTATATATAATATAATTAGATTGGTATCACCACAGAATACTATTACTCCTAGCTGGTATCACCAGAGTATATAATCTCGGTATCACAGCCCTCCTATTACGGACGAGCTAGCAGCGATGCTGACGCGATCCACCGCAGTACTGCTGTCAATTTTCATACAATTTTGACAGCAGTTGAGCGGCCTATCTAATATACAAGTCAAGAATGAAAATTTTATTTAAAAAAAACTAGTTCCGCTTCTGTTACAGATGGCGTAGAAACGACGTATTTCAAACATGGCCGTAGTTTCAAACCATAGAGTACAAGGGAATGTCAGATTCAGTTGATGAATCACATTGTACGTTGTCGATTTTGTCAATAGAAAGCCATTAGAGTATATGCCTTTCATTAAATAAGGATAAGATACTAAACTCAATACAAAATTATCTTAACAATGACAAAACGTAAAACCCCCATTTTACCGCCATCTATCAGGTCTTTATAAAACTACAGCTTTGAGCCATTGTGAGGCGATGTATTAAAAAAAAAGCTGTAATCACAATCACGCGGTTTCATTATGTGGGGAACTCTATTTTGCGCGAAATGGACAGGCTCGGAGAAGTTGAAAGCATATAACTCTATGATTTATTTACCGATTGTACTTATTTTCTAATTACTGCATTCATCATGGTTAAAACCATGAGACACCTGTTTATTTGAACAAAGAACTGTTTCTAAACAATCAAATGAAACGTGTCTAAAAATAATCGTCGGTATTATGTATCTAAAATAATCGGTAAATGTCGAATCGAATATTGGTGTAAGAACACTAAATTTTTTTTTGATGACTTTATTACTCAAGCTAACTACTACAATAATAAAAACTAAACTAACTACTAACTAACTTAATAAAATTGTTTTTTGACATTTCATAACATTCACAGATGCCGTCCACTTTGAAAACAATAAATAATAGTATTCTGTGCTGTGAAGCAGAGTATATCAAAGTCCTTATACCTCCATGATTACAATCATTGTATGATTGTTTCAAAACGAAGTGATTATATCCTCGTAGTAATCTTTCATATCCTCTTTGGATTGTATCACGGCTCACAATCTACGTACATACAATGAAACGCGGCATGTAGCCGCCATATTGATTTAATCTTGCATGACATTTGGGTTTGCTCAGGGTTCGCTCTCATTGGCTTAGCTGGATGGCCAGCCATTTTGTATTTTTTACTCTATTTTATTTTCATTAACACTCCACTTCTTCTGTTATTTTATTTTGGTAAAATGTGTTAGTTGTTAGTTATTGATAGCGGTGTGTACAAAAAATCACAGCATGATGATTTTCTACACAATTTTCCGTGCACTGAGAAATGTGCAAGAGTTTGTAATTTTGTGGTGTGTTTTTCAAAACAAGCGTTTCTTAATATCAAGTCATATACGGCAATTCGGTGTATCAAGTATGTTCTTCCCTATTTACTAATGACGACATTAATTCGAGTCAGTACCTACATATACTTTTATCTATGTTTCAAGTCGAGTGGAATACCATCTCAGGAGGATGCTGGTAAATCTTGTATAAGAACTCGTTAACATGTCTATCATGGTCTTATTAATGTTATCATAATTTTTTGCCAATGGACCACTATTGTAATATAGTAAACCACCGATGGTTTACCACTGTTTGTATCTGATACTTATTCATGTAAAAGATATTTTGACCCTGTAAATATAATTTAGCCGCATAGAATCACACAAAGCTGATGATGATGATGATGATATCATACAACATGGAAAGACCATTCACAGATAATATCTGAGTTCCATATCCCATGAGAATTTATTATGATTTATTTTTAGATGGAACAGTTACAATAAGCGGAGTCAGACATAAACTTCTACACAAATTGCTTAAATATCGTTCTAGGAAAGAGAATAAAATTAAGGTAAGTTTCATAGCATTTTCGTTATTATACAGATTAATTTGATTGTTAGGGAAATATTTTGAATAATGATGCAATTTTAACCTGCATCTATCCATTCTGAAAGCCTAAGCCGGGACATACTTTTCTTAGCCGCTTGACTCAGGATGGTCTGAGCCCTCGGCTCAGATCATCCAGAGTCAGGTTAAGCTAGCACCTAGTCGATATGCACTTACTAAAGTTATTATACAATCGTTTTTTTTAACATGATTATTATGTATGTTTTCCGGTTGATGATGAATTTTCTTTCATTGTAATGTTTTTATACAAATACCCATTTGTAAATATTATACCTTCTTTTGTATTAATTGTGTTGATTCTTATGTTTCAGGTGAAAAATTGTATGAAAGTACTTGGAAAAACTGTATGTACCTGCTATAGTACATTATAAAGGTATAACACACATAAGGGCATGGATATCTTTCAACTATGGAGTTGTATATTGCCAACGAGTTATATATAACAGAATGCTATGGACAAAATACAAAAAGGAATTGTTATAGTGATCGTTATATTTAAACATTTAAGTACTTAAGCAAATTTAAATATAAGTAGCTAATGAATTTTGCTAAATTGGAGGCGGCCCATGTTCAGTAGTGGGCGTGTTAGGGCTGATGATGATGAATTATAGGAATCTAATTTCTTATAGATGTTTATATGAAAAGTCAACTGTTCAAATGGAAATTGAATTATAATAGATTTTAGTTACTAAAATATTAAAAATTCAGTAACAACAGATAGTCTGTTTCTGTAATCATTTTAGGTTGTTGTTTAAATACTCATTTTAAGTAATTGTAAGCCTTTTTTAACAAAAATAGTTTAAGTTGTATAATTGAATTGAATCATAGTTAGTAACTTCTGTGGCAACATGAACATACCGTTTGGATTGGCAGATTGTGGTAAATTAAAAAATAAATATTTT
This sequence comes from Ennomos erosarius, assembly GCA_963580505.1. NCBI lineage: Eukaryota > Metazoa > Arthropoda > Insecta > Lepidoptera > Geometridae > Ennomos > Ennomos erosarius. The sequence continues at coordinate 597,189 of OY756989.1, forward strand.
AATAAATAATTTACAGTTTTATTTGTTCGATAATAATAATTAGGAACATGAAAATGGCTATGTAATAGCTATAGGTAGGTATATATAGTGGCACACCGGCTAATTGCGTTTCACTTCATAGGCCCAATAGATTAAAAAAAAGAAACGTCATGCGACATAATTTTCTACAGTCTATGGTAAAAGTACTAGAGATGTTTGTCTGCGTAGTAAATTATATACTCTTTGGTCGTCTTATACGTAGTATCTCTTAGTAGTCTGTGGCAGTGTGGCCAACCGTACGATTTAAATCGTATTTATACGATCTTTTTGGCCCCGATACGATGAACGATCTTGTATCCGAAATCGTACCCAAAACATCCGACCTTTTCAAAGCTTGTAATGTTTGTAACAAAAAGAAATACAATAAATTAAGTTCATTATGTCGAAAAGTCAATAACATCAGAGTCTAAAGTCATAAACTAAACCATCACACGACATAAACTAAACCATCACACGACATAATCTAATCGTCTTACTCATTTTATTAATTTCGCAGGTGTCTAAAGCCTTTATGCGTAATTATGCATTTCAATTTGATTTCAGTTCTTTCATTTGTGTCAGAGTTTTTAATTTAAATACGTCCTGATTTTTTTCGTTTCGTGTGGATCATTATGAAATGTGTCAACCTGAGTTCCAGAAAATCCCTCAACGTGTGTTCCTAAAAACGATAAAAGAAACTTTCCACGTTATATAAAAAAATATATACAAATTAAGAATTTTTTAATTATTTTGTTCTATACTCTTTCTTGCTTGTTTATGTTCTCTATCGTGTCAATACTCTATGAATATATTATACTAATCTCGAAATAAATTAAGAAATACTAAATATTACATAGTGTTGTTGTATACCCTAAAATATTGAATCAACGTAATGAGGGGAGGGGGGAGGTAGGTGCTATATATTACTTTGTTTAATAATTTCACATTTTTCATTGAAATTTCTACGTGTACTATTTTTTTTTTTCGGGAAATTGTAGTAAAGTACGACCTTTTTACGTCAATATTCCCTAAAAAATTAAGTTGGCAACACTGGTCTGTGGATTGTACTAGCGAAGTGTTACATACTCTTTGGCCTGTATAAACCACACACCATCTCCGCTAGGAGTAATAGTATTCTGTGCACACCATCCACACATCAAGCTAGCTTCCACATCCTGTCCATTGTAAGAAAAAATGTTTTCTTCATTATTTGGCAAACGAAGGTCGTCGCCAGTGGACGACGAGTCACCTCCGATTCCTGGCGCTGCATCGGATCAAGGTTTCGAAGTAATCAACCCTTCGCCGTCGAGAAGCATTTACCCGAACGTCAGTGGTGGCTCGTCTCCGTACCCTCAGCGACCAGCGCCGCCTGCTCCCGCTGCGGCCAGACCTCTTGTAGACGCTACGTTCCACTATCTACAAGGAGTTCCCTTCAGATTGTCTAAAGAATTACAATTGGCTTCCAACAAAGATGCTTTTGCGTCTGAAATTGCCAATATCCTAGCAATGAGCAAACTGAACATAAGCAGCTACAACTACGACTTTTCAATAGAGAAAAGTGTTTTAAGTGAATATTAGAGTACCTACATTTGTTTAGAGTGCAATATTAATGTTGATAATATTTTTATTGATTTCATGTTACTATAACACCAACACAGCAAAAAAACATACTTGATCAGGTGCCCTGATAGTTTGTTTAGATTGTTATCCAATGTTATATGTTATAATAATGAAAAGTGCTGACAACAGTTAACCATTCACTAATTCTTTAACAAAAACTAGGCATGCCATTGCACCCTGCCGGAAGTACTTGGCAGACCCCCAAGAATGTAACAAGAGATTAACAGTGGTATTCATAGTCAAGGGGTGAAGAAAGCCCCAAAATCTATCATTCAACTTACAAATAGTGGTTGAATGTTGAATCATTCTTCTTTCACTTTCTTCTTCTTCTTCTTCAATTAGTGGCTTTTAAACGCTGTTTGACGTTTTTCTGCCAGTGTCGGAGTGAGGCCAGTGTACGGTTTCTTTCACTTTCATAGCATCTTGTCTTTGACAATGTCAGAATTGTCAGATTGGGGCCTACTTAATTTTGTTTATGAAATGCATACAACTAGACTTCGCCACACAGCGCCTGAATCATCCCCTAGAGGAGCCTCCACTTTGACTATGAATTCCAATGTAAAAGGTCTGTCAGGTTAAACTTGCTAGAACTTGGATTTCCATGACTAGGGTTGGCATTGGCAGACCTGATTTTTTAGATGTTTAAGTGTGTACGATGATGTAGGCATTTTTGTAGGGGTTGTTCTTTTTAGTGAGCTCTCGTATCACCTGTGCACCTACCTGGACCAAAAACACCCAGCACACTAGCACCATTGCCCCACTGGGTTGCCAGGGAAATTTGCTGAACAAGGTCTGCCTGACCATGGATTGCATTATACATGTATACCTACTTGTAGGAGCCAGGATACATACATTTCATTGAAATCTTGAGTAAATACAAGGAAAATATAAAAATGTACAAGATTTGTTACTTGTGTGTAATATCTATATTTGTTTGATGAGTATAAATTTGTAATAATAACTGTGGAATATAGATTTATCAATTTTTGTTTTGCTAGTAGATACTTGTTGATTTGTTCTTATGAGTAAGTACTTGTTGCACTAGCAAAATAATTCAACTGTTCCCAATAACCCCCACTAGTGGTGGTTGATACAATATTAATCATTATGCTAACCACCCATTGGGAATGACAAATATAATTTATTTTAAGTCATTAATTCTTATGTTCCACCAGGTTGAATGGCAATGTGCATAATAATAGTTACAAGTTATAGTGTTGTGTCCAAAATGCAAAAAACAGCATGGCTTAATATACAATAAATACACAAGTGTCATGTTATGTGGAGAGGTACAAGAATACATTATTATAATATCGTTTTTATTTTTCATTTTTAAATACTTAGTAGTTTATCAATAGTACATCGGTAGATAGAGGTAAGCTCTTTTTTAATATCAAATACTAAAAGATCAAAACATTATTTATGAATAAATAATTTAAGAAGGTATAAATAAATTGTTTTTTTCAAACATCCTTGTTTAAAAATAATATATAAATTAGTATTACATACTCAAAAATAAAACTTTTACATTACAGCATGTAGCTTCAAACCCCATTGTACTCTTTACTTCTTTTGTTTCTCACACACTCATGCTGATCATGATTGGCTATTAACTTAGGGATGTATGGATGGAATGATCAAACAATATTTAGAATAAACATTCAAATGCAAGTGAATCACAGACATCTAATACTAGTATGTATATTATTAGATTATATGTGAAGTGAATAGATACTAATATGAAAGTACAAAGATAGCCTCCGTGGTGTGGTGGTTGAGCAGGTTGGCTCATAACCCGGAGGTGGCGGGTTTGATTCCCACAACATGACAATTTATGACAAACCACTTGCAATGCACTTGCTTTCAATGCAACCCCTAAGTAAAGGCTAAGTAGGTATGCAGTATAAAGTGTGTTTAAGACTAGATGTCTGAATGAACTGTTGTATTTTCAAGTTCAACTAACTTATACAGCAATACATCAAAATTCAGCCAAGAAGGTGTATAGTGTTACTACACACCACAATAATTCTTATGTTCTATATTAGATAAGGGCAGCCAGACCGCATATCAGTGCAACAATAATGGTGAAAGGTAACCAAGTCTTTACAAATGCACCAAAACTGAAAAAGAAAAAGACTTGTGTTACTTAATTTTTCTGTATTGTGATGTTCTTCCATTTTACATAGGTTTATTTAGATTCTCCAGTCATCATAGGCACCTATACATATTGATTTATGGAATGAGACAATAGCACCTGCCAATTTAGCCATATCAAATTTTTTTGGGGTATATGCCTGGGATGTGCCACTTGTTAGTTAAATGGTCCCCTACTGTTGTGCTTATAACACTATTGTTCATTAAAAACACCTACACCATTCGTAACGAAAATGGTGTATAGTATAAGGATAATGATTATTTTAATTCACCACAATGTTTTAAAATACATATACCTATGACTAGTAATAATTATATTATAAATAAATATGATGATGACTTGTTGACTCACCTCACATATTGAGAGTATGGTATCATGTATACTGCTAGTTTCACCATGTTCCACTTCTTGCAGCCTCCATAGCCCATGATGTTGAGTGCCGTAGCAACATGAGAGTGACAGTTGTCGTAAAATATTATATGCTGGAAGGTACAATCATTATTAAGTTATTATGGTTTACAGCACACATTTTTAAGGGTGCCCTACTACCTTTTCTATGGTGCATTTACATTATTGGATAGGGTAGGTGACACTTTAACATACCAATCTCTTTTTATAAATCTCTGAAGCTTCAGACACTGCAGCATCCCATCCAGGTTGACCATTGACAGCCTTTTGAGGTGATAACTGCCAATATTTAGTAGGGTTTCCGAAGGCCATTAAGTCTTCAGACACAAAGTATGGCCCAGCAAAGTCTCGGATTACTCCACTAGATGTGCAGATACCCATGTGGCCAAGAAATGGAAACATCCATCTGAACATAATAATAAAAAAAAAATATGTATTGTTGTTATGCTTTATTATTATATTATAATCACAGAATTCGCCCTACTAAATCTATGATTATAATGTATTCAGCAATGGAAAGGCACCTCTAAAAATATATAATGGGTCTTGTGTCGCGTTGATGATATATATGTACATAAACAATATAATATTACATTATATTAGCAATAATACCTATTTAACTTACGTTAAGACTGGGATAGGAGTCCATACAATGCAGTATGGGTATCTGCTCCGTTCGTGATCAATGGGATCCATGAGCACCGCTTCTTCAAGATCTACGGTATCTGTTGGACTAATAGGAGTCAGGTCACCGTTCATAGTGTCAGTCAGATTTTACAGTGTTGCCGATCTTGCCATTACAAGTCACAACTGAATTAAAATTTTAAATCAAGGAAAATCAGCGAAATTAAAGCTCCAAAAATAGTATGTTTATCTTTTTCTTCTTCTTCGTTCTTCTGCTTTTTTTTAGAAATAATTCAGCCAGTGCCACTGTCTAAAAATTTATGTCATGCTCATGTCAAAGTCCAGTTTGCAGTGGTGCCAACTAAGGGCTTTTCCCCCTAAATTTAGGGAAAATAAATGTTAAAAGGGGGAAAGTTTTGGAGGGAACTTATTGGTTTTAAAAATATTATAGCTATAAACTAGCTATAAAGAAGCCAGACTACGAAATACCCTATACGAGATCAATGCCCCTACCTAGTCTGTGCTTGGTTTTGACCTAGTCTGTGATCTCCGTAGGAGTAATAGTATTCTGTCTGTGATACTCTGAGGTGATACTCTTTTGGGTAGTTAATTATATACTCTTTGGGTGGCGTGTTTGTTGTATCCCCCAACCCCGTATTCCGAGTCACGCTATAATCGCCCATAGCGCCCCCAGCGCTGACGTTGATTTTTCAGCGTTCCGATTCAGATATTGCGCTCAATGACTTTGACCGCTGTCAATGACTCGGAACAACCAATCACGGACGGCGATATCGCAAGATTGCGTCGGTCATGACGTTTACAAGAGAATTCGTTGTCGCGCTCACTGCAATTCGGTACGCGATTTTAGCGCAATAATATCGATATTATCGATTTTAGCGTGAATCAGAATATGGCCCAAGTTTTTACCAATGTACTCTGTGATCACCACTAATCTGTGATGAATCATGGAGTATATAGCAAAGTCCTCTGTGGATGAATCTGTGTGTTTATTACATATATATGTTATTATACGTAGTATCTCTTAGTAGTCTGTGCCTAAGCGAAGCGTTACATCCTCTTTAGTCTGTGGTTTATTTATAGCAAAGTTCTCTATGGTTTGCTATGGTTTGTTTGTATTTTTGTTATTCTTGATTCGCGCTTTATTTTCTTTATTTAACTGCTTATAGTGACTACTAAAAGTGACCTATTAAATTACATATTTATACCACTAAAATGCCGGCGTTTTTAAAGTATATTGATATGGAGAACTTCAAGTCCTACCGGGGTCACCACCAGATAGGGCCTCTGGAGTCTTTCACTGCTGTTGTGGGACCCAATGGCTCAGGCAAGTAAAAATGGCTATTTAGCCAGGAGTACACAAACAGAATTAGAAAATTTTGATATAGTGGTTGAACAGTGAAATAATTATGTAAGTCCACTAAATGTTGTCTCTACGTGTTTGGTCACCTATAGAGAGACAGACGCAATAGCGATTAGCGAGCAGTTTTAAATTTTAGGTCATGGGTCTACAATCAGCTAAACCCCTAAAGAAGTACTGACACTTGATAAATCGATTTATTGCCCTAAGCTGACAATTATTTATAATGCAACAATAAGTACAATAATTGTTGAATCCTCATTAAATTATAATGTACAACATTTTAATGTTTTTGCTGTTTGTTCGTAGGTAAATCAAACTTCATGGATGCTGTAAGTTTTGTAATGGGAGAGAAGACTTCCCTACTGCGAGTGAAAAGACTGAGTGATCTTATCCATGGCGCTTCCATCAACAAACCTGTTTCTAGAAAGTAAAAACATTAAACATTATTATCATTTATTAACCATTTTATTTATGTACAGTTTTACCCCAGTGACAGTTTTAATATATGTGTTTTGTTGGTTGATGATGTTTGATTTTTGATGATGATTAATGATATAATATAAATTAAATATCAAAACAAAAATAAGACAAAAAATTAAAAAAAAAATTCTAGTTTTATATCACTTAGAAGTGTAAAACAGTCAACATTTTCAAAAGATATTCAATGTACGGGTTTAACCCAGTTAGAAAGAAAGAAACAAGAAACATATTTAGAATATCTGTTTAGTGTCTCTAACCTCAAATACTTCCCTACCTACTTCCCTCCCTACAAGTTCCCTCTATAACAGGTTGACAGTATTGCAACATTTCTAAAAAGAAATTGGCCCAGAAACTTGTGGAAATGGAAAGTGGTTACCACATGTTTCCTCTGGTCATAAATATGGCATTAAACATACCCGTTGTTTGTTCCAGTGCTTCAGTGACAGCAACATTTGTGTTGGAAGACACAACTGAGAAGAAGTTCCAGAGGTCAGTGGTTGGACAGTCCTCTGATCACAAGATCGATGGACAAGTGAGTAAACAGCTAGTTTTGCTTAAGTGCCATTTAAATTTGATGGCGGCTTTGAAGTGTGCAGCAAGCACCGCTGACCTCTTCCCGCGCATATCAAATTTTTGGTACTACAGAGTGGTTTGAGCCGACTTCACGGCCGCCATTGAGTTTGAATGTAGGTATACCACATAATATAATAAACAATTGGCTATTTTTATTTATTTATGGAATATATTTCATTATTCAGTACTTCTTATTACAGTTATTATTAAAAAATCTAACTGAGGACTTTTTTTTATGAGAATGAATGACGTGACGAGCTAGTCGTTCACCTGATGTAAAGTGACACGGCCGCCCATAACAGTTGCAGTGTCACCCGGAACTTTAATATTATAAAGTTTCGCATGACACTGCACTGCGCACGTCATCCTGAGACATCACACAGCCTAATAATCAGATTACTAGACTGTGTGATCAGGTCATAAAGTCTCATTTGCCCAGTAATTTCGCTAGCTACAATGCCCTTCAAACTGGAACACAGTAGTGCTCGCACACTACTGCTTTGCAGCAGAATAACTGGCAAAGCAGTGGTATCTACCTAGTCAAACTTTGCAGAAAAGTTCTACCACCTAGTACATTTTTTTAGGTGGATCTTTGAAGCCTATGTATGCTAACATTTTATTGTAGCATGGAACTGCATGACAAGCAATATTTAACACATTGCCAATATATTGTCGCACCCACTCCGACCACACAGCCCCAACACGGGGGCACTGGAGGCTAGCAGATCAGTATGACAGTTATATTAAAAAAGAAAAGAAACACCAAGGCGTTTTTCCTGGCTTGTGGCTAAAATCTTAGTTAATCTTAATTTTATAAAAAAATAAGCCTAAACCAAATCAACAAAAGTGTCTGCTACTTTTCAAGTTATACACTAGTATTGTATAATTAAGTAACATGTAATAAAACCAATAAAAACCTGCAGCAAAAAATTGTAAATGTTGCCCGTTTGGCGTTTAGCTAGAATGGCACTGCAACATTTTTTGTATTTGCCTCTTTCTATAGCACACTCTAATTCTAATTCTAGTTGGGGGCCTAGGTTCTAGGTGAGGCCTGCACTGACGTCCCGCACGGGGTGTATTGTGCATTCCCCCCCGCCAGCCTCTACCCGAGCCAGCCCAGCTCCTTTATGTAGCGGAGCACGGCCTTGGGTCGCTGGCACAGCTGTTCCAATGATGTTCTCTCAGGTGTTTTGGATGGTTTGGGGACCGATCGCTGTCGATCCCATGGTCGTTGTTCTTGGTCGTTGAGTAAACGTGTCGTTTCTCTCGTCTCCTTTGTGGCTGTGCAATGTAGTAGCACATGTTCCACAGTCTCGTTTTCCTGCATGCAACCCCGACACAGCGGGCTATCAGTGGCACCAATTTTGTGCAGGTGATAATTTAAGTTCCACCATAAGGCGGAGATCTTGCCTTGATAATTTCAGCAAATTATTCGTCAGTCTTCCATTTAGGGATGGAAACATCACCTTGGCTTGCTTACAGTCAGTTTTCCTGTCCCATAGAATTTGCTGCTCTTTCTCCGTGTGAATACACAGTAAATTTCTTACTTCCATTGCAGTGGGTTTGCATAGTTCCGCTGTGCCAACTTCAACCTGCTTCGTCGTTCCTTCCTTTGCAAAAATATCTGCCTTGTTGTTTCCTGGACACGAGTCATGACTCTTCGTCCACTTTACAACTACTTTATACTTTTCTGTTAAGCTTTGCAAGGTCGTATGGCATTCTAAAACCACGCTCGACCTTGTCGTAGGTTTTTTAAGTGCATAAATGATGGCTGCACTATCCGTAGTAAATGTTATTTTTACGCCCTTGCGATCTTCCACCGCGCCTGCAAAAGGTATATCTGCTGCCAGTAACGCTCTTGCTGCCAACAGTAAGCCCATAGCTTCTGTCTGGAAGGCCGTAGTGGTTTTCTTTAGAGCTTTGGATTCGATAATTCGTAACTCCGGAGAGTAGAACCCACATCCTGCCCCTGTCTTGTTTTTTGCCCCATCCGTATAGATGTTGCAATGGTTATATATGTCTGAGTTTACATTTTCTGAGATGTCCACTGTCGTGCACAGCTCGTATCTTTTGTTGTCTAGGTAGGAACTCACTATCTTGTCAGTGCCTTGACAGGCATCCGGAATAATTCTCGTTGCCCTATCTATAATCCTGCAGTGGTTCGTCATGCGCCCAGAGCTCTTCCACTGATTTACCGATTTAATCCTTAGGCCATTGCTTCCTGTTGTATGTGAAGATGTAGAGGCGTCAAGCCCAGGATTACATCGAGGGCGGCAGATGGCGTCGTTTTCGTGCATCCGCTGATTAATGAGCATGCCAATCTTTGGACTTGCTGCAACTTAGTGATTGTAGTGACCAAGTTTGTTCTTGGCCACCACACCACACAACCATAAGTCATCACTGGTCGTACTATCACTGTGTACAGCCAGCGGCATAATTTTGGCTTAAGTCCCCAATCTTTTCCAACTGCTCTTGTGGACTGCCATAGTATGTTTGTTGCTTTTGTGGTTACATGATCGAGCTGTTTGCCCCACAGCAGCTTACTGTCCAGCCAAATGCCCAAATATTTGACCTCTTTACTGAGAGATAGTTGTATACCAAATAAGGTAGGAAGTTTAAGCTTCACCATCTTCGTTTTTCGGGTAAATAAAACCATTTCCGTCTTTTGTGGATTTACAGATAGACTGTGGCGTTCGCACCATCTTTCAACGGTACGAAGTGCCCTCTGCATTTTTTCACATAAAGTCGCTTCAAAAAGCCCTGAAATCATTATGGCCAGATCATCTGCATAACCAATGGTATAAATCCCATCTTTGTTCAAGAGTTACAGTTGTCGCGACCATTCTTAGCGGTTTGCCTGCCACAACACTATTTACGTCAGATAAAGGAATGTATTATAGTCTCACGCGAAGGCACCGATACTCTGGCAAGACATACAGCTTCGACATAGTCGCGATCTGATTATAAAGTCGTATGGTATATAATGGGGAAATTTAAAAATATATTGAATTGTTTGGGTGTGTATCCAGCTTACCAAAATGCCTGCTGTATCAGAGGACTTTCATTTCTCTTGTACTCCTCCTCCTTTCCCTTAATATATCTGCTTCGGAATATGATTTGAATGGACAGAGAGACTGGAACCGCTGTGCAATCTGTAAAAGTTGGAACCCACGGTATGTGGTGCCACCGGCAAAAGGGGATCACGCAAGGCTTCCACCACCAAGCATTGACCCCTAAGTACTAGGCTGAAGTGGCTGAATCCTATTAAGCAAACATTACACATAAATCATAGAGCACATGGGCTAGGTAAGTGGGCTGCACCCGTACACAAATCATGGAGCACATGGGCTAGGTCAGTGGGCTGCAACCACCAATGATAGAGCACATGGGCTAGGTTGGTGGGCTGCACCCGTACACAAATCATGGAGCACATGGGCTAGGTCAGTGGGCTGCACCCACCAATGATAGAGCACATGGGCTAGGTGGTGGGCTGCACCCGTACACAAATCATGGAGCACATGGGCTAGGTCAGTGGGCTGCACCCACCAATGATAGAGCACATGGGCTAGGTTGGTGGGCTGCACCCGTACACAAATCATGGAGCACATGGGCTAGGTCTGTGGGCTGCACCCACCAATGATAGAGCACATGGGCTAGGTTGGTGGGCTGCACCAGTACACAAATCATGGAGCACATGGGCTAGGTCAGTGGGCTGCACCCACCAATGATAGAGCACATGGGCTAGGTGGTGGGCTGCACCCGTACACAAATCATGGAGCACATGGGCTAGGTCAGTGGGCTGCACCCACCAATGATAGAGCACATGGGCTAGGTTGGTGGGCTGCACCCGTACACAAATCATGGAGCACATGGGCTAGGTCAGTGGGCTGCACCCACCAATGATAGAGCACATGGGCTAGGTTGGTGGGCTGCACCCGTACACAAATCATGGAGCACATGGGCTAGGTCAGTGGGCTGCACCCACCAATGATAGAGCACATGGGCTAGGTTGGTGGGCTGCACCCGTACACAAATCATGGAGCACATGGGCTAGGTCAGTGGGCTGCACCCACCAATGATAGAGCACATGGGCTAGGTTGGTGGGCTGCACCCGTACACATATCATGGAGCACATGGGCTAGGTAAGTGGGCTGCACCCACCAATGATAGAGCACATGGGCCAAGTTGTTATAAAACAATTATGAAAGGTTTAAGTAATCTCTTTAATTAGTAATTGCAAATTAATGTCTTTTAGGTAAAGAAATAAGTCTAGGTACTTAACATTTATCCGCTGGTCCAGAGTTCCTCAGGATCGCACAACGATTTAAACTGAACTGAGCTACTCTTATTCTGTATCCGCCATATTTAAACTTACTGAACAAAATGACTCACTTGGTTGCGCACACTAGCAGACTTTCCAATCCCTCAGTGTTGCCAACTTCATAATATTGTCTATGGCATCGCGAAACGTCGCGACAACAGTAGCTCATTTGCTACTATGACCCACAATAGAGGAGATAGCACTCCTCCCTGAGGGCAGCCTCTTGATACTACACAACGCGATTCTTTCGAAGTTTCGATGCTAGCCGCTCTATTTGAAAGCATTGTTGTGACCCAGTTGTTCACTCTTTCATCGACGCCTCGGTTCCTCAGTCCATCTTCTATACTGTGAAAAGTGGTCTTGTCAAAAGCCCCTTCAATATCGATGAAGGTAACCAGGCATGACTGCTTGATCTCCAAAGCAGATTCGATCTAATATACCACTTGATGAAGAGCAGTTTCCGTCGATTTGCCAGACTGATAGGCATGCTGATTTATGTGTACCGGGTTTTTCACCAACGATCCACTGCGGATGTGTTTGTCACATAGTCTCTCCAATGTTTTCAGAAGAAACGAGGTTAGACTGATGGGCCTAAACGACTTTGGGTTCGTGTAATCGGATTTGCCTGGTTTGGGCAGAAACACTACTTTTACTTCCCTCCATGCCTTTGGGATGTATTTCCAGGCAAGACAAGCTCTGAAAATGGCCGCAAGGTAGGGTTTTATTTTATTCACACTCCAGTGCAGCAGTGCCGGAAATATTCCATCTGCACCAGCAGCCTTGAATGGCTGAAACGTACTCACTGCCCATAGAAGTGCTTCTTCCGTAACAATAGAGCTCGCGAAGTCCCAGTCTTCTCCACTAGACTCGTGAGGTGTTTGTGTTGCCCATCCCCCTTCGCTGTCCTGCTGACATTCCGGAAAGTGGGTTTGCGAGAGCAAATTAAATTGCTCTTTTTCCGATGTGGCGTAGGTACCATCCGGTTTTTTTAGAGTGCCCAGTCTAACCTGTTTATCATTTGATATCAGCTTCCTTAGTCTTGCCGTCTCACTCTCCTTTTGGATTGAGGTGCTATAGTTTCTCCACGATTTGTCGCGGCTCTTATTTATTTCTACTTTTAGTTTATGTCGTGCTTTTCTGTACTCTTGCCAATCCACTGTCGCGTCAGTGTTCATGGCTCTGTTGAAATGGTGTCGCGTCTTTTTCCTCAGTTTGCCTAGGTTTTTGTTCCACCATTTATCTTTTTTGTGTTGTACCCTACTGCCTTCAATCTTTAAAGGACATGCTTTCTCATAGCTTCCTTTCAGGGCACTTACCATGAGATCAACGGTTTTTTCAATTCCATCTGGCGTAAGTTCAGCCAAACCTTCCACTTGCTGTAATTTCTCCAGCGATTTATTTAGACTTTCACTGAATATAGATTTGTCGGTTTTCTTTGGATTTCTATAAGTGCGTGGTTCTTGCTTTCCCACTTTTATGCTGAACCTAATCCGCCTGTGGTCCGCACAAGATATCTCGTCGGTCGCCACTCGCCAGTCGGTAATTGTGTCCGCGATCTCGCTAGCGGCTATTGTAACATCAATTATCGTCCTGGCCCAGGACGTCACAAACGTGGGTTCCGAGCCACGAAGTCTAAAAGATCTTTGCCTCTTTCGTTTGAGTCCGGACAACCCCACACAGTACAGTGGGCGTTAGCGTCGCAGCCCACAATACATTCTATATTATTGACCGCGCAAAATTGCATTAGGTCTTCCAGCGCTTGAGGCGGTACTTCCGCGGTAATGTCCATATACACTGAGGCTATAAGGATAGTGTGGAGCTTACCTTGCAGTCCTGTTTCCAGTTTAACTACCGTTTGGTCGTCGGTACACAAGTGTGTAACCAAAGACGCTTTAAAAGGATTAGGGACGTAAATAAAAGTCCGCGTTTTACAAAGTACGGGGAGAGTGAAGACCGTGCCTCGCAGGGCATCAAAACCACTCACCTTTCCTCGACTTATATACGGTTCCTGGACCAGTGCTATCGTGTTCGGTTGCTCCTCCAGGGTTCTTCGCAGCGCTGCGAAGCCTGTGACGCTGTGTTGGATATTGGCTTGTACAATAGCACACTCCTAATAATACTAATATAATTTCAGTCGGTATCAGTGAGCAACTATCTAGCTGAGCTAGAGAAGCTCTGCATAAACGTGAAGGCGAAGAACTTCCTGGTGTTCCAGGGAGCCGTCGAGAGCATCGCCATGAAGAACCCCCGGGAGAGGACGGCACTCTTCGAGGAGATCAGCGGGTTAGTTCTCGGCGATCTGGCGCCAGATCAGGCAACATAGAGAGAGAAATAATAGCTAACATCTACATTGGAATATTCTGATTTAGAGTTTTATCTACATGTGTAATAATTGTTACATTTAGATTCAGATCTGAATCTAAATGTAACAATTATTAAGATCTAAATGAGCTCTGACTCAATCCACGCTTTAAAGATGTGACAAAATAAATACATGAGTGACCCACCATGCTGTCCCATATTCTATAACTAAATGCTCAAGGGCCCAAGTACTTATTGAATGTCTACATGACAGATTAATTTGTAAAGGAAAAACTACAGCACACTACAGCAGTACAGCATTTGTGTTGATGTAACTTGACCATGCTGGTTGGGATGATTCTTAAAAAAACACTCAATAGATGGCGCTACCAACCCCGTAAGTTGGTTATAAATTCGGACATGAGACCACTTGTCACGGTAGCTAAAGTAAAGCATATCCCGGCTTGAGGGATGGATGGATGCAGGTTCAATCCCCGCTCGTGATTCTAATTTTTCCTTTACAAATTAATCTGTAGATTACGCTGAGCAGGCGATACTGCTTTAAAAATCATAAATATTGTCTGCATGACTTACTGAAGTACTGTCTACAGTACACTGTAGGTTACAGTATATTCTTATTAATATACGAAAGTTATTAATGTTATGAAAGTTTACATTAAAGCAACCGTAATGAAGATATTTTTCCCCTTAACGTGGGTAGGTCCGGAGTTCTCAAGGAGGCCTACGAGGCTTGCCGCGCGGAGGTGAACCGCGCAGACGAAGAGGCCCAGTTCTCCTACCAGAAGAAGAAGGGAGTGGCTGCAGAACGCAAGGAGGCCAAGTTCGAAAAGGAGGAGGCCGAGAAATACACGCGCTTGAAACAGGACCTGGTGAGATTGAAATGCTTATTTTGTTTTCATTGGAAATAAGTGCCATTTTAGACTTTCGGTGCTCGTATTTTTAGTACTACTCTAGATCCAAAAAGTGTAATGATTTTGTTTGATAAACTGACCAGAGTTTGGTCATACCATGCAACATAACCGTAAACACACACAACATCAACAACACACACAACATGCAAGTCATGCAACATGCATGCCACTTTTCAAAAAATTTAAGCTTTTGACCTTGACCGGCTTATATATTATGCAGGTAGGGGTTTTTGTAAAAGACCATCCTGATCTTTTCCAAAAGCCTATACAGTTATTTACAAGGCGGGACCCAAGTATGTTAAAAGTAGTCCACTGTAATACCACTCTTTACCAACGGAACTGTAACGCTATGGCAATCAAAGTTTATAACAAAATTCGTAGGTCAATAAGAGAGCTGCCTAGCAAATATTTCAAACAGAAATTATTTAAGTGGCTAGCTGAAAACTGTTTTTATGACATGAAAGAATTCTTTAATCTTAAAAATTGTAAATGAGTTCTAATAATATGGCGGACTCTCTGTTGAAATTGTTCTTTTTGACATTAATTATTAATATCTGACATTTGTGATTGGAATAAATGGGATCAATATAGTGGTTGAATAGCGAAAGATAATTTATATTATAATTTTGGACGTATGTTATTAATATTGTATTTTATTAATGTAGGATAATTTAATTTTATATTTTATGACGAATGTGGTTTATATTGGATTTTAATTATGTAGGTATTTATGTGTCTATGTGTCAATAATTATGCAGACAATTTTATTGTGGATTTGTTAACTTTTATAATATCAGTGTACCTATTCAATTAATTTTTGTATGCCAGTTTCTGGTGAGATATGCCGAACTACTTTCTTTTTGTCATCTTATTGTACCATATTTCGTGCAAATAAACAATTTCATTTCATTTCAAAATTTCATTTCATTTCATTTCTTTTCATTTCATGATGTTGGTTGCACTGCATATAACATTAACTGTTAAGTGACCCTTCAACTAATAGAAAATCCATTGTTATGGTGGACGACGACTCTCAAAGGGCTAAGGAAAAGGGATAAATGCATACATAATACTATGGTAAATTGAAATTAAACAAATTTTTTAAAAGCACTCTTTCAAATAAATCTGAAGGTTAAACAGACTTCAGCTAAGCAATAGATGCCTTCGAGCTGCCAATGTGTTATGTGGAATTCCTATCACAAGTCTGTTTAATATAAATCCCTTATGTCCAGCAAAAGCTAAAGGTCCAGCTCCAGCTATTCCACCTATACCACAACGAGAAGGAAATCCAGAACTTTGAAGAAGAGCTCCAGCACAAACAGAATGAACTCACCAAGGTGGAGAAGAAGAGGCAGAAGGTAGAGGATGCACTCAAAGAGAAGAAGAAGGAATCCGGCGTGATACAGAGGGAGCTGGCGAAGGTAGAACAGGACATAAGGGAAGTGGTAAGTACTGCTGGTGTGAAGTTCTAAAATAATATCAGGTGGTTTTTGTGTTGTAATTATTTTACTTGGAGTCACGCACGCGTTTAACGTACCTTAATTTATAGGGATAAAAAGTATCCTAAAAACGTTGGTCTCAGCACTTATGTAATCGAAAACATTTGCTGTCATCCTAATAGTTGTACCATTATTTTCTGTTCTAATAGGTCAGTTAGACAATCGTACAAGCCGGTTTTTACTGGCTTTAAGCACAGTATTTATATTATAAGAAACAGGTAGTTTTCTCAAACCTCTTGGATATTATCATAAAAATATCTTGTAGTGTATGAACACGCCCGTCCTTCATAATTTTGCCAGCGTAGCAATAAGTAATAAGTTAGAGTAGTCATCATGTAGAAGCCGTACAATACCCTCATGCAAGCATCAACATCTCTCATTGCCATCATGGCCCACCCTCAACCATAGGAGTTCCCACCACCTCACCAAGAACCTGCACCATCACATAGCGAACCTACCTTTATTACATGGCAACCTGCCAGAAGACCATACCTGCACAATCTACTACAGAGATTTCGTTGTAATTTTCAGGGCTTGTTGTATTAGACATAGATACTAGTTCTTTTCCAAAGTATAATCATCCCATTGCAGGAAGCAGAAATCTCTAAGAAGCGTCCTACATTCATCAAAGCCAAGGAGCGCGTCACGCACATGAACAAGAAGCTAGAAAGTGCTCTTAAGACCCTCGAACAGGCGCAGAAGGCACACGAGGCGCACCAGGCTGATATCAAAAAGTTGGAAGATGAGCTGAAACAGGTAAATACTTCATTCTTTAAAATTGTGCTACTATTTCCATTCCGAGCTACTTTTTTATGTTTGGTCATTTCATATTTGTACAGGTGGAGCAGCAGAAAGCCCAGTGGGAGCAACAGACGCTGGGGACCAGCGCTCGACCCGATGTGCATTTAGAGGAAGCTCAGGTAATGCCTGGGTTTGACCTTCAATATAGGCTTACTCTTGGGCTCTTTTTTTCGCCAGTTACATGCATTGGCACGCAATGGCAATACAGAAATCGCGTGTGTTTGAAAATGCAGTGTTACATGATTACATTTTTGTGGGGTACACGGTGCACTCTTTTAAGCATGTGACGTCACATATTATGTACTTCATAGTAGCTGCGAGGTAGCTCTACAGTACACGGTCTGTTTTGCGAGAAATGGGTAGGTGGTGCCCCCTCCAGTAACTTGCTTATTACTCTGCTAGTTATTTATCTATTGAAGTGGCTTCGCAACAACATCGATTTTACTTATTCTTTAAATTATCAAGTTCTATTTTAAACTTCTTTGAGAAAATAGTAGGTACTTCTTTTTATTTCTATAGTTGTCAGATGCCTATTACAAAAATGAGTAGTCGAACACGCCCCAGCTGAACGGTTCCTATAATACCCCCTGTTCCGGTTCCCTGGTGTTTAGATCCGCGAGTACGAGGAGCTGAAGATGGAAGCGTCGCGGCAGGCGGCGCGGTACCTGCAGGAGCTGGACTCCGTGAACCGCGAGCAGAAGGCCGACCAGGACCGCCTCGACAACGAGATGCGGCGCAAGGGGGAGCTCGAGAACAAGCATCGCCAGAAGGTAACATCCTTCAGCTGCATCTCTCTTAGTTTACCGACAAGTTTACAAGCGTTGATCAATGAACACGCAACCAAAGCTTATGAGGTCGTGATCCGCGCCATCGTTCAGAGGTCAAACGCTTGCTCGAAAGAAGAGATAGATCGATTTCCACAGGTCATGCTCCCCGTGCTGTAAGATAATAAGAAACCACACTCGCCGGCAAGCTACAATAGAATGGTTATAACTTTCCAACTTGTCAACTCTTCCAGTGAATGTAAGTCTTTTTGACTTCCACCCCGCAACCGGCCGGGATGCTCGTCATTAGTAGCTTCCCACTATTGATGACGCGTTTGTCCCGCTTGTTGACGCTGTGAAGGTTGTAGGGTTGAAGACATTAAAGTAATTTCATGAAGCATCTCGTAAACTTTGTAACTGCAGGGTCACGAGAGAAACGAAGCGATGAAACGCGTGGACAAGCTGAGCGAACACATCCGCAGTTCTGAGCAAGCTTTGGAGGAGCAGAGGAGGCTGCGTGCTGAACTACAGGTGATTAAACAACCGTATTTCCAATTTGAACATTCGAGGAGTTTTGAGTTAGCTGTCGACCCGCATTTGGCAGATTTAATTGGGATTTTAGATTTTCATCTATACACTTTTTATCTGTAAGAGTGAGTGTTCATCCCAGCATCGAGAACAAAAATGGGTTAAAATATTGTCAATTTGTCACCTTTATTTATTATGTTTAAAGTTTGTCCCGCCTTTGGTGTTTGTGTTATATCTATTAGATAGCCTTCGTTCAACAATCGCCATAATTACCAGTTGCTAGCGAGTCGCATCCAAAATTAAAAGCACCCGCGACTCGCTACTAACAAACAAACTCAATGACAGCTGTGAAGTGCGCTGCAAGCTACCGCACACTGCGCTCACCGCTTACCTCTGTCCGCGACAAACATTATAAAGCCCGTTGATTGCTCGTCAACATAATTTCTCCTACAAACACGACTCACTTGCGCGGGCATGGGGCAAAGTAACAAAAGGAGAAAAGTCATAGGAAATTACTAAGAACAGAGCAGGACAGAACATTGGGTATCCCGTTTCCTTTCATAGGATTTTCGGTTGAAATACAGTACTAACTTTGTATTTCCACGCACATCAAATTGTTCCTACTGTGCAGCGTTTCTCGCCGCCTTCACCACCATTGAGTTTGAATGTCACTCTAACGTACAAGGAAAATATTTGTAAGTTATCAGTCCACAGTCCACGAAGAAAGAAAGTGGCTAAGAATAGCCACTTACCCCGGTTTCCCGTACCTTTACGATAGCCGATGATCAAAAGTCATCCAATGCGCGTTCAGTATTTTTAAGTTGTAATCTTTAAGAACCGTTGGGGAAGAAAGGTTCTCGAGTGGCGGACCACGAACTGGAAGACGCAGCGCAGGGTGCCTCCCCACTAGGTGGACCGACGACCTGGTTAGAACCGTGGGGAGCCGGTGTCTCAAAGTGGTGCTCTTTGGGGGAGGCCTATGTGTAGCAGTGGACGTCTTCAGGCTGATGATGATGATATAGTTATTGGTGCAACAAGAGAGCAAAGTTGATTTTTGCTTGGAGTGCTGATGTTGAATCCCGAGATGCAAAAACTTTGCTCTCGAGTAGCACATACAACTTTTCACCTCAGCAGTGAGAACATCATTGCATGTAGGTACTTACCTAGTAACGAAACATTATATCTTGTTCCCGCCAAAAGTATGACAAAGAAAAAAAAAGTTCATTTTGTCTCCAAAACTCCATATAAATGTAACGTAGTATAGCATATAATATCTGTGACGTAACCTAAAGCTGGCTAAATACACTTACAGTAAAGTCATAATATTAAGAATCACTGTCTCACGCAGTGAGCAAAATACGATTTTGCACAATGTTTCCTCGCAGCAAAAGGTGCAAGTTCGAGCTGCTGAGGTGAAAATGATCGTATTTTGCTCACTGCGTGAGACAGTGATTTTTTTAATGTTATGTCTTTGCGCTAAGTGTATTTAGCCAGCTTTAGGTTACATTTATATGGAGGTTTGGAAAGACCATGATTTTTTTCTTTTTTTTTTTGGTCCTACTTATGGCGGTAACGCGATAGTGTTTCGTTACTAGGTAAGTACCTACCTGTAATTATGTTCTCACTGCTGAGGTGAAAAGTTGTATGTGCTCGAGAGCAAAGTTTTTGCATCTCGTGCCTTTGAATCCCTCGCTCGCTCAGGATTCTAACTTAGAATCCTTCACTTGCTCGGGATTCAACATTAGCACTCGACACAAAAATCAACTTTGCTCTCTTGTTGCATAAATAACTATAAACAAAGGTATGAGAAACGGGAGGGTGATAGTAACCGTGCGGTGCAGGCGGATGTAGGCGAGTGCCGCGGGCGCGCCGCCGAGCTGCAGGCGCAGCTGGAGGAGGTGGCGGCGCAGCTCGGGGACGCGAGGGTCGACAAGCACGAGGAGGCGCGCCGCAGGAAGAAGCAGGAGATCGTGGAGAACTTCAAGCGGGACATACCCGGAGTGGTGAGGTTACCTCACAGGTGCCAGGGTCGACAGAAAAGGGATATACCTGCCTGCCTAGTTTTCTCGACACCTTTTCTAGTGTGTCTCATTCCCCAGCGACGACAAGGTTTCTCGCGGTGCGCATGCTAGATGTTGCTTTTTTTTTTACATATTTTATGTAATCGAAACTCCGAATTGGAGTTTTCTGTATTGGGATTCAGGGAAAAGTAATTTACGGGCCAAATGCATAAGGACCGTAGAATCAGTGGGCCGTTAAACCGAACCATAAAATAATTTATATATCGCTTTAAATTTCTAATCGATATAAAAAAGACCCGAACACGGCAACGTATATAGCAAAGTTCTCTGTGACGGCAACACGAACGGCATTTCTGGCGTTCGTGTTGCCGTGTTAACCGCCGTGTTGCCGGGCTTAAAATTTTTAAAATGCATTTCAAATTCTCCCCAAAGTCTTCTCGTTTTCTCGGTATACTTATACCTATTTCAAATTATTATTATTATTTGAAATTGAGACACTTATAATTTACTGAAGGGAGACTGTTCCTTAAATTTGGCCTTTGCATTGAGGGCTGCATGCGGTCCGCGGGCCGCAAGTGAAATATGTCTGCTGGGCTACCACAAACTAATAAAAACAATTATGTTTCATGGCATTATTATTTCAAGGTTACAATAATAATGTTCGAATTCGTACCATGAACTTATAAAGTATTCCTGCGTGTGAACGAGACGTCTACATTTTTATATGGCGATATCACTGTCGCACGTCAGTGTCAACATGATGTAAAGGTATGACATGACGGTTGTATTTAAGTGAACGATTTAACGTGACGTCATCAAAACCGCTCTTCTTACTTGTATGTCAATGTATGATTGAAGTAATAATGCTATAAGACGTTGTGCTGATTTACGTTTAAATTAAAATCTTAATAAATACGTGGGTCCTGTCCCCGTTGCAGTATGACCGCATGATCAACATGTGCCAGCCGACACACAAGCGGTACAACGTGGCCATCACCAAGGTTCTCGGGAAGTACATGGAGGCCATCGTCGTCGACACTGAAAAGACGGCCAGGCGGTGCATTCAGGTATAACACGCAATGATAAACTAAATAGCACTCTAAATGTATGGCAGAAGGTTGTATTGTAATCTATTGTTTCCATACTACAATAGATGGCGTCCTACATTGACAAGTACCATTTATGGTATAACTAGGACCGAATTGTCCCGCTAGTACCTATAATGGTAAAACTGGTACAGAATAGATTCTGTCTTATCGAAAGAATTTGTAAACTATTCAATTCCCATTATATCTAGCATGTTTAGTCAAAATCAGGAGCACCTATTAAACTTCTGCTTGTTTTTGATTCTTCAATATAAATCACAGATTATTACTTGGAAAATCACAAGTCTTTTAGTCTTTGTTTTTCTATCAAGTTTGTGTTATTATCGTGTGACCAACGCCCTTTTCCAATCACCTGCAAGCTAGATGCCAACCACAGAAGTCAACTCAATTTTATCCAAGGAACGTCGGACGTGTGAGACGTTATGCAAAGTGTCATTCTACCGTTTATTTAGTATTCAGACTCCGAATACACTTTTGCTAGAAAGTTCCGTTCTACTAGTTTCAGCATACGAGGTTTTCCTAACCATCAGCTTACCTGTTCGTTTCTGCAGGTGCTGAAAGAAAGGATGTTGGAGCCAGAAACATTTTTACCGCTGGACTACATTCAAGCCAAACCGCTGCGTGAGAGACTGCGGTAATTACATATTATACAAAAATACGCAAGAAGCTTCTTTAATTCGTAAAATTACGTTTATTTGATATTCGTTAACTATAACCCACCTAACATAAGTTCATCATATCTTAAGTTTGATTCTTATCATTAACCCGATTGTGGACATTTCACACAGCGCCATCTAGCCCCAAACTAATCATAGCTTGGACTATGGGAACCAGATAACTCATACAATACTTATTATACTCTTTTGTTTGTAAATAGAAGGTTTATTCATTTTACTTTTGTAGCTAATATAATAACTGTTTATTGTGATAGGCGATGGTACCTGCTTACCAACAGTCGGCCCGTCAGTTTGTCCATCCATGTTATTAGAATCCCCTTCCAGCGACATAAAGGAGCCGAAGAACGTGAAGCTACTGTTCGACGTGCTCCGGTTCGAGCCGGCCGCCATCCACCGCGCCGTGCTGTTCGTCACCAACAACGCGCTCGTCTGCGAGACGCCCGAGGACGCCTCGCGGGTCGCCTACGATCTCGACCGGACCAAGAACAGCAGATACGATGTCAGTACTACATACATGTTTTTTTATATGTATAATGTTTTTTGTAGAATTAATTTAAAATTTAAATGGTGACGTCGCTAGGTAGAACTGACAACTAATGGGGAAGAAAGGTTCTTGAGTGGCAATTACGAACCGGAAGACGCAGCGTAGGCCCGCTGCCCATTAGGTGGACCGACGATCTGAGTAAAACCGCGGGGAGCTGATGAATGCAGGAGGTAACCGGTCGCTCAAAGTGGCCCTCTGTGTAAGAGACTTATGTTCAGCAGTGAACGTCTGGCTGTTCATGAGATGAACAAAATAGTACCAAGTCGTGTGTACTTTCACTAGCTAACTAAAGGTAGTAATGCCGTATTGCAGGCTCTAGCCCTGGACGGCACGTTCTACCAGAAGTCCGGCATCATCTCCGGAGGTTCCCTCGACTTGGCACGGAAGGCCAAGCGCTGGGACGAGAAGCATCTATCGCAACTCAAGGCCAAGAAGGTAACGTAAATTACTACTTTTATTGAAGTTGTCTACTGAAAAATGACTGTCCATCGATGTGATCAATTAATGTCAAAGGGTTTGTCTTCAAAGGGGGTGTGGGATGTCTTCAGGCTATTAATAATGATACAATAAATAGTTTAGTATTATTGTATAAATATGTCTATAAATTAGAATGTAACAGCTGACAAAGGTTGGATTGTATCGGCATCAGTTACGCAGATGACATGGTGCTGCTGAGACTGATTGCTGAGATTTGTGCAGAAAGCTACAGAATATGGTTTTCTGACTTCCACTTACCGCATATTTTACTGTTTCACTTCCGAAAGTTTAAGAATTAATAGAGTAATAAATATGCGATCTTTCTTGGTTTACGTACCCAAAAGGTAAAGCGAACCCTATCACTAAGGCTCCACTGTCCGTTTGTCTGTCTATCCGTCCATTAGTCACCAGGAAAATGGTACGGAAACCTTCGCGCGCGTGTCCCACTCGCATTAGGCCGGTTATTTTTTATTTTTATGGCCCTAGTATTACAACATGGGTAAACTTGTACATTTCCCCTTACCAGGAGAAGCTGACGGAGGAGCTGCGTGAGTCCATGAAGAAGTCCCGCAAGGAGTCGGAGCTGACGACGGTGGACTCGCAGATCCGGGGACTCGAGTCGCGGCTCAAGTACGCCATCACGGATCGGGACACCACTGTCAGTGTGCTTTGTACACTCTATTTTTTAGTTATTGAATGACGTGACGAGCCTGTCGTTTGCTTGGTGTTAAGCGTCACAGTTGTATAGATACACTACATCATACGCTGGGTGAGTTCGTTGGTTGAAGACAAGCGGTGATTAACAGGCAACCGGCAGACAGTATTTTTAAAGTTGACATAAGTTTTAACTGTTTCTTGTGGTATTACTAGCTTTTTGAGACAAAATAATATAGTGATCTCGTTTCTTTCAGTTGAAACAAATCAAGGCATTAGACGCAGAACTGGCGGAACTTGAAAGGAAAATTGAGTTGTTTGGGGTAAGTTTGCCTGTACGTTAATAAATTAAATGCACATAACCAGTTAAATTATTGAAATTTAACATTTTATGGAGTTGCGTGTGAGAATAGGAACACTCCATCCCTTCCCGTGGGGGCTGTAAGAGCCGGCTAAGGGAGTATCCAGGGGACGGGCGGCAGCATATTTTCGCGGTACATTAAAATCTGCGAGAACTAGTCGTCTGCCAAGCGTCCTGCAAACGCCCTCTATGATATGCATCCAAAGTGTCGTCTATAAGAGAGGCCTGAGTTCAGCAGTAGACGCAACACTCGTAACAAAGCTCGAGTAGCCGTTCCCAACCAATCGGTAAAGTGAAGCAGTACGTTCGCTACATAATATTATGATTTTTACAACTGAGGGCTACCATGCTTTGGAGAGCACGTTAAGCCGATGGTGCCGGCTGTTATTTTAAGACAATAAATGTTAAGCCAAGTCAGAAGCCTTTGGGTGGCGTAAATATTCTGACACGAGGGTTGACTACTTGCCTACTCGAAAAGATGAAAAAGCGCTAGATGTTTTCGGCTGTTGATGTGGATTAAATTGCATTGATTTGTATTATATGGTATTTTTATAGTATTGCTATGAATTAGCAAGTTGAAATGGCAATGGGCAGGCAGACATCTTTCGTAGAACCACAGATATTAAAGTAGTAGTAGAACTGACAACCGACGGGGAAGAAAGGTTCTCGAGTGGCGACCACGAACCGGAAGGCGCAGGACCGGCCCCCACTAGGTGGACTGACGGTCTGGTGAAAGCCGCAGAAAGTTAGTAACCGCTCAAAGTGGTGCTTTTTGGGGGAGGCATATGTTCAGCAGAAGACGTTCTCAGGCTGTTAATGTTGATGTATAATATTGTATAGTATTGATGACGGTAGTATTCATTGACTATAAATCCAGTTGACCAATGATACAACTTCCCTTCGTACGAAAATTAGTGGTGAATTTCAAACGCTAAACCCATGAGAGGAAACGAGACACCCAATGTGTCTTTTATTCCATCCTGCCCTGTTCTTTGTAATTTCGTATGACTGTCTCGTTTTGTTACTTCGCTCCCAGCCCCCGTAGGTGAGTCGTGTTTGTAGGAGGAACTATGTTCACGAGCTATCGACGGCCTTTATAACCTTTGGTGGTATTGTATCAGCCCAAAGTAGAGGAGATCGAGCGTACGATCCACCAGCGCGACCTGCGCATCCAGGAAGTGAAGGAGAACATGAATAACGTGGAGGATGTCGTCTTCCGTGGCTTCTGCCGGGACATCCGCGTCGCCAACATACGGTCAGATTTACTGCTACCTAGAGTTGATTAAGCCCTATTCAAACTGCCGCGATATTCTTTCCGCTGTGGGTAGCAGAATTGCGTTATACCGTGCAGAATTCCGCCCAGGGTGGTTATTCTCTATGGAAACACAGATTCCACACGATACGAAACCACGTCGTTATCGTGTCTTGTTCAAATCGTGTCACAGCGTCAGGTATACCTTCACTTTACATTAAAGTTATCTTTATTTTGAATAAAATATATTGATATTATATCAGTTATCTGGTTCCCATAGTACAAGCTATGCTTAGTTTGGGACTAGATGGCGCTGTGTGAAATGTCCACACATATTTATTTATTTATTTATATAAGTGGTCATATCTTTTGATGTGTTGATGTTTCGGAACGCGTCTCGGTAAAACATATGATTTTTGACAGTTCAAATCGCGCCAATTCCAAATTCATTTCGCGCGGTTTTGTTTTCGTTTCATAGAGAATACAGTTTTGCAGATTTCTTATGTAAGACAAGGAATTCGCGTGGTTTCGAAGCAAGGAATCGATACGGAATAATGGCCCTGGTATTTATGTGAAGTTTCGTTCTAGCCGCGAAACTTCAGTTCCAAATAACGCGTGTGATATCTACCGCTAACCACAGCGGTACGAATAACGCGTCGGTTTGAATAGGTTTCTAATTCATAATTTTCATTTTATCATTCGAATAAACATTGTATCGACTTCATTTCACTGAGTTCACTTTGAGAATGTAGCTTTCATAGCAAAGCACGACTAGCCGTACCTGACGGATCGGTAAGGTTAAGCAACGTTCGCTGCGGTCACTACTATGATGGGTGACCGCTACAGCAAAAAGTGGTATTTTTACAACTGAGCGCTACCGTGCTTCGGAGGGCACGTTAAGCTGTCGGTCCCGGCTGTTGTCGTAAGACAGTAGTCGTCAAGCCAAGTCGGAAGCCTTTGGGTGGCTTAAAAACTCTGACACCAGGGCGGACCACTTGCCTACAAGAGAAGAAGAAGAATAGCATATCTTTTTGTGTTTTTGTTGTAGTCATTTGGTTTTCATTTGTATTTTGTATTATTTATTGTTCATTGCCGATGGGGAAGAAAGGTTCTCGAATGGCGATCGCGAACCGGAACACGCAGCGTAGGCCCCCCACTAGGTGGGCCGACGATCTGGTGAAAGCCGCGGGGAGCCGATGGATGCAGGAGGCGAGTGGCCGCTCAAGGTGGCGCTCTTTGGGGGAGGCCTATGTTCAGCAGTCGACGTCTTCAGGCTGTTATCGATATGATGATATTGTGGGTAAACGCGACCGTGCCTACAAGACGCCCCCGGCCGCTGCAGGCAGTACGAGGAGCGCGAGCTTCGCGCGCAGCAGGAGCGCGCGAAGCGGCGCATGGAGTTCGACGCGCAGATCGACCGGATCGCCTCCAACCTGGAGTTCGAGAGGTCCCGGGACACGCAGAGTGAGTTGCTATTTAGTTACTTATTAAACAACAAATAAAAACCATGTACATTCATTGTTTATACAACATACAAAACCCACAAAAACTAAAATAATAAAATTCTAACATAATTCAGTACCTACCTATTAAATTTTCTTATACATTGTTCTGATTCTAAGACTAAAGAGCTTTCTAAAAATACAATATCTTTTAAAGCCGTTCTTGCAAATGCAAGTTTAATGTTAACTGTTGTTCAAAATATTTTTTTTATCATTGATTTTTTTCATGCCGATTGATGCGACAGAAGCTCAACTCGCGCAATTAAAATGTTCTAATCTAAGTATCAATTTTATTGACGCTTTTGCAATCTCATAAATAAATAGTATTCTCCTAAATGACAGAGTCAAAATCGGCCCCACTGGCTTCGAGTAATGCGCTCACTGGGTTCGGAAGCACACAATAAATTAGTTCTGAGTGACACTGTATGGATGGCCGTAACGCTGAACATCACAAACGACTCTAATCATACCATAATTTGACACTTCAGCTTATTGAGTAGTTTACTTTGGCGACACCTAGTTTATTCACAATACAATACTACATAGTTCTTTGCAGTCAGCGTAAAATGATTGTACTGTTAGAAATAGTACAAGTACCTATTTATAACTCGTCTGTCTCCTGTTGGTTAAATTCGGGAACATGCATCAGGGGTAGCGTGGCCGAGCGGTCTAAGGCGCTGGTTTAAGGCACCAGTCTCTTCGGAGGCGTGGGTTCGAATCCCACCGCTGCCAGTATTCTTTTTGCATGTTTTTTTTAAGAATGTGTATTATTTTCATTTGATTGTTATATAATACATGTTGTATTATTATATATTCATCTTCAAAGGCGCAGTTTATAAGGATCAAATTCACGCGTAAAAAGTTACACAATATTTTGCACGTAACTATAGCATTTTTCACTATTACCACAGATATTAAAATAGTAGTTACCTATTACTCAATGAACATGGGTGTATTTACGAAAACTATTGTGCATCTATATGATTCGTAAAACCTGTACACTATACAGGTGAAGAGGTGGTCAATTAGCGGTTATTGTTAGGGTAAAAAATGGACAAAACAGCTTTTATTTACCTTTTTAAGTTGAAGATCGAAAACTTAACATTTGTGAAATATGCGTAATGCGATGATGACGGATCAACGAGCTCTCGCTACAAGTATAACACACACAGAGAACGTGGTGCGCTGGGAGCGGCAGGTGCAAGACGCGGAGGACGAGCTGGAGAAGGGAAGGCAGACGGAAGCCAAGCAGCGGTCCGACATCGACGCCGAGCTGCGCCGCGCCGACGCGCTCAAGGCGGAGCGGGCCGCCGCGCGCTCGCGGCTCGACCGGGCCGATGATGATGTCAACAAGGTACCTACACCTAGTACGGGGTACGACTTCTTCGCAGTGTTCGTATGGCCAGGTACCGCTGCTTTGCCAGTTATTCTGCCGCCAAGCTGGTAAGTACTGTGTTAGCGTAATGAGTTCTGTTTTGAAGGGCCCCGTAGCTAGTGAAATTACTGGTCAAATTAAACTTTTATCTTATTGGGCTGTGTAATAAAGCATACTGTTTTCGTGCGAGGGAGATAACACGTGCGATCAACAGCGTGTTTTTCATATATGTAGTGCTGTGGACATCCCAAGAACTTTTAGTATTGCAATGAATGACCTTCAAATAGCTTAGCTGCCGTATCTATAATACTATGACTGTGAGTTTGAACAAACCCACCGCAATATGGTCTTTATTCCCAGGCCCGCAAGGACGTGGCGTCGGTCCAGAAGGACATACAGTCGGTGCAGAAGCAGATCTCCAGCATCGAGTCCCGCATCGAGAGCAAGCGCAGCGAGCGACATAACATACTGCGCCAGTGTAAGGTACGCTGTACATTACAATGTGGTCACCCATACGTTGATGAACAATGCCGGCAGTGTTTTATAAGTTCCATGGTTAGTTGTCAGAGTATAAAATAAAATATGAAGTAGAAATTCGTTTCTTCACTCTATCTTGTTCAGGAATACCCTAAGAATTTTCTCCATACAGCCTTACAATTTTATTATTGTTAATTTCGAGATGTTGATAATTAGTTTAAAGAACCAGTAAAAACAAAGTTACAATTTTTTTTCGAATGAACATTACTGTATTTCTTATCGAGTAGCTATCGCAAAAAAAATTGTATGAAATTCTTAGTTACGAATAGTTGCCGCTAGCGTCGGCTGTCAATAACATCATATCGTGTATAAGCATCTAAAATACTTCAGTGCAGTTGCCTACCTACCTGTCTCATCATCATCATTATCATCATCAGCAGCCTGAAGACGTCCACTGCTGAACATAGGCCTCCCGCAAAAAGCGCCTCTTTGAGCGGCTGCTTGCCTCTTGAATCCATCGGCTCCCCACGGTTCTCACCAGGTCGTCGGTCCACCTAGTGGGGGCCGGCCTACGCTGCGTCTTCCAGTTCGTGGTCGCCACTCGAGAACCTTTCTTCCCCAACGGTTGTCAGTCTATGAGCTACCTGTCTACCTTCGAATAAATATCGTTCTAGGGGTACAGTAATATTAATATTTATGATTTTTGTAGCAGTATCGCCTGCTCAAACAAATCAATCTACATTAATATTGTCATATGTCTGAGATATAACAGCAGTGTGTGTCTGGTGTCGACAGATGGACGACATCAGCGTCCCGCTACTAGAGGGCAGCCTCGAGGAGTCGGTGGACGCGGAGTCCTCGCCCTCCTCGCTCTCCACCTCGCAGCACTACCGCCGGGAGGCCAGGTACGCTACTGCACCCAACACACGCCAGAAAATATGTGTTGTAGTGATTAATTAATTACCATTCGCATTCATTTATAGGTTTTTTTTTAACGGGCTAACGCTGTTTGTCTCTACCGACCTTTCCGGCGGGAGGGCAGGCGCTTAAGGCACCCAGCCGACAAAAGTTGGGGGCAACTAGCTCAAGGGCACCCCTGGGGTGCGAGCCTCGGCTCGGGCTGTTGCCGGGATAAGAGGATCGAGAATGTTACGTCCGCTGGAGGAGTGGACCCTATGGAAAGTCGCGACCATTCTAGCTAACCTACGGGGGGTACGTCGACCTCGCCGGCGGGGTCGGTGTCTGATTGTGTTACGCTGGTATCCTATACCGGTGCCGAAATCGGTACCTGAGCCAGAAGAGCTCGACTGGTCCGTAATTAATTTTTAGCATGTGATTGCTCAATTAGCATCTCCCAAATTAAATGTAGCTACGAAATTTCATGAAATATGAAGCGGATTCATCGCTCGCTTCTATAATTTTTTTATACCATCATACAGCGGCGGCCGGCCATTTTCATTTCGTTCGCAAGTGAAAACAAGATTAGTAATTTAGCAGGTGTTGTGAATACTTAAATTCACATATTAACAGAAATCATAATACATACCTAATTTTTATGAATTATCGTCATATTAGCAAATAGCAAAGCAATAGCCCAGATAGTATAATACCTACAGTACCGATGCCTCTTCCGTACTATGGAATAACGCGGGCTATTTTACGAATTATTTTATTTATTTTTGCATAACGCAAGATCATCAAGCGACGTTTATTGCGTGTTGGCGAAGTATTGGGCCAAATGAATTCACTGGACACTAACCAGCAACTCTAAACACGATTACTACATTTTTTTCAAGTTCGAGTTGTTGTCCGTTTGTACCTCATGGGACCCCGTGGCAATAGCAATTAGCATGCTAAGACTCATAAACCTTGAAATCGCATTAATTACCATCGCTAATGCGTTGTGTGACGCACAGGCTCCGCGTGGACTACAGCTCGCTGGAGGAGCAGCTGACGGAGCTGGAGGAAGCGGACGAGGTGAAGCGGAAGGCGGACAAGCTGCAGAAGGCCATCAACTCGCTGCAGAACACCGTCGACAAGATACAGGCGCCCAACATGAGGGTATGCTACTTTTCACATGCTACAATTCTATGAAATATGTCGCAAGGCGCCTGTTTGGATGAGCCTGTAATCTTTTAAAATGTTTTTCCTGATATTTGGTTAGTAAGAATTGGTATGACCACAACTAGAACTGAACTTCAACTTCAACTCTTGGCTAATGGCCTCTGTGGTGTTGCCATCCCACAATTCTGCCAATAACTTGGGTTGAATTTGGTATAGATTGTGACCACACATGTTTTGTCACCATAGATTAAGAAGTTTTGAATTTATACAGATTTTCTAAAAACGCTATTATAATAGAAGAAAATCTCTTTGAATCTTTCTTCTCTCGAAAACCATTCTTGATCTAGCCAAGGGACTATGGAGAATGATCGTCTCTTGCTTACAGAACCATAACTCGATAAAGCGAGACGAACCTGTTTTATTCACCAAAATCTTATTTTTGTACTAAGTAGTACTTTATATTCCCAGGCTATGCAAAAACTGGATGAAGTCCGTGAGAAAGTGAACGCGACGAATGAAGCGTTCGTCGCGGCGAGGAAGCGGGCACATAAAGCTAAGCTGGCGTTCGAAAAGGTAACCTGTTAAATATTCTTTCCTCTTATATATAAATAAATTTCAATGGTTGTTCGTTAGTCTCGCTAAAACTCGAAAATGATTTGGACATCATTCGTTTTGTTTGCTCTAACACAGGGTTAGCTAAAAAGAAAAAAAAATTGAAAAACCCTAAATAAATGTAACGTATTAACTTTTATAAAATAACGCCCAAATAAATAAATAAATAACGCCCAACGATCACATACATAGATCCTGGACCCTAACTAGGATTCCCTGTATCTAGGGACCCAGGAACTACGAGGACCATGGTCCCACAACACCCAGACACAGAACAAGTATATGCGCTTTTTTTTTCGGGCACAAATACTTGTCTTGGTACGGGAATCGAACCCGCCACCTTCGGGTTATGAGCCGACCTGCTCAACCACCACACCACGAAGGCTGTCAAATAATCAATTAATACTTAAAAGTGAAGAATTTAAGTATATGTTTTTAATTGCAGGTGAAAAAAGAACGGCACGACAAATTCATGGATTGTTTCGAGCACGTCGCTAATGAAATCGACGCTATTTACAAGGTAACGTTACATACAACATAAACGAATTGAATGCAAGCTTTTCTAAATTATTGTACTCTGCTATTCTTATTTAATCCTACCCTTTTTGAAAAAAGTTAAATAAGATCCAATGACGCATACATAAAATGTACAAGTACAACTGCGCCACGGCGAAAAGCTGTTTGACGAAAGTTAGAGAATATTGTTTTCTCACTTGCTCTAGTAATTTTGAGTGTCAATGTGATGGGTTGAGTTTTGAGACAGAAGTCGAAATAGAGTGTTAAAATTAAATTATTTTAAATAAGCTAAGCACAAAACAACAACATGAGTTTGAAAAAAAAAAGCAGTATTAGTATTAAGTGTAGTGGGTGTAACTTACCTGAATAAATAAATAAAATTATAGTTTTCTTTCCCGCTACTGGTGCAAGCAATCCGGCACAATTCAGAACAGAAAACTCCGATCCGTATAGCTTTGATTATGTAGCGATTATGGTAACCTCCCCTTACTGGGAGGTGTACGTCCAGCGGTTGCGGAGATCCAGTTGATGAGTCAGCATATCCTGTCTGCAGGCGCTGGCCATGAACCAGTCGGCGCAGGCGTTCCTGGGCCCGGAGAACCCGGAGGAGCCGTACCTGGACGGCATCAACTACAACTGCGTGGCGCCCGGCAAGCGGTTCCAACCCATGTCCAACCTCTCCGGCGGGGAGAAGACGGTCGCCGCGCTCGCGCTTCTCTTCGCCATACACAGGTACACGTGGCGCCGGCAAGCGGCTCCAACTCGTGTCACTACACACTCACTTTTACCCTAAACACAAATATATAAACTGTGGTTCACGTGGTGGTGAGGTTCGCGTACATCCCTAATACGAGTTTATTTGATACTAGCTTTTGCCCGCGGCTTCGCACGCTTGTGTTATGTTATTTTTACGTTATAGTCTAATAATAGATCATGCATTTCGTACCAAACAACAAAATCCACTAAATCTTTTCGAAGCTGAGCACAGTAACCTGAATTAGCATAGGTATAGGTATAACGCAAGCATAGCCGTGAGTGGAAGCTATTTAAGCTATTACCTAAAATTAAATGTTTTGAGTCTAATATAGATTTATAACAGTAAAAGAAGTTTCAAACAAAAAACTACAATTTTATAAGTACCTCTTCATATTACAACAAAAAGAAATCATCATCACTTCACTCAGGTCTTTAACAGAAGTTTCAGTAAGTTTTGTTTAGGTAGTAGTTACCTAAGCAGGCAGGTACAGTCTAGAAAAATATGGAAGAATCACACACGATGATCCTGTTTTGCTCAGTTTTACATAATTATTATCCGCGCGCTTTTTGTTCCATTTACCACATTTTTTTACCTTCTTAAGTTTGGTTCCATACGAATTGATGAGTACCTAACTACCTACACATAGCCAGTGTCAATAATAAGTTTATAAATTGCTGGAGATATGCATTTACCTGTACGACGCGTACATTATTAATTTTCTTAATACTAATTAGGAATTACAAATACTAAACCACCATTCCTTAAAGAATCGACAATTATAATTATTATTATGTCCACTATTTTCCACGCTGTCTCATTCCCAACATACCTACCTAGTGATGAAAGTGAGGAAGTAGGTTAAATCGTCATTACATAATTATTACTAAGACCCAAAGTTACTTACCTACTATAACTATAAACTTCTTGAAGTAACCGAGTAATCAATCATTTTCTGCTCCCGTGGTTTATTTAAAAGCACACAGATCTAAAATATTTTAACTATTAAAAACTTATTACAACATGCAAGAAGAAGAAGAAGAACAAATCAAAAACGAACGAACGTTACGCGCCATGTTGTTAATTCGAGGATACAATTTTATTGCCATAATGATACCTACATATTAATTATTATATCTAAGTACCTACCCTTTTTAAACATTTTTCATCAAATATTTCGTATCATTGGCTAAATACAAATAATAGCACCTCCGGCTTACTTTAATGCAAAATAAAAAAGGTTTAAAATGCGTAGCAATGATAAGGGTATATAACTTAAGTAGCTATAAGTACTACAGGGGGTCTAGCAAAGATACCAACCACTAACGCTAACGCCAAACGCTAACTCCGAAACTGTATTAAAATGACATTCGCTGTGGAAAAGTTAGCGATTTCCGAAATGTCATCCTAGTACATTTTGGAGTTAGCGTTAGTGGTTGGTTTCTTTGCTAGACCCCCAGGTACCTTAAAACTTCCTTGGGGTTGATCAAGAATGTAGCAGTAGCGCTCAAATAATTTTACCTACCTAATTAGAATGGTAACGTGTAGTTAGTTCATGTAAATAATACATTTTACCAGATCGCCAATAAAGAACATTACTCCCGCCAAAACCCTATAAATCGAAAACTTGAATAAAAATGTAAGCTTCAATATTGGCTAAGTATGATAATCGTGTGAAGCCTTATGAATAATTATAAAAAGTCTAAGTACCTACCCTTTTAAACAGTTTTCATAAAATACTTCCTATCATTGGCTAAATACAAATTTTGTCTAATGCCAAAATAAAAAAGGGTTTACAATGCGTAGCAAAAGCAAGGGTCAATGGGCACAGATTTCTGAATATGTTACTACTAAAGGTTAAGCTATAGGTACTATAAATACAATTTTAAATACTGATTTCGAATGGTAACGCGTAGTAGATTTTTGAAAACTAATACATAATACCAGATCATCAATAAAGAATTTTGCCCTCTCCAGAACCCAATAAATCGAAAACATGAATAATAATTTAGTTGTGTTTCAATATTGGCTAAATATGATATCGCGTGAAGCCTTAAAACTTATAAAAAAGTTTTTAGTTTTCTAAATTCCTTGTACTCTGTGTCGTGCTCATATTCAAGAAGGTTCTCATACCTATCCTCTTTTTTTAGCTTAGACCACAGATTAACGAAAAAACTTATCTATATGTAAATACATATGATTTTTTGGGTATAGATACTTACATAATGAACACATTGTTTTTCTCTAATCTGCATTGCATCGAGCGCAGACGAAGTTATCGCGCATTGTATTTCGCCGTAGCCCGAAATGTGTGATACACTGCCGGTAATGCAGGTGCACCAATTGTTATTTACTGTTGTAAAACATGCATTAAATTACTTCCTTATTGCTTAGTGCAGTGGGGATTGTTCAGAATGAAATACAAAAATATAGGAGTTCCGTACTCAAAGAGTAAATCCTTATTACTAAACCTCCGCTGTCCGTCGGTCTGTCGGTCTGTCCACCAGGATGTACTCATGAATCGTGATAGTTAGACTGTTGAATTTTTAACAGATGATATATTTCTGTTGCCACTATAATAACCGTGGTCCGTATTAAAAGGGACAGATAAACAGACAAATAAAAAAAATTGGTTTTACTTCATACTGATAAGGAATTATAAATTAAAACTATTACAATTTATTTTTGTAATCACAAATAATACTCTCACAGTTTGTAAAACATATTTATTCGCCGACATGCAATATATTGCTACTGCTTCCTCCATTTTATTTAGCCCACGTCGGTCGCGCAGCAGGCAAACAAATTGACTGTGTGTCCAGGTTGGGGCGCTACAAAAACATCGAGGATAGTCAACAGAAATATTTTTCTGCGCCAACTCAACAGCGAAGGTTCGGGCGTATATGAAGCCGCGCCATAATAGTAACAGAGTTTTTTTCTTTAATCTGTGCATCCGGATAAACCCGAGATAAAATTACCGTCAGTAGCAGTGTAGCAGAGTGACATTTTTTTCTCTTATCTATGGTTAGTAGCCAAAATATAACTTACCTTTTGACACTGGCTAAATACCTACACTATGTGTGGAGCCAAAATATAAGACAAAAAACTTACCTTGAGGCCTTGAAGCGGCCATCTTGTTAAAATCCCGTTCCGTTTCATAATGAAATCTTAATCATTTTCACTAAAAAAAAATTAACGATATATAAAATTTAATATATCCTATGTTTTGCGCCGGGTTTTTCTAAGCTTATTAGTGAAAACCGCATGAAAATCCGTTCAGTAATTTCGGACTTGTGCCGTAACAAACAAACAAACAAACAAACAGACAAAATGTCTATAAAGTAGCTTAACGTGATCAGCAAAAAATTTCAAGCCAACCTGTGTCATTTTTTTTTCGATATCTTGCATTTACAGATTTTTTTATCTCTACAGTTTTATTATATGTATAGATTGTACTCGCCATAAAACGAGTATCGTAAATGTGCATGAATTTCTTACTTACGTATAGTTACCGCTGGAGGCGCTATGCTGGATTTCATCGGCTACTCCAGTTACACCACCTAGGAGAAAAGTGACTTTTCTTTTCCACTATTCCGTCTAAGGGTGGATACGCGGAGTCAGCTATTCCTCTTTGCACAAAGCTTCCACTTGTATTTCATAATCAACTACGTCCTACGACAATCAATAACGAATCCAATACTGTATTCCTTCTACTCGTACTAAACCAGTATCTTCCAATCTCCATCCCTCTCCCAGCTACCAGCCGGCACCGTTCTTCCTGCTGGACGAGATCGACGCGGCGCTGGACAACACCAACATTGGCAAGGTGGCCTCCTACATCCGCAGCAAGAAGGGAAGCCTGCAGACCATCGTCATCTCGCTCAAGGAGGAGTTCTACGGCTGCGCTGATGCTCTCGTCGGGATCTGCTCAGAGGTATCATCATCATCAACGCCAACAGCTTGCAGGCGAACATAGGCCTCCACGCCGCATAGGGACCGCGCCACTTTGAGCAATTGTTTGCCTGCATCCATCGGCTCCCCGCGGTTTTGACCAGATCGTCGGTCCACCTAGTGGGGACCTTACGCTGCGTGTTGCGGTTCGTGGTCACCCACTCGAAATGCTTTCGTCTCCATCGCTTGTCAGTTCTACGAATGATGTGGCCTGGCCATTGCCATTTCAACTTACTGATTCTAAGATCAACTAAAAATATCCACAGGCGAACTAAAATAACTCATGTCATTATCTTTGTTTTCGGATCTTATCTCGCAAGGACACACCGAGCATAGCTCTCTATAGCTCGTTTCGCATCTTTAAGCTTGAGTCAATAATTTGATCAATCGGGGTTAAAAAATAGTACCTAAATGTTTTTGTCATTGCAGCCGGCAGACTGCCTTGTGAGCGACGTCATCACTCTCAGCCTCGAAAACTACGACTACTGAGACTACGCTGTACTGTACTGTACGAAGATTTTAATTTAAAGGATAAATCATTAAAACTTTAGACGCACCACCATTAAAGGTGGAGTGCATCATTGAAAGACTTGTTCTATCTATGTGTATCATAAGGTATAAATAAAGATATAGAACGGTTGAATATGGATCTCTTTTATTTACAATAAAATAATTTCAATTATTCTGCATGCGTATTATTTACACATCGCAGTTATCACTTTTTTAAATCCTATTTAACAATTAAATAGTACATCTAACCTAGCTACTCGTTATAATAACAGACGCATGCAGAAAGGCAAGGGGAAATTAGATATAAACTAGCTAATATTTACTAAATAACGAAATATAATAGTCCTTGCTTGTCTACTTGCGTCTTCGCGGATCGTTGATTGTGCTCCGTGATAGTAACGAGCATAAAGATATACTATGTATGGTGTCGATTCTGCATCTCATTCTCTAAACTAGCTAAACGAAATAAAAATATGCTCCTTTGAAATTTCAAACTTTATCAAAAGAGTACCGCCATATTTTAAGAAGCGAGTATACAATACTACACCAACATGCAGCCACAGATATTAAAATAGTAGATGCAGCGTACAGAACGACGGCAATAACTTTTTCAAATACCAGGATGGTCCTCTTCAGTTCAGTTTGCTTTAGGAATGCGACAGAATCGACACTAATGTATATTTACTATAACAGGTCTTATTTTAATATAATATTATAGTGGAAGTTTGACAATAACAACTCCATTACACTGTTATGTAAAAATAAGCACAACCTTGCGGTTCAATTACAAGGCGCAATACACGGTGTCTGTTATATTTTGTCTTAACCCATTCAATGCCGGCGACCCTCCAGGAGGGTTCACCTTCACCGCATTCGCGGGCCCGAGAACCTTCCTCGAGGGTCCATATTAAAAATATGGTTTTTATCGTAAATACACAATAATAAAATCAGAAAAATTATTACAGCGTATAATTTAACAAGACGAATTTAGTGCACACATTGGTTTTCAGGTTTAATCATATTTATTTTTTAATTATTTTCGGCTTCTTCCTAGGAGCCAAGGGCGTAATGTATGGCGGCACGGGGGGTGTGCACCATGAGCGGGGGAAGGACGCGAATGTGTTAAAAGGCTAGATTCAAAACTGTCATAATCAATTAGGTTTTCCCCTACGATTTCACCTTTATATTCCGGTCAACTAGCGAACCTAGGGGTCTAGCAAAGATACCAACCACTAACGCTAACGCCTCACGCCAAGTCCAAAAATGTATTGAAATGACATTCGCTGCGGAAAAGTTAGCGATTTCCGAAATGTCATCTTAGTACATTTTGGAGTTAGCGTGAGGCGTTAGCGATTGTGATCTTTGCTAGACCCCCTAGTCAGTCACGTACGCAGCACAATCAAACGCCGCACCTCTAGTCTTCATGCGGCACTCCTTCGCACAGTGTCGGTACAACTTACGCCGTAAAGAAACTATTGTAATAAGCAAAAAAATTAAGCTTTTACACTCTCACCCAAAGAGTATATAATTTACTGTCTCACCGTTCCTCGTGAGATCTCGTCATGCTACAACATGCGTCGGAGACAACAATTGTTTTTGACACATAACCATAACCGTGTGAACGGACCCGAAATTGAGGCTTGATTGAGTAAAACCGACCTAAAACTACAGTCCACTTGTTATCTATGATATCGAATGACATTTAAAAACCTAGCTGTCAATCTTTGTTGTCTCTGCCTCTTGCAATAAAACCTTCGCAGTAAGCACACGCAATTTTCACACTATTAAATTACCCGGCCAAGTGGTCCTAACGTTTTTCTGGCCCAAATAGCCGCGTCATAGTGGCTCCAAGCCCGAACCATACATACATATTTTGTTATAAAGTGCAACAAAGTTGGATATCATGTGGGAGATTACGGCAGATTATATGTATTGCGCCGACGCCGGCCGGCTCCTTGTGCTGGCCGCCATATTATATCCACATCCAAGCGCTTATGGGATTTCATTCAAGTTGAAATTGTGTGTGACGAACTACAACAAAAATGTCAACAAAATCCGTAGGCTTGGGTGATGCCCAAGATAGCACGGAAGAGCTACGCAAGCTACGCGCCACTGTTGGGCAATGTAAAGCGGCATTCACACGTTTCGAAATGTATGTGGCAGCACACAAGAAAATTACGAAGACGATTTTGGCAAACATGAAGTAGCGATTAAAAGTACTCAAAAGCGTATGGGGGCAAATACAGCGATACGCAATTGGAAATTAATGTACAATCCAATAAATTTTCCGAAGACGATTTCTCGGATGAAATTGAAGAAAGGTACTATAAACTAATGGAAATTTTAAACTCGCTATCACCTATAAAAAGTGCCAATGATGAAACTACCGTGCCCGAGTGCCCAAAAACAAATTGCCAAGCATCGATATCCCCATCTACACTCGAGAAGACATAACCAAGTACAAGCCATTCATACATCTATTTTCAGCAGTGGTTGGCAATGATGTACCTGTTCAGAAGCTGTATTGCCTCAAAAGTCACATGCAAAAAGAAACATTATCTCTGATTGAAGGGCTGCCTCAAACAGATAATTCATATGAAGATGCACAACTCTTGTTGAAAGAACGCTATGACAACCCATGTGAGCAGCGAGTCTTCAAGAATTTGTTTGCCATGTAAAGCAACAGCTCGGAGCTATCAAGAACATGGAGCAACCGGTAGAATCGTGAGACATGTTGCTACTGCCTATTTTGCTTCGGAAGGAACAATAGACTTCCAGAGCGTACCAAATGGAGATAAAAGCAAGCTTCCGACGCGACGGTGGCAAACCCAATGGAATTTCTGAAAAAAAAAAAACGCGCTTCCAGCTTTGAAGAAAGTCAGCGTTTAGAAGCAAAACCATTGAAGGGAGTCAGCTAGGTTACTGTAAAAAATTTAGCAGAGTGCAGGTGTTGGCAACACAAAATAAATAGATATTATATTCGTAGTTTGTATGGGCAACTTTAGATACTGACTTGACGTTCGGACCACTACCCAAGGTGTGGCTCCTTTTGTAACTTTTCTATTAATAATTAATAAATTCAGTTAAACCGCTCCGAGAGTTTTCATCCAACTACATATCGCACGAAGAATCCCTACAGTCCATTGCTCACCACCTGAGGCTGTTCCCCACAGTTTGGTCCTCAAGAGCCTTTTGCGAAAGGCGACCACGTTGGTGAATTATAAACTCAAAGCGAGATCGGACGGAAACACGGATCTTACTTGCTGCGCTCAGTGGATTGTGCGAATCTACAACAATATGCTGCGATACAAGGCGTAGCAAGCGAGGTTTGCTGCAAGAAAAGTCAAGTCAAGCTGCAAAAATCAGTAAGCGAACGAGTGTGGCGGCGATCTTATAGCCACATCGTGCTGCGATTACTGCGATCAGCGTTTAAGCGTGCTGCA
Source organism: Ennomos erosarius (assembly GCA_963580505.1). Lineage (NCBI taxonomy): Eukaryota > Metazoa > Arthropoda > Insecta > Lepidoptera > Geometridae > Ennomos > Ennomos erosarius. The sequence continues at coordinate 637,890 of OY756989.1, forward strand.
AGAATTTCGGTTCAACATCGGCCGCGGCGAATTGCAGGCAACAAAACCTGCAACAGAATTGGTGCGACGGCAAGTACAAGACATCATCACTTTGCCATCCATCAATTTCAGCAAATCGATTTGATCGATCTATCTATCGTCAATTCTTCCACAAAAGGGACTTTTTCCCCATACTAGCAACACTGCTGAGTCCGTGAGGTTGTCCAACCGTCACCGCCGGCTAACTTCGGACGACACAAAAAGGACGCCAGCCGACTCCCGCGCAGCCATCTTGTTGTTTTTGTATTGTAATTTGAAAAAAATGTGCGCTTTGTTTTGTAAAATAATCTGTGCGTTTCATAAAATAGTGTTACTTTGTGTTCAAACGCGAAATTATGGAGAAGTATTGTAACAATAGTCATAAACTTTATATTTGTCCTAAATTTAAAATGGCTTCTGTCGAAAGATTAGAATTTGCAAGAAGCAGAGACAACAACGATTGACAGCTAGGTTTTTAACTGTCATTCGAAAGCATAGATAACAAAAGTGGACTGTAGTTTTAGGTCTGTCTAACTCGACCAAACCTCAATTTCGGGTCCGTTCACACGGTCATGATTGTATCAAACAAATAGGATAGGCTCACAGTGTTTTCATGTATATTTTCATTTATACAAGTTTTGGCCGCTTAGCCAAATTAACCGGTTATTTATGTAAAGAAAAAATTGAAGTTGGTTATAGAAAGTTTAGAAATTGTAACGGTAGTTAGCATCTCCCGACTATAAGGACGGATGGATCCGGATACAACCTTGATCATAAAACAAATATTTCATTTGCTTAAAAATCAACCAGTTTTCAATTCCACCGCCACGTTTTAAACTTGAATGTTTTTAATTGAGCTTCCTTACTGCCTCATCGAGTTGTACTTATACTTAACTATTTGGACGAAATCGAAGATAACGTAACGTAATTGAAGAGTCTCGCGCTAGTTTCGACACTACATCGTATGTTTTGTTTGTGTGAGTCTACAACGGCTTTGTGTATACCACACGGTCATACGAGCTTGCGTTTTGTTTGTATGTATGAATCAAACTTTTTTTAGTTAAAACTTTGCCTTTTAAATGCGGTTATCGATGCAGCACGCTCGCACGCTGGCACCTGTTCATAGTCCTCTCAAACTTCAAGATTATAGTTATTCAAAAACACACGCCGCGCCCTGTAGATTTATTTCTTTCATGATGAAATCAAATCATGCAATTCAGTTGCACATCGAAATGTATAGCTTTCTTTGGACGCTCGGTTGACATAGCCTGCGTTTCGGCCTCGGATCAACAGTTGATCAACTATGCTCATCCATCTCTAAATCCGATAGCATCGTATTGTCTAGTCTAGCGTATGGGGCGGGTATACGTTATCAATGTGGTAACATGTACGGCAAAATAGGGTAAAATTATTAAAACTGGTTTCAAGCGGAGCCGTGTCGAATCGACAAGCGGATGCCACTATCACGCGACATCGGCTTGTCACGGAGCAAATCGTTGCGCCCTAAGTTTGCTTTTCCTTGTAGTATAGTATGGTTGCAAAGTGAAGGATTCCGTGGAGTCAGTGACAGTAGTTAGCGCGCCTTACTTCAGCGGGGAGGTGCTGAAGTAAGGCGCGGCGTGCGGCTGCAGCAGCGTGCGACAGGCGCTAGTGTGGCGCGTGCGGCGGGGAGGTGCTGAAGTAAGGCGCGGCGTGCGGCTGCAGCAGCGTGCGACAGGCGCTAGTGTGGCGCGTGCGGCGGGGAGGTGCTGAAGTAAGGCGCGGCGTGCGGCTGCAGCAGCGTGCGACAGGCGCTAGTGTGGCGCGTGCGGCGGGGAGGTGCTGAAGTAAGGCGCGGCGTGCGGCTGCAGCAGCGTGCGACAGGCGCTAGTGTGGCGCGTGCGGCGGGGAGGTGCTGAAGTAAGGCGCGGCGTGCGGCTGCAGCAGCGTGCGACAGGCGCTAGTGTGGCGCGTGCGGCGGGGAGGTGCTGAAGTAAGGCGCGGCGTGCGGCTGCAGCAGCGTGCGACAGACGGCGCACACGCGCGCGGGCGCCCGGCGCGGCCCGCTGCCCACGGTGTGCGCGCAGCATGACGCGCAGAATATGCGCCCGCAGTGCCGACAGTGCACCTGCAACCAACGGACGCGATCAGGGGTTAGCGTCAGAAATGACTGGTTGTCTGGAACGTCCGGCATTTATTCATAAATTGCAACCTCTTCGCTACTTTTCCTAAATTAAACTTATAATACGTGCCCCTACCACCTACCTACCTACCTACCTATTATAAATTTAGAAAAACTCATGGGGTATTAAAAAGTATCAAATTAAAATCCCTCCGCGATGATCGGGCGCCCCGCGTACCTTTTTCTTCTGGTTGGGTAGCGGCACGCGGCAGTCGGGGCAGTGCGTCACGTCCTCCTCGTGCTGCCACCGCACCTCCGTGTCCGCCTCGCGGATACGCTGCAGCTGCACCTACAGGTAACATAACCAAACATGTTACAACCTGACGACACACTACATCGTCAACTCTTTATTATTGTACACCTTAAGACAACAAAAATAACAAGGGAGAAAACTTAATTAAGTTATTCGTACAATAGGCGGTCTTATCGCTTAGAGCGATCTCTTCCAGACAACCATTGCGTTGGTACGATATTAGTAGCTAAGAGTTTGGGGCTTCGGTGTACAGGCATAAATCAAGAACATAAAAACATAAAAACTAATAATAGAATGATACATGATAATAGCATTACAACAATTTTGGTCTACTTACAACATAGTGCTAAATAAATATATATATATATATATATACAGGGTTACAGGAAAAATTGTGCTAGATCCGCTAAGGGCGTGGAGTTCCCACCATTTCTAATTTATTTCACTATGAAACACCCTAGCCTAAACTTATAGTATTATTTTTAGATATCCGTTAGAAAAAAATACAGATTCAAATATTTTTTTATTTCTTAACTTTCACTTGTCTACTATAGTCTATTAAATATTATATTATGTACTATTTTATTGATTGACGTCCCAAAGCATCTTATTACACATGTAAAAATGCAATAATAATAATAATAAGACACACAAAATATTTAAAAAAAAAAAATTAAAAGTCGAATATTTCGAAAAGGGTTAAGTTTAGGCTAGGGTGTTTCATAGTGAAATAAGTCAGAAATGATGGGTACTCCACGCCCTTAACGGATCTAGCACGATTTTTCCTGTAACCCTGTATATACAAATAATAAACATACACCAAAAATAAATACTATAATATAATATAAATATATACCAAAATCAATAAAACATACATATATATATCAACCGACTTAATTTACCAATATTATTATGATTGGAGTTATAGAACCAACTACCAATACCTTACTTCATGCCGATTTGCGATAAGTAGAAATCTTTTACTTTATCTTTGAAGATTTGCAGTGACTCAGAGTGCCGTATTGATACCGGCAAGCTGTTCCAGAGGCGAACAGATTCTATAGTGAAAGAGGCATCATAAAAAGAAGATGTATGAAGAGGCATATGTAGAAGAAGAGTTTTGGTCAACTATTGGTTGGATTGGACACTTAGGTTATATACTGTAGACACACAGGTTCCATGAAAATCAAACCTCAAGTATCTTCGCGCTGCTTACTTACACAGATATACCTCTCCAGCTATTATAAAATAGTCCCCTAGTTTTTATTTTATATTGCGAGAAGCGCACGTAGTCCTGCCGCAGTATTATCTGCAGAAACTGCGAGAGGCGGACGAAGTCCTGCCGCAGTGTTACCTGCAGAAACTGCGAGAGGCGGACGAAGTCCTGCCGCAGTTGCAAAGACTGCGAGAGGCGGACGAAGACCTGCCGCTGTGTTACCTGCAGAGACTGCGAGTGGCGGACGAAGTCCTGCCGCAGTGTTATTTGCAGAAACTGCGAGAGGCGGACGAATCCTGCCGCAGTGTTATCTGCAGAAACTGCGAGAGGCGGACGAATCCTGCCGCAGTGTTACCTGCAGAGACTGCGAGAGGCGGACGAAGTCCTGCCGCAGTGTTACCTGCAGAAACTGTGAGAGGCCGCAGTGTTACCTGCAGAGACTGCGAGAGGCCGCAGTGTTACCTGCAAAGACTGCGAGAGGCGGACGAAGTCTTGCCGCAGTGTTACCTGCAGACTGCGAGAGGCGGACGAAGTCCTGCCGCAGCGGTACCTCCACCAGAGACTGCGAGAGGCGGACAAAGTCCTGCCGCAGCGTTACCCCCAGAGACTACGAGATGCGGACGAAGTCCTGCCGCAGTGTTACCTGCAGAGACTGCGAGAGGCGGACGAAGTCCTGCCGCAGTGTTACCTGCAGTGACTGCGAGAGGCGGACGAAGTCCTGCCGCAGTGTTACCTGCAGAGACTGCAAGAGGCGCACGTAGTCCTGCCGCAGTGTTATCTGCAGAGACTGCGAGAGGCGGACGAAGTCCTGCCGCAGTGTTACCTGCAGAGACTGCGAGAGGCGGACGAAGTCCTGCCGCAGTGTTACCTGCAGAGACTGCGAGAGGCGGACGAAGTCCTGCCGCAGTGTTACCTGCAGAGACTGCGAGAGGCGGACGAAGTCCTGCTGCACCTTCTCGCTGTTGTCGAGCTCCTGCTGCAGTACCGACACCCGCGACCGCACTTCATGAACTTCCGATTGGAGACGTTTCTAGAACATGCAGGCAATATACAGTATAACTATTATCTATAATATAACAAAAATATATATATTTATATATGAAAACAGACTAATTGCGTCTCAAACTGATGGTTTTGTACTTTTATCGCGGTCCAACTCGCACTTGGCAAATTTCAAGTGGTTGTTGACAGACTACAGAGTGCACTATAATCGTACCCAAATTTATGGCTCAGGTATATTACTGTTTTTAGGATATAAAAAATTCATCAATCCATAAAAACAAGCTTGTTGCATGGGAAATCCATTTAATTTTGTTTTATTGTTTGTGAGATCTCACCTTATCCTCTAAAAGTTTCTCGATCATATCGTTGGACTGCCGCAATTTGTCTCCCAACTGTTGCATCTGCTCGTGCTCAGTCTGAAGCCGGTTCATTAATTCTCTGGAACATTCATACATTCGGTCGTTATACAATAATGAATTTATTGTTTCAACCAAAAACGCTGTGATGATCAACCAATCAACCTCGAATTAACCTCATTTTTTTTAAATGGTTTTGCACAAAGTGGTGTACATGGAAAAACTTAATGCTAAGTAGCATTATCTACCATCTTTTTAATTGACAATAATATGTTATAATCAACTTGACATTTCCTCGTTAATACTTCCCAAACGAAGGAAGCGAAGCAACTATCAACTCAAAGTACGTCGCAATGTACCTTGAGTTTCCCCTCAAAGTTGAGTGGAAGTACTAGATGAAGAGAACTACGTCCACTGGAAGAATTGACCCTATGGAAAGTTGTAGCTATAACCTTTGAGGAGTAAGTTATGAGGGACTATTCTATGATTGTGTAGTAGAATCAAAAAGAGTACAAGGTGACCTGGAAATGCTAAGGATAAAAATGGTTTACCTATTTTCTCTATTTTCAGCGCGAACTGCGCTAAGCTCGGCTTCTTGTTGGTGGAATAACGCGCCTTGCTCTAATAACTGGAAAGGTAAAATGAAATGGATTAGTACTATAATTTTTTGATGTGTTTCGTTATAGAATATATTGTTACTTTTATTTCACACAACCGGATTTAACTTCAATAGAAATGAACGATATAATATTACACCATAAGTTAAAAATATTACAAAAATCCGGTGAAATTGCGGTAAAAATGGCGATTATCCCGTCACGTCATTCATTCTCATAAAAAAGCTCAGGAGCTACCTGTGTGCAGAAGTCGTCGAGTAGTAGTCAAAAGTACTTACCTGATTCCTAAGTTCCCGCTCGCTCTCCGCCGTCTCCTCGCGTCCTATCTGACAGAATATCAGCTGTTCGCGGAGCCGTAACGTCAACTCTTGTAACTCCTGGAATAGAAACAAAACTCATAGAACCGATTTCTATAGTGTAAACCACACTTAAGGCATATAGGTGTAATATACATTTATAGAAACAAAACTATTTTTATTCACGCTAGTAAAGAGTTACAAAGCTAGTTCTATTGTTCTCTTCCACTCAACAATGTGGTTTCGACGGAGTGGTCAGGATGAGTAAACTATATTTAACTATTCATCAGCTATTTTGGTCTGTTTGTAGACGTAACGGCAAACGATTGAAGAAGAAAGAAAAAAAGAGAGAAAATGAGTTTATTAAGCACATCAATACATTTAAGACGCAAGTAACAGTAAAAATAACAAAAAGGTAGATAATGTTATCAATATACTCAAAAGAAGCAAGTTCAGCATAATGCTGTGAATGCAAGCTTCACAGCGCTGGTTTTCAACTGACTTTTTTCTTATACTTAAATTAACATAATGTAGTAGGTAGGACGATTATACGATCATCCTAAACCAAGCCCTTTCATCATCGCCATTTTTTATCATTTAATTTTATCATCAATAAAATACAGATATATTTTCGGTAAAATATGCTATAAAGCTGTAATGTTAGGGTTTGTCCAGATGTTCTCGACATCAACAACTTTTAGGATTAATTTTTAAGGCAAAAGGCTGTATCAGAAAGTTTACGCAAATATTGTTTAATTAACTTACTTCTACAGTGTCTGGTAGGTCAATGATTTCATTCTGCATTTCTTCCGCCTTCTTAAGGTACTGTCCTATCAACATAGCGTTATCTCGTTCTAAGCTGAAATAAAATAATATGTTTTTAAATCAAATCATTTCTACTGAGATAACAAAACGGCGACAGTTTCAATTTCTGATGCGCATCGATCTCTTTATCATATCGATCAGTAGCCTATTCATTGAATTGAATCTTAGCAGCTTTTGCGGCAATTTTTCTTTATTTTCGTGGCTCAGTTATATCAGGCTAACATTTGTTTTGTAAACTATCGGAAGAACTCCCATATTTGGTACGAACTTCGGTGCCTCTAACAAATACAATGAGACCAGCGCGTACCCGCAAACAATCGCGTACTACGTGGTGTTGTCAATGGGTTGCTGCACGGCACACAGCTCATCGTTTACGTGCGGTGGGTGAGTGAGCTGGTGGGCGGGGAGCGTACCTGTCCAGCTTCCCCTGCAGCGTCTCCCGCTGCACGGTGCGGTGGGTGAGTGAGCTGGTGGGAGGAAAGCGTACCTGTCCAGCTTCCCCTGCAGCGTCTACCGCTGCACGGTGCGGTGGGTGAGTGAGCTGGTGGGCGGGGAGCGTACCTGTCCAGCTTCCCCTGCAGCGTCTACCGCTGCACGGTGCGGTGGGTGAGTGAGCTGGTGGGCGGGGAGCGTACCTGTCCAGCTTCCCCTGCAGCGTCTACCGCTGCACGGTGCGGTGGGTGAGTGAGCTGGTGGGCGGGGAGCGTACCTGTCCAGCTTCCCCTGCAGCGTCTACCGCTGCACGGTGCGGTGGGTGAGTGAGCTGGTGGGCGGGGAGCGTACCTGTCCAGCTTCCCCTGCAGCGTCTCCCGCTGCACGGTGAGGTCGGTGACGTGTTGCAGCGCGCGGCGCTCGGCGTCCCGCGCGGCGGCGGCGCGCTCGGCGAGCGTGTCCCGCGCGCACGCGACGGCGGCCCGCAGGTGCTCCAGCTCGCCGCCCGCGTCCTGCCGCGCCACCTGCCACGCGCGCACTGTCTCGTCGTGCACCGACCGCACGCCTTCTAGCTCCTCCGTGGCCTGCGACACCGACAACGTTCCACTTGAGACCTTTGTTTCGTATTGACACCTAAATTTCAGGTGTATGGAACGCTCGTCACCATCGCGCCGCGTATCGTATGAGAGACGCGACGGGCGCTCCCTACGTTTGAAGGTTTTAAAAGTGTATAAAACCTCGTCGCGCCATTTCTTCATACACAAACCCTAACTTTGTCGATAATAAGATCTAAATTGACGTCTCACTTGGAGTTTGTCTTGCTTTCTTTCAGTATTCCTCTCAACTTATAAAACAAAGTGATGCTAAATGACAAGTGAAGCCTAATTTGTGCCAATGGCTGCCATAGAAAAAGGCGTTGAACTTATTTCTTATGACTTTTAGCTAAAATCTTAACAATTTGTTACAGTAACCACAAAGTGAAAAGTAAAGACGAAACGTGGCCTCAGCGTAATCTACTTTCGGTCATGCCGGTAGTTAAATTTGTTTAATGTCTCTACACAATCATGCTATACATACAGGAGACGGAATATAAAAAAAACAAAAGTTGAAACTTACAGTATAACATGTCATCCTAAACATATCCTTATTCCTCACCTGCTTGAGTGCAATATCGAGCATTGCGGCTCGTTCTCGCACCGCCTCCGCCTTGGCTTGTTCCGACACTAGTTGTTTCTCGTAGTTGGCACACATGTCGCACTGTCGACTCACCTCTAAAGAAAATTATACCTTATTGGACATGAAATAAAGACTCCAAGTCTACAAATGCCTTCGTCAGTGCTTTCAGAAAAATACACCTCGGGCTGTTCACAATACATCAAGAGTGAATAGGTATTTACTAGAAGCGTGCTACACCTTCGATTACATCGTCCCTCGCCCCATCAGGTGAGACTGGTCAAAGGCCAGCCTATTATTGCATTTAATAGTAAAAAAAATACATATTTATGAAAGAATAAAAGCTAGGTGTGTTCTAAGTCTTGTCGTATATTCATTAATTTGATCCTTTTTTTCTGTTTGGCAATACTAACTGGCGTGTGATCAGACTAGAGAGAAAGTCAGGCTGTTGAGCAGGAAAAACGACCAGTTTCTTGATTTTTGGCTTGCTAGTGAAAAGTTATGATGTATATTGAAGAATAAACAACAGTTCGTACATTCATTCACTCAAAAACTTCATTCATTCAAAAACTGAACTTAATTTATACGACATAAATTACCTTGTTCAGTTTTGGTATCGCCGCTTGCAACGCTCGTTACAGCCGCGGCTGATTTAGCTTTCTGTAAATAAAACAACAAAATCTATAACATTTCGATATTATCTAATGATCTAACTTAAATTGTTTATTTGTATAACAAACAGACCGAAGAATAAAATAAAATATACCGCTTTTTGCACTATCTTAAGTATAATAAAATGAGAACAGACTGCAAGTGACGTACCAAAGCCTCCTGTAGTTGCGCGTCGGTGTCCCTGAGCTTGTTCTTGAGCGCGGATATCTCCAGTTCCATCGGCTGGATCATCGAGCGCGCCAGCTCGTTATCTTCTGTGGACTGGAACGGGGGGGATGCGCGCTTTTTAGTATGCTACCTTTTTTATCGACGAGAATTCACCATTCCATTGCCTATGTACTTGATTTACTCTTGTGCAATAAAGCATTTTCTATCTATCTATCTATTCCAGACTAATCATGGTCAAATACATTAACTGTAAACTATATAAAGTAAAAAATAAAAATGATAACCCATCAAACAATGCAAAGCTTGTACTATGAGAACTAGATAACTGTTAACAGATACGGGAACCAGTAGTATTTACAACTGAGCGAGGGTACGTTTAGCCGTCGTCGGTCCCAACTGTTGTCGAAAGGCACGTAGTCGTTCAGCCAAGTCAGACTCAATAAAAATTGAATCTTTAGGCATTTGGGCAGTCAAAATTATATTTGACCCAAACTACAAGACAAAATCTTAAGCTACCGGCTTACCACTTAACCGAGTTACTTTCTGCTATCATCACTATCGATGAAGTCCAAATACACTTGTATTTAACTTTTTTAATTTACCATTTACTTTACCATTCTCTACGCAGCCAATACACCGCCTCACTATTGCTAGAATTATTAGATTTATTGCATACCTTTCTACCGGGCTGGTCGTCAGAGTCTGCGGCCAGTTTCCGGGCCAGGTTGCGCACGAGGGTAGCCGGCGCCAGTGACACCTCCTGCCACATCCATTTCACATCCATTTTTATGGTATCCATTATAATTTTACATACACATCACTCTAATTTAAAACTATTAATTCAAAATCTCCGTGAGTGTGTTAATATTTAAAACTTTACACAGTAGCCGCGGCAAATCGTGACCAATCTTAATAACACAAAAATTAATAGATTATCCGGTAACCGTGCCGCGACGTGAGTTAACCACGAAGGCTAGTAGGTTACTGAAGTCCAGTTTAGGACGAATTCGAGGAGGAAACGAAATGCTAGTATTGTATAAAAGCAGGTAAAATACACAAATATGGCAATAAACAATTGAAATTGAAATAAGGAAAATACAAAGCAAAAGACCCGATATGACACAAGGCTCTTTTGCAAAAAAAAATGTTGTAGTTTGAGTATCGAGGCATAACTTATTCGATAAATCTTTAATACCGATACACACTGCTACACAGTTCATTTAAGATAATTCTATAAGCAGTTTTTTTACTGTGAATCGAAGTAATCGGATAATTTCTGCATTGCAAGTATCGAAAGGTTAAATTTTAACTCAAGAAATATAGTGTTATAACGGGGGTTTTCCAAGTGCGATTAGTCAGGCCGGCACCGGCATGGGGCCATTAGCGAGTAAACGACGTACAAGCGCCGCTATGGTAATGTTACACAGAGATAACAAGGTTTCAAAGATAACACGATGCTGGTAAGCGAAGGTAAAATGCATTAAAATAATTGTAAAAAAAACTTGGCAACAATGGTAGGTTAATTTTTAGGGTTCTGTACCCAAAGGGTAAAGCAAACCCTATTACTAAGGCTCCTGTCTGTCCGTCTATCACCAGGCTGTATCTCATGAACCGTGATAGTTAGACAGTTGAAATTTCCACAGATGATGTATGTATTTGTGTTGCCGCTATAAAAACAAATACTAAAAGACAGAATAAAATAAATATTTAGGGCAGCTCCCATACAATATAATGAAGATAATGGATAAAGATAATGGTACGGAGCCCTTCTTCGTGCGGGAGTCCAACTCGCATTTGGCCGTTTAATTGTTTTTTTCGTAACTCATTTGTTTTTGCCTATACAGTAGACTCGCGGTAATACGACAAACGTTTTGCAAGGCAGGGCGGTGTCGGTAGGTCGAATTTATATGACTATCAGTGTCCAGAACTTTTTGAAAAGGAGTAATATTGTAGTCGAAACACCGCGGCTCCACTGTATTTAGAATTAACTAGCAAATCAATGCCTTCATTTTCAAGACGGGTTTTTTAAATTAAATGTTTTATGTTCGAACTGCCTTTGGACTTTTTAATGGTATTTTGATGATATTTTCCAAGGAAACCTATAAGATTGTCCTGCGTAACTGTATGCTGTGTGATTACCACTTCCTGTAGCTATAGATAACGCATTCATGAACATGGATAAACACCATGTAAGTATTCTTGCTTTGCTTCTGATACGGTTTACTTAAATAGTTCCAGTGCACAATTTGTAACTTTGGAAGCTTTCTGTGAAATCCTATAATGAAAGCAAGTGCCAGAATGAATCGATAACGCATTTTAAGCATTAACTGTAATGACCAAAGTCGCGTCTTTTAAGGGAATTGTGTCTAATTGTATGACAACTAATAGCGTCCACTTTTGTAGTATCAAAACATTTACCACTTAAATATTCAGGCCGCGCTCCTATCGTTTTGACACAGAGTTTTCGAAGTAGTTCTAACCTGCTGCTGCTGCTGCTGCCGCATCTGCCCCACGAGCTGCTCCAGCTCCACGTTCCTGGCGTGCAACCGCCGCATCTCCTCTGTGCCTGATGATGACGCCTCCACCGTCTCTGCAAGGGAAACGTATTCTATTATTGTTTATATTCTTTTTTTATTGTTTGATAGGCTTGCACTTCACTACCTCACCTAACGACATTACGATGTTCTAATGTTTGAGAGCAGATGGAACAGCCGCGAGAGTGGCTAGAAGATCGTCGGTCCACGACGGGGGGTCTATGTAGACCCACTAGGTACAGTAAGCTTATTGTGTGATGAGATGGCGAGCACCAAAGAAGCTAGATGCTACTATCGCGTAAGCATTCTGCTAATGAACATCGTCTACCATCCTGCACGCGCCAATTTACAAGCCCTTGAACGCGAGCAAGAGAGACACGCTAGCCACCGGACTTACGCGGTAAGGCCACCGATCACAATAATCCCAGTCTAATATCGTTAATTTTAAGTTCCTTACTACTCACACAGAAAAGGCCGCAAACAAATCACCAAAAATTGGGATAAATATTAATAATATAATACCTTCTGCTAATCCCCAATTAAAACACAGCCAAGGGTACATAATCGACACAAAAATAAAAACACGCGCAAACTTTCATCGACAATCATTTCCGATTTACTGAACTGCGTTTAACAAATAAGGAAAATGCTCTATATTTTAATTAAGTGCTTTAATTAACATACAAATTTAAATGCTTGATAAGCTCTATTGTCATCTGGTTCTGTCTAATTTAGGGAAAACATTTTGTGTACCAAATTGCCAATACAACAAAAAATCTTTAGTTGTTGATAGATCTTTTGATTGCTCAATTTCCACAACGAGTTTCTGTGCTTTGGAATATAATTAAGAACTTAATTGGTTTTGGTTGCTTGTGTACCGTATCGGCCTTCAGGCACAACAGTGTGTTTCAGGTGGTCTTACTATTTTGATATCACTAAACAAAAGTGACATAAATATGTCCCCTTATATTGAGAAGTATAGTCTAAATAAGGATATATGGAGAAATTTTTGAAGGAAAAAGTGTTCTGATTGTCGTAAAAATATTCGGCATTTTTTTTGGTTGTGTTCAGGTACATACATAAAATATTTATAATCTACATAACACATGTAAATATTTTCTAATACTCCATTGATCCATTAGTGGAAACTCTATGACAAACAACACATCATATTTAATCATATAGATAAATAATATAAGTAAATAAAGCTATAATATGGTCTTTGTTCATAAGGTTACTTTTTCTGCAATACCCATAGGTATTATTATTATATGCTAATTAGTACAGTATAAATGACCAACCATTAACAAGGAGCTGCAGGCTCTGTATCTCCGACTTCTGGTTCTGGCTGAGGGTCTGCAACTGATCCAGTGAGGCCCGCAGGCCCAGGACTTCTGACTCCAGCTGCTCCTTGTCATGCAGCAATTGCCGGACATTTTCTGGAAGAAGTCACATTGATTACGTCACACACCCATTGATTGATTGAATATTGGCGCTGTGTGAAATGTCTACACCGCATAATATTTAATCATCATTATATTGCTATACCCAAGCAGGGTCATTAACACATTTAAATATGCTAACTATGCATGTAATTTATAATGCTTGCAATAAATGATAGAGTATTATACAGTAAATTTATGGCAATTAAAAATTATATGCTGACTGTGAAATTGACTAACCAAGTAACTCGTTGGGCTATGATGCATTTAAGTCATAGGTACTAAGTACACAATGAAATGACCAAATTGAACTTCTGATTAATTTTCAGTACTAATTTGTTATCTTAATTTGATTGACTCAAAATATGTAGTAACAAACCAAACATATCGCAAAAACGAACTTGGGTATACTTCAAATTGCACAAAATAAACTATTAAAAGTCTTATTCCACTATGACTACCTTAAACCTACACAAGAACTTTACAAAGAAACGAAACTAATGAATATATGCCAATTATACATATACTCTAATTGCATACTGATACGAAAAATTCTACATAAAGACATACATACGAATACGGCATTCGCAAAACCTCAAAAAGCGCATAAAATGAGACTGAGACGGGTAAATGACATACATTTATCCTGCCCGCGTATGAATTATGCTAAAAAAAGTATTATGTATGAGGGGGCTAAATTATACAATAACTTGCCCAGAGATATAAAAGATTCAAAATCTATGACTACCACAGAGCAAAAAAAAAAACGCTTCCCCTCTACATAGAGGCGCCTTTTCGACACTTCTCATACAATTCAAGCGTGTCAGGTATTACAATGAAACCTCTATGGTTTACCTGCGCAGATGACATATATAGCAATTGTCTTGTCATTAGTGCCACTGCTGTCAGCAAAACGTGCTGTGGGTTGAGTCGATATATTTTTATCGATAGTTTGATATGAGTTAAGTACGCGGTAAGGTACCTCTTACCTGATTGTATCATTAGGTACACTTTAGTACCTACCTATATCTTTTGTGCCTTTTGTGCGTATTTCTATGTGTAATAGTGTTATTTTATTCTATTATACTCTATTCTGGGTCGACAATGGCCAGCCGATAAACATAACGGTATAAATCTAAAATAAATAAAATTGAATGTATTGGTATTGGTAGGTACGTCATGTTCGCGTCACGGCTATACAGTCCACCTCTCAACTATTTTATGGCAAATGTAATGTGTGTAAGTATAGAGGTAGTTTATCGTCAGTTTATGGTTATAAAGATTAAGTTTATAAGCAAATCCGATAGGCGTCCAAAGTGAGGATTTATGGGGGAGGCAGTGTTTAGCAGTGGACGTCTGCCGGCTGATGTGTGATAGTATAATTATATCTATAAACTAAAGTTTGAAATAGAAGAAACATAACAAGTTATAAAATGAAAAATTATATTAAAACTCCAAATACATAGGTAACACGTTTTGCTGATGATTCATCAGTATTGTTGCGTCATGTTTCTTTTTGATAGAATTCATCTGAAAATATAATTTTCAGATGAATTTTTAGGAAAAATAATAATAATATTGAGTATCATTGAGGTGTTGTAGGTAAACACTTATTTAATAGAAGGTAGGTCCTTAGTTTGGCAGTAAATAAAGGTAATTTTTCAGCTCACCATGCGATGTATATTTTAATTTACAGCTATTTACAAAATAAAAAGCAAGTGAATTTTTTCATTCAATATCGACTAAGACGTAGATTCTTACGTAGAATTAATGAGATCAGTTGTCCTTAGCAACCAAGAGCAATGATTTTCTATGAGGCTACCATGGATGAAATAAAAAAAAGAAGGATTGAGTTTTGATTGACATCGAACTGAAGCCCAAAATGGCGGACATATTACATATGTGTGTCAGCTGAAAGTAGGGCGACCGGCTGCATATAATGTGAGCGTGTGCGTGTTCCGCTCGTACGTACGAAGCGTTCCGGCTTCCTAAGGGAGCTTCAGTTTCGGATCAGACGGGATTCCCTCCTTCTTTTTTTAATAGCTCCATGGAGGCTACATGAAAACTCTTTCATGGGCGAGCACGCCACATCATTATAATGTCCTCATCAAATAATAAATGCGGATAAGAGAAATTATAGTCATCATCATCAGCCCGTAGATGTCCACAGCAGAACATAAGCCTCCCCCAGAAAGCGCCAATTTGAACGGCTGCTCGCCTCCTGCATCCATCGGCTCCCCGCGGTTTTCACCAGGTCATCGGTCCACCTAGTGGGGGGAAATTATAGTACCTCGTTAAAAATAGGATAGAGTTTCAATGTGGGAATAGCGTCAAAATATAAACGTATATGGTTAGACATTTTCATAAACATTCAGCTTCAAAATGCTGAGAGCAAACCGTATCATGTTTTTGAGGAAACCAATTGCACTGTCCAGTTGCGAATATCTATTTATCTTTTATATTAGGATCTGTACGAAACCTAATAAACATAAAAGATATTAAAAGTTTAATTAGTAGAAGTCAATTTAACCACAAAATAAATTGAAAACATTTAAAACTTATTGTAACAAATTTCCGGATGGCATAATAGAAACTATCGATGTATCGATAATTATAAGGTTAACCAACGCATTACATCACTATCGGTACTTCTGCCATAGGGTAAGTTCGCCGGTTTTGCGACCACTTCCTATATCCGACCATTTAATGTACATTTGATGAAAAAATATAAAAAATAAAAAGCTTGCGGTGAACACATCTCTAAAATATATTATGCCTACACAATTATGTCCAAATAGGTTCAGTTTTGTAACAAATATTATACGAGAAATCCCCAATTCTATTTTAAAGCTTTAAAGCTTAAAAGCACATACATTTTAACTGCCAGTTTTCGACCACGTTTATCCACCATCTGGCATAAAAACTTCAGATACCCAAAAATCGCTCGTGGTCGAAAACTAATCCAGCTGCAGAAAAATGCTATTCGACCGCAAAAGCAAACTATATCAAAAACATTATAAATACGTATTTATTTACATATAAAAGTACATAAATAGTCGATTACTTTGTAAGGTTAACTAATTAGACCAGACACGATTAAAAAAAACGATTAATGCTGGTGGTCGCAAAATAGGCGTGACCAACTGATCGAACCATCATTGAATATTTCTCGCCCAGGGTCTAATGTGGGCTGGCTTTATTACAAAAAAAAAGTAGCGTATTTAGTTTGTAAAAATTACTATGTTTATAAACTACGTTAGCCAATATTTTTTTTGTTATAGCTGAATTTTTCAGCCATATCCTTAAATTAGTTTGGCGGTCTCAGTAAGAAAAAAGATCATGCTTTTTTATATGAGTAAGTGCCTCAAAGCTGGAGAAATCATAAAAATACAAGACAGAGGATCTAAAGAAGCCTTTCTGATCATTGTTTCTATCATTTATTTACCACAGGCAGTCAGGCACCTACGTCTTTCAATTTATAGTGGTAGGAAACTAGCGAAAAAGTGGTCGTAAATGTAATTTACTGATCGAAAACTAGCAAAATAGTCACTATTAGCCTTTGGTTTAGATATTATAAAAGGGTGGGTTATTTTAAAAAATTATTGATAATCTGATAAAAATATAGAGTATAATATTTGAAACGTAGCTTAGTAGCATCAAGTCAAAAAATGATACTGGTACATTTTATTATGCAACCTAAACTTGACAACTCCACTAAGTGGTCGGAAACTAGCGAAATTACCCTATAATATCAAACTGACACAGAAGAGTACCCCGTACCGAAGTTCGGCAGCAATAATATGATTAATTTCGTCTCTATATAGAGGCGAAGCGTCATTTGTTTCATAGCTCTGTGATGACTACTTTCAAAAAACTACTCAAGTATTACATAATGAACACTACCCAGACTTTACTATAATTGTATCTGCTTTGTTCCAATTTAGCATAATATTTATCTAGTATATTACATACCACAAAACTGGCACAACTCACGTAATATGAACAATAGATTATCAGGTATTATAATATTCATCTTACGTACTGATTTAGCTTAAAATAAACCAGTTATAGCAATAACCAATAACTTCAAAATAAATAAATTAAATAAGTTATGCGTTAATTCGATAAACCAATAATATTAAATTAAAATTATTATTTTTTGTCTTTGAAGTGGTTATACATCGAGCGATCTCAACAACATAAATAGCATAATTATAAAATATTAATAATATACCTAGCTTAAAAAAAAAAAGACTAACACTAAATTAAACCTAAACTAAAATACATTATTAAATATATATATATATAATAACCATTAAGTCGTAACCTCTTAAGTCACTGCACTTAATATCTACCTAAACCGAAAACATAGCTATTCCATCGGTAAAGTGCGCTTGAGCCACTTCCAGGTACGCTTGATCTATGCAAGCGACTTGCTTATCGCTGTGTGCTAGCCGGTAACCCGCATCGAATAAAAGATACATAAAATGACCAGTTTTGTTTAACTACCCTAATACTTACTACAAAAAAAAAATAGCTACTAAGTATTTAAATTTAAGAACATCTGTTTCGTACGACAACAGTAATTATTTGTACATTATGTTAAATAGTTCTCATGTAAGTGAAATATTTTCTTATGAGAAATAAAGATATCTCTAACCTCATATCAAAAGAAAAGCGATTTTTACTAATACTAGATACAAAAAAACTACTAATTTATGTTTCTACAACATCTGTAGATTATTTGGATTTAGAGAGCAGCATTTATATATTAGTATGGTCAACTGGTAACACATCCAATACAAAAAAATATATAAAAAATAAGTATACTCATTTTAGTTGAGTAGCTTTTTAATTAAATTCTGTAGATTTCCGAGAATCGCATTGTGTTATTTCCCCAATAGGCTGTCCCATTCGTATGAAATTGTGAATAGTAAGCACAAATACATAAAAAGTGTTTCGTAGAGAGTTAGCCAAATGTGGTAGGTGTGTAGGGGGATTAGTTTTTTCAAAACATAAACTTTCGTGAATTTGTCATTTATTATGGTTGTTTATGATCTCAGAAGAATGTTTGGCTTAATTGAACCATTTTTAGTTTTCTACAAAACCAAAATAAAAAATCTAAGCTCTTAATTCTAGAAAAATGAAAACTAAACATCATATATATGTAATAGCAGCTGTCACGCAAACTTGAATTATCAAAGTAGATTACACACCCACCACATTTGGCCAACCCTCTACCAAACACCCTGTATGATGCAAGTTAGATATAATATAATCTGACTCCACAAAACAAACCCTGCAACCTTAAAACCAGGACCTATTTATTAACACAAACAATTAATTCACCCTAAGAATTACTTTGCAGGATAGGCACCACACCAGGGTACAAAAAGATACACACTACCAGATTGTTTTACACACATTGCGCACATAAGTTGTAAAACTGCTTGTTAGTTACCTATGCACTATGCATTATTTCATTAGAAGCTAGTATTACACCTAAACCATACCATGATAATGACTGTTACCAAAAACTTCCACAGTGAGAACTAGTAAACAATAACAACACATGCAAGCTACTGCAGTATAGTCTCCACTCCACTGGCTTGACAGACAACAAACCTTCCTTCTGCAAAAACAGTTCTTTCATTTTGGCTCGCTGTGAGTTAAACTGCTCCTCAAGGTCACGTCGCAGCTGCTCTGGCGACGGCGCGCCCCGTCCCTCGTCCTCCACTTGAAACAGAAACTATTCTCAACGCCTTCGCCCGCACGAACGCTTCATCAAATAATCGCACGGGTAACACACCTTTCGACGTCTCTGCCGAGTCACTAGACATCTTGGACACTGAAATCTGGAACACTTGTAGTCTTGTACAATAGAGACTAATAACAACGGAGTCTTTCTATAAGCGTCATGTTACACTGATTCTAGATATGACAGTCACGTGTAAGACTGTAAGAATACTAAGAATACTATTATGAAAAGTGGAAAAAGGAAACTGGATACCTATTTATTGAATTAAATTAAAAATAAGAACCGTAATAATCTACGAGAAATGGTCGAAATCAGCAACAATCAGTATTGCCATATCCCAAACAAAAAAAAATCTGTTCTGAAAAGTAGAAATCTGTATATAATTTTGTATGAGAAAAACAAATCAAAATCCGTATGAAATCTTGTGTACCATTATATTGTTTTGTGAACCTATTTTTGTCAATTTTATTTCTATTCTATTAACTTCCAGGCAGATCCCATATTCAGATGATAGAGTAGGTACTTAATACGTTAATAACCCCATAAGTTGGCTGTAAAGGTGAAGGAAAAATTCGGACATAAGACCACTTGTCGCGATAGCTTAAGTATAGCATATCCCGGCTTGAGGAATGAATGGTTGCGGGTTCGATCCCCGCTCGTGATTCCTTTACAAATTAATGAGTAGGTACTTACTTTTTTTTTAATAAAACACTTGCAAAAATTGTACAGTCGATGACAGCATACTGTTGTTAGAATTTTTTTATTGCATATTCATAATAAGAAAAGCTTTACAAACCTATCAGTGCTCACCTACCCTTTAGGAACTACTTAACTAAAAGTAGGTAGCTTATAGGTAGGTAGAGGAATTAAGGTATTGTGTTTGAAATCACAGGGCTTAATCATCATCAGTAACTGTTATCTAACATTTGATGAAACTGTGGGCATTGAAATAACGTAAGTATGGTAATTTGTGTTTTTCGTTTTTCTTAAATAGAATGAGCAAAATATTCTTCTTTGGTATCAAGATTATCTATCCAATCTAACATGAATAAAATACATGCAAAACTAATACGAGTACCTACTTACTTTGTACAAAAATAAGAATCAATAATCGAAATGTCTAAAAATCTTCAAATCAAAAAATCTGTATAGAGTTAAATCTGTCATCTGTATTGGTACCCTAAAATTTGTACAAATAGAGATAAATCTAAATATATGGCAACAGTGGTAACTTTCAGCTTCTTCTTGTCTTGGCATTGGCAATTAACATTGACATTGGTACTGACAGTCACACAGGCTTCACTAAGTGACACAGGCACACACTAAGTGACATTTATAACTGTATACTTTTTTTTTCAGTTTTTGGCTTAGCTCGTTTTTGAGTTTAGTTCACAGAATCACAGATTAGTTAGAGAAAATAACTCCACAGTTTCATCATCATCTTTATTATTCACATTCTCAGTTTACCCGCAGGCTCTCTTAATTTTTGAGGACGAAAGGAATCTTATTTTGTTTTTTTTTATGTTAATAGATGACGTAACAAGCCAGTTGTTCACTACGACTAGTATCTCTTAGTAGTCTGTGACTACGACACGGCCGCCCATCGGCCGCCCATCAGCAATTGCAGCGTCACTCGGAACATTAAAAAAAAATTTTGCGTGACACTGCACTGCGCACGTCATCCTGAGACATCATTTCAGTATATAGCAAAGTTCTCTGTGACATAGTCTAGTAGAGTCTGTACCAATGTACTCTGTGAAGTAATCAGATTACTAGACTGCACAGAGTACATGCTAGACTGTGAGATGTCATAAAGTCTGATTTAGAGTTTTGGCGGGAACGCGGTAAAGTTCACGTCGTTGCATTGTATTATTTCTCAAAACTTGTGCTTTTTCCAGTGTTAATGTTTAAAATTGGTGGCGTTTTACGCATTAAGTGCTGAATTACGAGCATGAGTGTAGGCAAGTGATATAATGTGGTTAAACGTGGTTTTTCGTGTTGCTTCCAAAAGTCCGTAGAAGCTTCTAGTAAAGTTGCCACCACTTTACTGGAGCATGACTTAGACTGGACTATGACTTAGACTTGACTTAACGTGAAATATTCATAACACTGAAAAATTATAATACTTGACACTGGCTAAATACACTATGTGTGGAGCCAACATATAAGAAGAAAAAAAGTCTGATTTGCCCAATAATTTCACTAGCTACAATGCCACAGAGTACATTGGTATGTACAATGCCCTTCAAACCGGAACACAGGAGTGCTTGCACATGCTTATCTATCTTATAAGAATATCTGGCACAGCGTTGGTACATACCTAGACGAACTTTGCAGAAAAGTCCTACCACCTAGTGAAATGTGTTTGGGAATGTGTAATGTGATATGGTAGGTACGCCGTACCGTATCGTAACTTGGGCAGGTGATGCCGTGAATTACGTCCAATGGACAAGGCAAGAGTGGATCCAACGGCCAACACTAACACTGGATTTCATAGTCGAGGCGGGGGCTCCTCTAGAGGATGAATCAGGCGCTGTGTAGTAATATTAACACTAGATGAAGCTCAAAACCAAGCTGTGTCTCTAGAAACTGCTGAGAAAAATTTTTCAACTTATACAAGCTACAATTCCCTTCACATGCATGCAGTTACCGATTCTGACGTTAACGAAAACGCTAAAACAGATAGTACGTTTGCCACTGCAACTAATCAGAGTATGCGATGTTTCTTTTGTGGAAGTAAAAACCTACACCAGCGTATAAAATGTCCGGCTTTCAATGCAACTTGTATGAAATGCTCGAAAAAAGGTCATTATGCGACTGTTTGTAGAAGTAATGGACCTGTAGTAAACGCTATTGATACTGATGTCAAATCAACTGATACTAAACATATATCTGCTGCTTCTCCATCAAGTTTAACTAAAGCGACGGTTCCTGTTACTGTCAACAATTTTCAAACTGAGGCATTAATTGACACGGGGAGCTCGATCAGTTTTATAAATAAGAAACTAGCCCAAGAAATTAATCTCAGGCTGAGACCTCATAAGCAGTCTATTACCTTAGCTTCCCTCAATCATATATCATTTGTGGAAGGAATATGCAATGCGACCATTCATATAGACAAACATACTTACACGGATCAACCATTACTAATCGTCGACAACTTGTGTGCTGACTTAATCATAGGACATGATATACTAAAAGACCACAAAACATTGGAGTTCAATTTTGGAGGATCACGAGATACTTTGAAAATTTGCGTTATAGAAGCATCTGTTCCTCCCGCGTCTATATTTACCAATCTTTCCAATAATATCAGACCTATAGCAATAAAATCAAGACGCCACACTGAAGATGATGAACGATTCATTCAGGAGGAGGTAGCTAATTTACTCAAGGATGGAGTGATTGAGACGAGTACATCACCTTGGCGAGCACAAGTTTTAGTAACAAAAAGTACTACACATCGAAAACGTCTCGTTATTGATTACTCTCAAACAATCAATCGATTTACAGAACTTGATGCTTACCCGTTGCCAAACATTGAGTCCATGGTCGCTAATGTTGCCAAATATAAATGTTTTAGTCAAATTGACTTAAAAAGCGCTTACCATCAAGTACCCATTTTAGTGGCTGAACAAAAATATACAGCATTTGAAGCTGTGGCGCTTTACATCAATTTACAAGAATTCCATTTGGAGTTACTAACGGTGTGGCTGCTTTCCAGAGAACACTACAGTACATAATCCAAGCTGAAAACTTAAAAGGAACCTTCTCATATCTTGATGACGTTACCGTTTGTGGTAAAAATAAAGAAGATCATGATAAAAATTTGTTAGAATTCATGAACGCAGTAAAGAAATACAAACTTACCTTGAATGAGGACAAATGCACGTTCGGATCTGAGAGTATCAATCTACTGGGCTACTCGATACATGATAATATAATCAAACCAGACAAAGAACGCCTACGACCTCTTCTGAGTCTTCCTATTCCCTCAGACAACACTTCCCTGAGACGTGCATTGGGAATGCTAGCACACTATTCCAAATGGATACACAACTTTTCACACCATATCAAGCCATTAATTGACAATGTGCAATTCCCGCTCAGCGACGAAGCAATAAATTGTTTTGAAACAATGAAAACAGAAATTGCCAAAGCTTCTCTGACTGCTATAGATAACGATGAAACTTTTATGGTTGAAACCGATGCGTCAGAACATTCCATAGCAGTGACTCTGTCACAAAATGATCGACCGGTTGCATTTTTCTCACGGTCATTATCTAGTACTGAACGCGGACATTCATCCATCGAAAAAGAGGCAAGTGCAATCGTAGAAGCTCTTCGAAAATGGCGTCATTTTTTAATAGGCAGACATTTCATTTTGAAAACGGATCAACAATCTGTAGCTTTTATGTTTGATCAAAACACTCGAGTAAAATCAAAAACGAAAAAATCGAAAGGTGGCGGTCCTGCTACAAATATGACATCATTTACCGCCCTGGACGAGAAAATACTGTAGCAGATGCATTGTCTAGAGTATGCGCTCATATTAATGCTCCAAACAAGCTCTATGAGCTACATGACTAATTATGCCACCCAGGAGTAACCAGAATGGTACATTGGGTGCGATCAAAAAATCTTCCATACCACATAGAAGAGATTAGATTAATGACTGCTTCTTGCAGAATCTGTGCTCAGATCAAACCACGTTTCGCCAAATCAAAAGGTCAACTAATAAAAGCTATTGCTCCATTTGAGAGACTAAACATAGATTTTAAAGGGCCTCTGCCATCAAACACACGGAATCGATACATACTGACCATCATAGATGAATATTCAAGATTTCCATTTGCATATCCTTGCAGTGATTTATCTACAGCTACAGTTATCAAGTGCTTAAAAGATCTCTTCTTCACGTTTGGATTTCCATCATACATTCATTCTGATAGAGGGCCTTCATTTATGTCTGAAGATCTCAAGAAATTTTTGTTTAATCAGGGGGTTGCTACAAGCAGAACACCGCCTTACAATCCCCAAGGCAATGGCCAAGTCGAGCGGCTTAACGGCACTTTATGGAAAGCAATACAGCTGAGCCTCCGCTCAAAAGACATGGAGATAGAAAATTGGGAGCTAGTCCTACCTAATGCTTTAAACGCGATTCGTTCACTCCTTTGCACAAGCACGAACGTCTCACCACACGAACGATTGTTCCTGCATCAACGTCGATCACCTAACGGAGATTCATTGCCTTCATGGCTCACTAATGGCCCAGTGCTAATAAAAAAGAACGTGAGGACTTCCAAATACGATCCTTTTGTTGAAGAAGCAGAAGTCCTGCATGTGAATCCTACGTACTCATACGTGCGCCTGGCAGATGGCAGGGAGAGTACTGTCTCCAATAGGCAATTGGCACCATTGCCTGAGATACCGATAATAGAATCTGATGATTATCAAGATGCCGTGGAAGAAATTAACACGGAAAGTACAAATAGTACGCATGAAGTGAATATGGATAGTAGTACGAATAACATGGATGATACTAACGCAGACAATACTCATGACACCGAAAGTCACCCGCTACGTCGCTCTGAACGTACTAGAAGACCTCCGTCGTATTTCCGTGATTATGTTGCTGGAATTCCAAGAGCGGGTGAATGTAGTAATATACAAGCCTCCTTTACATCATAGAGTTCTTGGACTCCTTTGAGATACGGCTACAGAAATGTGGTATGTCATAGATACGTCACGTCATTACTACTGTCTATTGTGTCACTAACATAGTAAAATTCTTATTGTTGAATAAAACCAATATTTCCTTGGTTTTGTCTTTACTTTATCACGCTGAAGTCGCGTCAAAATGACACTCGACAGAATTTTCAAAGACAACTTGATTGAAATCGTAGAGTATTTAATTAAAATGCTTTTCAGTTAGGGGTTTCTCCAGCGATTGTTTATGAAAGTGAAAGAAGAATGATTCAGCATTTCACCTTTAGGTAAAAGTGGAATGATAGATTTTGGGGGTTTTTCAACCTTTGTTTATGAATACCACTGTAAGTGTAGCTGCGCGTCACGATCCGTAAAATAAAATGACGACATCTATACGTTTGGATCAGTAGGAAAATCGCTAATAATAATATGGTGAAATAAAAGAGGCAAATTGTTAAAAATATTCTCTATAATAATGTATTTATTTGGTATGTCTTGAATTAGGTAAGGGGTAAGTAGGTAGGTACATAAAACGATTCACTTAGATAGTACGAACACATTTATAAATCCCATTGACTATAAATCCAGGCTTTATTATTTGATAAATCCTAACCACAGAGCAAAAAAAAAAAAACGCTTCCATAGGCGAAGCATCATTTGTTTCATAGCTCTGTGATCCTAACATTTCAAATACTTATCACACGCACGCACGACGCAACAGGGTGGCGGCGGCGGGCGCGGCCTTTGTTGGGACTTTGAGACCACTTATGTGATTACAGTCGCAGATCAAACTATATAAAAATAGGAGGATTTGTAAATGAATCGAGTGGATATCACCCGAACTATTTATTACAGAATAAGTTTAACAGGTTACATAAATATACTAGAATGTGATGATGGTGGAGGTAAATTGACATTCCTTAATACTTTGATCGCTACCTACTAATTTCATAGCATTAATCTTTAATAGGTAAATTATAAATAGGTATTTTTTGTGTTCGGCACATATCTACAAGTTCATAGAACAAACAGAACAGTCTATCAATGTAATGAAATAATATTATATTATCATCTAAGTAACAGCCCCGAGTTCCCAAAGCTAGAACACGGACCTTCTGGCTAATCTGCGTGCAGATTGTTAGACTGTTGTGTGTTGCATGTTTTTGAATTTTGTGCCTTTTCACCTTTGGCAGGTTACTACTACTACAGGTATACTATGCCTTTAATTTAGTTTATTATATTTGATCTTTTACATATTCTTTAGGTATGCTATAAATTCGCTACTTTAGTCATAGCCATACGTAATGTTCCTCGGACTTAGGCTACCTCAGCTAGTTCAGCTACCTTTATAATCTAAGCACTTTAGACCAAACTTGTTTGATTAATTGTATCTACTATTATTTATTCTGTGCTTGTGTATATTTATCTCTGCCGTAAATAAAATACACTATACTATAATAATGATAATTACCTATTTGATGTGGTTCATAGTGAAGATTACAAAAAGTTAAGTCTGGATTCTAGAACTAGAATTTCTATACGATGAGAGCAAGTTAGGAATTGTCATGAATATTTTCATATTCGTAATAGGTAGGTACGTAAAAAATAAATATCTTAACAATCTAAAAACATTTGTTTCTCATTTTTATAGCGCCACCCTCTAACATAAATATTCTAGTACATTTAAAGGCACAGACGTATCACAGTTTGATATCTAACGATATTTAGAATAACAGTTACATTTTATTTACAACACACGAGTATTTTTAAATGCAAACAGCTTAAAAATCTGTGCTGGAATGTTTAACGTCACAACTAATAGATGGCGCTTTCAGAAGTTTCCGCTACTCAACGCTAGATGACGCTAAAAGCCTTCCTTGGCGTCTCTGAAGCGTCGACCGTTGGGCTGGTCTTCGAGACAGGGAACTTGGACGAGGTTGAAGTAGATGTGTCCCATGAGGTGCGAGGCGGAGGTGTTCGTGGCCTTGAGGCAGTCGAAGAGCATGTCATCACAGGTGCAGTGCGACTTGCTGTACAACGAATTGTTGGTTAGGTTGTAGCGGCGCGAGAAGGCGCGCACCTTCGTGGGGCAGAGGTCGTGCGTGCGGCAGCAGCGGTCCAGCCGCCGGTCTGCGCCGAGGTCGTGGTAGTCCGCCGCGATGTCGCCGGTACCGCACCACTTCGTGCCTGCGGATATTGGAAATATGTTTACAAAAATTTCAAAAGAGAGCTTAAAATGGGTACTAACTTGCAATCAATTATTTTTATTTGTAGACTTTTATGTTTACAATTTTATAAAGCATGCCGATACCTACTCAAATTTGGCAGAAAACCATAATAACTGAAGTTCATCATTAATTATCAAGTATTTATGCATGCGTGGGGAAACCCATGCCTAGACCATGTAGGGCAAAGAAAGCAAAGTGACACTGCAATATGTGTACACTGTACACTGCTTTAATACCTGCTTACGTTTAAGTGAGATTCTTATCTGGAGAGTAGGTATCTGTAGTAGAGTATAGTAAGTATAATGTAGGAGTAAGGACCACTTCAAAACATGCTTGGGTGGGCGCGATTTTATTAGCAGCTATAGGTCCGGGATTTACGCAGCTATGGGTCCTTTTCCACGATAACTTCTTCACCCCCTAAAGTGAAGGAGTTCTGAGAGCTCACCAGGTATGATCCCCTGCAGCAGCGTGAGCGGACTGCCCCCGAGCAGGCCCGCGTGCGCGCCGCCCGCGTCGAGCCGCGCGCGCGCAGCCACCGCCGTGCCCGGGGCGGCCACGCGCGGCACTTCGTCCAGCGCTTCCACGCCTTCCACCTGGAACGAAGGTATTTGTTATTTACTTTTAATTATTTAATTCATAGAAAACTTACCGCTAAAAAACTTAAAATAAAAGAGCCTATAGGTCGTTAAAAGCACAGACATCTAATAATATGATAATAGTAGTCTATAACAGTCTATTGAGTTTTGGCGGGAACGTGAACGTTCACGTCGTTGCATTTTATTATTTTTCAAAACTTGTGCTTTTTCCAGTGTTAATGTCTAAAATTGGTGGCGTTTTACGCATTAAGTGCTGAATTACGAGCATGAGTGTGGTCAAGTGATATAATGTGGTGTAACGTGGTTTTTCGTGTTGCTTCCAAAATTCCATAGATAGAAGCTTCTTGTAAAGTTGCCACCACTTTACTAGAGTATTACTTAGACTGGACTATGACTATGACTATGACTATGACTATGACTATGACTACGTAAAATATTCTAAAACTCGATGAAAATATACAATACTTGACACTAGCTAAATACACTGTGTAAAGCCATAATATATATAAAAAAAAACAGTCTATTATAATATTAGATGTCTGTGGTTAAAAGTTTCCACTTGTAGAAAGACTCAACAGTGGTGTGGTGGTTGAGCAGGTTGGCTTTTAGTCCTGAGGCAGCGAGTTCAATTCCTGCCACAGGACAAGTATTTGGCCAAAAAAGGAGCAAATATTTATTCTGTGTAATTAAACAATAATAATGTACCTACTTAACATAATAAAGGTAAGTATATGTATAGGTACAACTTGACTCAGACATAGCCAGACGGACACAGCCTTGCCGCATGCTACTTCCCTGAGTCACAATAAATCGTTTTGCCGCAAAAAGTCCTTTGAAGCTTTCGTGTCTGAAATCATTAATTTCACAGGGAAATGTTTTAAATGATTGCGTCTATTGCGTGCCAATGCAAGTCCGTGATGCCATTGATATGAATCAAACACACAGCTGGGGAAATATAAATTATTTATTTATTCCAAATACCTTATTTAGTACTATGACACTCGTAGTTATGTTATAAATGTAGGATAGGTACAGCATGTATAATGATAATGGCACGTAATTACCTTTGTGGAAGCCTTCCGATGAATGTTGCGATAAGATACGATTTTTTAAATGGGTAAATCATATTTATTTTTAAGTAAAGTAAGGTAAGTAGGTATTATATCCGGGAGGAGAAGGCGGATTAACAACGACATGTACGAGCGGGATCATTGACGGACTCAAAAGAGCCTGTCAATTATCCCGCTCGTATGAACGAAATAGTACTAGAATGTAAATGATTATTGTGTGTACACCGGGAGCACTCACGCTCACTAAAAAGCTTCTTCTTGCGGCGGCGTCGTGCGTCGGGTCGTCCTCTTCCCTCAAAAATGGTTGAGGAGGGCGATGGCTGGCGCATGCGTCAAGCTCGTGAACGGGCGCTGCTTGCGGGAGCTGGTCTGCTCGCGGTGTACACACAAATTGAAAAACAATAAATAAAAAAAAATAGGTTAAGTAGGTATTTAATTGTCCTCTCGTGTATGATATATGTTCAATAAAATAAAATAAAAATAACAATAAATGATAAATTAACTAAGAGCACGAACCCAGGTGTCTGTGGTAAAGCAGATTTAATAAAAAAAAAATAATAATAATATCGACTACTACTAAAAACTCTTCGCTATACTACCTACTTCAAAAAAATCAGAAGTTTTATTGTACGCAGTGTATATAGTAAGGGTACCTATTTACACCATAATTATTATTGGTGGTCTTAAATGCCTATTTGGGTTTTTTAAACTAAATTATAGCGTAAGTATAATAAAAGTATCCAGTAGGTACCTTACCTAGGTCTAACATGGTTGGTTTACTGATTTCAATAAGTAGGTATATTAGAGTAATTTAGAGCGTTCAATAATATCTTACCTGTTGACATTGCCCCATAAGTTTGACCATCTGCTGGAAGGAGATGCCCAGCGGCCGGTTGATGCGGCTCAGCTGCCGCAGCAGTCGCTCCGTGTCCTCCTCATCACTGGAAGATAAAAATGGTTTAGGATGAAAGATTTTACCTGAATGATATGAGAAAAATGGGCGCCACTAAGTTAGCTGGTAGAGTTGTTGCCAATACACGAGAAAAAAAAAAGTGGAGCAGTAATTTTGTTACTACAATGTTTTCGTAGTAGTTATACGTTAAAAAATAAATAAAAATTAAAGTTAAACATGTCAATTTTGAAATACGGAACGCTCATTGGTTGAGAAAAGCCAATGAATAACAGGCAACCAATGAGCGTTCAGAATTTCAAAGTTGACATGAGTTTAACTTTATTAACAAACGTTCCAGAAACCAGGGGGTATGAAAGATAGCTTCGCGCGTAAATATGTAAGGAATCGGAATGAGTAAGAGTAAGTTGGTGTCAATTGAAATTCAATCCATACATTAAGTTTAGTTTTCGATACCTTTACTTTTGAACAATTGAAATAAAATATCTACATAAAAGGCGGTCCATAGTGCCACTATTCACCCATGTTCCCGCTGAACTGTAAATTGTTCGTGATAAAATGTTTAAAGGCAGCCGTTTATTTAAATGGTAAAAACTTTAGAGAAATCCATAAATAGATAATTGAACGTTGCATTGCAATCAAAGCAATCTCGGCATCTAAATCAGACAAAAAGGTCAAGAGTCTGATTGCGTAACATCCGGCTATTGACCTTGTGCTCGTCACTTTCACTGAGAAACGAGGGGACTTCGCTTTGAGGCTGCGCCAGGCTGCCGCAGTGGCCTGGTGAAACCATGGTACTCCTTGCAAATCAAGGAAAATATCTACGGCTCCGCGTACGCAGGGAGGGTACTTATATGCAGAGAATACATTTAGCCCCACTTTACAAAAAACAATTTGTTTTTTGTTTGTACCTCATGTACTTACCTAGAGTTTTGTATTTTATTTTAGTATCCCACAAAATATCACAGATATCACCGGTTCCCGCCTGACTGTAGTAGGATCAATTGGCGCATTCATGGTTAAATGCCGGCCCATTGTGCCCTGACGACGTCTGTCGTCTACCCAGCTCGGTCTAGATCGAGACTGTTACAATATATAAAAGCAAATATGAGAGCGACACTTTTACTGGCTAGTCTTTCTTTTGCGTTTGGTGAAGTAAGCCTATTTATATATAAAAAAATGATTCGCCGAATAATCCACAGAAACCTGTTTTGGGAGAAATTTGTTGGGGAACCCAAGGTAGGTAGGTACTTTATTATAGCTAACCTTTGTGCTCTATGATCCCGACTGACAGTCAGCCTTCACTCAACCTTCCCCTTTAACACCTACAGCAAGTTAATTTTTGTAATCAGCCAATCAATATTGCATAGAGCGTATAGACAATGGTTACAAGTGTCTTCTAATCAGAATTTCCCAATTATCCTCAATATCATTAAGTAAGCCAAGGTTCAATGAATTGAGTTTCCTATTAGCCAACTGGCTAATGCCCTACTCATTAGGTTATATATAAGTTCTACTATGGGGATCCACATTATCACATTATCCAATCTTCAAATGAAAATGAACCCATTATTTATGGTAACTATCACAAGTTAGGGCAATTTAGGTAATTCCCTACTGATATGCTGCTTTGACCATTATTTTCTTCGGTAAAAAGTTGCTTCGTTTTGGTCAATTTGGGTTTAAAAAAACTGCGAGTTTTTACGTCATTTAGAAATTTTTTAATACTTATTTAAAATTGTCATAAAAGTGGTTCATCACGTTTACTATCTCCTAGGCCTAGGGCCTCCCTCTAGGCCTAGGAGATACGGAGTTACAAAGATGTTAAAAAAATCACGCGATTAATGGATGAGTGAGTAATAATGTATAGGTATAATTATATGCCAAATATATAATTTACTAATTGAGAAATTATAGCTGAACTATTATAATATAGATTAGCCTATCTCGTTAGTGTAAGCCACCTACACCTATACTAAATTTTAATCAAATAGGTACAGCAGTTTTTGCGCAAAAGCCAAGCAAAACAGTTAGTTTCTCTTTTATACAGGCTGGGGCAAAATAGGCTAAAATAATGGGACCTCCTTTATAATTAGTAGACAGAGTGAGAATCTGTGTCACCACCAATCATCAATGACAAGAAATGCGCGGTACCTACAGCTAGAGAAATTATAGAAATCTTCTAACCACTAATAGAACACACGGAGTAAGTGAAACACACGCCTGTCCAATAGCTAGTGTAGGCAGCGCGGGTCGGGAAATCAGTGGCTTTCTACACATTTACAAGTCTTGTTTTATTAGTTTATCTGTGGCACTGTTTAGCGTAACTTGCTTACAACTTGTGAGTTACTACACGATTTACTCATCTCGTTTTATTTAGTCAAGGAATGAGATACATTAGAGCCCCGAACGGCACCTATAATAAATAGCACTAAAAATGATATCCCCACCAATTAGTTATTAGTAACTAAACAAAAACAGGTGATCATTGTCGACTCGATACTGGTAATGCAATTTAGTAGTAGTGCCGTGCGTATTAATTATGATCGCAACTAGACAAAGGTTTAAATGTAGATTTTAAAATGTCTGGCTGCAACCATTTATAGCGTAAGTAGATTATAACAAGATATGATAATGTTTGTGTATAGTGTGTAGTGTCTATTTAGTTAGATAATTATGTATGTAAGTTTGTTTATATGTAAGTATTCTGGTATTTTCGATTTTTAAGTTTAATTCTTAAGTTTACCTTTTTAAGATTCATTATTTTGTTTTTTCTTTTTCGGATTGTGCATTGTCTCCACCCCCTCTGGGTCTAGGCTGAAAACCAGCGCTGGTTGTCGTTCGACAACCAGCACAATGCTGAGCCGACGCCCATTCAATACTTGTTTTGTGTTTGTTTCTTATTTTTAGTTCATATTATGTAACATTAATATAACATGTTCTGTACCATAGTTTAAGCAAGTATTGAATAAATGTTATTCTATTCTATTCTATTATAGGTATTATAGGTAATGAAATGTATGGCTGTGTATTGAATACTGGAGAGCGATTTATTCCACAGCATGACAGCACACCTCACGCCACAAGGTATTTCCCCTTGCGTGTGAAGCAGCCACAGCAGCTAAAAATATTGAACTTCCAGAAAATAATAATTTGTAGTTATAATTTTGATTAAGTTTCGCTCGAGGACGCTGAGTCGAGCGCGTTGATGTTTTTTATAGGGCGAATAGATATAAACGCGCGAGCTGTTTAGTCTTTTTGAAACTTACCAAACCGTTTGATTTACGTATCTATAATAACCATATAGGTACTTGTGAAATATATTTTTATGTAGTCACCCCGGGGTGGCAATGCATGTAACTGTGCCGAAATATCGGAAACCCAGAAATGATTCTAATCACGGTGAAGATCCTGTCATATAATTTAAAATGTTTTATGTAAATTAATTTAGACAGTTTTGTTTCAATTGTTTATTAACAATTTTGTTTTATACTTTAGTACAGATTTTAAAATAAGAGCACAAGAGTAGGTTCATGGACGACCGACCAGTTTTTATTCATAATTAATTCAAGTTGTGTAAAAATGAACTCTAAAGAAGTTCGTCGTGCAATAATACAATTGTGTGTGTAGTTATGTGTGTTATTTGTGAAGCTGTAGGCCGTGTAGTTGTTGATATTAATTTTATATCTTGGGACGGGATTTCTCCAGAAATAACTGAAACGTATAGGTATGTGGTCAATTTAGACCATATCTCATAATTCATGATCAATGATCACACGATTAAATCGACTAGAGTCTGCGTCAAACTCAATGGCGGCTTCACAGCCACCATTTCACAGCCGCCATTCAGTTTGACGCAGACTCTACTAAAAGTACTTTGCTAATCTGTTGTAATAGTTGCAGGAATCACGTTGCATTGCGCGACTTCCACAAATTTAACAGCGACGACCCGACACGTGGGTTCACCATATCCTCCTTCAGACCGGTAGCGGCCAACGTTGAGAAACTTCGTGCGTGAGACGACATAGTACAAAGATATGCAGCAGATTAAAAACATACCTAACCACTTAACTATAACATAAGAATGATGTCAGGTTAATATATAGGGCAAAATGAAAGTCGTGAATCTATAATAACCGGCCAAGTGCGAGTCAGACTCGCACACGAAGGGTTCCGTACCATTATCTGTTAAAAAGAAAAAACAAACAATCCTGTTGTATGAGTAGAGAGCCCTTTTGAATAAACAAAAATTAATAAAATTCTTAATACTTAGTACTTCATATTCTAATTCTAATTCTATTTGGGGGCGGTGAGGCCTGCACTGACGTCCCACATGGGGTGTATTGTGCATTCCCCCCCGCCAGCCTCTACCCGAGCCAGCCCAGCTCCTTTATGTAGGAGCACGGCCTTGGGTCGCTGGCACAGCTGTTCTAGTGATGTTTCCTCAGGTGTTATGGGTGGTTTGGGGACCGATCGCTGTCGATCCTTACAGTACTTAATATTTCTTATATTCTGTTTCTTAGTATTTGTTGCTACAGTGGCAACCGAAATACATCAGTGAAAACACCTGTCTAACCGAAATGAGGGAATCTGTTAGCAGAACTAATGTGACTGATATAGTTCTTAGAATTAGCAATTTAGCGAGTGTGGATTAGTGGATAGATGTGATGCAATACGCATCATGTTTGGATCCCGCTCGGCCCCGCATACCAATCACTTTACACGTTACGCCTAGAACTTACGCTTTGCTCTTACAAAAGTGAAGAAAACCATCGTAAATCTGATAAATTGCAAATTAAAATTTAAAACTGCAGAGCTGCCGACTGCTCCATTAGATTGCGCAACGGCTATGTAGCACAAGGATCCTAGCCTTTCAGGTTAGAGCGCGGCCATAGCACTATATTATACTCTTTGAGCACTATTTTAGTCTAGCGCTCTTGGTTTTATTAATATACTAGGTTTACAATAGGGTTAGTTAGAGCTGACACGTTGAAGTCATGCACCTTAAAAGTTTTCTAACAGCCGTACCAGCATGTTAACTATCTACATAAATCTGGCACGAGATTTTTCAAATTTTTGGGACGTCGAAATTGAAATAATTTCTCTTTCGATGAGGATAATTGGATTTTGCTCACTTGTTTCTTGCTACAAAAGCTTAGAGTTTCGAGGAATATGTTACGTTTATTGATTACTACAAAATCATCATTTTAAATCGTTTCTCTATTATAGTAGGGCTAGTACCAGGCTGAGGTAGGAGTCATCGACCTCAGCAGACTAGATGTCCGGATTTCCAGTCATCCATCGTGTTTTCCTCGGTGTGCGTGTACCTACCTACTCCAGAGTCTAGTTGCCATGCTCACGGTCGCGCGACCAATTTGCGAATATGATTGTGCGATGAAGAGTCAATTCATTTCATAAAATGAACAGTGGAATTATTTAACCTACTGAGACTATTCTAAATGTACTCATAGTCCATAATATATCCAAAAAGAGGACTTAATTAGAACAACATTTATTACAAAGGTTTGAAAAGTGGGTAACGAACGAATAATAAGTAGATGATTTCAAAAAGGACCTACAATTTGTACGGATGGCTCAAATAAGGGACAAAATCAGAAAGGGGGCAAATTGCGAACAGATCATGACACTGTATAACCTCTACTATTAATTATAATTTGTGCAAATATGACAACTTTCGATAATTTAGTCTTTTTGTAATCCAGACTTTATGAACTACGGCTTTTTGCCTACATACTTAGTCATACTGAAACTAAGAAATGTATACACAGACTTTTTACAACCTAGACGATATCGCCCTAACCCATTTCAATTTGGCACCAGGCACATCCCAGTTCAGCACGATTCCGATCCCGATTCGACCATAGGAATTCCCAATACGTTTACCTACTTCACATATTCTGTTTGTAGCTGCCTCCTGTGTTAGGGTACAAGGTGGTTAATTTTATATTCTCGAAGGTTTAAGCAATCTAGGCAGGGGTAGGGTTTGACCACAAAAATCCCAAACGCTGACGCTAACGCCAAACGCTAACTCCAAAATGTAATGAAATTACATTGGCAGCGGAAAAGTAAGCGATTTCCAAAATTTCATTCCAATACATTTTGGAGTTAGCGTTTGGCGTTAGCGTTAGCGTTTGGAAACTTTGCTAGACCCCCAGGTCTGCAGTCTGCACCAGCGATGCACACGATGGACCATGCAGCTTACATGTCAGCTGATCGGCTCCCACTCACGTTACAATCGCGAGATAGCAAATACGGATGCATTGTCCAACATGGAACCAAGGCTAACAATATGTGCAGGTCATTGTATTGGATTGTGTGGGATGAGCTGGCCAGTTGTGTAGAGGAAGATCCTTCGCGATTCGTTTTGAGCTAGACTTCATGACGACTCATTGATGTAACAATTTTATGGTCTTACTTACAAACGTTAGTTATTTAAATGCTCGGTCTCGTTTACGCTTAATGTGACATTCGCACGCAGCCAGAAGTTAAGCGTTTTAAACGTTTTCAGTTAAAATTTTTATTAATTAGTAAATGGCACTTTGTTTCTATATGCTTGATACAACTTTTTCTGTAGTTGGTAGTGAGTAACCTAATAATCTTTTGTGTAACCAGAACATCGAAAAGTGTTTGAAATGATAGGACACGCGCTAAAAGCGTAAATTCTTTTGTGATTAAACATTGGTTAAAAGTTAAGATAACTTAAGATGTGTTACGTTACGATATATTCAAGTTTCATATTTACTTCATATGGTTATACGGTTAGATCAAAGAAAATGTGTACTAACTACTATCTTAAATTACAGTGTAATGCTAACAAATAGCTCTTGGACTAGACAGAAGTCATTTAAATCTTGAATCCAAATAAGGGATGGGAAGGCGCTTATCGTCGCGTAACGGCAAGGTTAAATAGGTAAGTAATTGAATAGGTGGCATGCAACTACTTACAAAATGATCATGGTCCTAACAGAAATATGTTTTGCTTCTATAATTAACTTGCGTAACCTGTTTACGTATCTATTATACATTTTTATAGATCGTGAATCGCAACAGTAACGAAATTATGGGCGGTCACTATGACTGCATATAATTTTGTTACATGGCATAATAACACGACATTTCGCATAATTAAACAGGTTTATGCAAAGCAACACCATAATGAATTCGTAAATAACGGTTCCTACGTAACCAGTCTGCAGATATGACCTGATGACTCTACATTGCATAACCTCGTCGGATTCCGGCGAACAATTGCTCAATGATCCAATCTGTGACGATGTCTCGCCTGACGCCTCTCTTCCCTCCTCTCCCCGCGCCTTGACTCTTCCAGAACGTAAAGAATAAGTCTGAGTCTCTGCTCTGATCTGGCAAGGGGATGGCTGACTACTTAGTTCGTTTCTTCAAGATCAATCACGTTACGTATATCGAATCTTATCTGACCTTTACAAAGCCGATCTAAAGGTGCAGGCAGTGGTCATTGGTCAATGAAACTTTTTCCCCTTGTTAGAAGGTTGCGCAGTAGCATGTAACATTTATACGGCATTTGTTCACGTAGTGTGCAAGCATTAGAATACCAACCTAAATAATACCACCTACCTACAACCTACTGAGCAAGCAGCGGCATAGTTTTGGTGCCTTACAGAACCTACTGAACCTACTTATATGATTCGTTTAGTCAGAGTATAATTTTAGCTGCAACATAATAATAGGCATGATGTCTACTATTAAAAATGAACAAGTAAATATTACTTTCATACAGAAGATTAAAAATGAATGCAATAATTGAAAAAATAAGCAAAATCGGTATATAAATCACGGAGTAATAAGCTTTTAAATAAATAAATAAATAAGCAGGCATGTCCTGTCCCTTTTTTGCGAAACAGAGTGCCCCCACAGTAACTATGAAAAACCCACTCGTGACGTCACATGCCAATGAGATTTATGAAAAGCTACCACAGCTTAGTAATGAGGTACTATGAACGACCTTCCCCTGACGTCACTGGCCGTTTGAGCTATCTCTTTCTTTTCCGTTTTTTAAAATGCTTGTAACTTTGGTTGGGTTTTTTGCGATATTTAATTTTTGTTTTCACAAATGTTTATCTTTTGAGGAATATTTTTAATTTATCCAAAAAAAAATTTTGTTATCATGCCTATTATATTATGCTTCATGTGGCACAAGGAAGGAAGGATGGCTCGCAAGAGCAGATTCTAGTTTTTGACGTTTTACTATTATTTGGCCTTCCTTAGTCGAAACGTGTGTTGTGTAAAAAAAATTCTTGGTCCGTGGTTGAACATGGACATAAATAATACATGGTCAAGCTGAAATTTGTTTTTTTTTTGGACGTGAGATGAAATTATGAGTCTTGGACAAAATGGTAACGTAGTCAAAGAAACACCACAGTCCTCTCTATGTAGAAACACTAATAAAAAGTTGCCAGTTCTCACACTACGCCTCCCATCGAAACATGATACAGCGAGCGTCGGAGATGTAGAGAAAGCGCTTCTTGCAGTTAGCGCCCATGTGATATGTAGCTCGTACTTTCTGTTCTGTCATTAGAGGACAGCTACTAAATGATATTCATGTGGGTCAGATTGTCAGACAACTTCGTAAAAAATTCAATGCAATGCAATAATAAGCATATTCCTCTTATTAGGTGAGGTGTGTCAAAATGCCCATTTAATCTAACCTAACCTACCATTATCCCATTAAAATGAGGTGCGTGCAGCATGTCAGCCAACCGTCATCTCAGATTCGTCATCATCATCACACATACCTATCATTTTTAACACAGGCCGACCACTCCTTTTTCAGTCTTCCTCCATCTTTTTACCATCAAATCTTGGTGGCATGGCTACCATCCCTTCGCATGAAATGTTTACCATGCTAGCCTGTTACTCTTCAACGAGTGCAACTTCCAGGGTGCAACTTCTATGACAAAA
This sequence comes from Ennomos erosarius, assembly GCA_963580505.1. Taxonomy (NCBI): domain Eukaryota; kingdom Metazoa; phylum Arthropoda; class Insecta; order Lepidoptera; family Geometridae; genus Ennomos; species Ennomos erosarius. The sequence continues at coordinate 676,284 of OY756989.1, forward strand.
AAGAATACGATTGACTCAAAGAGGTACGAAGGTTTCGGGGCCATGTGTTTTTTATAAAGGGATTTTTGGCTTTGTTTGTAGGTAACATGCATCGTTTTGTTTTTCGCTTTGAATTTTCTTTCGCCTGCCAATATTCAATATTTACTAGCAAAATATGTACCTATATGGTGGGCCAAGTTATCGCATTTTAGACTATATTTATAAATAAATAAATATAAATATGTGTGGACATTTCACACAGCGCCATCTAGCCCCAAACTAAGCATAGCTTGTACTATGGGAACCAGATAACTGATACAGTGCTTATATAATTTTTTGTTTGTAAATAGATACATAGAGTACAATATAACACCCAGACGCAGAACAAACATCTATGTTCATCACACAAATGATTTGTCCTGGGTAGGAATCGAACCCACAGCCCTCAGTTCAGAAGACAGGGATACAATCAACTGAGCTATCGGGCCCGTCATATTATTTTCTTAGACTGGCCAGTAGCTAAGCCATTGCATTATTTGTTACAGTTTATATAAAAAATAAATAAATAAATAAATAAATAAATAAATAAATAAATATGCGTGGACATTTCACACAGCGCCATCTAGCCCTATGATCATATAGTATGTTTTCAAATCATATTTCTTGGTCTGAATATGCTGTTGTCACAAGAGCAGTAACACCAACTTTCCTTATCGTCATATCAGGTAACCCTGCCTCTTAATGCTGACCAGACTAATAATAGCCTCTTTAAAGAAGTTGGAAGGCCAAGGAACTAGACGTTTGGACGATAGCATTCAACAGCGTAGTAATTAGCTCGGGGATTTTCATGTTATTGCTCACGCTCAGACTAGTCTAGAGAGCAAGTGTTTGATCCCCGCAGTCTCACATCAGCGACCGCAAAACTCTGTACAAGCGGATAATGTGAGCGGGTAATGTGTAATGGTGTGTAAATGTATCCCCACAGAACGCAGTTGGCGTTTTAATACATTTCTGAATTTAACTACCACAGAATAAACATTCTTTTTCAAATTACCAAAACAGCTGACTGTCGATAGAGCGGGTCGACTGCCCGTTACCTAATTAGCCTTACTTACTGCACCACAGCCTACTGACCGCAGCAAAGTGGGGGAGTGAAGGTAAATACAAATAGGGTAATAAAGCACCTAAGTAAGTTGTACGCTTAAATAAAATAAGTCAATGCTCAAAGTAGTTTGATTTTTAACGGATTATTTAGGTACCTACCTTTGTTGGAAGTAACTTCATCTATTTTTTAACTAGTTCACTGATTTGCTATTATTAATCTACTTTAGCAGAGTCAAATATGAGGTGCTAGACTGCTAGGTCGTAAAGGTATAATTATAAATATTATAAGTTTTGCAGGTCCCTCCAAACTCCAATGTCAAGATCGCCTGCGCAAGAGTCACGCGAGATATGCCATTGTAACGAGATCCGCTCTACAATGAACGTTGCGTGCGCGCAGCTATGCTTGTCGCTCTAATTGCTAGTGATTTGTTGTTGGCAATCCTATGTGATGTCATGAAGAGTAAATTGTAGAGGATAGTTAATTGTTAGACAGAAACAAACTCTTGTTTCTACGTGTTGCGGTTGAATTTATCTTTTCTCTTTTGCACCGTCACGTCTAATATAGCATTTTATCTCTTTTACACAATCTTCCAACGATAAATCGGATTCTGATTTATGATATTGGTGTAATAGAAACTAATAAAGACGCGAACGCGAAGACACGGTGGTTTATTTTCTCCAGTATGCGCCCACTATTCTACTGCCTATAATACCATTAACTATACATCCAGGGCTTTATAGTCTTAACTTATAACTAAGACATTATAAAATGAATACTTAACTGATAGAATGAAATTATTAAAAACTAGGTACCGAGTGGTCATACACTAGGTACATTCACGTCACACCATGACCACTGTAATCGCACTACGATTGTCAATGAGCGCATGATTAGGTACTTTCTCTTCATTTCATCACACTTTGCGTAACTACAGCAATAGCAACTTTTATCTGGCCTGCCTCTACATGCGTGTTGTAATGTAAGGTTGCGGGCGGTGACTTCGTTTGCACCACACGTTAACACGTCAAATGATTTATTTAATAGATATGAAATTATTAACGGAGTTTCATTTACAAATGCGATTTTGCTATATTACTTGAACCAGGGTTTTCCATCTTTCTCTGGCATTATTTGTAATGTAAAGGCCTAAATATCACAGAGCATATTGACATTGCTATTGCTAGTCATAATAATCTCAGAACTACACAAAACATTCCCATGTCATACAGACTTTTAAGGAAGCTAAGCAGAAAGCGGCAGAAATCTGGAATGTAACTAGGTGGTAGGACTTTTCTGCAAAGCTCATCTAGGTAGGTACCACCGCTCTGCCAGTTATTCTGCCGGCAAGCAGTAGTGTGCAAGTACTAGCATTGTAGCTAGAGAAATTACTGGGCAAATGAGACTTTATGACCTGATCTCACAGTCTAGTAATCTGATTACTAGACTGGGAGATGTCTCAGGATTACGTGCGCAATGCAGTGTCACGAGAAACTTTATTATTTTAAAGTTCCGAGTGACACTGCATCTGTTATGGGCAGCGGCATTCATACTCATAAAAAAAATCTCCAACATGACACAAAACCGTATGAGAATAATTATTCCGCAGTATAAATAAATAACTGCTTAAATCTATTGATTTTCCATGTATCTAAGCAGCCAAAGCCGAGGACCTTCAAGGTTGCTATCAAATAATCAATCAATCAATACCGCTCCACATTGGTGCGAACGAAAGTCAAGTCCTCGGCTGGTCAGCTGGTATCGATTTGTACGATACTTGTAGTATGAAAATGCCGATGTACCCACAGTCAATTATTCTCAATGACATTCTACAATATAACATACAATATTACAGCAGCGGATGGATTTCAATTCTATGGTTTGGTCCCAATGAACGTAATTATGTGTAAGTATAGCGTTTTAAACCGTGGTTACGAGATAACACGGATTATTTTATGTTACATAACCTATACTTAGGTACTCTACATAATATGGATTCGAAAGTAACTCAGCGTCTCTTACCTGTTTTTACCTTTTAAAGACTCAACACAAACTTCATGAAATTCGGAATGGAGATAGTTTGAAGTCCCCCAAGCGCAAAGCTCGTCAATATTTCATTGAACGACATGACGAGTGTCAAGCCATGGCTGACGAGCAACTTAAAATAAGTAGGTACCTTATTTGTAATTTTCACGATGACCCTACAATGTTAAAAGGTTCTTGGCGAACTTGAGTCAATGGTCTCTAATTTTATGTTATCTATCAAAATATTTCCGTTGTTTTTCTTTTTATTTTTGCCAGCCTCCGAAAAATTCTTATATTAGAGAGTTTAAGGAAGGTGAAGCCATCTAAAGACTGGTATGACATGGGTCTTGTAAAAAATCGCCGCGCCGCCCCGTGCCGATAAGAAAATATAGGAAATAATAGAAAACCACTATATAATAAAGGATTAATTCAAAATAAAACAGCAGACCATTTTCCGTTCAATGTAAAGTGCCAAGTCAACGCTGACGTGTTTTTAAATTATTTTCTTTTTAGAGTTCCGTATTCAAAAAAACAGAACATCCTCCAAACCCCAAGAGGAAATTCAAGTAATCTGCTAACTTAATTGCCAAAGTTCTCTGTGTTAATTGCTAATATACATAGGCCGCAGATAACTAAACAATATAGTGACACGTCAATCAAAAATCTTTTAGGATAGGTATCACAACAATAAATATTAACACCTAACATATTCTTCTAACATGCTTACATAATGTAAACAAAATCTATGTACCTATCTATCTATCTTTATTTTCTTTTTAGAGTTCCGTATTCAAAAATACAGAACACTTGTCTAACGACTGTTACAGACTCATTTCGTCCAGAAATCTGATAGATCAGTCCAAGGTTTCCTCCATAAAATGTAGGAAGTAGCAGCGTAGGTAGAGCAGACCAAGTTCCTAATGACACTTCGTAATGGCCCGATGGTATGTTAGGTTAATATACCGCCATGATGCATGTACCAGTGATTGATGGTCTTCCTTACAGGTGTCGAGTTATAAATGGAGACTTCCAGCCTCAATCTTGGAGTCAATGCATAAAAAGTTCCAAATGATTGACGAACGCTACAGAAACCTAACTACTGTGACATTTTTGAATTCTCACTATCGAATGAACGGGGCCGCATGTCGCAAATACAAATTTTAATATCATATACTTGTGGGAAGCCTAATTATATTGCACCCTAGAGATAATAACACAAGAAGAGAGCTTCACGAAGTCAGATACGTTTCTTAAAGATTGTGCAGGACACTGTTGGTTAGCCTTTTTTATTGAACTTAAAGTCAGTCTTTAACCAACACCTCAGTAAAGGTGTTGGAGATAAATTAAAATACCTACGTAATGCAAGTTTAAGTAGCTACTGCAGATTTTGTAAAAATTTACGGTTTGTTCTGTTTGATGTTAGTGTCGATCAGTCTGCTTGACCGTGATATGCACTGCTGACCTATCAATTTATAATTCATTGCAACTGTCCTTGCCGCGAGTGGCATTTGTAATGGTTGGCTGGTGTAAGTGGACGGCCAAGTAGCCCCAATCGATGACCACAATCCATGAACCCTTTGCCAGTTTCACGCGATGAGAAAGATCTCTTTTTTGTTCACACAATGTTGTATAGAAATGGGTATAATATTATAGAAGGTACCTAACGTGAGTAGAACCAACGAACATACTCGTCGTTTGTTGTGAGTGCAAGCCGGGAATTAGTTGCTGTTATGAATTCTAGGCATGTTTAGACTTCCAGTTTCCAGTGCTGTATGTTTATAATGATGATGAATTGTCGGAACGTCGAATGGCAACAATAACCACACATGGCTAATACAGAGAAAATGGAGTAGCTTTCCGTCCGACATACTAACCGGTTGTTAAGTTTACGACCATACATAGGTAAACTTTATTGCTAAAATCACAGAACTGGAACATTTTTACCGCTAAAATATGCGAAAAATATATTTCATCGGAATTTAGCAATATCATAGTTAAGTGCCTCATTTGTGATTTCAAAGGAGACAAAGAAAATGCATTTAATACGTTTATTAGACGTTATTTTATTGTAAAATATATCATCGTGCCAGGGTAGCAGCAGCAACTGTAAGAATAGAGCCGAAGACCGAGCTTTGTGGCGTGTATTGAGCTTATGTCCAGCAGTACCTATACTTATTTATAGTATACTGAACGTATACAATGTATCATTCCATTTTCTAAATAACAGGTAGGTAATTAATAGATATACTGCAGCTGCCATCATATTTTAAATAGCAACACTGTGATTCATGATGCTGATTAGATATTAACTTACAAGTCATACACACATACACACACAGTACATACAGGTCGTCACCCATTTTCTCATTCGACCAGCACTTTCAATGAAATTGGTCAATTAGACGACGATTTTGTTGTTGTATGTATTCTTATCCAATTGGCGAATTAGCGTAATGGCCCTTTATTCATCCATCCATTCCATCGTGCTGTAAATCATTACGGTAATAGATAGCAAGTTGTACCGGTTTTGAAGTTCATAAGCTGTGTGTTTAACAGCCACCAATTTTTCTAAAATATAATTACCATGACACAGGATAGTCAGTAAAAGCAAACATTCACAAGAAAATGTTTTGAAAAGGGTTATTAATTTATTGTCTCTACCATATTTTAGATTTCTATGGAATTATATCTTCAATTTCTGTTTGGATTGAGGGTAGGTACAAATTCAGTACATCGTTAGAGAAGAGAATCGATAATTTTGAAATTTAATGTAATGCCTGAATATTCGCATGAGAATCCTGTCTTGAAAAATGGGAATGGCTTTGTAATATGGTTAGGAAAGAAGGCACTCACTAAGTCTCGATGAGCTCGCAGTTAAGCAGCAGCTTCTCGGCGCCAAGCTCGACAACGGCGACGGTCTGGTCGTGGTAATAGATCATGCGCAGGGTGTCGTTTCCGACCCGGCGGCCCGTGTAGGGCTTCACCCCGGCGGCGGGGTCGCGGCGCACCGCGTCGTCTGCGCGCGCACCCACGCTGCCTACCAGCCCCGCCAGTGACCACCCCGCAGGAAAGCTGAACGTGAACGGCTTCGCGGAAGCCGATGGCGGCGAAGACACAGCAATACAGAATATCACAAACACTGAAACCAGCGATTTGAGTAGTCCGTCCGCGATGGGAGCGCCCCGCATGAGCGCCTCCCGCGCCGACCGGACCGCCGACAGCAGCCTCCGAAGCGCCATGGTATCGAGTTGTGTTTGGTATTATGTCGTGAGATGGTCCATCACGGGCGTGCGCGCGGCGCGGGGTTCTAGCATGGACTACCGGCTCGACGGAGCAATCACGCTCGACGGCCACTTGCCACTTTCTTCACGGTGACGTCAGGTTGGCGGTCATTGCCGAAGACGTTTCACTTGCTGTTCCTGCGTGGACTTCCGTATGGGATCCGATTAATATGCAACAGGAAATAAAGGAAAGTACCTACGCTCGCGGGAAGTTTCATCATTTACGTTCGTGAGTGAAAACGACAATTCAAAACATAAATTAATAAAAGAGGGAGGATATATAGGCATCATTAGCTCAAAAATGGACATTAAAGGAATCCAACAAGAATCTTCGCTTCTTGCCAGCTAGACAACCGTTCGGAATATATTCTATTTGTGTCTTTAATAGAAGAATTAGTGAGCAGCTCATAAGTTATGTAAGTAAGTACATTAACATAATCTGTCCCGAGAAGCCATACCACGCGCGACCAACGCAAACATGACCTGCCTACTTTCAAGTCCATAATATTGACCCATTGAGTATAGACTGCCAGTGAAGTATGTGATGGCACAACACTTGACCCTGTTATGCAAGAGTAGTGGTTGTTGTTCATGACGATCTGCGTATAGGAAATTACACGCATAATTTGCGTCACTGTAGTTTCGGAGAATACAATGAGCTGCGTTTTTAGATTCTAGGCGCCTATCTCCAGATTAATAAGATGGTGCATTTAAAACTAAAAAGTAAACCAAAAAGGTATATGAAATCAGTAATTGAATTCAACCAGCTTCTAATATATTGTGAATATACATACTTACTTATATACAGTAGGTACCTACCTATCCTGGCAGGGTCGCCATATAAGGCGAGAACAAATGATACGACTTGTTCAGTAGAAATTAGGATTTATTCTGATTATAAAATGGGTTAGTAGTGGTATATATGAATCTTATAGTTCTAGTGTTAATGCATACATCATACCTACTAATACGATTGCGTTGACGTATAGGTACCTAGGTATGTGTTAATAATTGTAATTTAAGTTATAACAATTTAACTCTCTATTATGACTAACAAAGTTAAATTGAGAAAGCAAAATACTTAAATGCCTACAACTTAGGGGTTACTAATGTATAAGGCTTTTTATTAATTAGGTACCTACATATTTTCTAGAAAGGTTGTAGTTGTACCCATGGATGAAATAAAAAAAAGAAGGATTGAGTTTTGATTGACATCGAACTGAAGCCCAAAATGGCGGATATATTACATATGTGTGTCAGATGAAATTAGGGCGACCGGCTGCCTATGATGTGAAGCGTTCCGGCTTCCTAAGGGTGCTCGGGGGCTTCAGTTTCGGATCAGACGGGATTCCCTCCTTCTTTTTTTATTAGCTCCATGGTTGTACCTATTAGTTTGCGTGTTTTATTATGGTTATGCGGAACAATAAGAATGCCAGAGATCATTGTCTTCGCGATATACAATGTAGAGACGCTTTGTAAACACAGTAATAAGATGACACAAACCTATTCTTAATTTCTTATTGAAGCATATCAAAGAATTTGCATTAAATAACCCTATGCCTACCACCTACGCGCACTGCGACATATATTCTCCGCTAGGAGTAATAGTATTCTGTGCATATATTTCTCGACACTTTTTCTCGTGAGAGACTGTGACATGACTATGGTAGCGCCGGAGTGCGTCTCACTCTCACAATGCCGACGAGTTTTCTCGCGGTGCGCATGCTAGGCCATCTGGTTACAAAAAATGATTTCTTTAGTTTTTATTATTGCTGTTACTATAGTAATGAGACTAGGCCGCCGTGTCCCAGCAGTGGGAAAAAATTGGGCTGATCACGTCACGTGTTGAATTTAATTTATCATCATAATTACCATCATCAGCGGCCGTTTTGTAAGCTCTTAGCGCGATTCAAAACAGAGCCTATATTGGATTGCTTGTCAAAATCTTCATACAAAAATACAAGCAAAGATCCCAAACGCTAACGCTATCGCCAAACACTAACTCCAAAATGTATTGAAATGACATAAGCTGCGGAAAAGTAAGCGATTACCGAAATGTCAATTCAGTACATTTTGGAGTTAGCGTTTGGCGATAGCGTTAGCGTTTTGGATCTTAGCTAGACCCCCTATTCTCGAATAAAAATAGTCTGTTCAATGTTTCCATAGCTTACCTTTCTAAATTCAATAATAAAACCCAAAAGATAACTTTTGAATATGTATCCTTTGTTAAGAACTTTCTACATACTACGTTCTCTCATAGAAATATTTTTTATAAGTTCTTCCGAAGATTCATATATTCGTATATTTAATATAGCTGCGGATAATACAGGGAAGATTGTCCTCTGATCTATAGCCTTGAGATCTAACAATATTAAAGAGGTTTTCTATTTTTTTCCAACAGGGGGTGATCAGAATTTTGTATAAGTTTAAACAGAAACCTGTCTGATAGAAATTGTCTGCGAAGATGAAGAGGAGATTCAACGCATTCAACCTGCATGGCATTTATAGGAGAGGACTTCATAGCACCAAGGATAATACGAAGGCATTTAGACTGGATTTTAGACAACTTTTCCAAAGCGGCTTTATTGCCTGGATCTAGCAAGAATGTGCCGTAGTCCAAATGGCTACGGATGATAGCGTTGTACAAAATTTTTTGGCTAAAAGGGTGTGATCCCCAACATACCCCAGAGAGGGCACGTAGGATATTAATGTTTTTTTCACATTTAGCTACGACATGGTTAAAGTGGGGAACTCCAGTCAGTCTTGCGTCTAACCAGACACCCAAAAACTTAACAGAACTGTGTAGGCGTATAGTGTCTCCAACATACTGAAAATTAGAGTCAGGTATGTTTCTTTTCCTTGTGAATATTACTGCGCTACTTTTGGAAGGTGATATGGATAATCCATGATCCAGTAACCAGTCGCCAAGGTAACTAAGGGTAGTGTTTATTCTGTTTTCAGCCTCTGAAATGAGTTTCGTAGATATATACAAGGCGAGGTCATCTGCGAGATTAGCATTTCAAAGCAGTTTGAAAAAATTAATATGGTCTTCCAGAGCTCTACATACTGGTGCTGCCATCTACGTGGGTGCTCAAAGTGAGTATTCCGTCTAAGTTCGCCAAGCACAGAGTAGCTACTCCGCGCTAGATGGCAGAACTTTTTAACTAGTAAGAAACCTGTATTATTTTGGCTTATGAGTATTTGTTCTCCTGTTCTTATATTAATTAATAAGAAAGCTGTTGATTGTCGAAATAAAACATGGCGAGCCCTAGATTTCCTTGTCTACACATTATGGTGTCGTTGTCAACTAACTGTACCATGGATATCCCTATTTGTAGATAGTACTTATACCTCCTAAATTTGTTGTTCAGATGCATGAGTTTGCCTTTACCCCAAGCAGCGTATGTCCAATATATTTGGTTTGTACCCTTACTAAACTGTTCAATATAACTTTTGTCTCGGTTCGCTCGAGTTTTCAGGCATTTCCCATCCCATCCAAAGAGTATATAATTTACTACGTAGACATCGTGCATCGGCGAGAAGTCTGAAGTTCATAATTATAATAGCGTAAATACCTAAACTTGATTCATATTAGTTTATAGAGTCTTTATAAATTAGGTAAGTATGCTTTTCTGTGTCAGTGCATTTACAGAAAATATTTGACTACGTTTTACCCTTTGGTCGTTGTCTACATTATTTGGATTTTGAAAAATAAAGGCCTTTATAAGTAGTTATGGTTTTTTATAAATAAAAGTACCAATAAGTATATAAGAATTCAGAAGAAATATAATTTGTCATTGGCATTACTTAGTAGGTAGGTAAGTTGAATTAAGGTTTACAACACAACCACACATCACAATACAAACATTGTAATTTTTTTATTAATTAACTACAGTACTTATAGTATTATATTATCTGTGGATTTACATAGTTAAGTGTAATATTTTACAGTAAATTTAGATCATATCAAAAATATAAACGTAAAAAACAGGCAAAGTTCTCGTCAAACATTTTGATTTTAGATGTTATTAAAGTTACTGAATGTTTCCTGACTATCTCAACAAGTTAACACAATGTAGTAGTTTAACACAAAGTACCTATAATGTCTCATTGCAGTATTTGGAGTAAAATGGTGTGATGCAACAGACTACGATTGTACTATATCATTTTACTGAAGAAGTTCCCTGCGCATGCGCAGCATTAAAGTAGGTGCATGTCGTACCTAAATACACCTACTTCTATACCTAACACACTGATAACTTATCAGTGGGGATGTGGTATACAAGTAGGTGTATGTACATTGTACTTTCGATTATCGGTGAAAATGATAAGCTAAAATTCAATTTACACACATATTTGTGAATTTAAGGCCCTTGTGAACGACGCTCATTAGTCGATCGGTTCTCAAGTCAAAATATGATCACTTTGCATATCACATCTCGACTTGACCACGGATTCAAGACTCAGCGTCGTCGTTCTGTAATACGAAACTCAGACAATTTACATTTTACAAAAACATCTAATTTATTTACAACAATTTTTTATGTTTACATTTATTTCAAATTTTATAGCTATTCACACAGAAGCTTGAAAACAAATGACGCTTTTGTTTATGAGCGGTGTTTTTTGCTCTGTGGCTATTCATATCATCAAAGTCTATACTTCCAGAAGCTTCATACTAATGTATGGAATGTAATCTACCACTATTGAGTATTTTTTAAGATATAAGTACTAATAAAATCAAACCAACAACGAAAAGCAGTCATTTATGATATTAGCAAATATTTACAAATGTTTTTTTTTTATATATATTGGCTCCACACATAGTGTATTTAGCCAGTGTCAAGTATTGTATATTTCAAGTCTTAATAATAGTCATAGTCCAGTCTAAGTCGGGTCATAGTCCAGTCTAAGTCATGCTCAAGTAAAGTGGTGGCAACTTTACAAGAAGCTTCTATGGAATTTTGGAAGCAACACGAAAAACCACGTTACACCACATTATATCACTTGACCACACTCATGCTCGTAATTCAGCACTTAATGCGTAAAACGCCACCAATTTTAAACATTAACACTGAAAAAAGGGGTTGTCCCTGTTTGTCCCCGAGAGGGGACAGACAAGAATACGAATGAGAAATAATTCCTGTTTGTCCCCGAATGCAAATTCGGGGACAAACAAGAAAAAATAATTACTGTCTGTCCCCGAATTTAATTACGGGGATAGACAGGAATTATTTTTTCTTGTTTGTCCCCGAAATTAAATAAGGCGATTAATAGACGTATATCAAAATTAGAAAAGAAGTACTATACAAATACTGTGGTACTAATTGCATGAATGTCCTCTACACATTAGCATAGGTTTGAAAGGTGGCCGTGCAAGTGAAAAAAAAACAAGATGGCGGCTGGTTAGAGAGGTAAGCAAGGGGGCGTGCATTTTATTGCTAAAAAACGTGTAGTTTCTTATTCTCACGCGCCGTAAGTTCCTAGTAAACATAGTAGTAACCAAAGGGTATTATATAATACCTAGTAGTAACTAAAGGTTATAAGTGGTGAGCCAATCACCGATTAGAAAAAAAAGATTTGTTTTAGTGGTGCGAACAATATCGATGCAGCCATAATAAATTAAGAAATATGTAGAAGAAATATAATAAAGCGAATAACAATGTATTAATAACTTACTGTGAATAATTCATAAAATTAAATTTTTACTAACGAGGTACCTGTCAGATTTTTATTTTTCTCTAATCTGTGGTAATACCAGTTACGAAAATATTCTAACACCCCTATTCTGAACGCATCAAAATGAAACGAAATCTACACTCTCCACCTCTTTCATTCTAAATGTAGATGAAAGAGACGGATAGCGTAAGTTTTGAATCAAAACGTTTTCAATGGATTTAGAAAAGGGGTGCTGCCCCCCTATTACGAAGGGTCAGCAGCGCTGCTGACGCGCGTCTGTCGCTCAACTGTTGTCAAAATTGTATGAAAATTGACAGCAGTTGAGCGGCAGACACTCGTCAGCAGCGCTGCTAGCTCGTTCGTAATAGGGGGGCAGGTCTAGGGGTATTTTTTTTCTCTCTAATCTGTGCCTGTGACTAATACTGAATCTGTATAAGCCGGGTATATTAAAAATTCTTTTTTTGTATAGGTATTACTTGAAGCGAGACACAAACTTAACTGAATCGTGTTACCATCATAAACCACTAGTGGTGTAATGTAAAGTAAAAAGCACACGTTGGAAATTTCTTGGATTATTATTCTAAAAGCGGTATGATAAGAGCCAATCGACGAGCAACTGTGATGAAAAATAACGTTCCCACAGTTGCTATCCAAATACCCTAGTTGACATTGAATTGATTGTTTGTTGTAAGAATAAATACAAGAATCAGAAAACTTATTTTTCATCACAGTTGCTCGTAAAGTGGCTTTTATCTTACCGCTTTTAGGGTCATAACCCAAGATATTTTCGACGTGTTTTGTAATGAAAACCCGATCGAGTCTGTTATAGTTTAATTTATTAAATATTCATAATAGTTTAGGTATGATATAAATACAAAAATATTTGATTGCTTTATTATTTATTATAATTATGTAGGATTTTCTGTGTGGTTAAGAACGTAAGTGTGAATAAAAAGGACGGGTGACTAGAAGGATGAATGGATGCTTAAGGAAAGAGATAGCTGAAAGGGAGAATGGAAGACGATTGAATGACGTTAGGACGTGTAAAGTTTTGTTTTATCGATTTAATTAAATAAATCCAAGTTTTGCCACGAAATCAGTATTTTTCTTCCCGGCCCCACGCAAAATTCTCCTACAATTATTACTAGATTTTTTTAATGTCGGCTGTATGGGGGTTTTTTTCACACCACTATGACACCACTGGTTATATAGTTATCATTAATTTGTGCTAAGTCACGGCAGAATTTAGTGTAAATCTAAACCTAGAAGTTTAGATTTACCTAAGCTCTAGAGAAATCTAATTCAGAAATTTGTGACTAAGATGTTTCCAGTGAATAAAGTCAATAAGCGATTTAATTTAGGTACGTGATCAGTGGTAACATTGTGAATATTATTACATCGCTAGTTAACATCAATGGTATTTACTGACTTACAGGTAGTAAAACAATTTTAGATCATTATTCGGTGATTAGATCATCAAAATAAGGCATGTATCAAGTATTATAAATACTGTGGAAATGAGAGCTGTCAAAATGCAATGTTAGGTCGGTTGCAAGTTCTGTTACTAACAGTTACAATTACGAGTAATATCTTACTTCTTGGTACTTATGATATAAAGTAGTCACATTTTGATAAGTTTAAACATAGCCTATCCTACAGTCGGGGTAACTAGAACAGAGTTTTCACTTATACTATGAAAACTAGTAAATTAGTACTACTGACATAGAGGCGATAAAAGGAATATAACTTATTTTCTAATTTCGATATCGTTTTACTCGTCGCCTAATTTAAATTCGGGGACAAACAAGAAAAAATAATTCCTGCCTGTCCCCGAATCGTCATCGAATTTAAAATCGGAGACAGACAAGAATTATTTTTTCTTGTTTGTCCCCGAATTTGAATTCGGGGACAAACAGGAATTCTTTTTCATTCGTATTCCTGTCTGTGCCCTCTCGGGGACAGCACGAGGGGACAAACAGGAACAACCCGAAAAAAGCACAAGTTTTGAGAAATAATACAATGCAACCACGTGAACTTTTTCACGTTCCCGCCAAAACTCCTTTACAAATGTTGTAAATTAAGTAAACATAATTATACAAAGAGTACGCATAATATATGCTAATATGAGTATACAAGGTGACCTTGAATTAGTATGTTATCCCGAAAGGAGGTAAATCTACACCCCAAGGTAGACAATGTTTCTTTTACTACTAAATTAATAGTTTTTAGTGAACCTGATGCTGTCAAGGCAAATTAATAGTGACGTTCGAAATCTTCGATGCGACGCGTGCCCAAAAAGCTGGCACTTATTTGGCTCAACGCATCAGCATTGCAATTCAACGAGGCCATGCTGCCAGCATGTTGGGTACCTACCGGCAGTAGGCTGGAGCATTTGGACTGTCTATAGGCCATCGCGGTCTATTATACAGTCCATATGTTCTTTGTAGTAGGTATAGTGTAGCTAGTTAGTATGTAGTGTAGTTAGTTTTAGTTTAGTGTTTATTATTGTAGTAGTTAGCTTAAGTAATAAAGGCATATTGCCCATACAAAAAATAGTTTTTCATTGAAGAAATGCCATGTAAAGTTTATGTTCGAAGATAGCCTTAGCGCAGCTGAGTGGCTGAACTTCATCCTTGACCGCATGCACATAAATGAGTTTAATGACCTGTGTTTAGAAATGAATTTATAGTATCTTGGTAACTCTCGTAGCGATCGCACGTGTAATTTTGCGAGTGGAGTTATTTTTTACCATGGAAGTTTGGAAACACCCAGTTCCAAGTAAGGCTCTCACAACTTGTAGGGTATCATGGTCCCAGTCCCCATTTCGGGATAACATACCAATTCAAGGTCACCTTGTATAATGCACAACTACATAAATAATGTTATGATAAATTACATTAATTAATTTTAACGCTTATTTATAAATACATCACACAACGCACAATACGATTTGTGC
Organism: Ennomos erosarius; assembly: GCA_963580505.1. Classification (NCBI taxonomy): domain Eukaryota; kingdom Metazoa; phylum Arthropoda; class Insecta; order Lepidoptera; family Geometridae; genus Ennomos; species Ennomos erosarius. Next base: position 691,306 of record OY756989.1, read on the forward strand.
AAATTTTACAGCAGAACAAAATGTATGTCTGCTTTAAATAAAATACTGTAAAATAAAAACTACATACATTACATTCTAGCAAAACTTTACGCTAGTTCATTTTGATAAGCCATTATTTATAATTTAACTTTAGATCATATTTACAAAAAAAATATTATATCAAGATGTCTATTCAGTAAATGCAAAGTAGGTAATTAAGTTATCGCACCACCATTGTTTCAAATTAAGATGAAAGTAACTAGACTATTAAAATGAGATGGCGAAAAATTGACCTGCATGAAGATAATTTAGTACAAACCGCACTTAGTTGCAGACTTGACTTGACATTGACACCCTTACAGGGTTCATGTACCTATCTTATAAGCTACTTGACACTGAAAATGTATGTAAATTTGATAAATTGGTGGCATTGTAATTTGTGATTATGATTTTAACCACCTAGTTTTGTCAATCTTATAGTTTTGTTCTTTTATCTTAATAATTCCTTTACTGGATCACAATGTCTGGACATTTCATGAAATCCTCATGCAACATGGGCAATTTTAACGGGGGTTAGTTTTACAGCTTATTGCACAAAAATCCTATATAGACATTTAACCCAAATAAATTTTGAATTGATTTATTTTTCCCTATACTGACAGTCTGGTCGAGTGAGAAGGCAGATTATTAAAAGTGGATTTTAACAATGTGCCCAATAAATCATAGTTGAACATTTTATAGAATAGCACAATTTCACAAAATGTCCAGGTATATATTGATAATTTTATGCCTGTAAAAATTAGCTATCGACATATTTATAAACACCATTGCACCTAATAAAAGTTACGATCTATGTGAATTGGAGAACCTCCCTTCTGTCTCAGCCAAGTATCCCCGGATGAAAGGTAGGCCAGTGGGGACGGAAGCCTGGTAGTCACAGTATTGCTTCCCGAAGAATGCTATAAGGGTGTACTCCTCAGCATATGTCCTCTCTTGGAAGAACATCCAGGACGCCAGCGCATAAATTACCAAGCAGATTGGGTTTAGTAGGACTATCTGGAAAGTTTTGTTGATTAGTTTTTTTTTGCTGAATTGTTGAAAGATTTTTTGCCAGGTTGTTTGGCTAAAGGCTAAATAAAATAAACAGTATTTAGGTAGTGTTTACCGTCACCAATGTTTGGGGGACAACACAATTTTTCAAGGGGTTTTAATAAGGCTTTCAGTTTTTTTTTTTTACTCAGAACTGTAATTTTTGAATGAATTTCAAAATATATATTTATTTTATTTTCTTTATTTATTTATTCCACAGCTCTTATCTTAATAAACACAATAAACCAATTATTGCTTAAATTTACAGCCAAAAAAAGGAATAACATTTTTTAAAACAAAATAACTTAATATCGCTGATCAGCGACAAGTGAGTTAGTACCTGCAAAGCCTAGGTAAGCAATTAAAGGAAATTATATTCAAAGTTCCTGAGGTTACAGTAAGGTAAAACAATGTAATATTATATTATACCTATACACAAATATTAATAAATAATCTTATATGTGTTAGTAGTGTGTGTTGTATTATTTAATTTGTTAATGTATACATACAGATATGTACCTATGTAAGATATCATTAGTTACCTGAGTTCCTATGGACCAGTAGAACCAGCCTACATAGCTTGGATGCCGGACATAACCATACACTCCATGTGTGACAAGTTCGTGGTCAGAGCTTTTTGTGAACTGGACCTAGAATCATATCGGTCAGTCATAATAACCGAATGAACTTTGCATCATTAAATTACTAGGTATGTTTAAATTAATTTTCATAAATAGTTTATTGTAGATTTAATAACTTACAGTATGGTTAAAGTTAGTCTTGGCAGTGAACATGGCTGACTTTCTTAGTATTTCACCTCCGATACAAATTGTCACTCCAATGTAAGACAGCCAAAAGAATGACTTCATATCTATGGACAAAAAATATTATAAAAAATCCATTCTCACTATGACATGTAACTTGAGCAACAAAACTGGATATTTTGCACAAAATTATATTGCTTGCACTATCAAGTACATACAAAATGAAACTAAAAACTATATAATTAAGAGTTTGGCTACCATACCATTGGTCACTAAAACAATAGATTTCTTTGATTTAGGGGGTCATTCTGCAGTCAAAAGGTTAAACGCAAGTAAATTCCACATTTACTTACTAGGAAAGTAATAGTATTCCACAGCCCATTCTATCCAACTAGCCACTGCAGCCAGGCCATAGTGCAAGCTATGGTTCAGAATGAAAGAGTCTATGCTCAGCGTCTTATGGTTAGTCAGTGCCACAGCCAAGAACTCAGAGAAATGGAAGAATGAGAGCACCATGGCATACAGCCCGAATACCCTCCAGCCATTCTCAAATGTGGATAGATAAAAGCCAGTTGAGAATGTTGCACCAAGAAAGAATGATCTTACTGACACCTGAAAAAAGTTTAACTTAATTATGTATTGTATGAGTGATGTCAACAAAACTCTGTTGTTCTGAAGTTAGGTATTTCAATAAGGCAAGCATAACATAATCATGCAGTCATTATGCTTTATAATATGTTGTTTCATTCAATAATGAACACAGCGATCCTCACCCAACTTCAGAGTACCAAAGTTTGAGTAGGCATAACAACTAAATATTTAAGTCAAATATACTTGAATAAAAATATATAGTACTATTTTGTGTGATAAATATGTTTACATGATGCTATAACTACCTATCTATATTAGTTGTTCTTACCTCATATGTGAACCCTTTGTACCACAATGTACATATAAAATTGAACAGGCAGAAGTAGAGCCCTGGGCCCCACAGCGTCAGCAGCCAAAGGTCCTTGGCGTAGCCCAGCAAGCTGCCGGAGAAAAATGAAGCCGTAAACAGGCATACGGAAAAAGTAAAACAAGCTAAGGCTTGCCTCCCGGCAGGACAAACACTTTTCAGTAGAAAAACTTCCATGTTAGGCTCTATTATATAGTAAGCACTATAAAGCAGTTGGTACGTGAGAATGAAATACGTTTTCCACTGTGGAATTTTATCTGTCGTCCGTCACCAATAAATGAATCACGTAGTAAATGTACTGTAGTAATACCAAAATAAATGTAAATAAATTCTAAACTAAAATATTTTTTTTTATATGTGTTGGCTCCACACATAGTGTATTTAGCCAGTGTCAAGTATTGTATATTTTCATCGAGTTTTAGAATATTTTACGTAGTCAAGTCTTAGTCATAGTCACAGTCCAGTCTAAGTCGGGTCATAGTCCAGTCTAAGTCATGCTCAAGTAAAGTGGTGGCAACTTTACAAGAAGCTTCTATGGAATTTTGGAAGCAACACGAAAAACCACGTTACACCACATTATATCACTTGACCACACTCATGCTCGTAATTCAGCACTTAATGCGTAAAACGCCACCAATTTTAAACATTAACACTGGAAAAAGCACAAGTTTTGAGAAATAATACAATGCAACGACGTGAACTTTTTCACGTTCCCGCCAAAAACCCCAACTAAAATTTTATATATTTATTTTTATTTTTATTTGATCAAACCACACAGAAAGAGTATATAATATATTTACCACAGAGTTTGAGAACTTTGGTTTGATTGCTTTGGATCACTTTGCCCCGTATTCCGAGTCACGCTAAAATCGCTCAAAGCACTCCCAGCGCTCACGTTGATTTTTCAGCGTTCCGATTCAGATATTGCGCTCAATGACTTTGACCGCTGTCAATGACTTGGAACAACCAATTTTTTTTTTCTTATATTTTGGCTCCACCCATAGTGTATTTAGCCAGTGTCAAGTGTTATATGTTATATGTTGTATTGTGCCGTGTGGTCCCGGTTACGAATAGGACCACCCTATCTCTTCCCGTGGGTGCCGTAAGAGTCGGCTAAGGGAATGTCCAGGGAATGGGCTGCAGCATTCTCCTTGGTCTTCACCATCATAATCTACTGCGATCACCAAGCCGCCTGCCAAGCGTGGTGATTATGGCAAACCCCTCCCCCTAATGACAAGCACAAATAGAGACGGCCCCCAGTCCCCTGCGGCTCTGCTATCCCGTGGCTCCGGTAGCGGTCACGGTAACGGCAGGGCAGGGGGTGCGAAGAATCCCCGGCAGACGCCCGGCTACCAACCCCACCAAACACGACCCCTGGCCATGGCAACATATAACGTGCGCACATTGAGGGCTGACGAAAGGATGGTCTAATTGAAGGAGGAGATGACTAAGTTACGCTGGGATGTAATGGGATTGTCAGAAGTCCGAAGACAGGGACAGGACACGATAATCCTAAATTCCGGTAACTTACTCTTCTACCGGGAGGGAGACCAACTGTCCCAAGGTGGTGTCGGGTTCCTCGTCCGCAAGTCTCTCGTCAACAACGTGGTCAAAGTCGACAGTGTGTCGACCAGGGTAACGTACCTGATACTCAGAATAACCAAACGGTATTCGTTGAAGGTCATCCAGGTATACGCACCGACCTCGGCACACTCCGACGATGAAGTAGAAGCTATGTATGAGGATATATCCGAAGCTATGCATACTTCCGAAACATACTTCACCGTTGTGATGGGAGACTTTAATGCGAAGTTGGGCACAAGGAATGGCGATGAGCTGAGAGTGGGGCCATTTGGATACGGGCAGCGGAACCCTCGGGGACAAAGGCTGGCTGACTTCATGGAGAAGGAGGGCCTCTTTATGATGAACTCCTTCTACAAGAAGCGGCCATCCAGGAAGAGGACGTGGATAAGCCCCGACGGTTCCACGAAAAATGAGATAGACTTCATGATGACGACCAAGAAGCGAATATTCGATGATGTCTCTGTGATCAGCAAGGTGAAAACCGGTAGCGATCACCGTATTGTAAGAGGCACATTGAATATCAATGTCAAGCTTGAAAGGTCGCGTCTGGTGAGGTCTACGCTCCATCCAAATCCTGTCCAAATCCAAAACCCCGAAGGCTTTCAGCTGGAACTCGAAAATCGCTTCCAGTGCCTTGCCGATTGCAACACAGTGGACGAGTTGAACAACGGGTTGGTGGAAACTGTCCAAGCTGTTGGAACTGAGTTCTTCAAGACCCAACGCCGAAAGAGGACTCAGAAACTCTCAGGAAATACTCTTAAATTAATGGCAGACCGGAGCGAAATGAAACTACAGTCTTCAGTTGATATGTCAGCCTACGGTGAACTCAATAGACGTATCTGGAGTTCCATGCGACACGACTTGCGTGCTTTCAGTACTTCACGTATTGAGGCCGCAATTGAGCGGAACCAAGGCTCAAAGGTGTTCGCAAAAGATTCGTCTATTGGGCAAAGCCAAATGACAAAACTGAAGACCGAGAATGGTAGTGTCATTTCATCCAAGCCTGAGATTCTGAGAGAGATTGAGAACTTCTATGGACAGTTATACACCTCGACACGTGAGCCCGCTACTAACACAGCTCAGGACACCAGAGCCAAGTTAGTCCGACACTATACCGAAGATATCCCGGACGTCAGCCTGTACGAGATTAGAATGGCCCTCAAACAGCTTAAAAACAACAAGGCGCCAGGTGAGGATGGAATTACGACCGAACTTCTGAGAGCGCGAGGTAGACCGGTACTTATAGTCCTCCAGAAGTTATTTAATTCTGTCATACTTGAAGGTAAAATGCCGGAGGCGTGGCGCAAGAGCGTGGTGGTGCTCTTCTTCAAAAAAGGTGATATCACCTTATTGAAGAACTATAGGCCCATCTCGCTCTTGAGTCATGTGTATAAGCTGTTTTCGAGGGTCATTACGAATCGTCTCGCACGCAGGTTTGATGAATTCCAGCCTCCCGAACAAGCCGGTTTCCGAAAAGGCTTTAGCACCATAGACCACATCCATACGCTACGCCAGATTATACAGTAGACCGAAGAGTATAATCGGCCGCTATGCCTAGCGTTTGTGAACTATGAAAAAGCCTTCGATTCAATCGAGACTTGGGCGGTGCTGCAGTCCTTACAGCGATGCCAAATTGACTATAGGTATATCGAAGTGTTGAAGTGTTTGTACAGTAAGGCCACTATGTCAGTCCGACTGCAGGACCAGAGTACGGAACAGATCCCATTGCAGAGAGGCGTGAGACAGGGAGACGTTATTTCTCCGAAACTGTTCACGAACGCATTGGAGGATGTTTTCAAGCTCTTGGAGTGGAAAAGATTTGGCATCAACATAAATGGCGAGTATATCACTAACCTTCGTTTTGCCGATGATATAGTCATAATGGCGGAGTCGCTCGATGATCTCAGCACCATGCTCAACGACCTCAGTAGAGTCTCCCGACAGGTTGGTCTTAAGATGAACATGGACAAGACGAAAATCATGTCAAATGCCCATGTTCCACCTATACCGGTAATTGTTGGGAACGATACTCTCGAAGTTGTCGACAAATACGTTTATCTAGGGCAGACTGTCCAATTGGGTAGGTCCAACTTCGACAAAGAGGTCGCCCGAAGAATCCAACTCGGCTGGGCAGCGTTCGGGAAGCTTCGACCTATTTTTTCGTCCAAAATACCACAAAGCCTGAAAACAAAAAATTTCAATCAATGTGTGTTGCCAGTGATGACTTATGGAACTGAGACGTGGTCTCTAACTGTTGGCCTCATTACTAAGCTCAAAGTCGCGCAACGAGCTATGGGGGAGCAATGCTCGGTGTTTCCCTGCGAGATAGGATCAGAAATGAGGAGATCCGCAGGAGAACTAAAGTGACCGATGTAGCTCTTAGGATTAGCAAGTTGAAATGGCAATGGGCAGGTCACATCGCTCGTAGAACTGACAACCGATGGGGAAGAAAGGTTCTCGAGTGGCGACCACGAACTGGAAGACGCAGCGTAGGCCGGCCCCCCACAAGGTGGACCGACGACCTGGTGAAAGCCGCGGGGAGCCGATGGATGCAGGAGGCGAGCAGCCGCTCTAAGTGGCGTTCCCTGGGGGAGGCCTATGTTCAACAGTGGACGTCTTCAGGCTGTTGATGATGATGATGATGATGAAGTGTTATATTTTCATCGTGTTATAAAATATTTCAAGCAAAGTCATGTCCTTGTCATACTCATAGTCCAGTCTAAGTCATGCTCCAGCAAAGTGGTGGCAACTTTACTAGAAGCTTCTATGGAGTTTTGGAAGCAACACGAAAAATCACGTTTCACCTAATTATATCACTTGCCCTCACTTATGCTCGTAATTCAGCACTTAATGCGTAAAACGCCACTAATTTTAAACATTAACACTGGAAAAAGCACAAGTTTTGAAAAATAATACGATGCAACGACGTGAACATTTCCGCGTTCCCGCCAAAACTCCTCGGAACAACCAATCACGGACGGCGATATCGCAAGATGGCATCGGTCATGACGTTTACAAGAGATTTCGTTGTCGCGCTCACGGTAGTTCGGTACGCGATTTTAGCGCGATAATATCGATATTATCGATTTTAGCGTGAATCGGAATAGGGCCTTGGATTGGCTACTACCACAGATCAAAAAACTGCCAGAGTACTTTGTTATATAGGGAAAAGGGGGAGTAATTTTTTTCTCTTATCTGTGGGTTTGAGACGCCGTATCCATGGTAACCTTTGACATTGAGATAACAAAGTTCTCTCTGCAGAACTTACTTTAATATTTTTAGCTTACTTACTCTCATTGGTTGTTAATTTTTACTATAAAACTGTGATTGGATATATGGAGATGGTATTAATTATTATTTTATATTATACTTTCTTGTGAACAATTTATAACTAAAAACACACTTGTTTACTATTTTAAAAAATAACTCGTTTTTACATTTATTTATCATAAATTGCATTTTGATTGTTTGCTTTTCAAAATTTGAAAAGTCAACATTCAAAGTACTTGTAAGTATATTCTGAAAATTCTGTATCTAAACAAATTTGTTGCATACTTCGTTTTAGAATTTGTTGTGATAATTATGCGCAATTTACGAATTGAGCATTTACTCCGGTCTGGGCGTGAATCTGACTGACGTAATCAGCCGTGAGGAGAGTTTGCAGGCAGGCAGTGTGTTTTTGATATTTGCTTACAAAATATATCAGCTAAGAAGGTAGGATAGGATCGTCATATTCTGGAGGGTTTTAGAGAGACAGCTTACATATTTGTGTGGAGTGATTAAGTGGAGAATTTATTGCTAAAAGAGCGAATATCGGCGAGCGTGGCGGAGGTTCGGGCCTGCCTGTCTGCTGATGTAATTGCGCCGTGATGGATGACCCGTGGGACGTGAAGTCCGTGCGACTGTCTGGGCAGTACCTCTCCTGTATGAAAATTAATGGGGTGCCGTTACTGCCTCCCGTGGTAAGAATAAAATTCCAAATTGTAGAGTCATTTATTAACCTATTATAACAAAAAATAACTTACTGTTAGAAACTAAGTTCCATATAATTTTCAAGCTTGTTGTTAAAATGCTTTTTTAATTGGTTATTTTGATTGTACAGTAGGTTGTGGCAGATTGCAATCTTTTCCAGTTTTCTTATACAACTTTACTCACAATTACAGATTGTCCAAGTAATCAATAATAATGAACAGAATATTGTTAAAAACGCAAAGTTTCATACACTGCTTGCAATTAAAGATACTTCGTAAAATGATAATGTTTCTATTAAAAATACATTTTGAGGTGAAACCATTTGATTAATTTGTGAATTGTATATTGAAGTTGATTGATAAAATAATGTTTTCTTCTACTTACAGCTATCAAAAGAATGTCGCGAAGAAATGCAGTATTACAAGCTACTAGCTAAAGAAGTTGAAAAACGTATATCTATACTCCAACCGTACCTAAACAGTGATGTGGATTCCAATGAAGACAATACTGATGCCCCTGAAATCCCGGAGTATGACCTAGATTGTAATGTTGTAAATGATCATTTGCAGCCTGGTATTGACCTTAATGTTGACAAAGTAACAGCTGCTGCTACAGACAAGAACTCTGAGGAAACCCTTACTAACTCTTCATTTGATACAGAGCTGTGCAACTTATCTCCTGAACGCATTCTTGTAGACACCGCTGAATCTAATGCACAACAATTGGTAGTCAATTCATGTGCAAATATCCATGATAATTGTGGCGGAATTGAAGAGGCTGTAACTAGCAACCCACCATGCCCATCAATGGACATACCTGAACGAGATTACAATTGCATGAACACCCGAGAGCTGTTAGTAGATGTTGAGACTAAACATGTAAAATGTAATAAACAAAAGGAAAGCACTATAAAAGACATTGTTAACTTTAGCTTTTCCGTTGGTATAAATAAGACGGAGTCATTTGATGAGGAGTTAAAACAGAATGTTCATAAGTTGCTCAGCTGCAAAAGTTTTACAGGAAGCCTTAATAACATACACACGGAGAGTGGAAAATCTGTGCATATTGTACCAAACCTGGTCCGACAACAATCTTACACATTATTGTACCCAAGTCCACAACTTTTAGCCCATCTTGAGGTACAATCAGTTAACTTGGGGGTGGATATGAGTAGCATTTCTATGAGCGAGTCACTGTCCAATCTTAGTACACCAAGCAAAAAGCGTAGAAGCTGGGACCTTGAGTCAGCAAAAGTAAAATGGTCAAAAATGGCTATGGAACTGAAACAAAAAAATTTAACAACACCAATTTATACTAGAACTAGGAACCAAGTCAAGGCACAATCAGCTCAAAGACCAGTGTCCCCTTCAAGAGCAAAATCTGTGGCTGCTGCAAGAACTAAATATTCCAGCTTATCTTTGAAATCCTGTCAGAAAAGTGAGCCCATTCAGAAGGCAAGACCATCTAGCCCAGTGAGAGGTGCTTCAAACCAAACTATCATACTTGCAGAACCTATGACATTTTGGACAAGCAAACAATGTAAACCAGTCAAGCCTGTAAAAGAACCTACATCTCCAAACACATTGAACGGTAAAACTGTAAACCAGCCCAATAAACTTTCAAATCAGAAGAAAGGGCCGCAGTCCCCCAAATCTACAGCGGTGAAGCCCCAAACTATTTTTGAATTTGATGACTCTACAATGTCCAGGGAACTCATTAAACCTGCAACAACAAAGCTGGTTTCTGAATCTGAGGATCCAGCCACGAAAGTTAGGGAACTGTATGAAAAGATTCAAAAGCAGCAGCTGATACAGATGGCCAGCCTAGTAGAGAAGCAGAAGAAGGAACAGATGTTGTTGCAGCAAGTTTTTGAAGAACAGAATAACTTGCTGTACAAGCAACTGAAGACGATATGCCCAACATCTTCTGTAGAAGCCAAAGAGGCATGGGCAGACAAGAGTCATGAAACTGACCGAGGTCCAGTGAGTTTGAGTCAGCTGATCAACCCAAAATCAACCAATCAAACTGTCAATAGTCCTGTCACATCTACATTAACCGATTCGAAGAAGTACATAAACCATTGCGATAATCTGCTGCAGAGAAGCAGAGACATCTCTGGCAGTATTAAAAATCAAGGAAAGTCTCAGAGCCAGAATGGCAGTCAGATCAGATCACCTAGAACTCATCCGGAGGGTAGTCGTACTCGGACAAACTCTCCTAAGAGTACGCCGACGTCACGGCGACTTAACTACGATACGAGTGCGTCTTCCGATCGAGATAACGATCCGATTTTGACCGATCGAACGAACGATACGATGGCCGACTTGAATGTTACGTTTCCGTCTGACAGTGAGGAGTCTCGGCCTTGCAGTTACAACGGTGTGACCCGCTCTCGTGGACAAGACGTGACGGTTATCCATTCAAGTCCAGTGCCTCAGAAGCCGCCGCGCTCTACCGATGTCGCGATCAAATGCATGGAGCAAACGATACAAAATTCCATCAATAGCTTGGCTGCTCCGCGTTGCAGAGCCGCGGTCTACGCTCAGCCTACTCCTAAACAAGTAAGAGGATTTTTCATCGTAGTCATCGTTTTATAATAAACGTTTATATCATCATAAATAACTTCCAAAATGTAGCTAGAGTTGGATATATATAGATAGATAAATAAATGCATCAATAAGATAGTTGAATTGGTCAGTCATTAAAACATATTATAATAATTATTGAGAGTTTTTTGCTCTAATAACATGCACTTGTTATTTTGTCTGTGCTGGGTGTCCTTTAATATTTGTTTTACTTTATCGTGTGTTCTTTCCTCTAATCAACTGCTTTCCTCACTGGGCTGGGACTCCCTGGTGCACATTATCGTTTCTTTACATCTACCCACCTTTGAAAACTAATATGTTCTCTTTATTATGGTTTATGTGGTAATGCTGAAATTACGAGTGTTTCACCTGCCATCATTAAAACATCCCAACAAACCGCAATATAACAACGATTTCAATGATTAAATATCTTATTAAAGTACTTCACAAGAACTGGGAACTTTACTTGCTTTATGTGTCAAAACCAACATAGCGGACATTGACGCCATATCGTCGTACTTTCCTTCTTACTTCTTAACATTGACTTTCTTACACCTTCCATTCTTCCTCCAAACAATTTTATGTACAACCCGCGCGTTATAGCAAGCCGCTGCCGCGAAGATAGTGGCTCACGTGAAGGGCTACCTGGTCCGTCGGTTGATGAAAACGGCGCGAGTGCAGGCGACCGTGCAGACCATCAAGGATGCGCTGCTGTGCGCACTGCAGCTGCACCAAGATAGGGAGGGCATTCGGGGTGCTGACGTCGACCTGCATCGGCGGCTCATCCAGCAGGTAGGTTCTTTGCCTAACATGGCAACTCTAAAGGGTAGACTTTCGGTGGTGGTGATTTTTCGTGGATGTCTTGTGTTGGGGATGAGGTGCACTTGTCATATATCCATAATATCGATAAGTAAGTAGATGTTTATTTAATGATCTCATTTCATACATACATTAATCATGAAATTTTTTTTCTATTTAGAATTTTGATTATTTGATAGTGTATAAAGTTTTATTGTAAGTACATTTTACATCTCAAAACTCTCAGAAAACAGTTTTAGAAGGTATTACGAACCTAAACATTGCAAACGTCTGTGTAATCGGTTACATACATGTTACATGCATTTGTAATAATCTGTATGTATTTGTTCCGTGTCGTATCCATACCTCGCAATCCGAACTGCATGGTGATTCGACACGCTTTCGTAAAGTTCACTGACCTGTGGTGTGATACAGATTACTCAAAATAATGACTACACACCTAGAATGTTCACTGTAGACACGCCCCGTGGTTTTTTTTTGTACAAAAATGGGCATACGTTTGACTACATCTCCGTGATCGTCAGCGACGAAGTTGTTTAAGGCAGAACACGTTTGCCCATGAGATGCCCATTCCTTCTTGACTTGAAAAGACCCAGGTAACCACCCAGACCAGTTGACCAGGTGGTTTCACGGTTTCTCCCGCAAGTTTTCCTAAGTACTCTTGAAAAACAATAAAAAAAAAAATAGGTTAAGTAGGTATTTAATTATCCTCTCGTGTATGATATATGTTCAATAAAAAAAAATAACAATAAATGGTAAATTAACAAAGAGCACGGACCCAGGTGTCTATGGTAAAGCAGATTTAATAAAAAAAAAAAAATGTGCAAAATTTTTTATAATCGTTTGGGCGTGAATGCCGCACAATAGCACACATAAATTCACCAAAACTTGACTCATTATACCTTTTCCGTTGATGTGATGTGGATTGTTATAATACGGCAACGTTTCCAGATCACAGCGGCATGCTACTCGCTGCACGACACATTTATCACGAGCTCTCCCGGCGAGCGGTGCGCGATGATCGCGGCCGATCGCAGCCGACGCACCTCCATCGCCAGCCGGACTTCGCAGAAACACAGCAGACATTCGTGAGTAGCTACATACAATTATCTAGCAATTAAACTCTTTGTATCGATATGACCTTGTAATATGATCACTGATCACGACCACAGCTACTGTTTGATCATGGCCACAGTCACTGTTCCCACTGGTGATGGTGGCAATGTGTGTTGTAAACTTTTGCGATTGGACGCGACAACGTACGTAGGGGAAAGCCATAATTGAAGCTGGGCAGAGGCTATGTCTAGCTAGACTAATAGAGATCCTATAAAACCGTTGACAGTGATGTACTTTCAAAATGGACATTACTCGTTTTTCGTTTGCGCAAATCCTTCGTTCAGCAACCTTGGAAGAAGTTACCTACTGCTACACGTGACTGAGCAACATTCAATTCTAAAGATAGGTACGGTGTCACAAATGGTAATATAATCATTCTTTAAGGATCAGGCCCTACCTATATCATGGCGTAAAAAAAAAATTTTAGCTACCCTCATTTCTTAATTTTTTGAATCTATCGTGATTGTATCAAATTTTATGGCGTTTTTTGCTAGTTATAGCTTAATTACTCAACGCAATCACGTGAAAACTAGTTTTCCGCAAATAAATAGAATGTATCAACAAATTAGGATTAAAAGTTGAGTAATTAAGCTGTAATTAGCAAAAAACTTAAGAAACTTTGATTTTGGCGCGCTGAATGTGACGTACCACCTTAACTACAGTAGCACAACAGATACGAAAACAATACCCTATTTTGTCCTTTAGCAGAACGAAAAGTAGGTAATTTTGCTCCCGGTGTATACTAGGGGTGCAGAACCCAGTATGGGGCCTACAATGATGATGCCATTTTGATACAGGGACATAATGTCGCAAAGCTTCAGTGGGGCGTTTCCGCTGCGACCGAAGCGTTACACCAACTCTTCCGCATCGCTCATGACTCAGTCTAACTATGGTAACACCACAGCCTCGGGATTGCCAGCTTGTGCTGTTATGTTGCCACACTGAAATATTATCAAGAATGTTGCCAGGCTGTGAAACCACATTGGCATGAAGCTTTGCTATTTCAGTTTTACTTCTCGCCATGCTATCGGTGTTGTATTTTTACTAACATTAAATTATTCAGTTGTATTTTGATTTCTAAATCCTCGTTTTAACAGCCTTATTTTAAGTTTATTTTTATAAGCGCGGCAAACAAGCTGGCGTCTCCTTTAAGTACTACTTTTGTTCATACTGTCGTTCTAGTCCTCCTTTTATTTATCATGTAAATTATTTGTTGTGATGTTTTATGCCACTTTCTACATTTTTATAAAAACAATCATGCTTGTAACTTACACATTATATCACTGTAAACTGTAATAAAAAAATACGTTCCATTCCACGGCTTTTTATTAGCATCAGCGGCTGTTAAATAATGCTAGTACAGTCGGCGACGAAAGTTACTGAACATAACCGAACGATTTAGAGACATGTAGTAAGTATAGTGGTAGAGTAGATAAAAAAACATATTAAAATGTTTAGTAACTTTCCTCGCTAACCCATTGGAATAAGTTACATCAGGCAAGGTGCGTTACAAGGTGGGATATTGTTCCAGAGAGTTACAGCAGTGAGAAGCCAGGCCGCGCGCGATACATGCCGAGCCCGCGGCGCCGCCCGTGGCGCTGACACTCGCCCGCGCCCGCCTGCTTGCCGCGGTTCTTCGCCCACTGCTGGGCTAAACGCGACTACGTGTAAACTGGCAGGCTATGGGCCACTAGGCTTTACGATTTTATGTACGGTCCGGCCTACAAGACAGAACTACAAATGAGCGAACGAGTGAATGAACTGAATGAACGATATTTTTTTTATTGACCGCGAAAAATAGGAAAAATGCATTAACTAGGTTTAGTAAAAGCCTTAGTTGATGTGTTAATCGTAAGACACCTCTAATTGATCAACTGCAGACTGCTATGTTTATTACGTATTATGATTTATTTGTATTTATATGACCATTTGATACATTAGATTATATCGTTGAGTGTAAGGTGGATTCCCAATAAGTGCCACCAAATCGAAGTGCACGTGTGAACCAATGATAAACACCCACGACTGGAAATTAAATAAGTATTGTAATGAATGTCATATCATTCTATTTGTTTACATTACACGATCAATGGTCAAGTGGATGTAAATATTACAATAAAGACCAACAAGACCATGTCCCAAAATATTTCTTATCTGTTTTAAAACAGTATTTTTATAGCATTTAAACGATAACTTCGGTTGTAACTTTTATATTCCATTTACTATGCTTTCAAAGCAAAGTTAGTGTTACGCACCTAGTTGCTTTAGTATAATTTAAAAGACTACCTGGAGTTTGGGATACAAATCTATATACGTATAACCAAACCACCCTGATGAAAAACACTACGCAAAAATTAGGCTAGACTAGAATGCACGATCTGATGAAGAACAACCGAAAAGTTTAGGGCCTTTGTGCAGAAAACAGTCGCAAAAGTCAACACCCGATGATTACCGCAATACAGTTGATATTTTATAGATTCATATTTCATACGCAGGCACCCTCCGACGCTTCGGCGACGAACAAAAATTAAAAAGCCCATTGGTAGCTCGTGAACATAATTTCTCCTACAAACATCACTCCCTTGCGCGGGCAACACGAAGTAACAAAACAAGACAGTCATACGAAATTACAAACAGAGCAGGATGGAACAAAAGACACATCTCATCATCTCGTTTCTTCTCATAGGTTTAGCGGTTGAAATACACCACTAATTTTCGTATGAGGGGAAGTTGTATCATTGGTCAACTGGATTTATAGTCATTGGCGACCAATAATAAACAAAAATGCAGGCGAGACGGCGTGCCTGTGTATGTTTATGAAACCTGTGATAACCATAATTATATTATACTTATACTGCTGTAGTCGCCTAGTTACTGAAGGAAGTCAAATGCATTATAGGTACGCTATTCATATTGGGATAAATGCAAACTTATGTCAAACTTTAGTGCAGACGGGCGTTTGAGTGTGGTTTAGTGCGTAGCGGAGCAGGTAGTCTTACGTAAGTACGCTATACGCTCTTTAAAAATGTTTCGAAATATCGCTACCGAGGCCTTCAATTAATAAAAGACGAAATTATTATTAAAACGCTAGCATTAGTGATTTTAGGTAACGTATAATCGTTACAGCTATTTGTATGTCATAATGGATTTAATCTGTCTAGGCTATGATTTTGCAAATGCCGTCTACAATACTGCTGACTGGAGGCCCTTGCACGGAAAAAGATTTCCGTGAGAGGTCCAGAGACTGCATGTGTATTCAAAATGACAACATTCGCAACTTATTTATCGAGGCCTTTATTAGATAGCTTATTATGTATTATTGTATATTATGTTATGGTCTCTCTAGCTAGTCTAATAATAATAATAATTCGTGATCTCTAAAGAAAGAACGCTTAAATATTTTATGTAAATAAAAACTTCCCGTAGTCCACCCAGGTGAACTAAGCAGGTGGACCACGGACAATACCCGAATAATATGCAAGAATTTTGGCTGCTGGGCATAAATGTGGCTCCTTTTTTGCATCATGACATGACAGTATTTATTGCTGCTATAATACCAGGCATAATTTTAGTAGGTACCTAACTTTGATTGCTATTGCCAAAATGATCCCTAAAGACGCATAATTTTTATACAGCTTTTATTATTAAATTATTGTGTTAACAAACTATCATCATCTACCTGGCTCGAATATTGTACTTCCAGAGATGAAACAAATGTTATCCTGAGATTGTTTTATACTACTAGTGTTTATTCACACAAATAAATTAAACGACAGTTTACTCCGTTTTTGTTTATTTTTCCATAATACAGACCCATCTGAATTCAACTTTAAAATATTTGATAAAATTTTGGTGTACAAAAAAGAATTTCTATTTCGACATGAATGGAATCTAGCGTTTGTCGATGAGACTGAGCAAATAATAATTATATCTACTATAAATATTTGAATTTAGAAAGACAAGCGTGTTTATTATATTAAGCACAAATTATAACGTCACACATGTTTATCACTGTACATTCGCGTCCGATGCACCAATTTAGATACTCCGAGGCACTCACGAAAATCGCATCACAAAAATACCCTTCTTTTTGTAAATTCTCATAGAACCAATACTGGTAACTATTATGCTAAACGCCTTCATCACGACACCACTTGATACAGAAATGACGAGGCTCGCGGGTGTTACAGCTGTAACATTTACTAAGGCAAGGTGTACTTTACGTAGGGAACTTCCACATCGGATCCCTCTTCATCGTTGCAGCACAGCTCGAATACCAGCGCCTTAACATGAGGTTCCAACTTCTTCTTGGATACTTTAGTTACAACCTCAGACATGGGTAGGTTGAGTCGCTCTTGACGCTTGGCTTTTGGCATAAAGAATGAATAGAGCATGCAGACTCCTTGAGACAGCATAGTGATCTCCAACTTATGCTCATTCTTGAAGTAATCCAGGAACTGCTGTAGAGTGATTTCGCCTTTAACTTCAAACCTGTCCCATAGCGTCCATTTTTTGTCGTAGTACGTGTTGGTTGGCGCTGCAATCGGTTCAGAGAAGCCGAAGAAGGGTAGTGCGAGATTGACGAATCCGTTTTTGAACGGTTCCAGGGTGTTGTAGCCCTGTGCGAGTTTGTAAAGCTCGAGGCAGACCAGCCCGGCAACAACTGATGTCGTAGTCGCGATGGCTGGGATGATTTTGCCAGCGATGAGTTTGGATCGGTGGCGGTCGGCTGCGGGTATTTTGTAGTTGGCTGCGCGAAGATTCGAAGCTGCTACTATAAAGTCCATGTGGAAATTGGAGTCGTCGTCTTTCTCGAAGTCGAGCGGCGTAATGTTAAGACCGTGGAGCTTGGCGCGCGGTGCCAGCTCGGCTATGATCGTCTTAACACGGTCTTGGTCCATGTCGTCGTTGTTCGATTGGAGCTGCGCGTCTGTGATCGCAATCTTTATGCCGGATTTAGGACTGAATTCTGGTACCTGGAAGGAGAAGCATAAGTTGAAAAAACTGTATCTATTTAAATAATTCATGCTCATTAAAAACTTTCATATGACTTTCGTCTCATACATAAAAACACAAAAATAATGGAACACATACCTCTACTTTACTAGCCCATTCCGCAATTTGTTCCCTATCGACACAACTAGGTAACCCATAGACAGCCGCTCTGAGATTAGCCGCTGCCACAATATAGTCCAGATGCAAGTCATCAGCTGGGTTGAAGTCGAGATGGGAGGGGCAGCGCTTGGGGCCCGACCAGAAGGGTGCTCCGCTGGTGGTCTGCTGGTCCGGAGGGAAGTTATACAGGAGTTGTTTGATCTGGTTGGAGTACTGGTTCTCCCAGTGCAGTCGAGCCCAGGTCACGCAGTCGGAGAAGTCAGCAGGGCGCTCGTTGATGGCGTTCTGGAATACGAGATAGTGTAATGAAATTATGAAGAAAACTGCTGTTTCCAGATGAAATTGTCTTGGTGTTAAGTCTCTCTACCTAGTAGTAGTAGATAAGAGTATACTTTAACTTTAGCTTTTGGTCAACTCTTAGTGGACTGAAGAAGTAACCACCATTTTGCCACTGTTACATAGAATGATAGCACATCAAACAAAGACTTCTTTTCTGCTCATATTCATGGTTTTAGTCCTGTCTTAAAAAAGTCAAGTTTCATAAAAACCAACCCACAATCAAAACAAACACCCTTACCTTCACACTCTCAAGAGCTTCAATTGGCTGGCTGCCGGGCAGTTTCAATGTCCTCTCAATGAATAGAGGGTCCTTGAGGTACTGAGAGGCGTGTTCAGCTGCCTGTCTGAACAGACCCTCGAACTCATCGCGTGCCCACTGCAGGGTGTGCTCGATGGCATTCGGGAAGTTCTTGAGGGTGCAGATGGGAATGCTCTTTTCTGGGGGGTCTTGAGATGAACTGTATGATTCGGTGAGGTATGGAACTACCACCTGAAAGTAAGAAACGAATATTAAATTAGACTAGCTACTGGCCACCACTGTATAGACTAAACCACACAGTACCACGATTAAAAGCTATGGGTTGGCTGTGAGCACAAAATCTAAGCTTTTCGAGCTCTATCCTTTTCTATCACTCAGGTTCGCCAGTTTAGAGAGCGAGAAAGATAACGTGAGCGCTATCGCAACACTGATGCTGCCTCGCGATAGCACTCACGCTAATGCTCTCATTCCAGGAAAAAAAAGGGTAGATCGTGAAAAATACGATTCCGTGGTGACAGATGTAGTTCAACTCAGTCCTTCTTTCTTGGAGGAAAATCAACGCAAGTTTTTTACCGTTTCATAAATTCTACGCCATTCCCAGCTAACTTCAGAGCAGAAGGTATATACGTCAACATCTCTGTTACTGACCTGCGTGTTTCCCTTAGTGCCAAGCGTTCCACTCTCCAATAGCGGCTTGTTATAATACACGCAGCGTCTGTCCATATAGATCCTGGCGTCGACATTGTCCAGAGCGTTGGCAACACCGTCCAGGGCTTCGAAGAACTGGTCATCGTAAACTGACTCCGTCTCCGGGCAGACTCGGTTCTCCTGGGCTAGCACGTTAATGTCGGGGTTCATGCGTTTGATAACCTGGAAGAGACATTTTTCATGAAATATTTGGCAAGCAAGCATAGGTTTACCTGATGACTACCAGTTTATCATCATCAACAGCCTGAAAACGTCCACTGTTGAACATCAGCCTTCCCCACGAAGCGCCACTTTAGAGTGGCCGCTTGCTTTCTGCATCCATCTGCTCCCCGCGGTTTTAACCAAAACTTCGGTCCACCTAGTCACCTAGTGGAGGGTCAGCCTACGCTGCGTGTTTGGGTTCATGGTCGCCACTGGAGAACCTTTCTTCGCCAATGGTGCTCACTTCTACGAGTGATGTGGTCTGCTTATTGCCATTTCGACTTGCTAATTCTAAGAGCTATATCGGTCACTTTAGTTCTCCTGAGGATCTTCTCATCTTGGAGACAGCTTTCAGCTTACAGCTTTGTTACAATGTTACTAGTTTTTAATGAATATGACTACAGTATACTAAATAAAAAATATAAAAAAAACTCCTAATCAAAACACCGTAACCGGTGCACCATAATCATATCACTCACAGAATAAAGGCGCGAGAAATACCTTAGCAGCAGTGCTGGACTTGGGTTTCTGCACGTCGTACGGCCGGAACAAGAACTGCCGGTTGAGGTTAGACTTCTCGATGAGATCCATGTCCGTGACGGTGATGCGGCCGCTGCCTGCGCCGACGCCAATCATGGCGAAGTTCTTCAGGAGCTCGCATCCGATCGCACCCGCACCTGAAAAATGCAGGTGATACTAGGTATTAGGCCTACTAGCTGAACAATGTGAAGTGGCGAAAGGCAATGGATTACGCCCTTGTTGAGGCAAAACGAAGAGTTTTACTAGGTGGCAGGACTTTGCTAAGTTCGTCTAGGCAGGCACCACTGCTTTGCCAGTTATTCTGCTGCCAAGCAGTAGTGCGCAATGCAAGCACTACTGTGTTCCAGTTTGAAGGGCATCGTAGCTAGTGAAATTGCTGAGCAAATGAGACTTATAAAAAAAGAAAAAAAAAAAAGAAAGAAATCTTAAACTGTGTGATGCCCCGGGATGACGTGCGCAGTGTCACGCGAAAATTTAACTTTGAGTCCCGAGTGACACTGCAATCTGTTATGGGCGGCCGTGACGCTTAACGACAGGCGAACAGCTCATCACGTCATTCGTCGCCATAAAAAAAGGTCAAGAAAGGAGGCTAGGACCATTGCGCGCTTTAGGTAATAAGTGTCGTAGCGTCACACATGAGAAGGGTTAAAAGGTAGTTTCTAAGTACATTGGTGGAACCCACCTGGCTGCCATCTTGTGACGTCACGCGTGAGAATAGGTTGGACAGGACCTCAAGGTTGCCTTGGAAGGCTGGTGTAAGTAATGTAGGCTGATATGATGGTACTAATAGAAATAGGGGTTGGTAGACGACATGTCCTTTAACTTTACGATTCTTGATGATCATGCCAGTTCCTTCACATTTTCTTTCAGCGTAACTTGCAAAATGACCGTGGCGAGTGGCCGTGTGAGGCAGAGCGGGACTCGACCCGCGAAAGTAGCACAAGCAATGTCATACTGCTTGCAAATCCATTTTATTTACTTCCCATCACAAAACTTCAGGGTCTTATTTGCGTTACGAGTCATGCATTATGACACGAGCATTCGAGTGTGACCGAATGAGCGATATGACCTCACTAAACAATTTGAGTGTGGCGCGACGCGTCGGCGTCAACACGCAAAATATTATTCTAAATACGAGTTCATTGGCCTTCTGAGACCTTCATATTATTGTAATAATGTTATACAAAAATTATACTAACGAAAACAGCGAAAGAAAGAATGCAAAAAACGTTTATTCAGTGGCGTAACGGTTTTCTGCCAGCAGTAGTATGTTTGTTATCAAGAACAAGAACAGATAAGGGAAAAAAGGATTTCTTAAACAAACAAGGTTGTCTGTAGAACGTGACGAGACGACTACTCTTTCTTCATGTTAACCTGGTCCTTATTTAACAAAGCAGTGTCGACCGATAAGCAAAATCTTGAACTTGCACCTTGCACTATTAATTGCACTCGTCTGGCTGGCTCGCCACCTTTAGATACAAAAACCTACCCAATAGCTAGTTTTTTTTAATTAACATAAACATGGCGCACAGATAATCGGCATCCTTATATCGTTAATATTCCTACAGCCCGCACTAAGCGTTTCGCGTCAAACTTTATAGTGCGAACAGCACATGAGTGGAATACCTTGCCGTCGTCCTTGTTTCCAGATAACCACGTCATCACTTACCATCAGATGAGCACAGTGGTCAAATGCTATGCCTATAAATTATGGAAAATAACATAATATTCTTTGCAATAATTTTGACATTTTCACGTAAAGAACACCGCAACCATGTATTTTATTACTGCGAAATACAAACGAAAAGTGCTATTTGTTAGTTTACTCGCTTCTTGAACAGAGTGGTCGTAATATCAAGTAAAACTATTAAACTACTATATAATACCGTAATACCCGACCTTCTGATTAAAAAATCACAATGCCATAATTTCTCAAATAAAAGCTATGTTCACAAAACCACTGATTACTGAATATGTTACTATAAAACACCCTGGCTTATAATTTATAATGCAACCGCGGTTGTAAGAAATGGCTTTGAAGGTCTGTTTTGCTTCCAGTCAATTCAAGGCGATAGGTCTTCAAGGTTTTACATGGAAAAAACATAGACAGAATAAGTTTCTAGTTTCTAATTAATTGTTTTCCGGCTGTTAAGCGTAGATGGTTGATATACCTATATTAGAAGCTTTGTGGTTGACTCAAAGGTATTGAATGCCGCATTGCCTTGGCTAACAATGTACATACTAAATAATGCATGCTCTTTGCCTTTATGTTACACCGAAACTGTTGATGATTCGAGTTAACTAGGTAATGTTAATGGACGCCCATGTCATTTATTACTGAACGTTAATTTTTAGGGTTCCTAACCCAATGGGTAAAACCTGGGTAAAACCTGGGTAAAACAGATCCTTTTAATAAAGCTCTGTATCTGTCTGTCCGTATGTCACCAGGCTGTATCTCATGAGCAGTTTTTTTTACAGATGATGTATTTCTGTTGCTGCTATAACAACAAATACGTGATTTTGTTGCTTCTTTATATAGACAATGGTACAGAACCCTTAGTGCGCTTGTCCAACTCGCACTTGGCCGGTTTTTTAAATTAACAGAAAGTAAATGTTTATTAAGGCAATGCTTATAGTAGAATTTGATTACTATAATCCAAAATAACTACACAGGTAACAAATTGGAACTCACCAACAATAAAATACTTGAGATCACTAAGCGTCTTCTGGAAACCCTTGCCGAACACAGCCACCTGGCCATCATATCTGGAGCCGGTGGGCTTGCAGCTCTCCTCAGTGAGGATGGAGCGGTCCTTGGGCAGGCACTCGATAGCATCCAGGTATAGCCACTGCATGATCGGATGGAACTTGCCGGAGCAAGCCTTCATTACTTCCTGAGCTACGACGCCACCGATGCAAGCATTCATGGGGTTCAGATCACCGGCGGATACCTGAAGTTATAAATGTTATTTATCAAAAACTTGTGTTTAAAGTTTGTAAGTGTAAACAACTGAAAACTTAATGCATTGCAAATAGTGGCTATTTACAACTACAACACTATACTAAACCAAATATACTAAAATAAATGTTTTAAATTAAAAATGTTCTTTTACTATTTTGAGAATCAGGTTTTTTTTTAAATCTAAATATGCTTTACCACAGACACCTGGGGTGGGACTCTTTGTTAATTTATCATTTATTTTTATTTCACTGAACAATAACCATACATGAGAGAACAATTAAATACTTAACCATCTTTTTTTGTTTATTCTTGTTTTTTTTTTGTTTTATATAATTTGGATTTCGATTTGTGCATACACCGCGAGCAGAATAGCTCCCGCAAGAGCTTGACGCATGCGCCAGCCATCGCCCTCCTCAACCATTTTTGAGGGAAGAGGACGACCCGACGCACGACGCCGCCGCAAGAAGCTTTTTAGTGAGTGAGTGCTCCCGGTATTACATTGTTACTCCGCCTTCTCTTCCCGGACCAGGGCCTCCGTTAACGCCACGTTTCGATCTTTGATAGCCATCTGCAAGTTGTACTCGCGGATGGCCTTCGGTGATGCAGCCATCGCACGCCGCACGAAATGGCTGATCGGCGTCGTCGGCGTAGTAAACGAAAGTCCTGGTGCTGAGAATAAGCTTGATAACTAGTTAAGCTTGTTTACAGTATGCAATAGTAGGCAAAGCTATTCTTAGGTGGCACAATAATTGTTGAGATCTCAATAGTTCATAATCAAATGTTCAATGTGACATTAAAGTATTTTATGTATTCTGATTTTGTGACTTGCTAAACTGCTAACATTAGGCTTTGACTTTTTCATTGGTAGTGTGGCTTCTCTAGTGGTTTCACTGCAAGTTCACCATTTGTCTGATATTTGTCTATGAACTTTTCACTTGATGAATGGCGGAGCAGTATGATGCTTAAATTGGTCAATAAAACAACAATTAATTTCTTGAAAATCTACAGAAGTCTAGGAACTAGTTGCTCATGAGTTAGTAAATGGCTGTTGTCTACTGACCTTGCAGAAAGTCTCCAGCAGCTCAGTATTGAGATCATCCTCCATTCCTAACTCTTCCTTCGCAGCCTTTGCATATTCCAGGAACTTGGCCGCATCATCAGTACTCCACGGCTTAGGCCTACGACCTTCAGACTCTTCAAACTTTTGCAAAGCAGCAAACCCTACATGAAGTTGCTGCGGATAATCAAACTTTCCAAAATCTGCAATCAGGAACTCTGGTTTCTTGATGGATTCACTCAACGGTTTGAATTGGAGTTTCCGCGGCATCTTTACTTGGGTGACAATGCCTCCTCGGATGTATTTGGAGAATTTTGTGGTGTCTCCAATGCTGAAAGTGTATGGGCCTAGGACTTTGATTTTGCGGGGTTCGCAGCCGTTAAGTTCTGTCATGCCTTGTACCTGTGGAAATGAAAAATTTTGTAAATTATCAGTGTACCTACACCTTATTTAGAACCCCTCACCCTTACTAATAATCACTGCATAAAAGTTGAATAGCTACTCAGTGTTTTCTCTTTGTCCATTTCAGACTTGATAGAAAGAAACAAAATAAAATAGCTATTCTTGCTCCACACAAGGAAGATCATGTTTAAGCATGGTGCATTTTTTACAATGGCACCAAAAACAATCAACCACCAGAATATTAGAAATACTGATATTTTTTCCTGTTAATGAATGGTTGCTAGTAATTATAAAGTATTTAAAAATTGCATCTACTTATTTATACCATGAAAGTGTCTTAGCATGCTCGCCTACACACCAGTCGTTGAACTATGAATCATCACTTCTTTGTTTGAAAACAAATCTTAAGTTTATGATTAACTAAAGGGAATGACAGCAGAATTTAAAATTAAATGTAACATCATGCTATGAAATACAAACCTCGCTAAATGTGACATGGTCTCCATCCTCAAGCCCGTGACGAGTATCATCCAAGCAGGTTACAACAGCCTCATACTCATGTGTGATGTCAGCTATCATTGCAGACACAGGATTCTCTCCAGTCACATCCACGACAGTAAACTCAGGCCCAAAGTCACAGAACACCTGAGAGAAGAGGCCTCGCGTATCAGCAATCACCAGGGCAATGTTGTTGGCGTGAGTGAAGGCAGCAATACGCTCCTTTTCCGCACGCGAAGCTCCGGTCAGCACAACCACGCGGAACTTTCGCAGAAAGTCTTCGGTGAGAGGACCGGTATGAGCCGTTGTCGGTACATAGTGATTCAACTCGGCAAGCTGCTCGCAAGACGCGAGTGCCCTGTTCTGGCCAATAGTGCTCTCAGATAGGTAGAACTGAGAGGAAAGGTCGGCGACAGTGCAAGTCTTCTCGTCGTGCAGGGTGACGGATTTGACGCCACCGAGAATGACATTCTTTGCGATCTCGACGCCGAGGCCACCCAGCCCTGAAATCAGCACATCGGAGCTGGCCATCCGGCGCATAGCATCGTGCCCCAGCACGTAAAGTTGCCGCGAGTACAGACTCTCGTCGATTTCATCTTCCACACGCGTCCCGTTGTTCGCCATTGCCGAGTTGTTGGAACGTGCCTCTCCTGTGTTCAATTTCCGCTTTTTCGCCGGGGGGTCAACGGAATTATCGGCGACTTCAGCACTAGACATCGGGCACGAACGCGCACAATTTTGACAGAATTTTGCTTTGCGTTTTCAATTTGAGAAGAAGTAATCTTCAAATAATTGAAAGCGACATTCGTGCTTCGTCAAGGGCCGCTTACTCACTGTCTTGAAGTTAGATGCGAAATGGAAAATGACCAGCGGAAATGGAAGTTCGACCGATTCGTAATCTGTGGGTTTGAAATGAAAGGATGCGTTCCGCCACGAACGTTAATATGACAATTTGCTAATGCAAAAGCACTCAGATGACCAAATAGCGCCATATGACCGGCAGAGGGGAATGCCATTGCTTTGTCTTGCCATCTCCTTTTATAAATGCTCTAAGCATGAGCACCGCGAGAAAACTTGTCATCGATGTTAGAGTGAGACACACTAAGGCATTACGATAGTCTTGTCATGATCTCTCAGGAGAAAAAGTGTCGAGAAAAGTCGCGGTGCCGCACCGCGACCTTTCTCGACACTTTTTGTGTGCGCATGTTAGCCCGACTAAACTCGTTTCCCACATTTTCTGACGTTTCGATGCTTTTTTCTCTAAAATAAATATTTTCTTTACTATCCATTTATACTATAGGTAGCGCTTCTTGTTATAAATAGCACAGACTACTAAGAGATACTACGTATAAATAGAAATCTGAATGTGACTGTTTGATTTTTACAACCATAGAATAGTGAAGTGCACAGAGTTCTAGTTAATCTCACAAAGAAGTTTATATGCTTTCATTCAATAGAGCTCATAGCGAAGCACGACTAGCCATTCTTATCCGATCGGTAAAGTTAAGCAACGTTCGCTGCGGTCACTACTATGATAGGTGACCGCTACAGCAAAAAGTTGGTATTTAGAACAGCGTTTCGGAGGGCACGTTAAGCCGTCGCGCGTTGGTCCCAGCTATTGTGGTAAGACAATAGTCGTTAAGCCAAGTCATAAGCCTTTGGGCGGCCTAAAAATTCTGACACCAGGGTTGACCACTTGCCTACACGAGAAGAAGAAGATTATCCATTTAAACTAATTACCTACCTTCTATTGATTACCTAGGTATGTGATTTGTGGAAATCAAAATTAAACGACGGTGTATCAAATTTTCAATTTCGTCCGCAATAATTAAAATTAAAATGTTGAAATCGCCCTCAAATAAGCTTAGGCACATACAAGTGAAACAATTTATAATTTTAGGGCAATTTGGGTGGGATTTGTGATTCACATAGATGGCAACTGGAACAATTTGTCAACAATGATACTTTACAAGATGTCAGCGGTAGTTCCAATTTTCTCCAATCAATCAATCAATCAATCATTTATTTGCGAGAACACAAGCACAATTCACAAGGAAGGTCTTAAAATAACATATATAGACATATTGCGTTCAACTTGCATGCAAGTGTGCAAATATTAAAAAGTATTTTTGTTACAGTACATTTGAAATTCCTTAACACTATAAAATGCGTGTTGTAATAACCAGTCATACAAAGATTTCTTGAATAAATTGCCTGTTAACATTTTTAAATCATTAGGTATACAGTTATATATTGATATGCACATATTGTAGACATTTTTCTTATATATCTTTACGACAAGGAGGTTGATGCAGTAGGTTAACAAATTTGGCTCTTTTCTGTCGTTTAATAATTTCACTGCGTTTATGGAAAAAAAGTGAATTAGCTTCAACGAAAATACAAATTTCTTTGATGTAGATGCATGGCAGAGGAAGGATGTTACATTTTTTAAATAGTGGTTTGCAGCTATCCTGAAACCAGGCCTTGTTCATCACACGAATACATCGTTTTTGAATTTTAAATACTCTATCAATATCGACTGAATTTCCCCACATTATAATTTCATAGCTCAGAATAGACGACACTTGCCAAAAGATTCTTGTCGTACCCCAAGAAATGTCTTCGTTGACTGGGTTATACAAGGTGACCTTGAATTGGTATGTTATCCCGAAAGGGGGTAAATCTACACCCCAAGGTAGACAATATTTCTTCTACGACTTTACTAAATTAATAGTTTTTCATTGAAGAAATGCCATGTAAATTTTACGTTTGAAAATAGTCTTAGCGCAGCTGGGTGGTTGAACTTTGTCCTTGACCGAGTGCACATAAACGAGTTTGTGTCTGTGTTTCGAAATGAATTTAATGTATCTTATTAACTCTCGTAGCGATCGACCGTGCAATTTTGCGAGTGGATTTGTTTTTTACCATGGAGGTTTGGAAACACCCAGTTTCAAATAAGGCTCTCACAACTTGTAGAGTATCATGGTCCCAGTCCCCCCCATTTCGGGATAACATACCAATTCAAGGTCACCTTGTATAGCCTTTAAAAAAGGTCATCTCAGGATGTGGGGCTAAAAAAACAGCATGATGGAACGTACCCGGTCAGCACCGTAACC
Source organism: Ennomos erosarius (assembly GCA_963580505.1). Taxonomy (NCBI): domain Eukaryota; kingdom Metazoa; phylum Arthropoda; class Insecta; order Lepidoptera; family Geometridae; genus Ennomos; species Ennomos erosarius. The sequence continues at coordinate 719,369 of OY756989.1, forward strand.
TCCCACCCTGTCTATTTGTCTCTCTCTGTCACTGTCAAATGTCACCTGTCATTACTTATTACTATTGGCTGCTCGCTGCTAACTTCGGAGCAAGCAAAAACACCAAAATCCATTTTGTTCCGTGATTTTGTTCAAAGAGGATATAATCACTTCGTTTTGAGAGGTGGGTCTTCGAACAAATGTTTTTTCAGGCTCAGCTACTTTTAGCTAGCAACCATGCAAACCTAAATACATATGGCCAACATGCAAACGCGGAATGATTGAACGAATCGTTAATAATGTGTCAACTGTCAAAGCTAGTGCTTGCCTGGTTCGATACTAGAGCTCGATACTTCTGTAGTGTTGTGCGGTATTGTATCGATATCGATAAATATAATAAATATGGGTAAAAATAAATGCCACTAAATATTTTTCATATACTTCTAAAGAAAGCAATAAAACTCTATTTGTTAGCAAAATATACGTTTATTTGTTTTTCACACGATTACAGGAAAACAAATAGTTAATGTAAAAAAATAAAATTGGTTAGATAATCAATCAACGACTACGCTGGAAATTTCAATTGTAATCAGCGTAAGGGACTTTTGGCTAAAATGAATTATATAATTACACTGTCAGATACGTATTTTTGAGCTGCTTTTAATGGTATAATTAAAAAAAACAAACATTGTCTCATTTCTCATACAACCCAACGTTTTCATTTCATCAGCATAATTAAACATTTTTACCATTCATAAAATGGGTCATAATTGATACTTCTGTTGAGTTGCACCATAATCACAGTTAAGGATACTTTTACGGTTTAAATTAACTAAAACTTTGACCTTAACCAGAGAGTTTAGCTAACATAAGTTGCAAGATCTTCAGAATACTTGATATGATTCCGCGATTATATTTTATGCGTAAGACAGATATTTAACATAAACAGTAACACTAACCAGCGAAGCATCGGCGGTTAGTTAGCAGTTAAAGTTATGACGTCATTTAACAATTTTCAGATGGTGCATCAAATTTTTTGCCTAACGGGTACTTTGACTGAAATGCCCATGAATGTTATTGCTAAAGTAAGATGGTGCAACCCACCCTTAATTTGTTAAAATTGGCGTAATGTACATTAAAACGCTGACAGGACCCAATGCAAGCACGTTTATAACAGCAGTCGAACATGAAACGTATAGAGTATTCAATAGGGTCGCTTAGTACATATATGGCGATTACGTTGCGTTGCACTTCGACTTTTCCATTTTGCGGTACAATTAATTAGTCATAAAAGAACGCTTATTGTTATGAAAAAAATAGTCTACAGAAACACACATTGAAACGTAACTCATCACTATGATTTATGATTAATCCTATAAATGGACTACACTTTGAGAAAATTACGTTCGAAATAGTCGATTTGGGAGCATTTAGCGCCTTAACTTAAATTATCTAGGTAGTAATTGCACTTTCAATTTCATAAAGTTGTATGTAGGTAGGCACCCTGTTTTCTTCGTGGTTGTAAACGTCCTTATAATAGCAATCAGTAACTCAATCACATCCAATGAATCAATACAGAACATCCTTGTTGACATACCCATCATTGCCTTTATTTATTTATCTCGGTAATCCAACAGCGTGAATAATACAATATACAGTAACTAATTTACAAACTTAAAAGAAGGCCAAACAGGATTACACAAAAAAATTAACTGCTATTAATATACAACAAAAGAATGTTTACTAACTTGTAGTGTAAATTGAATGAAAGGTGTGTACGTGTATATGTGTAGATCAGACAGAATGATTGAAAAATGCCCTTGAAAGTTTAATACTGCAGGCAAAAATACTTCCCGTAAGATACATTTGCATGATCTGTGTCACGTTGTTAACTTCACACTGTGAAACTGCATGGTATACATTATGTATACTCTATAAAAGACATGCTGCAAACAATTATTTCTATTTGAATTGTTAAAATTAATATGGTTATGGATTCATAGGTACATAACAGTTATATGTCCATATCTTTATAAAACTGTTCTCCCTTTTTTTCGTCTTCTTGCTGGCGATATCTTTGGTTGATTCTGAAGCACTGCCTACGAATGAGCAGTCTAGACAATCGCATAAAAATTGTATGCAGCATGTCTTTTTTATGGAGTTCACACGTATACCAAGCAGTTTCACAGTGAGAAGTGAACAACGTGACACAGATCATGCAAATGTTTCGTTTGTGAAGTATTTTTGCCTGCAGTATTTCACATTCAAAGGCATTTATGCATTTTTCAATCATCCTGATCAAAGGCAATGATGGGTATGTTAAAGATGTTTTGTCTTTCCACCATTCCCGGAGGCTTATGTAGGCATAAACCCGATCTGAGTCATTTGGATTTCTGATTGTCAGTAAGTTTTGGCAGTTAGTACATTCATGTTTTTTTAATGTACTTGCCACGTAGCCACTGACATATACAAGAGGCTGTTGATCGATTTCAGTTAGTTCAGTTTCTATACCTATGAATTCCTCCGGCAGGCTAAGTGTTGGAATATCTTCCACGCATTCATCTGTTGCAATATTTTCTGTCGTTATTTCTCTTGTTTCAATATCTTCTTCAATACTTTTACCGAAAACGATATCTTCGAAGTTTGTAAGCAAAATTTGGTTATCTGCCTGACAATTAGTTTCGGTTGTGTGCAGTCAGTCCCGAAATTACTGATGTTTTTAGTGCAGCAACAAAAGACGCACACGTAGGAAATTTATTTGTAGGGCTATGTTGCCGGATAAGCCCAAACAAATTTTCAAGTGCGTCTTGGTTTAATTGCCTTAAATTTAGATAGCGAAATCCCAAAGTTCGCACTTCTTGCCATATGTCTTGAAGGCTGTTTAAGGAAGTTATATACCCCTGAACGCACTTTACGTTTCGAGCTGCTTCACCATATCTATTTATAAAATTCATTGTAGATAACTTCTTTTTAAAATCCGTCCATGCCTCCAAATGGTCTGTTTTATCCGAGACATTTTGGCGGAGTCCTTTTTTTACGTCATCTGGTCCGGAGGGCCCATTTGTGTAGTCGAATAGTCGATCTAGATCCTGTATGATGAGGGCTGTGTCCATCAGTTCTTTTGAAGCTTCTTTATTCGTCTCCCCTTCAGACATCAGTTTTAAAACTGCTGACACAGTTAAGCTCAATGCTTGAGCTGCATATTTGACGCGCATTTTTGCTTTGTATTTTGGTCGTACGTGCGTTTTAGTTATTTTACTTAAATAAAGTAATTTGGAGTTTTTCTCTTCTGCTTTGCAGATATCATTCCACCTGGCCTTTCTTCCATTAAATTCAATGTGGCCTTGGTTCAAAAAATTATTACGAATAGATTTGAACAAATGAGGTATATCAAACATAATATAAACCTTATCTCCACAGCAATCAAACTTATTTGTCTCTGCATGAGACATGCCAGTTGAACTTTTAAGCAAGCTAAGGGCTCCCACATTTGTCGGTCCTTGGTCGCAAACAGTAGCTACCACTCTGAATCCGGTTTCTTTGATTGACTTGATAGCAATCTTGATCAGAGACGACAGCCTGGCCGAAGATACTGTGCCCTTTACAAAATAATAAGCAATTGGTTGTTTGAATTTTGCATAAAGGCCTTGAAACATAAAAACAAGAGCATGATCTGCAACTGTTTCACTTCTTGTGTCTTCAACATTTTCTTCATCCTTCCCAAAATCAACAAAACCATCTACTTCATCAGTGGTCTCGTTTAATATTAAGCAGGGTTTTAATTTCACCTCATCAAATAACAAACAGCCCAATTTGCCTTGAGGAGATTGAGTTGTTGCTATTTTTTTTAGATGATCTAGGGCTTGTTTGTTTATGCCAGTCTCCATTGGCATCTTTCTCAAAACATTTTTTAGAGTCCTCTCACTTGGAAGAGGCATGACGTTAGCCAAATATCTGTAGGTTTTCGGAGACCTTTTGTAAATGGCGAGGGCTGAAATCTTATTTTTAGTGGTCCATCGCCTTCCTTTTGATTTTCGCTGTTCATTTTTCAATGCTGAGGTAATAATATCCCTCAAAATTGGAGATTTGATATCATTCACTAGTTTTGCACTTCGCCGTAGTGATTTAAGAGTACATTTCGTTTTTTGAAGCCTCTCAATCAGCTTCTTTTTTCTTGGGCTCATTTCTGAAACAGTGTAAATTAAAATTAATTTTAATTACTTTAACTTAAATCATTTTGTATGGAAAGAGGATATTAGAGAGAGTTTTCTACAATCTGTATTGAAAATGTTGATTTCAAAACCATGTTTAACTTACAAAATGTTTTATGTATTGTTTTGGCAAAAATCGTTAACTGTCACACGCAAAAACTGAACAAAAGACGTTCGTCTTCAAAATATTCTGGTAATCGTAATAAATTTATAAATGTAGATTTCAGAGATATTTAATTTTTTTATGAATATAATAAAATAACGATAATAAAATATATTAAATACATTAAGTACTTATATTATTTAACTAACCTGTTTCACAATCATCTAACTTCCTCTTCATACATTTCACGTGTTCCGTTGGGTTTTCATGCATTCCTTTTAAACTAGTAGATGGCACAGGAATCGGATCTAGAAAATAGTAATTTAACTCCTTAAATCTTTTTGGCAAAGCTTTAATTGTAAATAGACCTCAATTATCCATGGTTGGTAAAGACCAAACATGAATAATATGTAAAGACATAGTAATGTACTCAGAGCCGTATAACAGAATTGCTCATTATGAGATTTTATTCACAAAATGATCAATTCGTGGGGTTGCTCCTTTCTGTCTCCTCGTGCTGCCCCTCGATGGGACAGACAGGAACGCGAATAAAATCAGGACTTGAGCACGGATCGATGACTGAGCATCGTTTTGAACTTGGTTCTGCAATACGAGCAATACGAGCAATATAGATGAGCAGATCGCGTTCATAAAATAGCTGCCATTACAGACACACATACACATCATCAGCCGGAAACCTTCCACTGCCACAACGAAACGTCAGTTTGGGCGCATATCACAGGGGAAAAGTTGCCATAATCACCTCTTGTCACTAATCCAGACATAGTGATCACAGAAGATTTTAAATTGTATGTAGCAGTATATAATATAATAAAATAATATAAAAGTACATACCATTTGATGCTTGTGACACATCTACAACATTGGATGCCAACCCCTTAGCTGTTGTTGATGGCGTAGGAAGCGGATCTAGAAAAACGAAATAAATACTTTTCAATAATAGTAAAAAGCAGCGTAGGCCGGCCTAGGTAGACCAACGATCTGGTGAAAACCGCGGGGAGCCGATGGATGCAGGAGGCATGCAGCCGCTCAAGGTGGCGGTCTATGAAGGAGGACTATGTTCAGCAGTGGACGTCTGTTAATGATGATGATGATGACAGTGGAATAGCTATTCGGTGCCATTTCAAAGGACATTGACAGTCTTAGTATGGGTCCAAATACTGCTCAGAAAAATGAGTACCGTTTTTAGACTCTCCACATGTATAAATACTTGCTCACAAAATATTTTCAAAATCTGCCCATAGAAATTAACAAGATAGAGTTCAAAAACTAATACCCGACTACCTAATTATTTATGATGGCATTTTTACCTTCGCCCAAATGAAGGGGTGTTGTATTGTATAATGTAATAATAAAAATTTATTCAGAAATTACAGCAAGTAAGACACAATAGGTATAAACCTTATAAATTATAAGGAGTTATAATAAGGAGTCGAATGAGTCGAATGAGTCAAATGAGTCAAATGAGTCAAATGTGTCAAATGAGTCAAATGAGCAAAATGAGCCAAAAGAGTAAACGAGACAATAGGTATAAACCTTGTAAATTATAAGGAGTTATAATAAGGAGTCGAATGAGTCAAATGAGTCAAATGAGTCAAATGTGTCAAATGAGTCAAATGAGCAAAATGAGCCAAAAGAGTAAACGAGTCAAACGAGTCAAACGACTCAAACGAGTCATATGAGTCATAGAGTCATAGAGTCAAACGACTCAAACGAGTCCAATGAGTCAAATGAGTCAAATGAGTCATTAGAGTCATTAGAGTCAAATGAGTCAAATGAGTCAAAGGAGTCAAAGGAGTCAAATGAGTCAAATGAGTCAAATGAGTCAAATGAGTCAAATGAGTCAAATGTGTCAAATGAGTCAAATGAGCAAAATGAGCCAAAAGAGTAAACGAGTCAAACGACTCAAACGAGTCATTTGAGTCATAGAGTCATAGAGTCATAGAGTCAAATGAGTCAAATGAGTCAAATGAGTCAAATGAGCAAAATGATCCAAAAGAGTAATCGAGTCAAACGAGTCAAACGACTCAAACGAGTCAAATGAGTCAAATGAGTCAAAGAGTCAAATGAGTCATTAGAGTCAAATAAGTCAAATGAGTCAAATGAGTCAAATGAGTCATTAGAGTCAAATGAGTCAAATGAGTCAAATGAGTCAAATGAGTCATTAGAGTCAAATGAGTCAAATGAGTCAAATGAGTCAAATGTGTCAAATGAGTCAAATGAGCAAAATGAGCCAAAAAAGTAAACGAGTCAAACGAGTCAAACGACTCAAACGAGTCATATGAGTCATAGAGTCATAGAGTCATAGAGTCAAATGAGTCAAATGAGTCAAATGAGTCAAATGAGCAAAATGATCCAAAAGAGTAATCGAGTCAAACGAGTCAAACGACTCAAACGAGTCAAATGAGTCAAAGAGTCAAATGAGTCAAATGAGTCAAATGAGTCAAATAAGTCAAATGAGTCAAAGGAGTCAAATGAGTCAAATGAGTCAAATGAGTCAAATGAGTCAAATGAGCAAAATGAGCCAAAAGAGTAAACGAGTCAAACGACTCAAACGACTCAAAAGAGTCAAATGAGTCAAATGAGTCAAATGAGTCAAATGAGCAAAATGAGCCAAAAGAGTAATCGAGTCAAACGAGTCAAACGAGTCAAATGAGTCAAATGAGTCAAATGAGTCAAAGAGTCAAATGAGTCAAATGAGTCAAATGAGTCAAATAAGTCAAATGAGTCAAATGAGTCAAATGAGTCAAAGGAGTCAAATGAGTCAAATGAGTCAAATGAGTCAAATAAGTCAAATGAGTCAAATGAGTCAAAGGAGTCAAATGAGTCAAATGAGTCAAATGAGTCAAATGAGCAAAATGATCCAAAACAGTAATCGAGTCAAACGAGTCAAACGAGTCAAATGAGTCAAATGAGTCAAATGAGTCAAAGAGTCAAATGAGTCAAATGAGTCAAATGAGTCAAATGAGTCAAATGAGTCAAAGGAGTCAAATGAGTCAAATGAGTCAAATAAGTCAAATGAGTCAAATGAGTCAAAGGAGTCAAATGAGTCAAATGAGTCGAATGAGTCAAATGAGCAAAATGAGCCAAAAGAGTAAACGAGTCAAACGACTCAAACGACTCAAAAGAGTCAAATGAGTCAAATGAGTCACTTGAGTCAAATGAGTCAAACGAGTCAAACGAGTCAAACAAGTCAAACAAGTCAAACAAGTCAAATGAGCAAAACGAGTCAATGAGCCAGCCGCCTCCAGGTTATGAGCCGACTTGGTCAACCACCACACCACGGAGGCTGGAATGCAATGGTATGGAACTGAATAGAACCAGATCGCACCGGATCGAACCGAACCGAATCGAACCGAATGGAATCGCATCGAACCAAATCGAACCAAACCAAATCGCACCGAATTGAACCGAATCGGAGCGAATCGAACTAAATCGGTGGTCATCCCCTACTAGGTGTACCGACGTCCTGGTCAAAACCGCGAGGAGCCGATGAATGCTGAACGCAAGCAGCCGCTCAAAGTGGCTTCTATGGAAGGGGCCTATGTTCAGCAGCACACGTCTTCAGGCTGATGATGATGAAGATGATGATGATGATGACAGTGACGAGATTAAATATTATCCCCATGCTTGTGTCGGCTAAGGTCCCATAGTAGGTAGGTACAAATTTCAATATTAAAAAATTAATTAAAAAAAAACCCAGGGTCAGATTTTGAAAATATTTGGCGTGTAGTCATAAATGGATATAAGGAACGTAATGCAGGTAGGTACTCCCATCACTGGGCAATTTTGGACCTGATCCTGTCAATGTCCTTTTAAAAGAACGTTTTCAGGCAAGCACCACCAATATTTATATTCACACATAATATAAACTACAACATTTAATTACAAGCAATAAAACAAAACCAAATATTTGTAGTTTTAAACAAGTTATATGAAAAAAACTCTAAACTTTAAGAGTCTTTTTCATATAACTTGTTTAAAAGACAAATCTTAGCGGTTTTTATACATGTTAATTATATGAAAAAGACCCGCAAGTTAAATTTGGCTTGTGATTAAAGAAAACAATAATTATTTAAATCACATCACTCTTTGTCCATTTTCCTATTTCTAACTTTATGTTCAATCCAGATGATAAAAATAAGAAGGTAACTCACCATTTGACATAATATGTGATCGACTGGCTTCTGAGATTGTCGATGGTAGCCCCATGCTTGTCAAAGGCACAGGAACGGGGTCTAGAAGGGAAATAATATTCCTTGAGTGGAGTCACAATCTGACATAATCAAAGACAAATTTTAGCGGTTTTATACATGTTAATTATATGAAAAAGACCCTCAAGATAAATTTGGCTTGTGATTAAAATAAACAATAATTATTTAAGTCACATCACTCTTTGTCCATTCTCCTATTCCTAACTTAATGTTCAATCCAGATGATAAAAATAAGAAGGTAACTCACCATTTGACACAATATGTGACAGACTGGCTTCTGAGATAGTCGATGAACTAAGTTAGGACTTAAAACTAATTAAACCATGCGAAGCCGGGGCGGGTCAGCTAGCTTGTTATAATTTTATATGCATTGTTATTTATTGGTGTTCAATAAAGTATATTTGTGTTGTACTGTTGGTATGTCTGTACAAAAACACTTTTTGCCTAACTGTGTAGTGTGTGTGTAGATCATACTGCCAAAGTCAGTGATTAGTGCTCCCTCCGTGAACACTTTCAAAAACAGACTAGATAAAAGCTTAAAGTAATGAGTGCACATATGATCTACACATATCTGCTATATAGAGCTGCTTAAATAACAATAATAGTTGGTTGGGTTGGCAACAGCCACACAAAATAATAAATAAATTCAAAATTCTTACCACTTGAATTTATGCGCAGGAATTCAGCTATTATATTATCTGGCAATGGTGGTGAGGTTAACTGAAGTTTGGGAACAGCTCTTTTTTTCAGGCGAGTTCCTGACTTGGTGAAATCACGTTTGGCAAAATGTATTTCACAGACATGTCGTAAGCCATGCAGCTTTTCAATGGAAAGATATGCAAGATCTTCTTTCCCAACAGCCTTTATCCACTCAACACAGCTGAAAATTAAATTGTTGTTTAAATGGGATGAGCAATATAATTAAAAATAGACCCACTACTGATTGCAGTTTGGTGCATCATACTGAACATGAGGCTGTATTGATAGAAAGTTATAAATCACAGTTTGTGATTATGGAAGGAGTTATGTAATAAATTGGAATATGTAATTGTAACTGCCTAGGGCAGACTTACGGGACTAAAACATTTGGCTCAGGTAGATGAATAGCTTGAAGAGTTTCTATTAGTACTAGACCCTAAAACTTAGGTTAGAACATACCGGTGTTTCTCCAGTGGAAATCTCGCAAAAACCCTCTTTTCACGACATTGTTTTTCTCTTATGAAACATACTTCACATGTTCGATGTGCCCCAGCGGCCCCTGCCATGGTATTAATTTTGTTTTTACAACAAAAATAACACAAAATCACTAACACAAAAATTCTTACTATCGAGTCCTATCTCACACAAACTTGGGTATTTCAATAGATACGGAGGAACAAAATGCTCAACTCAACGTATATATCAATATCAAATATGGTATTTTCAGCGAAGAGAAAATTTCCACAAAATTACAACCAAAATAACCATACGATGCGCAAACGCAAAATGACAGCCATTTTGATTGTGGTGTTGCCGTGTGTAAGATGTAAAATAATCTACATCCTACTAAAGTATTATTCCTTTAGCAAATAATGACCAATCAAAATCATGATAATCATTAATTCTCATCTAGCAATGTAAGTTATTAACAAAAGATCTGAATATTCATCAAAAAACCAGTTATGTAATGCGATAAAATATTTATTATATTTAAATAAATCTACTAAATTATAAGCCAGAATGAATTATTGCAACTCTTCATTTTTTTTGCAGTGTTGGTTTTACTTTTTAGCTAGTTTCATACAATTATTTTGTTGTATCAGAGTTTCCACCCACTGATTTTGTTGTGTCGAAACGAAATCGCGATTTTGCTTCATTTCATTTCTACCTTCCAAGTTCATGTCGTTGCGCGTTTTCTTGTCTGACACGATTATTTTGCTGTAGTCCCGGACTACTAGTCCGCTATCGGCAGTGAAAGGAACAAGCAGCATGTTTGTTGTGTGAGACGTTGAACTTGAGGATAATAAAATCCTTGTTTTGGTTTTGTTTTTAAAATCCAGTGACTGAACTTTGTGACAATGGTCCAGGAATACGTGTCTCCCGTAAGGGTACACAAGTACCCCTTTGAAATGGTGATGGCTGTAAGTGTCTTTCAGTATTTCAACACTTTCATTTTGTTCGAAAAGTAACACCTAATTGCAGCTGTAGACAAGGTCAAACTGTTGCAATAGCTGGTTTCAAGGAGAAGTGTAAACAGCAACAGTACTAACAATAATCAGCCAATGCATATCGTGATAAGTATCCCTAGCTGCTGTTAACAATAATATAATTTGTCATATAGTAGGAAATTGAACCCACACTCTGCACATTGTTGTTGATCTCGTTGATATAGTTTTTTTGGTTCTGAAGTAAATAATGGAATACTACTTAATATTTAAATGTGTGCTAAAAGGGCTGATGTGTGGCTCAGTTGGGTAAAGGAGCCCGCACCCCAAGTACCACTTGTTTTACTATAGTTGTTATGTGGCAGTCTTTTTGCTATCCAGACATTGCAGCCAAGATGTTTTACATACATAGGATCATCCTGCAACTAAGACTTATGTTATTAAAAAACTTGGACCATTCAATTAATCTCATTGTTTTATGTAGTTAGTTGTAACAACACCAACCGAAATTATATTGTTTTACTCCGGTCTATCCAAAGGTAGCCTGGAAGAAATTGCTTGATGCGATAAGGCTGCCTGTTGTTCTACCATTCTTTGTTCTGTGTCATGTACAATGCACATGATACATGTACTTTGGTGTTCAATAAAATATATAGGCTTTGTATTGTTATAAACACAAAATAGCATAATATAAAATATGTAATGTACAAATATTTTAGATTTGAACATTATATATATATGCAAAATATTTTGCTATATTACAATAATAATCATTTTTTATAGTATAACAACTGCAAGGTTTGCACGGATGGTAGACAAAACTGTCTCCCCTGTTTTACTCCACTTGACAGGTTAGCAAGTATGAAGAAAGTGACAGAAAACGGGGAAAGACAATTTTGTCTACCGTCCGTGCTAACCCAGCTGATTGTAAGAGCTAAAAAGAAGGGAAGGAGAGAAAGTAAGGAACACAATTTTGAAATTAGGAGGGTTGTTATGGAAAACTGAATAAACAATAAATTATTTCCATTCAATCTTTGTGCACACTTATTATCTTTTTATTTAAGGGATTTACTGGGTAAAAAACGGTTCAATTTTATTTTTATAGCATTTTAAAGTTCTATTCTATTTTCTTGGGTCTTACAATAATCCAATCAATTTATTTATTCAGGAACATAGTCTGCTTAACCTGCTTGCCTTGTTGTTAGTAATTTTAGAGCAATCAAAAATAGGCAAAATGATGCTCGATCATGGCTAACACAGGGACATCTAATACTGTATTAGAAGTCTGTGGGCTAACATCAAATTTTATAATAAACTCCCTAACTTATTGATGAAATCACAACATAAAGATCTCGTGACACAGAGACAAAGGAATCATTATACTTAGCTATTCAAAGAAAACTATCAAAGCATCTTCTACATACAATAATGCATTTTAATTGAATAGAAATGTGATCTTTAATTAGCATCTGTAGCACCAGCCACTGCCCTCTAATTAACTATTGATATGTTAGTCACGAGTGAGGTTGCCGGCGGCACTAATGTGTGAATGATAACAATGTGATAACCGCGTGTTTGTACTCGTGACCGGTCCTCAGCGTTGCTGTTATTGATTCTTTAATACTAAGCTATTAGCACCTGTTTCACAAATAAGTTGTCCCGTAGCGCGGTCGCAAAAATGCTCACTGAGTCGTAAGTTACGCCGTGCCGCAACTGCAGGTCATTTAATTGTCGTCGATTGTACTTGGTTGGCTACATGTCAATGCTTGACCTGATATACCACACTACACTGTCTTTTAACATCAAGTGAAATGTGCTTTTCTGGGATAAGAAGAATCTTAAGTTGATTTCGATAGTGTAAGCAATCTGTGTGCAAAATTTCATTCAAATCATTGAGCTGTGTCAGCGTGAAAGCAGCGCAAAGAAAATAAACTTACAAGAAACAAACAAACAGACTACAGATAGTGGTGGTGGTGGTGGTGGTAGAGATTATGGAGCAGTATCTCGTTATATTATTGGGGAAATGTATAGCTAGACTCGGATTTCGCACCACACTGCAAAAAAAACACTTCCGAATCTAACAGAATAATTTGGCTGCTTGTTGACCTACCTAGCCGAGTCTTCAAGTTCAAAGAGTTAGATGTCTGCACCAAAAATTAAGAGACACACAGATAAACTGAAGTCCTTACCGTCACTGCTAAGTGCCAACCCTTTAATTAGGAACAACATGGGCAGGGTATTATAGTCTGGTGTTTCATAAAACAGTGCTTATCGCACTGTGGCACTGGAAAGACGAGGTCCTAAGAAAATCGCGCTGCGCCTCGCTACCTACCACCTACCTTGTTGTGGTCATTCATGTGGTCACAGTCACAGAGGAAATAATACTACGTCTCCATTTAGCGTTTGGTGATGGTCACAGACAGCCGTCTATGCGTGTGTGTCATGCTCCTTATAATAAGCCCTTACATCTTTTTATACATTGGTATAGGTTTAGACTGAAAACATTCGTGTCCTTAATGAATAATGTATCCAGCTACTATATTCAAAAGAACATCGATTTGGTATACTTGGCGTTGCGTCGTTTCATCTTTAGTTGATGGATCACAATAAGTATATTGGCGCCACTTGGGGCTTCTTTGACGACGACCTTTCAACCTCTCTCGCAATGTTTAAAGGTAGGCATCTAATTAAATCTTAAAGTTCACTTTTCGGTAGGTACTGCTTTGTGATGCCTCTTTTATAATGACTTACATTGACACAAGCGCAGTTATTTTAAATTTTTGCGCAGTTTTCCTCAACAAAACGACGTAACACCACAGCTTTTCAAAATGTAATTGTAGGAAGATTGTTAAAACGAATTGAAAGGCGTAATATTATTATGTCGTAAGCCCTCGCAATAGAAAAGCTGGCCATAACTTCTCTGATTTACTACGTATTTTATAAGGAGAGAGCCTAGAGGTAGAGAGACAACCTTAAATAGAAACAATCTTTCAGTCATCAGTATCAACTGCGATCGCGTTTCTCCTTGCCACCGGAAAGTATTCTCTACTACTTAAAATTAGGGCAAAATTTTCAATGCCCAGTTCAATGGTTCGATGACTGCAGTTTTCACTTACCATGACCGAACTCAGACGATTTCATTATGAATCAGAAGGATGTTTCGGTTTCTAATTTAATAGCTCTTAATACGACGGTTTAAAGTTGCTTTTTATTTTCGAAAGTTGTTAGTGTTTTGAACTGGGAAAGGTCAATAACTTTCTGATTAGGATGTTTAAAATACTTTTGTAATGTCAAAGGCATAAAGGTCGTGTAAAACCTATATTTTTGCACCATCCGTAGGCACAGCGTCCATGGACAAGTTTGGTGAACGCCTCTTTCATACATAACCGGTTCGTTCAGTTTTAGCGAACCATCGCGAATCATGCAGTCTGTTATCTTTAACCGGTGTTAATTATTCTGCCGAAAATATTCAACCTAAGCTTTGTAAAAGAAGACGGATGCTCGTGCACGCAATTCTGCTACCATCTGCCAGATTCCTTGTGGTTTGCCATTTTAAAACATGCTTGTCGTAAAATCTGGGGCTTTATCTCGACACCTGTAGTAAAACACCTGCCTGCTCAATGTGTTGACGAACTTAGTCGTTCTTGTTGTTGGTCAGGCAGTATGCACCAATGGAAGTCCACCGATGAAGGTTTACGTATGATATGATATACCAAGCACCAGACGCTGCTGGCTGCTTAAATTTTTGTGAATTCTGCCATAAACGGAAAGGTCATTTTATGTACATAATAAGTACTCTATACTTAGGACGACTAATACCAGATTGTTTATGAATATGAAACCAATGTTAGGTTGCGAGGTGGCTCGGGAACTCGGGATGCTGACGTGCGCCATAAAGACTGTTCCCGTTTCTAAATTGATTGAAGATACATTGAAGATGCAA